>JAECWU010000510.1:0-600000 GCA_018150985.1 Chymomyza costata | reverse complement strand
CAGTGCTTGGGAACTCTAAAAAACTTCCGCTTGCTAAATTTGGTTACGGTATCTTCACAAACAAACGAAACACAACGAATTTTGTACAAAAAACATTTTTTCGACCGATCGATCCTATGGGAGCTATATGATATAGTCAACCGATTTTGATAAAATTTAGTACAGTGCTGGGGGTCTCTAAAAAACTTCCGACTGCCAGATTTGGTTATGATATCTTCATAAACAAACGAATTATCCATCTAAAACTTTTGCTTTTTTTCGAGGTCCTCTGAAACACCCCTATGGGAGCTATATAATGTAATCCCGATATCAAAAAAATAAAATAAACTTGTCTCCTATGGATTAATAAGGGATCTTATCTGAAAGTTTGGTTGCTCTAGCTCTTACCATCTCTGAGATCTAGGCGTTCATACGGACAAACGGACAGACGGACATGGGTATATCGACTTCTCGAGTCACACTGATCATACTTTAGTTAAGTTTGGGGGGTCTCCGACGTCTCCTTCTGTACGTTACATACATTTTCGGCTTGCACAAACACAATATACCCTTTGTTCCATACGGTACAGGGTATAAAAAAAATGTAATACAGTCGAGGCGGCGCCCGACAGTGTAATACCCTGTACCTTTTTTCTCAAAAAATCATTTATTCCTGCATATTCTTACTAAGAATTTCCAATTGGAACATTTTTTTGTTGGTGCAAAACGATATTGATACCTATAAATTCCGCAAATTTTAACCGATATTGGTGAAAATCGAAATTTACGCCAAAGGAGTTATTTAAAGTATATGGGGTAAGTTTCAAGGGGATATGTTGAAGGGTGTGGGAGAAAACACGGTAAATCGATTGCGGGGGGTGGGGGGTCTGCATTGATAAAAATTGGATGTGGATTATTTCATTAGAGGCACATGAATCAGTTTACCAAAATTGGTGGTTCTAGGTCATTTGTAACTATTATTACGTAGAGTCAAATATTGACGCAGCTTATTGGCAAGGGGAGGTGAAATTTTTACATTTTAGACTATAACTTTTGTTGTAATTGTCCGATTTTGTTTATTTTTGACACACAGATGCATGTAACCACAACGCATCGCTCTGTTAAATTTCAGATAAAAATATTAAACGGTTTAGCTAAATCTTCTCTAGCTCTTATAGTCTCCGAGATCTAGGTGTTCATACAGACGGACAGACGGACATGGCTCAATCGCTACCCGAGGTTATGATAAGCATTTTGGTATAAAGGACTTGGGGTCTGCCACGCCTCCTTCTTGCCGTTACATACATACATTGCACAAATCTAGTATACCCTTTGTACCTATAGGTACAGGATATAAAAAGTTAAAGTTAAAATTGAAATTATCTACAAAATGTGTCCTCCATCACTTTTCTAGGATTTATAATTTTCCAGCAATCAAACAAATAAGTTGCTCGCAAACGCCAATTTTAATAATTTTTACATACAAAATGCAGCTAAGCGTAAAGCAGGGGACAAAGCAGAGGACTGCTTTCTTTGGAGGATTCATTTTGTAGATAATTTCAATTACTTTAACAAAATATATGGGTAAAATTTTCGAAAAAACCTACCAGTTTTAAGATATTTGCAAACTATTCGAAAAACACCAAACATGATTTCCAGCTTTTAAATTTAAACAGACTTTGTGCTTGAACTAACAAACCTACAACCTTGATTTGAGTCTTGTTTGATAGATAATTTTGTTGGCAACAATTTCGATTTTCAAATCGTGCACCGTACTTGATTACTTCGACTGGTAGACCATCGGGACCAGCAGCTTTGTTGTTTTTTAGCCTAGTTAGTGAAGTTGCTATTTCATCCAGGGAGGGCGGATGTATCTATAAGGATTTTGCCGCATCTTATTGATGGTGGCATCCGTGGTTTCAGCATCATCCGCTTCCTCAAAGTACTCCTTCCAACATGCAAGCTGGTCATCCAAGGAAGTAAGTGATTACTCCTACTCCCGTCCCCTGCTTTTAGGGGTGGTAAATTTGGCTTGGTGTTCGTCAACCTTTTAATGCTGGTGTAAACACCACGAAGGTTGTTGCGGCTAGCTGCCTGCTCTGCATTCCTGGCGATATCTTCTGCGTACTTTCTCTTATCGGTTCGGACGGCTAGTTTGATCTGCTGCCGAACCTCAGCGTATGCGTGTCGAGTATTTCGGCCGTCTCGCATTGCTGAGTTGTTCAGTTTGCATTTTAACAATCTGCGCTCTTCAACCAGCGCCTATATGGTGTTTGTTACTTTTTGATATTTTAATTACAAAACACCGCAAGGCATGACTTTTAGTTAAGAGGCGAGAGACCGTTTTATAGCCAAAAACGACATGGGGCTTAGAATGGTCAAAATTTATGAAAAAACATATAAACCGATTAAATAAATATTTTTGAAAGTTCTTTAAAAACATTAAAAATATATAAGAAAATTGTTAAAAGATAATTAGTAAGATTTCGGTGCGCTAAAAACGAATAATCTTAAAAAATTCATTATATTCTTCCGTTCCTTTCTCAGAGTTGGTACCAACAGTGGACCATAAAATGTCCAAAACTACATGTCAGGATGTCGGAATCTTGGACCATTACAAAAATGCTCGCTATGGTTTCGACTTGTAACTTATGTTATATAGGTGTGATTTTGCGAATTTTTTTTGTGCATGTTTTTCAAAGATCTTGCTTATAAAGTTGATTGTTCTTATATTTTCCAATAAGAAAACATTGAGTTCGAGTAGTCCTCGTGGATATTATTTCTATTGGAGGGATTTGCCAAAGGATTCACAAAATTTTTTCTAGCAAAATTTAGAAGCGGCTTGGTTTTTGTGCGTGGCGCATATAAATAAAATAGCTGTAAAAATTGGATTCTCCGAACCCAAAACCCCTATATACACATTTGGCTAGAGAAAAAAATATGGCGAACGTCTAAGTCGGGCGCGGACTTCTTTGGGATACCCTGTACCACCACATAGCAATCAAATTCAATATATTGCTTACGAACTCCAAAAGATATTTCTTTGCCAAATTTGGTTACGATATTTTATATAAAAAAAACACCGACTTTGATCGAATTTGGTACTATGCTTATTAACTTTAAAAAAGTAGTTTGTTCAAAATACGTTTTTTCCACCGATCGGTCCTATGGGAGCAATATGATATATAAATTTTGGTACCAAATTTTATCAAAATCGGTTGACTATATCAAATAGCTCCCATAGGACCGATCGGTTAAAGGCCCATGTTTTGTGCAAACTTCGCGCTTTTTCGTTTGTTTACAAACATTGAAACTTGGAAGTTTTTTAGAGTTCCCCAGTACGTTACCAAATTTCATCAAAACCTGTTGTCTATATCAAATAGCTCCCGTGGGACCGATCGATTAAAAAAATTTTTTAAATAAATTAGTAGTCAAAAAACGTGTTTGGTGCAAAATTCGACTTTTTTTGGTTGTTTAAAAAAATATCGTAACCAAATTTGGCAAAGAAATATCTTTTGGAGTTCGTGTATCCGATTTGATTGCAATGTGGTGGTACAGGGTATCCCAAATTCTTTTTCCCTATCCCCCAAGAAAACTAAGCTCATATTGTTTTTTACCAATTGCTTAAAAATTCGATTTTCGAAACAAAAAAAAAAGTGCGAGGTTCTTGTGACCAACCCTTCATAAATGGCCTCCTCGAAAATCCGTACGCTGCGAACATGTCTGCGACATGGCATTTACTCACAATATTAATTCAAAAACATCTCATTTTCGTCTTTCTGATTTTCATTTATTTTAGAAAAATGGCCGACCAAGAGGATCCTTGGGGTTTTGATGATGGTGGCGATGCCGAAGGATCTGCTAGCCAAGCAGCTGCTTCTAATGACCCTGTATCGTCAAAGGCAGAAAGTATAGTTTCTGAACAGAAGTTTGAAGCTGTTGGGGCTGTTGATCAGATGACTGAAGATGTTTCTACACTTGAAGCTGAAGTTGAAGCAAAAGCACCACCCCCTCCAGATGATGATGGATACAGGAAACCCGTTCAGTTATACCGACACTGGGTCAGGTAAAATAAAAATCAGACAAGGATACTCCTTGCCTGATTCCCACAAACATACTGTTGTTGAACTTACTAGTTAAAAGACTAGATATATCATATTATTTTTATTTTATTCGCCGCGATGGGGATATGAACCCGAGGTTGCTTGAATTTAAACAAAACATTAATTTTACGTCTAGCGCTATGTGCAAAATAAACGCCATGTTTTTTTTTATTATATTTGATCGTCGTGAGGACCTAGTGAAAGCATAAGGCAAGCGAAGTTGTAAAAGCATACAGCCGTAATTCAAAAGCCATATGAAATTGCAAATTTTTGCAAAACCCTCATTTGTTGGCGCGTTACACCCACATTTTTGTGTTTATATTCTCTTCGACTATTGTCTTTTGACTACATATAACGCAGTGGTCGGTAAGGCCCTATCACATGGGCCTGTAGTTTGTGATTTGCTCACAGAACAGTGGAGTAAACAAAACACACACAATAATGCATGCGACAAGAAATATTCTCTGACGGAGCGACACGCTGCGAAAATACAAAGTTGATGCAAATCTGCTGCCGCGTACTGGGACTCCCATCGGTCCTGTGACGTTTGCAGTTTCATGGCCTTTTTTTCCAATGACCACATCGAACTTGGTAGCTTTCCCATCGCCAACAGAGCGACATGGTTTTTTGGGACTATTCTTTATATGTATTAGCGCTCTCATGCACGAAAAGATCTTCGTTAATGTCGTTCCGTTTGATGGACACATAACCATTTTTTAAATTGAAACACTTGGGTTCCAAAAACTCTCGTCGTTATTGGTTTCTTGAGTGGTGGTGCTTTTTGTTCATGCACGAACATTCTCCCAGAAAGCATATGCTGGTCTTTACGACCGTTGTGTTGGCGCTTACTATTGCCGTTTTCTTGACGAGGACCAGTGTACTGTTTGCTCTTTTGGGTAAGACAGTTGACACTCTTTCTTCTTGCTTCCTCATGTTGCAAAGTATTGTGTTATTTCCGAAGTAATTAGCTGCGTAGAACCCGAATCCGGGATCAGAATTCGCCCATCACGTCAGGATTTTGAGATATAGCATCCTAGTTCGATGGTAGGGTTGCTACCTTAAATAAAATAAAAGATTATACGTCGATGTGCTCCAGGCCTCCGAACTTGCCCAAAGCACGTTAATGGAGCTAGGTATTTCCCCCGAGTTATCCCGCTGAACGATCGGTCGCCATTGCCTCATATGTTTAAAACAGGGAACGCCGCGTGAAGGCCGAGGTTGACATTTGTATGGAGAGGCTTTTAGAGACGCATGCACATACCTTGAACCCTTCGGTTGAATTCGATTGGTTCTGCTAGATTGTAACGTGACGAAGATGGGAGAGCAATTGAATTGGTGGAAGAGTTTTGCTGAAACACTTGTTGTAAATAGGCAGGAAATGCACAAGATTTTTCTTCGTCGCTGCGGAGCCAAGTGCCGATGGAACTCCTTAGTGGCATGGTTGTTTCGATTGGAGCAGAAAGATTTCGGTGGGCTCACCACAGTGGATGCTTTGTGCTTCCCCTAGCTTGAGTGCCTTGGCGAGCATGCGTATAGCTACTTACAGTCTCTGCTTTGCAGTCGGTGATCTATTTGACTGCCACTCGCGTCACAGTCGTCGCTTTTCCAGCACCAGCTGTTTGATTTGTGGCTTTATACTACTCTGGCTTAGTACAACATATTTTTCTTGCGGAGCTATTGTAGGAGTTGGTTCGATGTGTGAACAAATTTATTTTTTTACTTTTCAGCCAGTTTATTCAGGTTTTTGGAATCTTAAATGGCCGATCGACAATCCCCGGGTGGTGCAGGAGATTAAGAAGGTTCGGAAAGTGGTCAGACGATAAGTCTGGTGGTGCCTCGGCTGTTACCATGTTTCTTAGAATCTTTCTGGTAATTGCGAAATCAATAAGATCAGGGAGTTTTTTAGGATCTGCTGGCAAGTAGATCCCCAATGCGTATGGCATTATAGTCGCCAGCAGCAATAAATCGCTTCCCTAGCATGAATTGATCCTCAGAGTTCGAGAAGCGAGGTGGGCAGTAGACTGCGGTCAGGGTCACTGGACCGCTTTGGATTGCCAATGTATAGACATAGATTGTAAGTAGTTTGTTTCAAACCTGTGCAAAAAGTGGTGTTTTGATGCAAGTAGTTGTAGTAGTGACGAGTAGTTGTATCAGCATACTTTGGTTTCGCATGAGTTCATGCATAAAGGTTTGCATCATAAAGTCATCACGTCATAAAGTCATTGATTCTTTTTTGTAGCGAAAGCATCGCAGCTTATTGTTGTTGCTGCGGTTTCGAAAGTCCTCTCTGCTGACGAGCTGCACTGCGAGCTCCATGACATGTGGCAGGGCGGGAGATCAAGAATGCGCTTTCTGGTTGTAGATGGATAAGAGACCTGAGTTGTACTGTTTTGCTGCTCTTTCCGCCTCGGTATCAAGAGTAGAGAAATATGAGTAGAACCCATTTATGTGCTCTACTGACTTTTTACGCTCTATCGGTTGAGCGTTGTTCGTTTAACCTAATATATTTTTCCTAATTATGCACTTGTTTTACTCAGAGTGGCCACCGGTATCGTAGTGGTAGCGTACTCGCGTTATAACCCGATGGTCGGTGGTTTGATTCCCCGCAGAAGCACTGGTGCATTTGCCTAGCACTGGCATCGCTAGCTCAAAGACGCTATTTGCCCAAGAAAATCTCTTTTAATTCAAGACACCGCCGTTCCGATTCGGCAATAAACTTTGGGTCCCTGTTCTCTGCGCTTGATAGATATCCCATGCTCCGCCCAGGCCGACTGACAAAATAGTCAGTCAAGGAAATTATATATGTATATATAACTACTGCGCCCTTTCGCTATTATTGGGCCACTCCTGACTAACTGGTTCATCACTATCACTGCTATCTGTAGCATCAACAGTCTCTATGGCAATTTCTATTATTTTGGCTTCACTTAGAATTTTCTCACCTAATAATTCGTCAACGGAAAAATGGGAGTAGTAGTGGAGTTAGAGTCAGCGAGCAAATTGCACGATATTTTATAGCACGAAGAAAAGCTAGCAGGGATGCAGATATCTATCGAGCAAAAAAAAAAACCAGCTAGAAAAAAAATGAAGCAAAAAAGGACATGCTCATTATTCGCCGAGAGCTGGTAAGCTTTAATAAAAATAAGAAGGTACAAACAAAATAAAATGATCGCATGCTAATCTATGGAAATTCTACTGGACTAGAGAAAAACTACTTGAGTGCCAAAAATGTGATGCTGCTGTAGGACTTAAAGAAATTTATAGTTATGGCCTTAATAGAATCCGTCGGAGATTGAAGGAAAAATTATATAATAATACTAAAAGGAAAAAGTACAATTATTTTGCAAGATTTTAATATGTTACCATATAACGTTCATGGCCTGGAAATCAAACTTATTAATTTACAATTTCTTGAGTATGTCAAATCCTTTGAAATGTTGTTTGTTATAGAGACACATGTGCTACAAGAAAAAATTCCGACATTTGAACAATATTTTTGGGGATTTAAAACATAATGCTGGCAGAGGCAAATAGCATGGCACCCAACCCAATTCAAACATGCTGCAATACAGGAAAATGGATTGATTACAAGCCCTTACGCTTAGTACGTTCCAAACAACATGCACAATGATGTCAACATATATAAGAGGAAGTAGCTGGAACAGTGATTTTCAAAACTTGAAGATTTTTTAACTGGCCGGAACCTGGAGAATCTCATAGGAGACCTAAATGTGAGAACCGGAGAACAGAAACACGTCCGGGCGAAAGGCCAGAGACAAAAGCATAAACCATGAGGGAAATATTATTTGGATATTTTAAATATTTTATGGATCTTTGCAACGATAACGGTTTCATTGTGCTTAGTGGTTGAACATAAGGGGACGATAGGGGGGTTTTTACCTGCATAAGTACTGTGAGTAAAATATTATTATTATTAAGCCCTGCTTGGCGTCGTTGATTTCGAGCTGCCTCTATACTGGGCACTGGCTATCTATGGGTAGTTTTCATTTTCGTCTATTCGCTGCGACTTCACGAAGCTTGCTGACGTTTCTGAAATTTCTGATACTGTTTCTTTCTATAGCAAGCTGTCCATTAATATAATTTAATGTTGAGCGTCTCAATGTTGTTTTTGGGTGACCCCTTCGCTTGCTTCCTTAAGGGTTGAATTGTAATGATGTAACATTGATTCGCATTTCCTTTGTTTTTTCAACACTGATTCGTAAGCTGACCTTAGAGGATTCCTGTGCCAGATCGGTAAGTTTTTCTTGCATGTCGATGTGCCAGTGAGTCAGTTCGCACTTGTCGTCTGCGAAATCCAGCGACTCTAGTCTGAATGAAGGAACAAGACGGTTACAGGCGAGTCCCCTCGGCTTATCATTTGTTGCACGTCTTGTTACTGCATCAATGACTATAAGAAAAATTAGCGGCTAGAGGAGACACCCTTGACTCCCGTTAAATGTGACAGAAAATGCCTCCGACATCTTTCCATTGGTATTACCGAACACTTAAAACTAACGTAAGTTTTCAGAATAATTGCGATTATTTCTTTTTGGTACCCCAACATTTGCCAGCTGAGCCCAAATACTTTTTCTGTCTAAGCCTTAGGAGTCGAAAGCCTTTTCGAAATCTATGAAGGGCAGGTACAGCGCTGATCGCATTTCAGTGATGATTATTCGAAGTGTATTTATTTGGTCAGTGGTAAATCCACCAACGATATTGTATTGTATTGTAACATCGCAATATGTGTTAGGTATAATATTATCCTGGATTTTACCATTGAAAGGCAGAGCTGGTCGGATCATCTACAATTAAAAATAAAAATAAAACTGAAGGTAGAAAAGATGAGTTAAGTCTGCTCCAAAAGTATATCTGGAATCAAAATTTTGTTAAAAAATTCTATAGGAATAAAACAACAGCTCTTGAGGCATTAAACACAAATTTAGCTGGCATAGATATGAAAAAATTGCAGGATGTAATAAGAAAAAAAGTTCTCAAAAATTCAAAAGCTTTTGAGATATTTATAAATTACTCGAAAAACACCATTTCCAACTTTCAACTTTAAACAGGCATTGTGCCTGAAGCAATGATAATTTAACCTGGATTTAAGTCTTGTTTGATAGACAATTTTTTTCGCAATAATTTAGACTCAGGACTCCAACTTTGATAAAAAAAAGATATCATGCAAAAACCGTAAAAACATATATTGTCCGGGGGCGGTGACACGCCCCATACTCACAAATACGAAAACTCGGTTTTAGATTTAGAACAAGGTCCCTAACGATTCATATAAGTTTCATCGATTAAGTATTTTTTTTTTCTAGATGAAACTCTAGATTTACTGTACCAATTATCGACTCTTATGTAAGAATAAAAAGATAAAATACTGGCAGCAACTTGAATCAAAATAAGACCAAGTAAGACAGCTGAAGTTTTTAAGCTTTGTTTTATGAACCTGTTAAATTCAATAAAAATGGCACCGGATGATGCTTTTGCGGGAAATTATATTTTTAATGAAATCTTGAATTCAGAAATACCTGCAGGCGAAATTTTTGAAATGTTGTCGAAAGTCAAGGCAAACAAAGCTCCTTGAGAGGATGACATACCATGTGGGTTCTACCAAAGAATATAGAACTAGTTCTATATTATATATACTACATAAATGCTCCAATGGCTTTTATTCATGTGATGGTTGGTGTGTATAACAATTTACTAGAGACTGGAACAATTTAAGATTGCTGCTTGAAAAGTGAAATTTTTCCCATTTTTGAGAAAGGCGATGCTGATCTACCACTAAATTACAGAGGAACTTCAGTCATCAATTGAATAGAAAAATTTGGATGGGTATATTAAACAGTCGCCTAACTAAATGGTTAACTGCTAAGATAAATTAAAAGAGTGCCAAGCAGGTTTTCGAGAACATTGTTCGACAATAGATAATGTCTATAACCTAATCGCCACGGTATATTTGAAGCGGCAGGAAAAGAAAAAGGCGTACGCATTTTTTGTCGATTTTCGGGCCGCATTCGATAAAATATCCAGGAAACTTCTGGTTTATAATTTATACACATTAGGAGTCTCAACAAAATAACAGAAAACATCTAGCTTGTAGCCAACTAAACATAAACTGATTTTGTGTTTTCTGCCACACAGCACCAAAGCCACGGCATACTAATGCTGGAGCGCTTTAGTTTTGTGAGTAAAAAAGCAAGCACGCTCTCTAAGCTAGAGCCGAAGTCATTCACAAGAAACTTCGTGTGTGTTGCTTTCCGACAGCAGCGTCGAAATACGTCACAGCGGAAGAAAATGCTCAATACAAACGCAAAAAAAAAGGCATACATATTTAAATTTTGCCGACCACTGGATTGGAATAACGAAAGTTTATGGAAACCGACGGTAGATGCCTTTTTAAATTGTCTGCAACTTGCCCCAACGATCCCGTATCTCGCGACGAGCGGGGAAGAAGTTTGTATTGAGACATTTTGAATGACATTCTGGAAAACCGCAACTAAACTAGAGATAAATGAATGGCTCAACTGCCAAATAGATTAACTCCACTTTTTGAATTTTGCGATATTTAAAAGTCAAAGTACTTGGGGATCGTCCATAAACTACGTGACGCTGATTTTCGTCAAAATAGATAAGTTTACGAGAATGGCTTTAAAAATAAATTTATTTTTATTATTGTTTTGTCAATATGTTTAAATGCCACGCCACATAATTTGGGGTTTTGACACATTCTGGGCAAATTTCAATCAAATAATTTTTTCTAATCGTGTCAAATCGAATGAAATCGTGTAAAAACGAAATCGGTTTTTTTCTAGACTGTGTTAAATCAAAACTGTGCAAAAATACTAAACATACCACATTTTGATTGTGGAGGAACTGTTCCAACAATTAAATCACAATTTTTGGATAGAGCTTGCTCAAGGGCAATATAAAAAAGGATGACATTTTCGTTATGCTCGATTTCCATACTGCATACAGTAGATTTTGAGCTACAAATTGTGTTACAGAAATGACATTTTTTTATGTAAATAGATACTTTATTTTGGTTTGGTTGAAAACACTATACACTATGATTTCTCTATTTTTAATAGGCCTAAATTTCTACAATATAAATATATGTACAACTACAGAACCAATTATTACGATGATGTTATTGATTATCTTGATAAGAAGCAAGTTGGTGTTTCACGGGATATTCCACGCCCTCAGACTTGGGCAGAGCGTGTGCTGCGGACTCAAAATATTAAGTAAATACACCCTCCAAACTATGTTTTCTAAATTATCCCACATATTTTGTTAAACCTAAATAACATTTTTATTTAAATTATTTTTAGTGGGAGCGGATTTGATTCTTTCGCACCGTCTACAAAAAGAGACAAACAATTAATACAAACACTGGCTGCCTCAATTCGAACGTACAACTATCACACTAAAGCGTATATAAACCAAAAATATGCTAACGTACTTTAATTATTTAAAATGAATGAAAATTTTTCTTTACTTACAATATAAAGGCTATAAAGGGGATGGGTTTACACAGTATCTTAGCGATTGTACATATAAACATATATAGCATATATAAATTTGTGGCCTCGCAAAATGTACTTAATTATAGATAATTATCCATTTCTTGAAATTAATAGAAATTTCATTGATTAAGGTTGCGCGCACACAGAACACTAACATGACATGAACTTTTTGGCTCAATAACGCGCATGATTTTTTTAATGCGAAATGCATCATCAGCTGATGCACACAGTGTACGCGCTTATTGCTTAGAGTATCTGTCTTTGAACCTTTTGTGCTGATTGGCTCATGTCATGTAAGTTTATGTCGGCGCTCTGTGCACGCGCGGCCTTGTTAAAGCAAAATATACATATATTCATAGAATTAATATTAGAGCAAGTAAACAAAACTGTGCAATGAACTAATAAAAAAATGTTTTATTAATAATAAATAAATAAGTATTGTTGGGGAAAGCTGCACTGCGACCCTTAACCTCCTCAGCTAGCTCAATATCTGAGACAAACTTAATTATTTGAGGCTACAACCACATTACATTATGCATCGATATTCTATGCCCGCCGAAAAGGGATTACCTTCTTCTGGGAATGGCGTCACACTCTGCAAGTATGTGCTGGGAGTATTCCTCCTCAGTTTCACAAAACCTACATGTGTTTGAATTTAAGATGCCAATAGTACACAGGTGCTTCCTGAGTCTGTAATATCCCGTAAGAAACCCCGTCAGTATCCTTAAGAAATTCTTGCCCAATTGGGTTATTTTCTTGAACCTATTCGAGTTGTAGGAACCAAAAAGTTGCTTGGCTAGCCGTAAGCCCTCCGTGCCAGTCCAGTCCATTTCCCGAGTGGACTTTTCTTCATCTCTTAGCAGCTGTTTGGTAGTATGTCTGCCAACGCCACAGTAAGGTTCAGGCCCTGTGCTGCAGAAGCACCATTCCTCGACAGTTCATCAGCTTGTGTCCCGCGATTCTTCTAAGGAAGACTCTGGTTTCCCAAATCAACTTCGAATTGTGTGAGACAGTATACTCCCAGTTTTTTTTTATTGCTCAAAATAGTATTAAAGTTTCTGTCGAAGTGGTACTCTGTGATCATCCATCTCTGGATAAGAGAATGTAGGGGATCAGTTTTTCCAGTTCGTAGGCGTCTCTAGCACTTATTATGTGGCCATTGCCATTTCCATCGGCTTACATTCTTAGCACTGTTCCTTTCATTTGAAGCCTTATAAAGGTATGAAGTGGTATTAATTCCATAAGGACATCCAAAGCTGCTGTAGGATAGGTTCTCATGGCCTTGTCATACATACACAGGCTAGCTTCTTCTTCTTAAGGTCTTTTTGGACGGAGGTAACCTGCACCCGAGCTTCCTGAGCAAAAACTCCGTAAGTGAGCATCGGCTTTATGACCATTAGGTATAGCCAGTGTATCCTGGGCGATGCACCCTATGAGAGCAAAATATAATAAAATATATTTATAATATATATAATATAACTCCATGGTATTTAACCTCTTTGCTCCTCATAATAGGGCATCCCCTAAGGCGGAGTTGCCCCATATTGGCAGGTTTGTACCTTCTTGTTAATGGTGTACTGTGTCACAGAGGGTATCTTCCAGTTTTCTTTCAAGTCTCCAGACTCTGCCGTGACTAGCCTTGACTTGAGTAGAGATTGAATATACTCGGATAACGTTCATTTAATACCCCTATTTACGAGTGCTTTGTTAATAGCATCATGGTATAAGGCAATCCCTACCCTTCTAAAGGAGTGATGGTAAGTAAGAGTTATGGTAAGGACCTTTTCCCTGATCCTATTTACGAATGTCGGAGGGTTGCCGACTTGACATATTGCTAGACCTACTTTAGAGATAAACTTTAGCAGGTACTCACCGTGTCTGTTGACATTACTGCTGCCCCAGAGAATGTAGTGAGCGTTGGCGTCACATCCTATAAGCAGCGGCAGTCCGTGTCTGCGGCAGTGCTCAACGAGACCGGTTATCGCCCCAGATTGAATTTGCTCAACTCCAGCTAGATAAACGGAGGCTATACTATTGTCCTCATCGCTCCAACAACCCGGACAGCGATTGATAATAAAAACTAAGCAAGAAAGTTATCTTGAAAGTGTAAAGCCGGGAATTCGTATACACCGTTTTCGTTGATAAAAACGAAAACCGAAAAACGTCGTTGCTCGATACAGTTTCGTTGGCGTTTCGTTGCACTTTTTCGTTGCTGGCGAAACCTCATGCAACAGATAATAAATAATAAATGCTAAGTTTTTTTCTTTTATATTGTTACAAACCAAATAATTAACAACATTGCATACCAACATATCAGTGAGATTTCGTCGCTGTAGCAACGAAGACAACCAAATTGAAATTTTTTCGTTGCTAATGTATGGGATTTCGTTTATGTCAACGAAAACGGTGTATGCGAATTCCCAGCTTAAGACGTGTTTTTTCTGTGCTCTGGCTTTTAAATTTATTTTTTGTGCTTATTTTAAATTAATCTTCAATTATTACATTTTTACAGATTCTTCACATTTTATGTTGAAGTGAACTTGTTTTTGCTGATTGGAGTGCATTTCATTCCCTTAATACTTTTTATAAAAAAGACTATAGTAAAATTAATAATTATATTAACTATTCAACATATCTGAATTGATCTTTGTTATTTATTTACAAACATCAACAAAATATATATCTATCTCATTAACTTTCACGAAGCAATGCTAACATAACTTTCCTAACAGAAAAGCTTTTGACCACTCACTCGCACTTACACGCTACAGACAATAAGGGATAGCTTTGACTGACGACACCACCTTATATTATTCCACCATGCGCTACATACAATAAGGGATAGCTTTTACTGACGATACCACCTTGGCTAAGCTTAGCCAAAGAGCCAAGCTTAGCCAAAGAGCTTAAAGTGCAGCGTGGTGAAAAGCTACACCGTCGGAGCTTTCGGCCGCGCTCAAGTCTAGCGCAGCTTGTACTGAGCGCATTGGCTTTGGTATTCAAAAGCCTATTAACGTAAACACATTCGTGTAAGCGCATTTTTCGATTTGATTTTTAACACACATATACATATACACATTGTCATTTCCCTGCACAAAAAAAAAATTCAGTTCCGAACTGGTTACCAACCACCCCGACGGTGAAACTGTGTGTCCCAAACCTAGTATGATTGCATAGTCTGTTTAACATGGGGTTGTTATAGGAGGCAATCAGAATTTTTGGATAGCAAACTGGTTCGCCTGCATATGGAACAAAACTAGTTGCTTCCGTACTAGAATATAATAATCCGTTCTAGTATATTTAACCCAAATATTGAACTAGTTCATAAAGTTGCATTAAAGTTTATTTTATTTAATTTTATTCGGCCGCCTGCCGAGGACTGCATCAGGGGGAATAATCTATAACTCCTACACAAAAATCAATAAAGAGAAACTAGAACTCCTCCTGGCCATGCACTTCCATGGAAGTACTGAACAGGTGGAAGGTAGAATTCTGCCAACAGGTAGAAATAGATCACGTGCCGCTGACTGGGCCATTGCCAAGTACACGGTAACCCCTGAGAGATTAGATTGGGCAATTGGCACGTTCCAGCCCTACAAATCTCCTGGTTTGGATGGTATTCACCCAGTCCTCCTACAGAAAGAACTGAGCAGCCTCTTGACCCCCATTAGGGAAGTACTGATTAGCAGCCTTGCGCTAGGACATATACCTACCGAATGGAGTACAGCTAGAGTGGTCTTCATCCCGAAAGCTGGGAAGAAAGACATCACTAATCCAAAGTCTTACAGACCTATTAGCTTAACTTCGTTTTTGCTGGTAGACTTCAGAATTATAAGCACATTGCGAGTACAACGACCCCTTCAACGGATGCAACATGCATACAGGGCGGGAAGGTCTACGGACACAGCACTATATCAGCTGAAAACCCTTATTGAGGAATCTTTAACTCATAAGGAAGTGGCACTATGCGCTTTTGTGGATATACAGGGTGCCTTTGATAACGCCTCCCATGAGGCTGTCAAAGCATCACTGGCCAGAAGGGGCCTAGACGCAGATGGATAACTTCACTGTTAACGTCTAGGCAAGACAGAGCAACTATTGGTGGGCAATCCACCACCGTAGAAACGACAAGAGGCTGCCCTCAAGGCGGTGTACTATCACCCCTCTTATGGAGCTTACTTTTAGATGAGCTACTGGAGAAACTACCGGGTAGAGGCATACAATGCCAAGGCTATGCTGACGATATCGTTATTATTGCCAGAGGCAAGTATGAGGAAACACTCTGCGACATTAAGGAAAGTAATGACTGGTGTAAAAAGGCACGCAGTACCCTTCACAAGGAGATATAAACTTAGAAGGATGAAGAGTATAACCCTATCAGGATGCAGCATAGAAACAACTAATGAAGTCAAGTATCTTGGAGTTACTTTTAACTCTAAGCTTAACTTCAGAACCCATGTAAACAACACGATAAATAAGTGCTCAAGGTCTCTTTTTACGTGTAGAAGCATTGCCGGGAAATCGTTGGGTACAACACCACGAATAATAAGATGGCTGTACCTAATGGTTGTCAGACCCACGCTCTTATATGGGGCAATAGCCTGGGGCAGCAGGACGCGCCTTAGCGCGACCAAAGCCAGATTGCAGAAACTGCAAAGAATGGCCTGCATATGTATGACAGGAGCAATGCGTACTTGTCCTACTGCAGCCATCGAAGTATTAATGGATGTTACACCGCTTCATATCGTTGTTGATATGCAGCAGAAAACAACGTTAATAAGAATTGGGAGGCAAGGAGTGGACTTCAACCTCACCAGAAAAGACGCTTAAAACACAGCATGAAAGAGGCCTGGAACACTCTTTCGGCAGGTCACCCAATGAAATCATAGACAATAAAGTGGTATACGGATGGATCCCTCACCGATGAAGGAAGTGGCCTGGGGGTAGTAGGATCCGATTAGATGGGTTCCATGACATAACAATATTCCTGGAAATGAGCTGGCAAATATACTAGCAAGGATCGGTGCAGCAACACCGCTAATCGGACCTGAACCATGCTGTGGAATTGGTAGCCACGTGTAAAGGACCTATTGAGGAAAGAGGAAGAAAACAAACGGCTGCTTCACTGGGCACAGATACCAGGACTTAAGCAGTCAAAAACTCTACTCTCTAACTACAACCGTAACAGGCTCAAACTCATGATAACTCACGGGAAAAATACCGTGAGGATCCTGACAGGCCTCTCGACGGGACACTGTAGGCTCAGCAGCCACTTAAATAAAATTGGCATAGCGGATAGTGGGCTTTGTCGCTTCTGTAGTATGAAGGAAGAAACTTCAGTGCATCTACTATGTGAATGCATAGCACTCGTCAACACCGGAGAGCATTGTTACCATAAATCCAAATAAAATACTGGAGTATCGGAACCAAATTTGGCAGTCGGATGTTTTTTATAGTTTCCAATCAGTGTACTAAGTTTGATCAAAATCGGTTCACTATATCGTATAGTCCCCATAAGACCAATCGGTCAAAAAAAATTGATTGGTGCAAAATTCGACTGATTTTTGTTTGTTTATGAAAATATCGTATCTTTTGGAGGTTTTAAGCAATATTTCGGACTTAATTGCAATGTGGTGGTACAGGGTATCCCAAAGTTGTCTGCGCCCGACTTTAACGTACGCCATCTTTATTAATATTCCTGAAAATAAATAGCACAAGTAATTTCTTATATGTATTTATAAAACTGAAAATAAGACAAGTTATGAGTTATATGTAAGGGAAGTAGTCCGGTTGTGGACATAGTTTGCTATTTCAGCCATTACTTTTGACCAAGTCAATATTTTGCAGACATATGCATATCAGTGGAAAGCTACAGACATTAGCTAACTACTGAAAAAGAATTGACTTGATTCCATGAAAAATAAAAAAATTATTAAACTTTTTCTGGAGTAGTCAATTTTTACGAAAAAAAAAAATTTAACCGGTTGTGGACACTTCTGGAAAGTGCCCTTAAAATAGAAAAATATAGAGTAAAATATAGCTTTATACAAAAATACGAAATTTATTTTGCCTTCAAAGCAGTAATGATGAAATAAAACTTAAAATTAAAATTTAGTTATCCGTATCAGTTTCGCAAGTCAGCGCATCTCAAATGCACCGGCCGGTGGCACGTGTTGCATTCGATGGAGTTTTCGGCGGTCATTTGAATGGGCAACAGCTTCTTGCAAATAATGCATAAGTCGAGATCCCCGTCCTCAGACGATGATGATGGAGCCTTCTTTGCATTGACGCGTCTAGCCGATGGTTTCAGCTTGGCACGTTTAGCTGACAGAGTCACTGTTCTTGCTGAAGCTGCGGTTTGTTTTATTTGTGTCGCTTTAGCTCCTTTGTAAGCTGCTCTGAAGGCTTCCTTGGTTTAGCTCTTTTGAAATATGATATGGTGGTCACTTTTTGAAAATGACCAATGGCACACGTTAGGTACATTTACAGATAAAACCGAACAAAACACCATCTTCGACATTTGAAATGCGCCCAGCTGCTTATCGAATTTCTTGATTCTAAGCTACTCCGAGGATCGCCATCGGTTTTCGGGCTCATTGTCAATGTTGCACCGTTTAACCCATTAATATCCGACACTCTTTAAAATTTCAAATCAAGGAGATTTTTTGTTTTGTTTTATTATTAAAGTTTATTTAAATTAGCTTAGAAGATTATTTTTCTTTGGAAACGGTTTCCAGCAAAGATAGCTATGATCGAAAACGCTGAGCGCTTGTATGACATCGAAGTCTGAATTAAGAAGAAGAAGAATGCGATGACAGTCTACTAAATTAGAACTGTTTCCAGATATATGTTTGTATACAATTTTTAAGTTTTTTCGTCCTATAAATTGCTTCGATGATCACCTGCTATAATATTACAGCTTCTCATGTATGTTCCAATCTGGCAAAATTCTTCTTACCTTTCTTCTTCCTAACACGCTCACCTATCAAATAAAGTTTCGAAAACTACAATCGGTTTCTTTCCTTCCAAACCCACTACCATTTTCGTTTGGTTCTCAATATAGCAACTGGCTACATTTTTTGCCTGGAGTTATAAAAGGTTGATATTTTTATGGTTTTATATGCAATTCAGTGGCATAACATTCCTGCAAAAATGTGCCCAAGTAAACTGCAATTTGAACACACTTGTGATCCCAAAATATTTTCTATTTAAGTAAACTCTTAAAAATTTTTAAAATTCACACTTTTTACTATGCCAACCCAATAGGTTTAATTTTTCTGATCGATCTGCTTCACATGCAATTAAATTCAAACTGACGCGAAGTCTTTCGAAGAAGTATTAAAGGAAACAAAAATCAGAATACTGTTAATGAAAAACTCTATATTGCCTACATGTCTCTATTAAGGACATTGTGTAAAAATTAAATTTATACTCGAAAGTACGGTGGTAAGGGAAAGGATTGTAAGTTGGGACGTCTTGTAAGTTGGGACACCTGTTCGATTTTGATGTTCCAGCAAAGAAAACTCCAAAATTCACCCCGTCTTCGATGGCAAATACGCCGTAAACAAATTAAATGTGTTCTTGATGTGAACAAAATATAAAAATTGTTTTTAAAGAAATCGGAAATTAAAAATGATTGCACTCAAAAAGTGATCAAGTCAAAGTAAAAAATCAAGGAAAATAAATATATGTGCTGGAACTGAAATTTAATGAACTTCCATAATCAAAAAAGGTTTTCGGACATGCAGTGAATAGACAAATTCTTTTCAATGCATTCCAAAATGGCTTTAAAAATGTAAGCTGGGACACTTTTTAGCCTGTAAGTTGTCTATTGTAAGTCTATTTTCATTTTTTTTCATTGCTATTTTATTTACATGATTTTTTTATTGTGTGAAATTGTCATTGAAACTAATTTGAACTGTTTTTAGTGAATATTTCTGCAATTTTCTGATATATTTTTTCAATATTTTCCATAACGATTCCTTTTTAGTATGGCTGCACGTTGACCGATCACAAAAAACCACAATTGTGACTTCTCTGGAAAGTTAAATTTTTTTGGTTTTTTTAAATTCAATTTAATGCGCACTTAAATTTAAAATCAATAAATCATAACTTTTAGCAATCATGCGTTTTTATTTCAGTTTTCTTAAATTTTTTTGTTGTCGTTTTCAAGCTCTTTTGAAAATTGTCTGTAAAATGTTTATTTTTATCAATTTCTAATGATTTGCTTTTAATGGATTATAGCTCTTTCTTTTATCTTTCCAATGGTATATTTTCATTGATGCCTATGTGTATTCAATGTCGAAATATAGCTAAAAAAGCTATGATGTCTCAACTTACAAGCCTTTCCCCTACGAAAATTATGAGTTTTTTTTAACCAAGCAGGACACTAATGTGTTAATGACTTCAATGTAGGCATCAAAATTAATTTTTGGACTTGACATTCCTAAAAATATACAAAACAAAAACGATTTAAGTGAAAAAAATAAGGTGTCCACAACTGGTAAAATTAAGTGTCCACAACTGGGAAACGTAGAGTTGTCAAAAAACTACCCTAATTTTTTTTTTATGCGAACATTTTGATCAAACCTTTATAAAATCACAAAATATATTGAAACAAAAATTAGATCACTTTCGATTTTTTCACATGAAAAAATGTATGTGCCACACGTTCAAAAGTTATGGAGGGGTGTCCACAACTGGGTTATGTCCACAACCGGACAACTTCCCCTACTTATAGAACTGAAAATAATATAAAAATTTTTTGTAATACATATTAAGCTGAAAATAAAAAATAAAAGTTACTTGGTGTACATTCCTATAAAATTGAACAAAAAAAAAAAAAGTTATTTGTTTTATATATAAGCTGAAAATAAAAAACCATAGGCAACTTGCTAATATTAAATTACTCCTACAAATTATTGTTTTAAATATACTAAATAACAAAATATTTATCACTTACCCAATTCGCGCTTGCACACACATGTCAGTGCATGGTGTAATAATACAAGGTGAGGACAAAAGCGAAAAATACGCATCCATAAGAAAATGTGTGCATCTGAGCAAGAGAAAACATTACCTTTGCTACTGAAGCGAGAGCGAGTAAGCATAAGGGTGCGCAAAAACGATTTTTTTATTTGTCTTGCTGTGCATTTTGTATGTTTGTTTTGCTATTGCTACTTGTATGTGTTGCTAAAATTTTGATCCTTTGTTGCTGGGATTTGTACATGGACTTGTTTTCTTTAATAAATAAAATACTCGGTTGTTCAATTTAAAAATTTTTGTTTATTAATTATTATTAATAATATTATATATTTTACAATAACATTTTAAGATATTAATCTTTGTTTATAGTTTTTAATTCTTCGACAGAGTCCCTCGTGAATTGATTTGGTTGGCCTTGAGAACACATGATGTACCTGAAGTTTACGTCCGCATGATTATGGACATGTATGATGACGCCAGGACTAAAGTCAGATGCACAGCTGGTGAGTCGGACGAATTCAGTGTTAAGGTGGGAGTCCACCAAGGCAGTGTGTTAAGTCCTATGCTGTTTAATATCATCATGTCCTACTTGTTAAAACAAATCGGCGACGAAACCGAAATATCCCTCCTTTTCGCAGATGACATAATTTTGAGGAGCACCAAATCGTAGCCCTGCAAAATGCTGTATAAAATGCCACGGAAATTGAAAGGCAAGCTGTACGCGACAGTCGTTAGACCCGCACTCTTGTATGCGTCCGAATGTTGGACGATGTACAAAACGTACGAGAGTAAATTATCTGCGACTGAGATGAAAATGCTAAGGATGACTGCGGTTGTGACCAAGCTTGATTAAGAGCAAACACATTCGAGGCAGCCTGTTTGTTAAAAAGCCCATCACTGAGACGCTCAAAGTAGGTCAGATGCGTTGGTATTGCCATGTTCAAAGGCGACCGCCGGAGAACCCCGCTAAGAAGGCAATACCGTAGTTCCAGGTAACGGCCGTAGGGCAGGCAGACCGAAAAATACCTGGATCGGTCAAATGCAAAAACATCAGCAACGAATGGGTCTCAGCGATGACATGATCCAGGATCGGAATGCCTGGAGACGAATGCTGAGATCGCATACCCACACCTCAGGAGGAGCATAAGCGAGTCCGAAAAGGGGTAATCAAGGGTTTGGGAGAAGAAGCATTATAACAAACTCACGCAAATTCGATCATTTGCCGACGGCCCTTGCAAAACACTTTCACTTGAACTCTAGTTCACACTGTTTAAAATAAACATCCACCCACATTAGAGCTTCAATAAAAAAACACGCGAGGACAGTAACCATCGTTTGGAGACGGCATTTGCACAGCCTCTCACTTTGAAATGTAATTCACTACTGCAAGCAAAATAAAGACCCACGAGAGAGCGTTTGGCATTTCCTCACTGTTCATGCCACAACGGCATGATGAGGTGAAAAGCACCCGAGCTCTAATCTCGGTCTCCGCTATGCTGAGCAGCACGTTTTTTAGTTCTCAATTACCACTAAAGTAAGCAGACCCTCTGCGCGCGTATTTTCGCTTTGCTATCGAAACACATTTTCAGCTAAAACACTTAATTACGCACAACCACAACGCTTTTATTGGGACTGAGGGAACCCAGGAAGCATAGAAAATCCACCCATCTAAACATTTGGTCCTTCGAGCCGGATTTGCTCGACCCCACTACTCCAAGCAACGGTGGATTTATCCTCATCATTTCCATAAAAAATTTCCCGCAAGTATGTATGTAGCGTTTATATATCCAAAGTGCGTGCAGTGCAAAATAATTTAAATAAAGTAATTTCTTACAAATAAAAAAAAATACGAAACAAAAGTCCAAAGTGCAAAACGAAAACAACAACATTACAGCAACGTGCAAAAACCCACCACCAAAATCCAACAAGTGCAGTGCGAAATGTGTGTGAAAGAGAGCATAAGAACTTATTAACCCTATAGTGCACAGGTTTATATTGGTTCTTTTATATTTCTTGTGCGCTAACAAAAAGCAAATGAAATTTAATAAATAATACAATAATAATTAATAAATTTGCTTTGCGATAAGACGGTTCCTAAACCATACACAAAAAAAAAAAAAACCTAAACTAAAAAAAAAAAAGAGAGAAAGAAAAGTAATTTAATATAAAACTTGTGCACATAACCTCGTTTTATGAGAAGCTCTTTTTCACACAAAATATACCTTGACTTAACCACCCACAACATCCTATATATTATCCACATACCACCCATATACACATACACAACATAAAGGCTATTTATCTACGCACAACAATATATTATTTTAACTACGCACAACAATACATATTCAGTTATCGACACACGCAACATAGATATATCCACATCCAACACATTTATACACCCAATATATTTGTAACGCATATCCATAAGCAATAAAGAAGAATCCAAACAGTGTTTTCATTCTCAAATTTAAGTCGGTACAAGAACCGACTTGAACTAGAATATCCACTTACAATATAAATAAATTGTTATTAATTAAATTAATACAACCACAAATCGTTTAGAGTAATTAATATATAGCTAAGCACATAACAAGTAAATTTACACCCAATATATTTATTTATATACCCAACAAAATAAATACATCAAAAGACATCATCGATTTTGGCGTTTCAAAAAATATAATCCAATATATTTTTTTTTTCCTCGAGGCTACCAAGGCTGCTATCGTTTCTGCATACAGCCACCAGCGGCTGTCTTGGCATTTCATACCGCCTGGGGCGCCACACATGGGCGGGTTGTGGGAAGCAGGCGTCAAAAGTTTTAAATCACTTTTCTACAAGTGCACATCTGCCACAAAGTACACATTCGAAGAACTCTCCACGCTGCTCTCTAAAGTAGAGGGGTGTCTAAATTCCAGGCCAATTGCTGCAATGTCAGAGGATCCAACAGACATATTAGCACTGACACCGGGCCATTTTCTGATCGGAAGACCTCTGCTTTCCCCAGCGGAACCGGAAATCCCTGAGGACGCGATGACGATCCTCAACCGCTGGAAGAGACTAAAAGCCCTCAACCAGCAGTTCTGCGCCCGTTGGAAGAACGAGTACTTAGTCGAATTACACAAGAGGAACAAGTGGCAGTGTCCTCAAAGGAACCTCCAATGTGATGACATGGTTGTCGTTAAGGAGGATAACCTTCCATCATGCGAGTGGCGCTTAGGTCGTGTCCAGAAGGCTTATCCTGGATCCGACAATCAAGTTCGTGTCGTTGACGTCCTAACGGCACGCGGACTGATAAAGCGGCCAGTATCCAAACTGGTACTGCTCCCTATCCCATCCACTGTTTAACTGCTATAAATAGTTCCTAGCCATCTTGACCATCCATATACTAATAAATTTTTTTTTTTGTCCTTACACCACAGATTAAGTCTTGTTGGTTTAGATGGCTCCACATCGACGTATCGAGAGAGCGGAACCGAGAGGAGTGAACTCGTTTCGCTGCAGGATCTGCTGCGACATACACTCGTTACGAAGATGCCGGGCTTTCCTTCGGCTCAACGCTGAAAAGCGGTTGCGGGCAGTGCTCATAAACAAGTACTGCCCAAACTGCCTAGCTCATCAGCACTCAGGGGAATCCTGTAGGAGCGGTGACCGCTGTCGGATTTGTCGACGCGAGCATCATACGCTCCTCCACGTGCGTTCGCCAAGGCGTCCTTCGCCTCGACGTAGTGCTCGCAGACCGCCAAGAGCCCGCAGATCGCCATCTCCACCACTGCGCTCGCGGCCACACAGCCTACCGCGTTCTGCGGGGTCTACCGCGCCGCACGCTTCCGGGGCACTGCCTCCGCCCACTCTGGGGTCCCTCCTGGCCCACTAGGGGACCCAAGTGCTCCCCACGGCGATAGTGGTGCTCGACAACGGCACGACGCGCTACGAGACGAGGGCGATGACCGATCCGTGCACGCCGATGAGCAGGATCAACCAGTCTCTGGCCTCCGCCTTCAAGTTGCCTTCCACTCGAATTGGCACCGAGCTCGCCTGCACGGCCATCATCGGTTCGCGGCTGGACACGTCTACGCGGCTAGAAGTCGTGCTTAAGGTCGATTCGCAGCTCTCCGTTACGACGCCGGATCGCCAAATCGACGATGCAGTGAGAACGCACTTCGGGGACATAACGCTCGCCGATCCCACCTTCTATCGGCCGTCCACTGTGTCCATCGTGTTCGGGGCTGATGTTTATCCAAATGTAATTAAATCCGGCTTCCTAGCCAGCCAACCCGGGCTGCCGGTCGCCCAGAGTACAATCTTTGGGTGGATCCTCTCAGGATCTTGCAGTCAGTAAACACTGCAGCCAGCACTCGGCTTAATCCTCCCACGTTGTTCCTCTAGCAGCTCCTTTCGCAACTACACGTTGCAAGGGGGCCGGCATGTTCATGCCACAACGGCATGATGAGGGTTAAGCCACGCTCCGTGCTGAGCGTCTCTCAAAGCTCGCTCTCAGCTCGCTCACCGATCATAGGCTCCGCCTACTGTGGTGAAAAGCACCCGAGCTCTAATCTCGGTCTCCGCTATGCTGAGCTGAGCAGCACGTTTTTTAGTTCTCAATTACCACTAAAGTAAGCAGACCCTCTGCGCGCGTATTTTCGCTTTGCTATCGAAACACATTTTCAGCTTTATACCGCCGCCAAAGCTACGGCTAAGGCAAGGAAAATAAAACACTTAATTACACACAACCACAACGCTTTTATTGGGACTGAGGGAACCCAGGAAGCATAGAAAATCCACCCATCTAAACACTCACCTTGTATTATTACACCATGTGTCAGTGCAAAACATAATATGACTATTTTGTGCAGCAGCATTTTTCGTTGTTATATTGTACATTTTTATGTATACCCAAAATTCATCTCTTTTTACAAAAAAAACAACAAGTTCACTCTCAGAGAGAGCGTGAGCATTGAGCGGTACAAATTTGACAGAGAGAGCGCTCTCCTTTACCATTTTATCCTATACCGCTACTGTTCTTTTTTTAACCATTCAAAAACTAGTTACGTTCAGAGTAGTTGAGGCCACTTATATGACGCCGAATTCCTGCAGGGATTATATCAGACACTCAACAATTAACACATACATATACATTGGAGCACAAGCCATCTCGAAGACATTTTGGTCCTTCGAGCCGGATTCGCTCGACCCCTCCTCAATCGTCGGTGGATTTTGCCAATAGAAAGTGAGTGTTTTTTCACTTTCACTCACCAGGCGGTGTTTTTCTCCCGCAAAAAGTGCAATTCAGCAGAAGAGCTGAAGATGACTGGTAAGTGTTGGAGCATGCGCAACAACCAGAATCTGGCTACTCATGCTCAGGCAGCTGATGCCAACTTAAGGAAGCTACCAGATTGGCAAAAATACATAGTGTGCAACAAGATACAAATAGACATTGTGCGTTGCATCCTTTTGGGGCGGAACTTAATAATCACTAAAAAGCGTTAAGTTTGTAATATCACTATGTTTGCTGCTGAAAAACACGAAAACACATCACATCACAGCTATCACGCTTCCGTAACACTGAGCCCAGTAAGGCGTTACGTATGGTGTTCAGAGGGGACACTATTTTGTGCCACCTTTGGCCAAATTATAAAAAAAAAGATTTGATTTAAAATAATAAAGCCGATCGAATTATGCACACGTGTGTTTTTATTGCGTGATCTGTTTGGAGTAATTTTAGAGCTAGCGCATGCAGCAGCAGCTGCATACGAAAGCTCGTCTTAAGCAAGAGAGAATGAGTAACAAATAAAAGCTCCCGCTTCAGTGAGTTCTAACGCAGTAGAACAAAGCGAGGAGCGTGATAAAGATATGTGCAGCAAGAGCATTTACAAATGTGCTGAATGTATTTAGTTATTTGTTTGCTATATTTATGTTATGTGTTTGTTGTGTTCTGCTCCCGACATGCACCCCCCCGTTGAAAGGGTCACGCTTTCAACCGATCTGGTCTCCAAGGGCAGAACAGCGATTTTGTTGACAGCTCTCTTTATTAAGCCGGTTGTAGTCTTGATGATTACGACTCGCACAACGCCGTCTTTGCCAAGGATGACGCTGTCTATTTTGAATAGGTGCCATTTTAGCGGAGGAAGGTTGTCATCTTTTAGCAAAACAATGACACCTGGTTCCAGGTTTGGAACTGATGAACGCCATTTTCCATTTTCTTGAAGAAGCGATAAGTAGCTTGTGCTCCATTTGCGCCAAAACATTTGCTGCATTTGGCACACACGTTGCCAACGACTTAGACGATCAGTGTTCAAATGCGTAACGTCTGGCTCCTCGATTGTGGCAAACGCTGAGCCAATGAGGAAGTGCCCAGGCGTTAGTACCTCGAGGTCGTCAGGATTCTCTGAAATGGCAGATATGACAGATATCTCGCATACAAGAGTTCGCAGTTCATGGAATGTTAGAACAGTATTTCCAATGACGCGGTAGAAGTGATATTTGGCTGCTTTGACGGCAGCCTCCCACAAGCCACCAAAATGTGGCGATCGCGGTGGGATAAAGTGCCAAGTCAACCCAATAGATTGGCATGCGTTATTAAGATCGCTTTTGTGTGGATCGCTAAGAAACAATTGTCGCAGCTCACGACGGCGTTGATAAGTCTTCTACTACTTCCAAGTGCGATGCCTTTGTTGCGAAACAAACGCAAATCGATATGTAGCATTTTATGGGCGCTCTGTTTCTTGTTTCAGCCTTACAGTAGAATGGCCCACAGAAGTCTACTCCGGTAGTGTGAAATGTACGACTTGGTTGTACACGATGCTCTGGTAATGGTGCCATAATATGTTCGTATACTTTAGGCTTCATACGAAAGCAGCGTATACATTTGTTGATAATAGAAGCAACGAAATCTCTGCCTTAAAGCAGCAAGCAAACTCTGCGGTCCAGCGTGTAGAAATTTGTGATGAAAAAACATGACGATCGCATGGGTGACTGGATGATGTTTTGGCAACAGCATTGGGTGCCAAGCATCGTAGTCAAGAAATGAATTTTGAAGTCGCCTACTCGAATTACTCCTTCCGAGTCCATTATAGGATTGAGTGATGACAGCTTGCTTTTTAGTGAGATTTGCCTTTTGTTGAGTAATGATTTGTACTCATCAGTGAAATGATGTCTTCAACTGTAAGGGGTCCCGTTCGGCGTGGTTGGTCCTTACGTTTTAGTAGTAAAAATCGATGAATGTATGCGAAGACACGTTGTAGTTTTCCAAACGTATTTTGGAACTTGCAGTCGAATGAGATATCCTGTTTGTTAGATAAAACCAAGACATGGCGAAGTCTTTCAGGTAGGTCCACGATAGGCTCCAAGCTCGCAGGCCAATTGTTGCTGCTTGAGCACAAGAAAGAGGGCCCCTGACGCCAGAGACTTGTTTGCAACAGCTCTAGTGGTGTACAACAACGTGACAGTATATCTGCTGGATTCATCTGCGAAGGCACATGGTGCCAGGTCATCCCTTTTGTTAGCTCCTGGATCTGTGCAACCCTGTTGGATACAAAAACGTTAAAATTTGATGGCGATTCACGTATCCAGGAAAGTGCTATAGTTGAGTCTGACCAACAATGAAAAGCGCAAGTGAACGGTACGCTTTGAGCAATGTAGGCAATGAGTTCAGCTAGTAAGTGTGCTGCTGCTAGTTCCAATTTGGGTATCGTGAGTGTTTTTAAAGGAGACACTCTTGATTTTGAACAAAGCAGATGTGACGTAAAGGTTCCGGCTAGTTCAGATCGGACGTAAACGCATGCACCATAAGCAGATATGCTCGCATCACAATATGCATGAACTTCCCATGTCGCGTGAGGCAGCATGACAAAGCGAGGAAATTGAAGTGAGGGAACTGTCGAGATTTGAGATATAAGATCAGTCCATGTTGATTGCATGGCTTGAGGCAAAGATTCATCCCAACTCAGCTTCTCTTTCCACAAGGCTTGAAGAAATATCTTGAGCTTAGTGATGATTGGCGTTATAAGTCCGAGCGGATCATAGAATCTAGCGATGATTGATAAAATGGTGCGCTTAGTGGTTGGCCCATTTGACAATATGTGTGTAAAGTTGAAAAGAAGATTATCGGAGCTTGGATTCCAGGCCAATCCGAGTGCTTTGGCTATGTCACTGCCATCATTAAATTTGAGCAATTGCTCGCGATCTGATTCTGAGACGCCTTCGAGAGCAGCTGGTACGTTGGAGCACCATTTACGAATTGGAAAATGGCCTCTTTGCAACAACTCCTTTACTTCTCGCCTGATTTGAGAGGCTTCCTCGATAGTATCACCGCCAGAGATGAGGTCATCGACGTAGAAGTCCCTGCGAATAATTTTGGATGCTAATGGAAGCGTAGCTTCTTCGTCGTAGGCTAGCTGATGCATGGCGCGGATAGCTAAAAATGCAGCAGGCTTTGTGCCGTATGTCACTGTGTCCAAGGTGTACACTTTGACATCGTCCTTAGGATTGTCCCGCCAGAGAATGCATTGAAGCAGCTCATCAGGATGAGTCACACGGACGCAGCGGTACATTTTGCATATGTCTCCACATAATGCAACTTTGAAAAAACGAAAGCGAAGTAGCGTAATGAATATTTTTGGTTGTATAGATGGGCCTGCCAGCAATAAATCGTTTAATTATGAACCTGATGTGGATTTTGCTGAGCCATCAAAGACAACGCGTAATTTTGTTTTAGTGCTGTCCAGTTTGTGGACGCAATGATGTGGCAAGAAGTATTGAGGAAAGCTTGATTGCTTAGATGATAGCGACATATGGCCTAAGTCTATATTCTTGAAGAAATGCTGAATATTGCTGCTTTAGCGAGGGATTTTTAGCAAGTTTGTTCTCAAGAGTTTTGAGTCTGCGTAAAGCGCGATCGTATGAGTCTCCGAGAGCATCAAAGTTTGTTTTTGCGGGAAGACGCACTGATTATTAACCCGATTCGAGGCGCGAGTACCCATTTAGGAACAACTGCTCCGATGCAACTGTCGATTTCCCAAAATTGTTTGACGATTTTAGATAAGTTATCGTTATCTGGTTGCGGGGTCGGCTCCTTGTTCAGTGTGGCCAATGGTAAACGTGTGCCCTTTGTGCCGGACAGGCTACCAGACACAATCCAACCGAGCCTGGTTTTTTGGAGCAATGGTAGTTGGTTTGCTACGCGAATTTGCCCAATACAAAGAATATCAAAAAATAGACTTGCGCCTAAAAGTAGATCAATTCGCTGTCGCTTGGAGAAAAGTGGATCAGCGAGAGAAAGTTTTTTTTGGTATTTTCCAATAAGTTGTATTTATATCGAAGTGCGGTTGATAGTCAGTTATAGTGTGCGTTATGACTGCAGCAAAAGAAGCACGATAGCTTGCATTGTAAGACTGTGCAGAAATATCAACCGATTTATCAGAAGAAAGAGATGATTCCCCTATGCCTGATATAGCGATGTTTGTACGATAAGGTTTAAGCTGAAGCTGATTGGCAAAACGAGATGTGATGAAATTTATGGTACCCAGACGCCCGATCGATTTTGAATATATACGATGGCAGTAGCAAGCAACACGTAGTCGGTCTGATTGGCTTTAATGGTTTCAGGTGGAGACGAAGTTGTTGAGACAAGCGTAGCCGAAGGTTGAGTTTGCGTGGCTATAATAGATGTTGGCTGTGAAACAATCGGTGAGGCATTTGCCTCCATATGTAGCAACGAGTGATGCTTTGCCGAGCAGTGCTTGCAGTGTCCTGATTTGCAATGCTGCAAGCTGTGGCCTTTGCGCAGGCAGTTTAGGCAAAGATGCAATCTTTTTAATTCCTTATAACGTAGGTTAGGAGACAGGCATAAGAATCGTGGGCACCTTGATATATAATGGTCTTTAGCATCACAAAATGTACATGCTGCTGAGCTAGTATTTGTTACAATGAAAGCGTTACGATGAGATTTATTTGAGGATCTGCCCACCTGTTGGCTAGGTGTATGGTTTACCGTAGCGCATTCCAAATTTTCCATAGTGCGGCACCTCTTCTCTAGGAACGATGACATGTCGTCCCATTTAGGCAACTTATTCGTTGGCAAGGCTTCTTCCCATCTTTCAAATGTGCTTTGATCCAGCTTAGAAGCGATGAGGTGGATGAGCAATCCGTCTGCAAGCTCCTGCGTTGTTGCCATTGTGCTCAGTGCACGTAAATGTGAATTTATGTTGTCGCTCAATGCCCGTAAACTGCTAGCAGATCCTTTCTCAACACCTGCGAAACCAAATATAGACCGTACGTGTGCCTAGAAATGAAGAAGTTTATTATCAAATCGACTAATTAATAATGTCAACGCCTTAGCGTAATTCGCTTCAGTTGGCTCAAGCGAACGTATTGTGTCCAACGCGGCGCCGTCCAAACAAGCTCGTAAATGCTGGACTTTTCCACCTTGCTGAGATCCTCGTCATTGCCAATGACTGTGTTGTACATAGCATAAAAATCAGGCCAATCTATGTTAGCGCCAGAAAAACGTGGTAGCTGCAACTCTGGCAAGCGAGACTTCCGCGCTGGAAGCCTAAATGTAATGTTGTGGTCATCAGTGTTGGATGGCATAGCAGTAGAATGTGAAACGGCAGCTCTGCGTTCGTTATCAAGCTCGCGGACGAGGGTAGACTCAACCTTCCAGTATATCTGGGCAAAGTCTACTCATGCATCGCTATTGAGTTGCGAAAAATCTAGCTTCTCAAGGCTAGACTGTGCGCCATCAAAATCAGCGCTCATACGCTCAACGCACTTTAAACGAACCTGCAAGTCAGCTTCGTCGAAATGGCTCAAATCCTCTGTAGACAATTTTTCGTTTATTTCCATTAACTGCCTTAATATTGAGTTAGTTTTGGCTTTAAGAAAGGCAATATCACTTGAGGGCAACACATTTTTAGCTGCTGATGTTTCAGCGCTGATTGAGTCCGATGCATTTTCAGTCATTATTGAATTTTGTTAAATTCACTGCTCACTGCACAAAAGTAGTAGCAAAGCCAATAAAGTTGATGTAAATTATAAAACTGAGGTTATGCTCAGAGATTTATATTTTTTAGACACTGTCGAAATATTTGCACAGTTGCGTAGCAGGTCAAACACCTCAAAGTCCGTTAGATTTAGCGCGTTTATTTTATGCTTGCATGTGTGTATGGTAATGTACATAACATGCGAAACTGTATTTGATATGATTTATGTATGATTTTGTATATAAAAATGCGAAGCTGTACTTTTTACGATGTATGTATGATGATGTACATAACATGCGACACTGTACTGTATGATGTATGTCTGATGATGTACATAACATGCGACACTGTATTATATGGTGTATGTATGATGATGTACATAACACGCGAAGATAAGTTTTATGTTTATGTATTAAGCGAAACCGTTTTGTGTAAGCACATGCGTATGCCTTCATATGTACATATGTATATGTTTGTAATTTGCACGAATTTTGCACAAATAATTTGAGTATGGACTTTGACACCGAATTATGCCAAAAGACGCTGCGAATATGTTTGTGTTTTTGTTTAATGATACCGAATTGCACCACTAACGCGAATATGTAATTATTGTGTACCGAATTGTAACAATATTGCGAACCGAAACAAAACAGATCACGTCGGGGTCACCAAATGTTCAGACGGGACACTATTTTGTGCCACCTTTGGCCAAATTATAAAAAAAAAGATTTGATTTAAAATAATAAAGCCGATCGAATTATGCACACGTGTGTTTTTATTGCGTGATCTGTTTGGAGTAATTTTAGAGCTAGCGCATGCAGCAGCAGCTGCATACGAAAGCTCGTCTTAAGCAAGAGAGAATGAGTAACAAATAAAAGCTCCCGCTTCAGTGAGTTCTAACGCAGTAGAACAAAGCGAGGAGCGTGATAAAGAGATGTGCAGCAAGTGCATTTACAAATGTGCTGAATGTATTTAGTTATTTGTTTGCTATATTTATGTTATGTGTTTGTTGTGTTCTGCTCCCGACATATGGTATACTGGATAAATAAATTAATCTGACGACACGAGCTGACAGGCTGTAGTATTTCAGCATCTTAGTAAGCCGAGTGAAATCGAGCGGAAACGACTGCTGGAGTAATGCTGCACCTGTCTCCGCCCCGCTAAAACCATGACAGGGCTCAGGAAACGCTGGAAATCCGCTACCGTTATGTTGGTAGTGCAGGCTCAGTTGAGTTTACTCCTGATTAACACCTATCTGGCTCTGAAACCCGGCTCCCATAAGGACCGGGGTCAACCCTCGCATGGACCTCACTCCTTGGAAAGGTACCCACGGGATTATACAAAGGTGACTGCACACAACGGATATCGATAACGAACCTGAGTTGGGGCCCATATAGAATCAACATGAACATTGAAACAAATAAAATTGACACACCAAAAGGGGACCCTCGCCCCTCAAAACTAGAGGAAACACCGACCCTAACGGGTCAGGTCGCAGGCGCTGCGTTTTTAAAATGCGCCAAAACGGCGAAAACTCCGCCGATGGCCCCTGCATCAGCGCCATCAAAAGTCGCAGACGCTGTGTTCACTTTTGGAGTGGACCCCGAAGAATCGTCTACACCGAAACGGAGCAGAGACGCTAGCCCGTCCAACGCCCCAAAAAATGCGCCGGCCAAAAAACAAAAGGGCCACGAGATACCATGCGCTGCCCAAACGCATGAGTTCGGCGTCATAATAGACGACATTATTCAAACTATCAGCGATAAGAATGCTGATGGTAAGCCAGTGGTACGCCATATTAACCAAGGCATGAAAGACTCCTTGGCAAGGATCAAAAGGATCCAAATGGCAGTCTGCTCGTAATTGAGCGAGGCATTCAAAGGCAAAATTTGTCAGGAGTGCCATAAGGGCATACAGCGCTCAAATAAGCAGCAACAAACCACTCCAGCAAAGAGTTTGGATAATAAGGAGAGCTCTGTGCAGACATTACCCTCACTGCGCAAAAATGGAGTAGCGCCAAATCCACTGGCGAAGGCTAAAACTCCTAAGAAAAAGAAGGCCTCGGCTCCAGTGGCAGGCATTGATCCTACAGCCATCGTAGCAAATCAGAATATGCCCCAGCTAACGCAGCAAAAAAACAACAAGCCAGCTGCGAATTGGAGCGCGACGAAAAGGAAAACCACGTACGAAAAAGCCTATCAAAAAAGACGGGCGGCCAGATGCGTTACTAGTTAAGTGCAAGGATCAAGCCGCATATGCCGAAGTTTTAAGGACCGTGCAGACGGAGCAGTCCTTCCAAGAATATAGGGAAAGCGTCAAAGGCATCAGGCGCACAACGGCGGGCGAGCTCCTCCTGCAGATGGGCAAAGCAGACGATAAAAACAGGTCGGCGAGTTAGCCGAGGTGAGGACAATCTCTGAGAAGACTGTTATTTAGATCAGAGATGTAGCTGAGTGGTCGTCCAGCGAAGACGTGCTCCAAGCAGTAATCGCCAAAATAGATGTCGATTTTCCAGCCGACTTGTACCCAAACTGCGGATAGCTTACCGCGGTACCCAAAAAGCCAGCTTTTCGCTGCCTAAACTGGTAGCGGAGCAGCTCTCAGCATTGGGGAAAATACGCATAGGCTGGGCAATATGTCGAATACGGCAAAAAATAGAGCCAAGGAGGTGTTATAAATGCCTTGACCTTGGGCACACGGCCAAAAGATGCAGGAGCAGGCATGACGCATCGAAGCAGTGTTTCAACTGCGGAGACGCCAGCTTACGAAGCGGTATGCAACTGTTGGGTACGTCAGAGCTAAGAGCAATGGCGCAAGCAATTAAAGAGGCCTGGGATGCATCAATGGTCCGCAACAAAAGTGGATGTAGTAGACGCAGACCAGCATACGGGTGGAATGCAGAAATTGCAAAAGCCCGCACAGAGTGCCACGCAACACGGCGAAAGCAGTAGCGCTCGAGAAATACTACAAACTTTTCTGAGCTACTAGCCGAATACCGAGTTAAGCGAATGATCCTCAAAAAAGCCATCAGAGCCAGCAAAGATAGGTGCTGGAAAGAGCTCTGCGCAGAGGCTGATGCACAGCCCTTCGGATTGTCATTCAAACTAGTTATGGGCAAACTTGCCAGATTGCCAATGCCAACATGTCCGGAGCAACTGAGCCACATAGCTACAAACTTATTTCCGCCAAAGCCGATTGTGCAGTTTCCTGCCGCTGAAAATAGCAAGTCAGCAGTGCGACTCACGAATGAAGCGGAGATCCTTGAAGCACTCACCCGCGATGGAAACTGCAAAAACTGGTGCTGATTCCCAAGGGAAACAAGCCAGCAGAGGATCCATCTGCCTACCGGCCTCTTTGCGTGTTGGATGTAGCCGGGAAAATATTTGAGCGCATCATATGCAATCGTCTCGAAGAAGAACTACAGGAACGACATGGACTGTCTGACTTGCAGTTTGGCTTTCGTAAGAGGCGCAGTACCATAGACGCCATCACGGCAATGGTAGACATTGCTACTCGTGCAATTGATGGCACAAGATGGAGAGGAGGCAGCAAGTAGTACTGCCTGGTCACGACGTTGGACGTTAAAAACGCGTTTAACTCTGCTAGCTGGCTTAGAATTGTACGCGCACTCAACACCTTGAGAATCTCCGAGTATCTCATCATGTTAATCTGCAGCTACTTCGAGGACCGTGTATTAATATACAATACCTCCTCAGGACAACGCCAATTTGCCATCAGTGGCGGCGTACCACAAGGATCAGTGCTTGGTTCCACGGTGTGGAACGTTATGTACGATGCTGTGCCGCGACTAGCAACCCCAGAGGGAACACGAATTGTCGGGCTTGCTGACGACATTGCAGTAACAACGGTTGCCAAAGAGTTGCCTGATGCAGAGCAGATAACTTAGCCAAGTTACTCAATGGCTTAGTGAAAACTGCCTAAGCCTCGCAGAACACAAAAAAGAGGCAGTGCTCATAAGTAGCAGGAAGGTAGTGGAAAGTGCCTCAATACAAGTGGGAAACAGCATAATCCAATCTAAGCCTGCGATTAGATATCTGGGCGTGATGCGTGATGCTTGACCACAGGATCACTTTCAAGCAACACCTGGTACTATCCGAACTGCACCGCTAGACTTATTGGCCCAAGAATCCAGACAGACGAGCCCGGACCGCAACGACGCAACTATGCGTTCGTGCCAGGAGAGATGGGATAGTAGTCCGCATGGCAGTTGGACCAGGCGGCTCATACCATTCAACCGTGGGTGAAGCTACCTTACCCAACTCCTAACAGGCCACGGGTGTTTCAAAGCTTATCTATTTGGGTTTAAACATGAGACTGATCCGTTTTGCACACACTGTGCGCGGACCATAGAAGACGCAGAACATGTATTCTTTGATTGTCCGAGATTTTCTGCAGAACGGGAAGAGCTAAGCTTAGGAATCGGGAAACCATTCACTGCTTCTGACTTGCTAGAAATCCTTCTTAGCTCACAAACCAATTGGTCGGCTGTAAGCCATATAGCAGAAAGAATTCTTAAATCTAAGCGTCGCGCTGAACGCCAGCGTAGAAGTTCTAATCGTAGATGAGCATCTAGCTGTGGCTTTCATGCCTTCTCCCCCTCGCGAAGTAATATTCCACGGTGGTACCGTGAGAGGGAAACGGAGAGTAGGTGGTAGGTGGCTTTTCGGCTTTTCAAGCTTACCCCACCTACACAAAAAAAAAAAAAAAAAAAACACACAATCCAAGATAATCGCACACACACTTGAATACTCTAACACGCATAAAACTATTCCAATCCATACAGAGCTTCAAATAAATTTGGCACAAAATTTAATAAAGCCACTCTGCGTGTTTTATTTTTAACCAAAGAAAATTTATTGTTTATAAAATTTGTTATATTATAAAAAAAAAATAATAATATTTTATTTAAATCTGTTAGAGTTAGGAAAATACACGTCCTTACGTTTTACGTCTTTACATAGTTTATTGTTATATTTGACTTATATAAAATTGTATAACAGAATTAGTGTGCGGCGCTGCCAACGCGGTTACAATAATGCTACATATGCTATAGTAATGTTTGGTATTTTCAACAAAATCAGACAAAGAACCTCATAAAAAAAAAAAAAAAAAAAAACCTGATTTTGTATTTATTAAAAAAAAAATAACTAAAGTAAAATCGTTACACAAAAAAAAATACAAAAAATATACTAAAGTAAAATCGTTACACAAAAAAAATAAAAAATAGTGTAGTTACAAGGCAACGTTTCTGATTGCCTTTAATCTGGGAAAGGCCAGCACTATCCTTGTAAGTGCCCTTCAAGCCACTCACAGCTTCCACGAGGCGTCTTCCGAGCAATCCGTTAAAGACTAGCTAATGTGAGGCAGGCGACTGCGCATGGACACGACGATCCTTAGTAAGACTTCTGACAAAAGGAAGCATAAGGTAAAGCACGACCATAATCCCTAGTCAGATGCATTCCCAGGAGGAAAATTACGGCATCGGTGGTGAAACCACATTAAGATCGAGACCAGTAAGATCTAAATACGTCCCGTTAAAACCCTGGCAGGCCTCAAGTAACGCTCTCTAGTTGTCACCATTAAGTTCAGTTTTCTAGGTTCAGTTGAGCTTCTCCTGATTGGCGCCGACCCGGCTCTGAACACATGCACTCATAAGATCATGGGTCAACCCTTGCATGGCCTCCCTGCGTAGCATAGATAACCATGGGGTCTTGAGGTGACTACAATATTACAACTAGAGATAACGGTCTTGAATGAGGACTATGATAGCATGGAAAATAATAAAGAAGGTATCCTATGCAGATATTCTACGATCGGCTAAATCTGACCCCAAAATTGGAGAATTAGGCAAAGCAGTATCCAAAATCGGGCAAACGCAAAAGGGAAATATACTGATCCAATTAAATGACACAGGAGAGAAGCCCAAAGAGTTTACCACAATAATAAGCGATACACTAGGAGAAAGTGAATCGGTAGGTAGCCTGATGCAGAAGAAAGTTCTCGAGTGCAAGGACATTGACGAAGTTACTACCAAAGATGATGTTGCGGATGCAATTTGCGCTCAGTTCGACAATAACAAAGCGTTACTGGACGTGATAAGCACGAGGAAGGCATTCGGAGTCATGCAAATAGCCGTCTTAAGTCTACCGGAAACTGATGCCAATAAGCTCCTGGCAGCCGGTCGAGTTAAAGTAGGCTGGGTAAACTGTCGGATCCGTGAAAAATTAAAATTTACAAGGTGTTTCAAATGCTTGGAATAAGGCCATATACGAAGGGACTGCAAAAGTGAAGTAGACCGCTCGCAGGTATGCAGGAGGTGTGGTGTTGAAGGCCACATTGCCAAGAACTGTAACAAGGACCCAGAATGCATGTTCTGCAAGGCACAAACTGGCGTTAACTTACAACATGTAGCGGGAAATGCGCGGTATTCAGAAGAGCGATAACTGCCAGACGGAAATGAGAATCATGTAAATAAATCTCAGCCATTGCGAAGATCTGTTTCATCAGATAACAATAGAACAAAAAAGTGAGGTAGTTCTGATATGCAAGCCGTACAAGGTGAAGAAGGAGGCTATATGGTTGTTTAGGTGGGTGGATTTTCTGTGGTTCCTGGGTTCCCTCAGTCCCAATAAAAGAGTTGTGTTCGTGTGTGTAATTAAGTGTTTTATTGTCTTCGCCTTAGCCGTAGCTTTAGCGGCGGTATAAAGCTGAAAATGTGTTTGGATGTAAAAGCGAAAATACGCGCGCAGAGGGTCTGCTTACTTTATGTGATATTTGATAACTAATTCTATTGCGCTCAGCTTAGAACAGCATAAGCGCAGCATAAGCTGAGCGGGGTCGGCTCATCTCTTGTGCAGCTTCTCAGCTTAGTGAGCGCAGCTTACGCTCTTTTGATGAGCGCAGCTTACGCTCTTTGAGCGAAGCTAAGCACGGAACTAGACTTAACCCATTCATGCCGTTTTGGCATGAACATACTGCCCCCCTTGCAACGTAGTGTTGCAATAGGAGCTGCAATTGAAGTATGGCGTGGGCCAAGCCGAGTGCTAGCTGCGGAGTGTGGCACGTCGGGATTTAGAGCATTGGAATTGGAGCGCTTGATGCATCTTCGCCGCTTAAGGGATCGCCAGCCAGCTCCTGGTTGTAGTACTGGTTCTTGGGCGATTTTCTCTATGGCTCGGGATCCTGTCCTTGTGGTTGCGCGTGTGGGCGGAAGATGACCCTTGTGAGTGCTTAGATGAAGGAGCATGTGGTGAGCTTGACCACAAAAGCGGCATCGAGCGCCGCTTCTACAGGAACGCCCGGAGTGCTTGTGGGCCAGACAGTTTTGGCAATACTCGTTTGTGAGTGCCACATGGAGACGCTTTTCGGCGTTTAGCAGCAGAAATGTCTGGCAGTTCCGGAGGGCATGGATTCCGTCGCAGACTCGACATTGAAAAGAGGTTGTCCTCTTTGGAGTCACATCGTCAGCATTAAGAAAAAGTTTTGACTGTGGACTGTCTTTGCTGATTTTACTAGAGAATATCTTGCTTGACTCGTTTGTCTGCATACGTAAATCAGTCGAAGGGTGGGCGGAGTCAGAAATGATCCTTGTGGAAAAGGATGATATAGACGACGCTGGCCCAGTGAGTATCCATCCGAATATGGTCTCCTGTCCCAGCAGTGAACCACAAATATTGTGCTTGTGCCGCTAAGCATGATGGATGGGAGGATATCCGCACCGATTAAAAGGTTAATCTCTGCGCCTTGAAGGCAGTTGGGGTCGGCCATCTGCAAATCAGTTAGATTTTGAAGAACAGCTTCGGAAATGGAGGCGGATGGCAAGCACCTTGCTAGGGTTGGCAGCACGTAGGCTGCTACCTCGACCTGTAGTCGTGGATTTTTTGGAGGGGCTAGCATGAAATGGCATAGCCTTTGGGTTTGAGCAGCAACGGATTGGTTTAATCCTGCAACTAGGGCCTGGACAATTTGGGAAGGCAGTTTAAGTTTCTCAAAGAGACTCTCTGAAACGAAAGTTCCCTCTGATCCTGGATCCAGAAGAGCACGGGCCGTAAGGGTTGCGCCTAAATGACAGACGCTAACGAGCGCCGTACCCAGAAGGATTCCTTGAGATCGGGAGGCAAAATAACTCTGGATATTCGCTTGCGGGGGAGAAATAGTGGACTGTATATTTTGAGGATAAGTGGATTGCGTTGGAGTCGCAGTAGAGAGCGTCGGAGGGGACGCACCACGGTGGAGAAGTGTTTGGTGGCGCCCTTGGCATGTATGGCAATTGCGCGGACTAGGGCATTCGCGAAGTGAGTGGCCACTTGCGAAGCAGTTTAGGCACAACTTCTGTTGCTTAATGACTGTGTCTCTTTCAGCAACAGACATTTGGAGAAAACGGGGACAGAGGCGGATAGCATGGTGCTCCTTGGAGCACAGCACACATGCATTTCTGTAGGGTGGCGCTGTTACTCGGCCATTAGCTTCGAAAGGATGTGCCTTTTTAGCGGCAAATTTTAGCTGGTTTTGCGTGCTTTGGATGGCTGGGGTGAGGTCTTCAATGGCCTCAAGCGTTCGGAATCGCTCAATGAGGAACGAGTTGAGCTCCAGCCACGTAGGAATGTCCGCTTTGCCTTTTATGGATTGTTCCCATAAAGACAGCGTGATTTTTGGAAGCTTAGACGAACATATGTAGACAAGGAGGCAATCCCAATTATCAGTTTGGATCTGAGAATGTGTGAGTGCCCCCAAACAACCCTGGATCGTGCTTTGTAGACCCTTGATGGCTGCTCCAGACTCATGGAAAATCGAGTCGATGTTGAGGAGGATTTTCAACTGGCTATTAACAAGCATCCTCTTGTTCTCAAAGCGTTCGTTAAGGTTTTCCCAAGCGGACTGAAAACCTTCATGGGTGAGCGGGGATTTTGCCACAATGGCGTTTGCTTCACCTCTTGTTTTCGCGTGGAGATAAAATAGCTTTTCAACTGGAGTTAGTTGCGGATTGTCAATGTAGACAGCAGTGAACAAATCACGGAAAGTGGGCCATCGCTTATAGTCGCCCGAGAACAATTCTATTTCAATTGGTGGGAGGGTAATACCTCGATCAATTATGGTTGCTTGGGACTGGGACTGTCTGTTCAAGGCACTCATATTTTCGATGCGCTCGGAGAGGAGAGCCACACACCGCTCGTAGACCGAGTATGAGTAGGTGTATTTGGCTCTGATGACTTGAAGATCGCTTCTGGCGTCATCGCTTTCTAGCGCAAGCAGAGCTCTGGAGCAGGCCTCATATTCTTCCTCTACGTTTCCCCACAGCGACTTCGTATGGTCGCGGCGAACTCGTAAGGTGTATATGGAGACGCCTGTGGTGGGAGCTGCATTTATTGTTTCCTTGAAATCGATAAATTTATCTGTTGCAGCAGTAAAATTAGCGAGGGCCATGTCACTGCTTTCTTTTTTGAGTTGCGCTTGGCTTCCTGTGGCGACTTTAGCGCTTGTAGGAAGCGGTGATGGAGTACATTGTATACATTGGTATACAATGGATATGTATTTTTACCAGAGTTATTTATTGAAATAAGTTTTCTCCCACCCCACGAACACGTTTCAGTTTTTTGAATTGTTGTTCAATGTAGAAAGGACTTATTAAGTTTCAGTGGATGGAGCTCAAATCTTAATTATATTGGAGTAATGGCGTCGTAGATCGAGTTGAAGATCCTTATAGATTTGTAGTTCGTATTTAATGGAGAAGTTATTATCAGGAGAAAAAGTTTAATATAAACCGCGTCAACCTTTTGAAAATGCGTTTAGGCGAAATCGGGAAAAATTATCGCGTATTTTTTTTCTTAGGATAATATAGATGTTAATATGTATGTATAAATATGAGTTTATTTGTTATGGAATTTTGTGTATATATAAATATGTGTTTATATATAAATACGTAAAGGTGTTTTTTTTTTTTTTGTGGAAATATTTGTGTGTATCTATTTATTCTTTACTTTATTTTTTGTTGTTACTTTTTTATTTATTTATTTTTTTTTTTATTGATAATTTTTGTCAAACTGTTTTGTGTTATCACAATTTTTTTTTTTTAAATAATTTTAATAAATTACATTTACGGAAAAAAAATTTATGTTTTTTTTTTTTTTATCTTATAAATTGTTGTTTTATAAAGAATTTTTGTATATTGCTCTAAATGTTTTTAAAATAAATAAGTTAACGGTAAAAGAATAAGCATTTTTGGTGTATCATTAATTATTTAAATTAGGATTAAAACACGGTTGAAAATTCGTTTATTTATTATTATAAATAAATATATATATATATATTACTATATACTTATTAGTAGTGCACAACTATGTTGGACTTTTGTTGTATAGTGTGCAATGGATAATAGTGGAATGTGTGTATGTGTGTGCAATAGTTCTGGATCGTGTGCGTGTGATAATTATGGATTGCGGATGAGTGTGCAATATTTTTTTTTGTTTAACTAGAAACCACCAAAAATCTGGGAGAAATGTGCGTATTTCTGTGTGCAAATAATGGAAATGGAGGAGAAACGCTCAACCGGTAAATAGAGCTTTTCTTAACCGCGACGTAGAGTGGCACCTGTCTTAATTTTGTTTGGCTTGGAATTTTTTTTGTGAAGATATTTTTTTTGGTGTTGAAAATTTATTTATTTTGGAAATTTTCGCTTTTTATAGCGGATTTATGCAGCTTTATTGCACTCATATGTTATCAGGAAAGTGTAGTCATTATATATGTTGCACATAACATATATATCAAAACATATAAACGCCGCCAAAAAGAACGGATAAAAAAGCACAGTGCACCACTCTAGGGTTAATGAGCTTTAAGCGGACGACCGCTAACGCTCTCTTTCTTTGCTTCACTTTGCACACGCTATCGCTATGCACTTGTTGTTGCACTTTTAATTATATGATTTTGGTGGTGGTTTTTGAATTTGAGCAAACAACACTGTTGTTGTTGTTTGTTTGCACTTTTTGTTAATATGTTGATATATTTGTTTAATGTTGCTTAATTTTTTTCGAGTTTATGAACAACTATGGCGTTGTTTGATTGAAATTTTATTAAAGTTATATTGGAAATATATACGTAGAATTGGACAAAATGTCTTGCACTTTTAATAAGTTGATTGGAGGTGATATTATTTCACTGCACACACTGCACACTTGGATCTTTTTGGATAAAAGACACTACATACATACATGACCAAATAAGGGAAAATTTGGGGCAGAAATCCACCGAAGCTTGAAGTGGGGTCTTAAAGATCCGGCTCGAAGGACCAAATGTTTAGGTGGGTGGATTTTCTGTGGTTCCTGGGTTCCCTCAGTCCCAATAAAAGAGTTGTGTTCGTGTGTGTAATTAAGTGTTTTATTGTCTTCGCCTTAGCCGTAGCTTTAGCGGCGGTATAAAGCTGAAAATGTGTTTGGATGTAAAAGCGAAAATACGCGCGCAGAGGGTCTGCTTACTTTATGTGATATTTGATAACTAATTCTATTGCGCTCAGCTTAGAACAGCATAAGCGCAGCATAAGCTGAGCGGGGTCGGCTCATCTCTTGTGTAGCTTTTCAGCTTAGTGAGCGCAGCTTACGCTCTTTTAATGAGCGCAGCTTACGCTCTTTGAGCGAAGCTAAGCACGGAACTAGACTTAACCCACTCATGCCGTTTTGGCATGAACAATGGTGTTGTAGCAAGGACATGAAAGCTGCAATTTAGACCAGAAAACATTTCCTACAGGAGATTAATGACCAAATGGAGGGCTTTGTTCGAGCTGTTATACTCCACCAAGTTGGACACAGGAGCGGTATGAGAAGATGCTGGGTGAGTTAATCCAGGACGTTGACGATTAATCGTCAGTAGTAATCGGCGGAGATTTCAATGCATGGGCGATCGAGTAGGGTAGCAGACTTACAAACACTAGAGGACGAAGCTTATTAGAGGCCATAGCTAGACTGAATATCAGCATCGCAAATATTGGTTGTGCGCTTACTAACCGTAAAGCTGGTACGGGATCTAATATCGACCTGACGTTAGTAAGCAACTCACTGGCGAATAAAACCATGTGGCGAGCTAGCGAGGAATACACCCACAGTGACCATCAAGCAATCCTAATAGAATTGGCAGGTAGCGCAAAGAGATGTTCAAATGAACCAGCAGGGCCAAAGTGGGATGTAAACAATATGGAAGCCTTCGAGTATATACTGCACACATATTTAAAAACACAAAAATATTTATCTACATTTTTTTTTTAAGCCCATAAAAAAAAAAATATACATATTTATACACACAAATACACACATATGTGTGTAATGTGAACACGTATTTTAACACACACGCAAATATTTCTAAGCAAATTATCCTACGGTTCCAAGACACGCCACGTCAACACGCAGAGTTTCCTACCCGCGATCAACTATTAATAAGTTTGATCTTTATTGAAGATATTGTCGTGATTACGTTCCGCACTAATCAACAACGCCAAAAAAAAAAAAAATAATAAATATATCATCAGTCTCGATTTTAACTCGAGTTTTTATTCCGCTCACCTGTTTTCTAACAAAATCAATTCCTGAATTTCGCAAGACATACTATGCCAAACGGCAATGACTGAGACCAAAAGCCGTCCTATCCGAAAAGCGGCGACAGACAAGCTTGTTGATTTTAAAGAGTTAATAAATGAATCGCCCACCTCAGGTGTTTCCTTCTACAGTCTCCAGATACGACAGCGATGACGCAAGAAGTGACCTACAGGTCACCAAAGCAAAGCACAAATACTCATACACAGTGTTCCTTGCCGAAGGAAGCCCCTACGGCTGCTAGCAGCCGATCGTCACGGCCTCATCCCCAAACAGCAACAGTTTGTCGAAGCGTCGCATTCCCGCTATGCCACACCGAAGTGTTCACTGGCGAATACCAAAAATGGCCCACTTTCCGGGACTTATTCACAGCGGCTTACATCGATAATCCGCAATTGGCGCCAGTACAAAAACTTTTCCATCTCCTGGCCAAAACAAGAGGCGAAGAAAATGATATTGTAGCCAAGGCCCCGTTCACCCATGAAGGTTTCAAATCCGCATGGGACGATTTACGAGAGCGTTTTGAAAATAAAAGATCGCTGGTAAACAGCAATTAAAAGTCCTTTTTAACATGAACTCAGTCACACACGAGTCAGGTACTGCCATAAAGGAGCTTCAGAGCACTGTTCAGAATTGCCTGTTAGCACTCAACCATTCACAAATTAAAACTGAGAATTGGGATTGTATTCTCGTATTCCTCTGCTCTTCCAATTTCCTAAAGCTCACTCTGTCACTGTGGGAGCAATCTCTTAAAGGCAAAGCGGACATCCCTTCCTGGCTAGAGCTAAATGCTTTCCTCATTGAGCGATATAGAACACTTGAGGCTATAGAGGATCTTAAGCCGTCTACAAGCACGCAAGCCCATCCAAGGCTCTCTACGAAGGATTCGGCCCCCAGTAAATTAAACGCTTTCGAAGCGAAGCTTCATGTAAAAGATCCGGCATCCGAACATACATGCAAGTTATGTTCCAAAGAAAATCACTCTGTGCGCCTGTGCCCACATTTCCTCCAAATGTCCGTCGGCGAAAGAGAGCTTTGCAAGAACGCATATCCTCAGAGACTGCACAAATACGCATAATTGCTGCACGTGCAAAGGATGCCATAACACTCTGTATCACCGTGGCGGCCCTCCTCAAGTATCCTCTGCGAGTCACATCGGGCAATCTACTCACACGGCCCATCCGCAACCCACTCTCGTAACTCCTAATTCAAATATACAGTCCACTACTTATCCATCGCAAGCCAATATTCAAAATTATTTTGCTTTAAACTCACGAGGTGTCCTTCTAGGTATGGCGCTCGTTAGCGTGTGCCATCTAGTAACAAGCTTCACGACCCGTGCTCTCATCGATTCAGGTTTAGAGGGAACCTTTATAACTGAACGGCTCCTCAACCCACTACGGCTGCCTTCCCAAAATGTCCAGGCGCAAATTGGAGCGGCTCGGTCGCACAAAATATGCCACCTAAAACTAGCCCCACTCCAGAAGCCAAAACTTCAAATCGAGACGTCGGCTTATGAGTTGCAAAGCCTCGCTGGCAATTTGGCAACTAATTCGATCTCGCGCTTGTCGCTAGGAAAAATGCCAGACTTGCAATTGACTGATCCCAATTTTCTCCTAAGCTCCTAAGTTGATGTCTTGATTGGAGCAGATATTCTTCCTCGATTTTGCTGAAAGGTACCCAGCACAATATATGTGGATCGCGGCTAGGTCAAGAAACCATATTTGATTGGATCCTTACGGGACCAGTTCCCAGCGACACAACGGCGGCTATTTCCTCCTTCAGCACAAAGGTATTCCTAAGCCAGGACCGACAACTGGATATAATTTTCACAAAATTTTGGGAGGTGGAGGATATCCCGAAAAAGTTAATGAAAAGCGCTGATGTGGCTTGCGAACGGAATTTCGTTCAGACTACTAGAAGGCAGGACGACGGGCGCTACGTAGTATCACTCCCCTTCAAGACTTCAGATCAAATTAATCTTTGTCTCTCACGCACAATCGCGCTCAGCCAATTCCTAACGAGGCACGGCTGAAGCGAAATCCTCATTTGAACGCAATTTACAATGCCGTTATGCACATGAAGCGAATTACTCTTACAAACGACGTCAATCATTTCTATTTACCGCATCATGCTGTTCTCAAGCATGAGAGCACGACCATTTACCGCATCATGCTGTTCTCAAGCATGAGAGCACGACCACGAAAGTTTGCGTCGTATTCAATGCATCCAGCAAATCTCTCAACGGCAAGAGCCTGAACGACACACTACGCCCTGGGCCTGTCCTACAGTCTGACCTCACGCTACAAATCCTGCAGTGGCATTTCTTCAAGTTCGTGTTCAATGCTGACATCACAAAGATGTATCGACAAATCCGTGTCGGCCCTTCTCACAACCCGATCTTGTTTCGCAACGACACAGGTGAACTGTGCGACTACGAACTGACGACAGTCACCTTTGGTGTAAACTGTGCGCCGTTCCTGGCAATCCGGGTCCTACAGCATCTCGCCGAGGATATACAGACTCGCCTTCCTATAGCTAGCGATGTCATTAGGAACAATATGTACATAGATGACGTCTTAGCCGGCGCTCACACGAGACAGGATACAGTGATTGCAATCAAGCAACTCAGAGACGCACTCCAATCAGCTAGTTTTCCTCTTCGGAAGTGGACCTCCAACCAAAAGGATGTCCTGTGTGATATTTCTATTGAACGCTGATTTCCTGGAAATTGAGGACGCGAGTATGACAAAAAACTTGGGAGTCCGCTGGCAAGCGACTTCCGACGGGTTTTGTTTTGTCCCCTCCAAAGTGAAGCAGAAGCCGTCCTGGACTAAACGCGAAGTCCTTTCCCAAATCGCCAGACTCTTTGATCCGGCAGGATGGCTAGCTCCGTTTATCGTCCGCTCCAAGGTTTTCATGCAGGAAATATGGCTAAGAGAGATCAAATGGGATGACACCTTGCCTGCTGAGCTCCTTCAAAAATGGCAGGACTTCCTGAAAGCCTATCCTGCTCTGACCAACATTCGAGAACCCAGATGGGTACGATACACGCCGCAAGCACACATCCAAATCCATGGGTTCTGGGTGCGGTAGCACAGTGCATCTTCTCACAGCGAAGACTCGCGTTGCTCCGGTCAAAACTTTGTCCATACCTCGTCTTGAGCTCTGCAGTGCTTTAATGTTAGCTGATATGAGTACAGCAATCCTGTCCCAACTTCCATTAATCGATTTTGAATTATTCTATTGGACAGACTCGACTATTGTCTTAGCCTGGCTAGGCAAGTCACCCTGCAGCTGAACAACGTTCGTGGCCAACCGAGTGGCACGGATTACTGAGGCCACTAAATCCGACAGGTGGTTCCAAGTCCGGTCGGCAAGCAACCCCGCAGACTTGGCCAGTAGAGGTTCCTCCTCCCACGATTTAAAAGACAATGATCTATGGTGGCATGGAACAGACTGGTTGAAACTCCCCCAAGGATAATGGCCTACTCCTCCAAGAGTACAAGGACACCGACATAGAGCAACGAACAATCAAGAGCCACGCAGCAATGATCCCTCAGGATGTGGACTTCCTCGAATCATACTCTGACACTGCGTGTAATGGCATATGCCCTCCACTTTGTCGCACGCTGCAAGCGTTGTGCACGCAAGACCTAGACCCTGTCGAAATTGCACTTGCACAACTTACGCTTACCGTTGCCACTCAACGAAGGCACTTTTCGGAGGACCTCAAATGCTTGGAAGCTAAGCGCACAATCCCGTCCAACAGTAAACTCCTCAATCTTTACCCGTTTGTTATTGCAAAGGGTCTCTTGAGGATGTGCGGTAGCCTATGCACCTCCGAATCGCTACATTACGATGAGCGACATCAAATAATTCTTCCGTATACCAGTCCTCTAGCTCGTCTCCTAGTGAGCTTCACCCATCGGATTTCCCTACACGGTGGAAACCAGCTGATGATCCGGTTGCTGAGATGCAAATATTGGATCCCCAAACTACGGAATATGACAAGATCCGTCATCAAATCCTGAAAGGTGTGCACAATCCACCAAAAGCGCTTGCAGTCGCAATTGATGGGGAGCCTTCCTCCAGAAAGAACTGCTTTCTCGCGGCCGTTCACATATACCGGTGTTGATTTCGCCGGACCCTTCGAAATAAAAAATTAAACGGGACGAGCATGCCTTATCATGAATGGGTACGTATATGTCTTCGTCTGCTTTACAACCAAAGCGATCCACCTCAATGCCAATGCATTCAGATTCAGTCGGATAATGGAAAGACATTCGTGGGCGCCTCAGCAGTCCTCTCCCGTGACTTTCTCGAGGCGAAAGCCTCCGTCCCCGCATCATACAGTCATCATAATCTTTCCCGGCGTTTCAAACCGCCAAGCGCACCACATATGGGTGGACTGTGGGAAGCCGGTGTGAAAAGCTTCTATGAAAGTACCGCCTCCATTAAATACACGTTCGAGGAGCTCTCCACGCTTCTCAGTAAAATCGAAGCCTGTCTGAGCTCGAGGCCGATATCCCCAATGTCGGAGGACTCAACAGAAGTGCAGGCGCTCACTCCGGGCCACTTCTTGGCTGGAGGACCTCTTCTATCCATCGCCGAACGAGAAATTCCCGATGATGCGATGTCGATGTTAAACCGCTGGAAACGATTGAAGGCTCTCAACCTGCAATTCTGTGCTCGGTGGAAAGCCGAATACTTAACTGAGCTTCATAAAAGGACCAAGTGGAAGTAAGCAGAAAAAAACCTTAAGTGCGGCGACATGGTCGTCATTAAGGAGGACAATCTTCCAGCTTGTGAATGGCGGTCCTTCTCAGGATCAAATCGGAGTTGACACACCGGTGTTTTAGTGGAGGTGCTGGCTGGCTAGAGGTCCGAATTGGTTGGCTACGCTATCCTACTGACTGGCTCTCCTGTGTATGACCACGGCAAACTGTGTGTAGCAAATGCGCGAAGTAGCGACGCGTGTTTTGCTGACGCTATCCTACTGATTGGCTATTTGCCACCTCAACGTTATCGCCCGTAAATAACCCGAGTACACAAGGTGCACAAAATAGCGACGCGTACCGTTTCTCCGAGGGCGGTCTCTATTATTCCGTAAGTGCCCGTTTTATCATTAAAAAGGACCTAGCATTCATTTAACACTAACCGTACTTTCACACTATTACTTTGTCGGTCACTCCAGACTAAGAAGACTCCACATTTGACTGTGCGCTGGCCCAGGCTGCCGCCAAAGGATTGGAGTTCCCGCCAAATCTAACTGTCCAAATCCTAAGCGGTACTCTGTTTATCTAAATATGTATCCTAATTGACAGGACAGAGTTCGCCGTACCCTACTATCTCTATCACCTACTCTACAATTCTGCGTATACACTAATACTAATACCTAAACGGAGCGCCAAAATTAACACCGCTTTACTTTCTCTGGTGTTAGTGCTATAAAAAGGCGCGCTTTCACCACCATCTCACCAAGCAGTGCAAGCGAGTTGGTGAAAGTAAGTCGCGCTTACGTAATTTTCTCCCTCTAAGCATTTCCCTATTGGAAATAAGTATAGGTTTGTGAGGTGGCGATTGGCCTCCTCACACTCTCCTCTTTCATCGGCCAAAAAAAAAAAAAAATAGAAAACTTCAAGCTAGCCCAAACGGCCCAGTACATCTCTGTGGTTCCTCTTAAAATCTCGCGCCGTCAGCCAGTTATCGAGCTGTGTAGCAACGAGCTTTCACCCAATATCGACGTTGCCACCTGTTACTTCTCACCCACTGTCGCTGATCGCTAGTGATTGTCTATTTCTTTATTATATTTTCTTTTAAAGTGCGTTTAAACACACGGCACCCACCGAACGAATCCTATAGCGATTCCCGTGGGCCGTCACTAAATCACAATTGCGCCCAAATACGCGGTTAGCTGGTATTCACCTGCGAATAGCCGCCAACACCGCACCGGGCCAGTGTGACTCCTCCACCGGCTGCCAATTTGTTTCGGCGCGGCGCGCCTGCTCTAATTGCCGCCGCACGGCCTCCAGCCGTCTCTGTGCCACCCACTCCAGCTGCCTCAGATGCAGTTCGCTTTCGCGGCGTACACCTGCAGCGCGCCGTGATACGTTAGCCTCTTCCTGTCGCAACTCAGCTCTCAGTCGCTCTAGGCGTGCTGTCGTTGCCGTTGTTGCTGCTGCTGCGGCCGTTGTTGCTGCTGCGCCTGTTGTTGCTGCTGTGCAGCCACTGCGCTATTGCCGCCTCCCTGTCCCAATCTGGCTGGTTGGGCCCCGTCTCCCGGCGTGGTGACTTTGGCAACTCCGTCAGCCGCATCCCGCCTCACCCCGACGCATTGGCTCGGACCCGCACATCAGTGGTCTCGACTTTCGTGAATTTTTGCCTTCCAGCCGGTAAGAGGTCTTTACGCCGTTAGCTTTTTTTTTTCATAGAGAGCAAGAATTATTTATATACATAAATAGGAGCAAAAGCGAAAGGCATTAGTAATAATCAAAAGTAATAACTCCAAGTAAAAAAAAAAAATCTGCTTGTCTTTTCCATATTTTTCATATATGTACTAGCTGCTACATGTGTATGTGTGTAAGCATCGTAATCCCGCCTTTCTCTCCCGGCTAGGATTTTCCTATCATCATACTGCACTCATGCATGCGATATTATGGCAAATAGCCAGCCGAGCAGTCTTAAGGAGGATTTTGTGACTCATTTTTTTTCTCTACTACCACAAATCTCAAAACCTGAAATTTACCCGTTTGCAAATTTGCCGACTGATCAAAAATTATTACAGAGTCCCTGCTCGGGCGCCAGTTGTAATGACCTCCGTTTTGTCCGGAACAACGGCTGGGATAGCTCAGCTATGCCCAGGGTAAATGTCACAACGAATTTATAATCGCTGAGACTCTGTAATAAAATTGATAACGCCAGTCTTGTTTTTAGTTTTGTGCGTTTGTCTTTATTATTAGCCTTTTCTCGGCTTATTGCACTTATGTATTCTTGTCATACTTATAGGGCCACAGTTTCTCGCCCACTAAACAGTTTATGGTCTTAATACGACGAACTATAATTACCGACTCACCGGTTTTCTCCGCCCTACCTTTTCACCCAATGCGTTCACCAGCCAGATTATCGTGCTGTCTGGGTATCCGCTAACATTGGGCCTACGATAGTCGGCCTCCCGCTACTGTGCCTGGGCCGACCCGAGTGCATCAGTGCCAATCCCTTGGATTTGGCCATTGCCTGCCTCGACGGTACCGCTCCCAAGTTGTCCGGGTACCACTACGTTGCTCAACGCCGCGTACCACTTGACTAGACGTCTCCTCTGCTGCCTAATGACGACCTCCCTGGTATAGATCTTCTCTCTCCGGCTCTTGTCTCCTGTCGTCGTCTTGGTTTCGCTGTCACTCTTAAGTTTTACTGCACTGACCACTAATACAACTTGTACTGCACTGCACTGCACTCTGACTCCCCTCCCGATTTAGATGCTGATCGCCTTATATAGGCCTCGATCGCCGCGAAATCCCTCAATTCCCGCCCAAACCTATACTAATGAAACATAAACGGCACTCTGTTTATCTTGATATCTATCCTTATAGATTAAACAGAGTCCGTCGTATCCTACAATATCCCTATTACCTACCCTACACCCTTACGTATACGCTAATACAAATGCATCAGCAGCGCGCCAACTCTGAGGCCGTTATACGTAACTTGGTTTTGTTGAGACTGAAAACTGCGGGCTTTCTTCGTTACTCTCACTCAACAACTACCCTGTAAAGATTTTATGGAACGTGTTGTGAGGTGGCAATTCGCCTCCTCACAATATTAATAACACTAGTTTACACCAAAATGTATCCTCATTACCAAACCAAGAACCAAATGCTGTGTTTGGCAGTTTTTTAGATTTTGCCACCACTAAACCAAATTTGATCAAAATCGGTTAACTATATCATTCAGACATGCTCTGGTGGAAGAATCCAAAAAAGTCGGTTTAAAGATAAATGCTGAAAAAACTAAATCACTTAAAGTAAATGTGGCGGATCTGAGTAACAGTTTTAACGTGGCAAATTCCACCATCCCAAATGTGAACAGCTTCACCTATCTGGGCAGTGTTATTTCTACAGACGGAGGTACCGCAGACGACATACAAAATAGAATCGCTAAAGCTCGCAGTACGTTCGCTCAGCTATATAAAATATGGAACTCCGCATCGATTTCCATACATACAAAGTTGCGTGTCTTCAACTCTAACGTCAAATCGATTCTTTTGTATGGATGTGAAACCTGGCTCATGACGGACTTGCTCGCAAACAAACTGCAAGTCTTTGTCAATAAATGCTTAAGACGTTTGTTGCGGATTTGGTGGCCCAAAACAATCACCAACACAGCCCTTTGGGCAAAATGCAAGCTGTTCGAACGTTTATCATTCTCATCGCATCATCGATAACTCATTGGCAAGAGTTAGCCCTACCATCAACGAGGAAGAGCTGGCAGCACCGTCAAAATAATGAGAGCGCTGATTGCAAGCTCTTATTATACACTTACTTTTTCTTTTCGATCTCTGACTGAGCTGAGGCAGACGCACTGCACTCTGGCCGCGCTTAAAACCGTTTTTTCTTATATTAATATCTATGTACATACATAAGTTTAGCACACACCAAATGTTAATTAATGAAGTTTTAAATATAATTGTTGAATTCAAATAGCCCCTGAGTAGTGAACATATACTCATCTTTGACTTTTGACCGACTATAAATAAAGTCACAACACAAGCAGTTACACATACCGACAGAAATAAAGCAGAGAAAGTGGAGATGGATTGGCCATACCCATCGTAAAGATCCCTCAGAACTATGCAAACAAGCGCTCGAATGGAACCCGCAAGGTAGCAGAAAGAAAGGACGCCCTAGATGCACTTGGATGCGGGCACTTGAGAAGGAGCTTAGGTCTACAGGGAAATCTTTTAAGGAGGTCAAGGTCATCGCGAAGGATCGTATCCGATGGAAACGTTTTGTAGAGGCCCTATGTCCCACTGGGGATAATTGGAATTGAGAGAGAGAGATATCATGTAGCACCCATAGGACAGATAGGTAAAAAAAAACGTTTTTTCAACGAAATTCGTTGTGTTTCGCGTGTTTTTGAAGATATCGTGACCAAATTTGGTGTTCCAAAGTTTTTTATAGCTCCCAAGCACTGTATCAAATTTGATCAAAATCGATTGTATTTATCATATACCGCTCATAGGAACGATCGGTCAAAATATATTTTTTTGTGCCAAACTCGTTTTGGTTCGTTTGTTTCTGAAAATATCGTAGCCAAATTTGGCAAATATATATGTATCTTTAGAAGTTTTTGAGCAATATACCGGATTTTGCACCAAACACGTTTTTTTGAACGATCGATCCTATGGGTGCTATATGACATAGTCGACCGATTTTGATAAAATTTGGTGTAGAGCTCGAGAAATTTAAAAAACTTTCGAATGCCAAATTTGGTAACGATATCTTTATAAATAAATGAATTACTCATCTAAATCTTTTGGTTTTTCAAACAAATTTACACTATTTACAAAAATACTTGATATTTCCACATTTTTTCTCCGATTTTGATAAACAACCACTCATTTTTTTTAGTAATCGATCAAACTTTACGAGCCATGAAAAAAACTATATTGTTGAGTCGTCACCTTAGTTTAGTGTACCATAGTTAATAAGAGAAACAACTGAAGTATAACTGTTAAACTAATTAAGTCTAATGTTAAGTTACATGAAATGTTATACGAATAAGTGAACCTGTAAAGCCACTGAAGGCAGATTAGTTAATTTACTCTCCGTTTACCTCGCTCACAACCAAGATCTTCGTTATAGTTCACGACCAAGTTGTAGAGTTCTAAACTATTATACGCGTTTTTATACATAAAACAATTAACATTAAACAAACTACACAAAGAACATTTATATCCAATATATTTACTTTATACACTTATATACACTTTACACGAAATATATTAAAATACACTATACAGTTAAACATAACCAAAACGTGTACAAACACTTATAAAATACGCAAACATTTTTGGTGCCCCCCGGTTGGACTTATAACTATAGTGATCTTGGCTCGCGTGTATAATAATAAAAAACATCTTTAAATATTCCACTGTGTCTGCGTGCTCCTGCGGCTTTCTGGAAAATCACACAGATATATTTTCAAAAAACAAAATCACTTGGACGTCGCTGGAGGCATATTGACATATATCTGTGGCCATCTTCATAGTTACTCTTGACATGAGCTACTGCCAAAATTGCAATTGGAACAACTTGGGTAATAGCCCATTCCAGGTAACTATTCACCAAAATTAATAAAAAATTGAAGCCACCAGCTCATTTACTGTGTTCGTTTGTGCGTGTATTGTGAGCCGCCATTTATCTGCCAATTAGTTTTGCAGCTACGTTTGTACAAATTTAAATTTATTAAAGTTGTTTAAAAGTTACTATCTTAAAAATAAATAATAAATAATTTACATACACAAATTCAAGCAAAGCAAAAAACATATTATACATTTAACATAAAAAGATTTAACATTTACACAAACAAATAGCATATGCACAAAACGACACAAGAGCTGCACCAAAACCAAAAAGTGGTAATTCTTTTGGCAACAGATATATACATACTACATACACATATATATTTAAACTAAACACACAACATATTAAAAGATTAATAAATAAAATCCACATAAATTGCATTTTTGTTACACTTAAAAATAAAATATATAAGTGAACGGCTTGCCGCTTACATCTACACATCTACACATATCAGCATAAATATTACATATTAGAATTAACATATGCAGTGTTAAAGCCGGCTTGCCGCTTAAATTCAAAGTGCCCATTTATATACATACTATGTATGTACATAAGCAAATCGAAGCCATTTCTTTGTACAAGTGGAAAGTTGCCGTTATAAAATTTGGCGGCACTTTCTTTACATAAATTTACCATAGCGAAAAGAAAATTGGAGAGTCGATCTTTCTCGCTTTGTTTCCACCCTCGTTACAACAGTCTCGTAGCTCACGCTCAGTGCATTTAACAGAAGTCGATCTTCGCTCATTTCTTTGATACGCTCTTTCGTAACTGCCTTACTTAGTGCTCGCTTAGCAATTGTTGCTTGCTCCCTCGCACTTGTGCGCCAATTTAAAAAATTACATTTCGCGCGCTCTCAACCATGGTAGAATTATACAGGTAGTCTATTCCCAAAGTTCACTCTCATGAAAATTCTTAATTTTAGTTTCGTTGCGAATTTTCATGAGGAAGGTTGTGTCTGCGCATAGTTTTTAAGCATATGCAGTTATTTTGTGCAGCGGTTAATTTGGTGTTGCAAGCATCAGCAACAAAAAAACATTTTTTATATTAGGTGCGCAACTAAGTTCTCCTTGTTTTTTTGATGAAAATGTAACTTTATTGTAAAAAAAATGGTTACCGATGACTCATTCAAAGTATTGCCCATCGCTAGCTACAACTTTTTCCCATCTTTCTGGTAGAGTTCGAATACATCGACGGTAGAAGTATTCGTCTTTTGAGGCTATCCACGAATCCACACGTTTTGCGTAATCTTCATATGAGTGAAACTGCTGATCAGCCAGACCAAGTGCCATCGAGCGGAACCAGTAATAATCGGACGCGCAATATCTGGGGAATACAGCGGGTGGGGTAGGACTTCCCATTTGAGCGTTCCCAAGTAGGTTTTAACAGGATTGGCAATGTGAGGCCGAGCGTTGTCATGCAGTAAAATCACTTTTTCGTGCCTCTGCTCGTATTGTGGCCGTTTTTCTCGCAGTGCTCGGCGCAATCGCATCAATTGAGTTCGATACCGTTCCCCAGTGATGGTTTCGCCTTGTTTCAACAGCTCATAATAAACAACACCGACCTGGTCCCACCAGGCATGACCGGGTTGTCCCCAAGATTTTTTCCTCTTTGGGTTGCTGTAATGAATCCATTTTTCATCACCCGTCACGATGCGATGAAGAAAACTCTTCCTTCTTTGTCGCTAGAGCAGTTGTTCACAGGCGAAAAAACGACGCTCAACGTCCCTTGGTTTCAAATCATAAGGAACCCAAGTTCCTCGCTTTTGAATCATTCCCAACGCATGCAATCGCTTGGAAATGGCTTGGCGGGTAACTCCTAATGCTGAAGCAAGCTCTTCTTGCGTTTGGCACGAATCCTCATCGAGCAATGCCTCCAATTCAGCGTCTTCGAAGGTTTTGCGTCTTCCTTTACGTGGACGGTCGTCAACATCGAAATCACCGTCTTTGAAGCGACGGAACCAATCACGGCACGTTGTTTCGCTTGGAGCAGCATCTCCGTACACTTTTTGGAGCTCTCGATGCGCTTCAGCTGCCGTTTTTTTCGAACAGAACAAGAAAATCAACACTTCCCGCAAATGATGATTTTTTGGCACAAAACTAGACATTTTCACACAACCACAGGTAAATAATGCAAAAAGAAATTCACTAATGTGCCATAGCAGTTTGCTTACCATATGCCAAAGCTTCGTTTATGAAGTTTTGGGTATGTCAAAATCGACCAGAACTTTCTGCTAAAGCCATCTATTGACAAACAGCGAGAACCTAATACATATGTATGTATGTACCTTTGTATGTTTGCTTATGCACAACAACAGCAACGAGGGTGGTTTTCTTTTCGCTTTCCCGCTTTTTCGCTGTTTTTCGCTCTCACAAAAAATAAGAATTCGGTGACCCGGAATAGACTATCCCCAGCGGCGCAGAGCTGAATGTGGTCTGCCGAAATACTGCATTACCTCCGCAGAAAACGTAATTGATTACAAGGCTGCTTTTCGTTTGAGAGATTGTAAGCGGAGGCAAATAGAAAAGACGAGTCCGTCTTACCTTCTCTTTGTTGCCTCCCCCCTCATCAAGCAAGTGAAGCGGTGCCGAATGTGATCTGCCGAAAATCTGCATTACAACTGCGGAAAAAGTAATGCACAAATAGCAAGTCGCACTGCCCCTAGCAACACAAAATTTTGTTATTTTGTTTGCATACTAACAAGCATTTTTCGGCATTTCTTCTGTCAAGCCGTTATTTTTCTGTTGCTTATTCCTTTTGTTTTGCAAAAAAAAAACCCTTGATTTGTTTGTTAGAGCGTCGCGTAACTTGCTTTTCATTTCCAGTGAGCTACGGACCTACGCGGGTGTCAAGTTATTAAATTTTCAATAAAATAAAAAGAGTTTATGGTAAGTAACATCCCACCAAAAAACATTTTCATGTAAAATGTTGCCAAGACGATAACATATAACTCGCACTGTCAAAAAGTTATCAGATCTCATATAGAGCCAAGCTTCTAACTCTAAACGCCCTAACTCTACAAGGCCTAACTTCACAAACTCTACACCTTAGTCAAAATATGTCGCTTGGCCATTTCGCTACATTCACATAGGCGTAAGGTGAAAAATTAATTCACTGTTCATTACTTTTCTGTTATACAATAGTTCTTGTAACGAACGGCCAAGCCACATATTTTGACTAAGGTGTAGAGTTTGTGAAGTTAGGCCTTGTAGAGTTAGGGCGTTTAGAGTTAGAAGCTTGGCTCTATATGAGATCTGATAACTTTTTGACAGTGCGAGTTATATGTTATCGTCTTGGCAACATTTTACATGAAAATGTTTTTTGGTGGGATTTCATTTCTTTTTGTAAGTTGTTTGTAACAAATTTTTTTTATATTTTTAAAAAATTTTTATTTTTCTTTATTTTTTGTTTTTATTTTTTTTAATAATAATTTATAATAACAAGGAGCCTCTATATATGTATATATCTGGGGGCATCAACTTTCAGTTCAGATTACCCCTCTAGCGCAGTGGTCGTCACGGCCCTATCTGTGGCGCAAAGGCTAAGGCGACGTTAACACACTTCATGTGTTATACACAAAACGCATGCATATGTGCGTGCTTTTTGTACTACTAAAATTATCTCTGCCGCAGTGACGTATTGCGACGCTGACGTTGCTTGACGTCAACAACAACAACAAGAGCAGAAGCCACGCACCATCAACTGCGTGTTTTTTGCTTAGCAACGTACAATACATACGCAAAAAAAAATGTGAGTGTATTTTGTGTCGACCACTGCTCTAGCGTCAAAATTTAAAATTGCAGGTCTCATACAAACTTGCATCCCCAAGTTTAAGGGGTTGGGGGATGAAAGTTACCAGTTTTATAATTTTTTTGTTGTTTGTGTGCTAATACTAGCTTACATACAAAATTTCAGCTTTCTAGGACATTGGGAAATACCTAAGAATTTTGATGATCATCAGTGACGAAATCAACGTTTTTAGATGTCAATAAAATCTAAAGTACAGGAGCTATGCAATTAAAACTTTATACGTTTAATAAGTCCGCTATTGACAACATATTTCGAAAATTTTGTTGATCTAGCATAATCCTAACCAAAGTTATAAGGGCTCAAAAAAACGACGAAGCGCTTCGAGAAAAGGTAGGTAGTGCCCTTACGCTTCGCTTCGCTTGGCTCGTCTTGGCGGGGGCACTACCGTGCCACCAGATTAATAATAAAACGTATAATTCGTACGTAATAACATACATATACATACATATGTACATATAAATATACATACATTTATTTACGTGCATACATATATACATACATAAAAATATGTGCAAGAAAGGGGTTTAGCAAACGGAATTTGCGCCGTCTGGCTGCTATTGAAAAATATAAAAATGGCGTAGTGTCGGAATCGTCGACATCAATAAGTGACAATGATAATACTGAGTTTATCAGTGAAAGTAATGCAACTGATCTCCCAAACCGAAATTCTGATTTCCTACATGAAAACGAAAAGAGCCAAGAAATCAATTTTAATGAAAGTAGTTTTTGAATATTTTGTAAACACTTTTGCTGTGTTATATGGACAACAAAATGTGTCTTTTAATGTTCACAATTTACTTCATATGTGCGAGTCTGTCCAAGAAACCGGCTATATCCAACATTTAACAGCATATAAATTTGAAAACTTTCTGCAGAAACTGAAAAAATCCATCAAAAGCCCAACAAAAATTTTGGAGCAGATTAATAATATTTATTACAGTAATCAATCCAAAATCGAGCAACATAAAACTGAGTTTGTTGAAAACAAAAAGGGGTTGATTACTAAGTGGGTCAATGAAAAATACATTCTAACAACAACCTCTCCAAACAATTACTGTTGCATTAGACCATGTATTCCAGCAATAATTTTAAAATTTGTGAAAAATGCACAAGAGGAAAAGTTTGCGCAGTGTCGACGTTTTATGGATCCTCAGCCATTTTACACGGAGCCTTTAAATTCCAAAACAATGGGTATAGTTAAAACTAGTGAATCATTGTCAAATGAAGAGCTGGTACCACTTAGTAAAATAAGCTATAAATACATTTGCATACCTTTTCATAATAATCTGGTTTTTATACCCATTTTACATTCAAAATTATAATATAATAGTTAACAAACCTATTTTAATTTTAAGATATGTTCCATCAAAAGGAGTTTAAAGCAACATCGTCGGAGTTCGATGAGGGCAACAACCATGATGCCAGGCTTGGCAGACTGGAAATACAAATTAAAGAAATAAAGGAAACCCAAATCGATGTTCTCAAAAGCCAAAAATTAATAGAAAACAACCAACACGAAATATTGGCTATCTTGAGAAAATTGTCGAAAGAGGACATTCCAGTTGAGGATAATACATTCCCTATTTGTACCATGGAAAATTTAAAAAAATTAGAACTTTTGATAAGTTCCAATAAAGAGAAATATGTAAGTATGCTACATTTTTGTTTAATTTAATTTATTAATAATGATTCAATTTTTTCTTTTTTAAACAAAGGTGAATCTAATTAAAGCTATTATAAAAGGAGACGTAGTAAAAAATTTTGATTCAATTTTGGGAAAAAAAGTAATATCGGACTTTAACTATGACGGTATAAATGAAAAGTGTGGATTTAAGCAGTTCCATGCGTTGAACGATGCGCTGTATGGTATGTATAAATATTTTCAAAACGCTCATTCAATAAAAAAACTAAATAAATGTATTTTTCTTTACAGATAGTTTAAAATGTGACGGATTCAATCACCGCCAGTACATAGCATTGATTCGCCAGGCGTTTAGAACCCATAAAGGGCGAATCGCAAAAAGGAAAAGAAATTAAAAGAAAATAATAATAATGTAAACATGTCAAAAGAATTGTTAAATTAAAATTTAATAAAATAAGTAAAGGCTAAGAGGCAGTAGTATAAAACCAACTGAAAGAAAAAAAAACTTTATATAAAAAGAACTCTAAGAATGTTGACAGCGATTTTTATATGAAGTTTCGTTTTCCTTCAGGCGGTTTTACTCTACTGCCTATTAGCCTTAAACCAAAGAATATAGAACTACATAGAATGCGCATCTCATACAAAAAAATTTTACTATGTGGGGTACTGATATTAGTACCCCACAGAAATTATTGCTTGCATTTGTACATTTGCTTGAATATGAAATTTTGAAAACGAAACGCGCACAGTGGCAATGGCCTAGTGGAGTGTGTTCGACTCACAGTCTAATGTGTCGAGGTTCGATTCTCAAGATGATGTTAGATTCAATTCAACTTGTTTTTTTTGTTAATTTTCCATAATTTCTGTTCTTTTTCTATTAAATATTTTTATTTTTTTTTTATTGTCGTAAGAAAATTAATGTTTCATTTTCGTATTTTGATATCCTCGCAGGTACAGTACGCTTTCTATGCATTTAATTCCATAGTAAAATACGCACTTCTGTGAGGTATAATAAGGAGGTAGCGACAAGACGAAATGAGTGTGTATTTCTTGCAACTGTTTTCCCAATGACAGTATACATACTAAGGTGTGTATGCAAAATTTTTAGAGCTCTATGGTGCGGGCGGGCAGAGAACAAACGTCTGCCAGCAATGTTCATATTTTCAGCCTCAGCCAAATTTGTAAATTTTTAGTTTTTGTGCCTTCATACCCTTTCGAAGCATGTGACTGGTATGACACTTCATAACTACGTTTGCCTTCACCCTTGCAAATGCATGTAAAAAAGGAGAAAAATTGGAAAAGAGTATTTTGCTATCGATGCTCATACTGTTGAATAGTTTTTCGGCGTATACACACATACTGCATTCTCATTTCCGTGCGCAAAATTTTTACAGCTCTTGTTTACCCCGGCAGGCAGAGCAAACGCGAAAATCTAAAAATAGCACAGGCATTTCACGAGCGCTGGCAATTGATCTCGGCTCTGAACTTCGTTTTTGGCTGTCGGCAATGTTCATATTTTCAGCCTCAGCAAAAAATGTAAATTTTTACTTTCTTAGTATCCATGCCCTTTCGGGGAATGTGTCTGCTATGACACTTCCTTACCACGTTTGGCTTCACACTAACAAATGCATGTGAAAAAGGAGAAAAATGCGAAAAAGGGTATTTTGCTATCGACTTCCAATTTGTTCAAGGGTTTTTCCGCATGCATACACAAACACTAATACTTGAATTTACATGTATTCTTGTGTGTGCACAACTGATGCAGTTAATGATAGAGAGAGTAAGCATAGGGCCCTTTATTTTATAAAATTGATTGCTCTAAATCTGATTTCGGTAGGCTCTTTCCAACTTCCTATTCTTTAGTCGAAGCATTAAAAAGACATATTATTATTTTTCACAATTGCTTTAAGAAATAACCAGAGGAATAACAAATAAATCAACATACATACATACATATCATCGTTCACCTTTGCCACACTACGATTCCCGAATTGTTCTTTGTTGATTGTAGAGACCACAAAAATAAAATATAATTTTTATTTGGACCGCAAAATAAAAATTTCTTTTACGTAATAAAAAATAAAGCCTATAAAATCAAAAATTAAAAATGTGAAACCGATCAAAAAATATTAAAAATAAAAGCAAAAAATATAAAAAAAACCGAGCCCTGGAGTTGAACACAAAATAATCTCACGCCATTCAGGCACGCATACCACTGACCCATCAACACCAACTTGCAACCTATGTTAAAATAAGTCTCTTGTACATTTTGGAAGGACAATAACTTTGCAAATTAACGGAGTCTGTATGTTCTAAAAATAGAAGCAACATATCGCTTCGTTTGGTGCGGCCCGCCCGTACCAACAAGCGGTGACTGTTCTAAAAATAGAACCAACATTTCGTTTCGTTTGCTGCCGCCCGCCCGTACCAACAAGCGCTAAAATGAATTTGGGCGAGATGCGCATTCTATGTAGTTCTATATTCTTTGCTTAAACTAAAATAAATTTACTGTATTACTATTTTATTACTCGTTCATATGGGCGGTAATGTACGTGCATTACAAATGTGTATACTACTCTTACATTTGTATATTGAAAAGTAAACCAAGTACATTACCAACCCATATACCGTTTTTAAATCAGTATATTGAATCGTAAACAAAGCGCATTACTAACGCGTATGCTGTACTTTCAGCAGTATATTGTAAAGTAATCCAAGTACATTACCAACCCATATACCATTTTAAAAGCAGTATATTAAATCGTAAACAAAGTGCATTACTAACATATTCAGCAGTATATTGAAAAGTAAACCAAGTGTAAGAGAGCCGAAAGCTGTTCGGCTCTGGTATACAATTTGGTTTACGTGTAATGCAAATTATGGACACAGCACGTACAAAGCGGCCATGCCCATGGCAAAGTATGCCAGGTTGTAAGCGATTTTGGAGCATTACTGTCGACAAAGTAATGCAAGCGTAATTGATTTCGTATAGAGGTTTTGCGCCGCTGGGTGGGATCTGTATAGTTATACCATGCTCTCAACGACAGTGTCCGCTCACCCAGAGAGTACCAAATAGACAGAGAGGAAAATTCTCCCCGAGCTTTTTTTCCCGTTGAAACTTTATCCAACGACTTGGGCTCGTCTGGGGTAAAAGCAAAATCAAACACAAAATGTGCTTTTTTTTTGATGGTTTAGCACTGACTTGGGCTCGGTAAAAGCAAAGGCAGGTTGGTTCGTTTTGTGTTGTGTTGTGTTGCGTTGTGTTGCGTTGTTGACGTGGACCTAGGCTCGATCAAAGTGCTTCTGGCTGCGTTTGTTGTGACGTTTCTTCATGGACTTGGGCTCGGTCAAAGCAAAGCGATATGAAGCATTGGCTCTGGCTGCGTTTGCAATTTACTTAGGAAATAGAACCATTTTAGTTCAATCGCTACCCTAGGTTATGATAAGCGTTTAATTATAAAAATCTATTATGTATCTCCTTGACCCTGGCTACTAAATAAATAAAAAGAAGCCTTCTATTATTTACCTTATAATTTTTAATTAAATCAGCATATCTTAAAATAATTTTAAGGTAAAAACTACCCAATACAAATAATTATATGTATATAAGAAAAGGAAATAATACAATGTGGCTAAATATTATTTTGCTTTCATAACTGAAAGTATTGTTACTTAATAGGTTTGTTTTCGATTAGTTTTTTACGACGCCAAATTAAACTTTGACTCCAATCGCCTACAATCTCACAAAGCAAAGGAGCCGATATTTTGCCGGCGGCTGTTCGCATGTAGGTGACTTAGAACAAAAGTGGCGCTTGCAAGCAACCTATTCGTTCGATTCCTGTAAACTATTAAATGTAGAAAAGTGATAAGAGACTCATTTTTTCTTGACAATAAAAAAAATAATTTCTAAAAGGAAAGAACAAAAATTAATTTAATATTAAAAATTAAAAAAAAAAAAAGTAATATCCCACATGGGGGGGGGAATCGAACTCGGTTTCACTGGATTGGGAGTCAATCACACATTCAACTAACCCATGGCCTCTTCGGTGTTACATGTGCAAATATGCATATACAAGCAAAAGCTTCAGTGAACAACAATAACTAAGCAAAAGCAAAGAATATAGAACTACTACTAGTTCTATATTCTTTGGCAAAAGCAAACATTGGTTCGGTCTGTGTTGTGTTGAGACGTTTCTGCATGGACTTGGGCTCGATCAGACCAAAAAGACAAGCATTGGCGTTTGTTGTGACGTTTTTGTGTAAACTTATTGCTGCTTTTGTTTTGTTGTGTTTATGCACAGGCCTAGGAACTTTTTTGTTCAATCGGTACCCTATGTTATGATAAGTATTTTATATAAATCTAGAATGTAACGCCTAGTCCCTGACTGCAAAATAAATAAAAAGAAGCCTAAATTATTTTCTTTATAATTTTTAATTAAATCATCAGCAAGACAAATAGTTATATTCGCATTGCTGCAACTAAATCTTTTCCTTAATGCAAAGTTGTTTATAACATTAGTTTTTGTTTACTATTTAAAAAATATAAATTTATTTTTTTATTTGCATTCTTCAAAGAAAATAGTATGTGCCTAAACTGTGATGTGTTTTCATAAGTTACTTCATATACTTAGTTTAGTTTAGATTTTTTGAACGGAAAATTCAATTTTGACAGAGGAAAGTATATTTTGCCGGCGGCTATTTGCTTTGCCACGCAAGTAGGCGGCGTAGAACAAAAGTGGCGTTTGCAAGCGGCTTATTTGTTCGATTGCTGGAAAACTATTAATCCTAAAAAAGTGATAGAGGACTCATTTTGTAGACAATTTCACATGCTTCAACAAAGTCCTTGGATATTCTTGCGAAAGTCCCACCGATTTTGCGGTAGGAGCAGATTTTGTGAAAAACACCAAAACCGATTTCCACTTTTTTAACTTTGAATAGTCATTGTGCTTGAACCAATTAATCAATCACCTTGATTTAAGTTTTATTTAAAAAATGCTAGATTTTACTGCCAATGATTTTTGATTACAAAAACATGAATCTAACTTTAATAGCAAAAAAAAAAAATTAATGCAAAACGCTTGAAAACTCTGTTTAAGACTAAATTAGGGTCCTAAACAATCTGATGATAGTTGCTACTAAGTATATTTTTCCAGCTTAAACTCTATGCTTACTGTAGTAAATAACAATCAGCAATAGCGAAGCATTAACTAAACATAATGCGTTGACAAAATCGAATGCAGGCATTGCAGTCGAGCCAAGTACGTTTCGCTTTTCATGCACGTTTGTATATTTGTGAACACGCAGTATTTAATGAAATATTTTACAACTTTATTATGATTTTTGTGATTAACATAAAAAAAAACATTTTTCGTTTTATTTTTTAAACATTGTTGCATCAAATCAGTTTACATAATTAACTTTATTTTATAATTAACTAAATTAAAAAAAAATCTAGATATGTTTACATATTTACATTTATTTTCCCTAAAACTGTTATGTAAAATGATTAGTTGTTGTTTTTTTAAAATTACAAAAAATAAATTGCATACTAATTGAAGAAGTCAAAAATGATGATTAAGTAATACATTTAATTTGAATCTCGAGCAAATTCAGTTCAGCGCTTGTGAGCCAAGGCCGGCAGCCCAATGACATTATAAACTCTAAGAAGTGTAACGCAAATACCATGGGGCGGGCGAGCAGAGAGAGTTAAAAAGGAAAATCTAAAAATAGCACATACAATTCTCGTGTTCTTACAATTGAACTCGGCTCTAAGCTTCGTTGTTGGCTTTCGGCTATGTTCACAAATTCAGCCGCAGCCAAATTTGTAAATTTTTCGTTTCAGAGCATTCCATACCCTTTTCTAATATGTGGCTGCTATGACACTTTGCTATTGCGTTTGCTTTTACACTAACAAATGCATGCATAAGAAGCGAAAAATACGAAGAAGAGTATTTAGCTATCATTATGCTGAACGGTTTCGCAAGTGGCGCACACAACAAGACATTTTTAGCCGAAAAAAAACGAATGCCTAGGCACTCTTGCTACCACCTTTTTATTACACCCTGCAAAAGTGCGTCTGTTGGTACGCGATCAAATGCACGTGAAGCAATCTTTTGTTTTAACAGAGCAAAACCACAAAATATGTGCTGAAAAATAAAACTTTTTCTTGACAAAAAAAGGAAAATTTAAAAAAATATCAAATATGATAAAAAAAAAAAAACCATTGGAATTTGATGTCTGTTTCATTGGATTGGGAGACAAACTCTCATTCCTCTCATCCATAGCCATTACCGTATCGCATTTGCAAATATGCGTATACAAGCAAAAGCTGCAGTGAACAACAATAACTAAGCAAAAGCAAGCATTGGCTCTGACTGCGTTTATGTTGATGTTCATGGATTGAGTTAAGTACGGCATTGCTTTTATATGAATGTTCCTTTTAAATTAAAAAATTACAAGTTCCTTAACGAATATTAAAAATGTTTTTTGTTTTACAAATTTGTTTTTATTTTTTACTAAGCTTAAAACAATAAAGTGACAATAATTTGTAATGACAGCCTGAAGGTCTATGTTGCTCTGGCTACAAACCCTTTATAACTTCGAATTAACTTCTACTTTATAATTATATGAAAAAAAAAAATAATAATAATCCTTTTTATTTATATAAAATAAAATTTTAATTCCATTTTCATACAGGATTTGTATATTGATATATGTACAACATTTTATTAAAGTATACTAAGCAAGAGTTCGATCGAGCTGTGTTGTGACGTTTTTGCGTTCACTTAGGTTCGGTTCGACCAAACCAAAAGCAAGGATCTGTGTTGTGTTGTGTTCGAGCAAAGCAAAGCAATATGAAGCAATTTCGAATTTCGTTTGTTTTTGCTTTGCATTGTGTTTGCGAGCCCTCGTCAGGGCTAAACTTTTAACATTTTCGAACTCGGAGAGAATTTTCGCCTCTGTCTATTTGGTACTCTCTGCAATAACATTGCAAGTCAATTTGAGACAACAGTGATTGAGCCTACAGCTGATTACTTTAACATTGGGCACCATTTAAACTGACCAACACGATTTAACGATTTAAAAAAAAAAAAGTTCATTTGATCACAAATTACACTATAGTAATTTTTATTGTGTCCGCTGCAAAATCATTGCACACACAATTGCATTGCGCTGCCATTTTAGTAAAATAAAATATAAATTAAACAAAAATAAACAATGCCTTCTAAAAAGCAACTGCTTCGTCAAGTGTCATCTGACGCTTCAGAAACTTTGACAACGCTTCATCAATTAGGTTCTGTAAAGAGAGATATTGCTCGAATCTGTTGAGTTGGAATGTCGATTGGACATCCTCAACACATATATTTCAAGAGCGTTTAAACTTCAGCTGGAAATTGACAATTGCAACCCAGAATTAGCCTCTCGAGCTGAACTGGAAGATTTGTGTGTGTCTACAAAGGCAGCACTGGTTGAAGCTCAACCTCAAAAGCCTAGTGTGAGCGACACAACTCTAAACAGCACAATATCTCATACAAGACACTTGCCTCATATGAAACTTCCACGTTTCAGCGGCAAGTATTCAGAGTACAAAAACTTCATTGGCCTTTTTGAAAGCTTGATTGGGAACGATCCATCACTCTCGAACGTTGAAAAATTCAACCATTTATTGTCGTGTTTGGAAAAAGAAGCATTGGGTACAGTCAAGGCCTTTCAAGTGACTGACTGTAATTACCCGAAGGCATTAGCAGCGTTAAAAAGAGCATATGACAATAGTTGCCTCATATTTTTCGATAGCATCGCACAATTATTTAATTTGCCTGCCATGCAAGGGCCGTCTGCTTCTTCGTTGCGTTCGCTTATAGACACTGTAACGGCTATCTATGAGTCCCTCCTGTCAATTGGAGATGAAAGAAAAATTGCAAACGCCATGATTATTCATCTGGCAATGGCTAAGGTTGACCCAAAAACGCGTTCTCGGTGGGAAGAGAACCTGGATTACCAAAAAATACCTCTGTGGAGTGATTGCGAGGAGGCCCTTAATAAGCGGTACCAGCATCTCTCGGCTGATGAAGCCACTTTAAGCCATTCAAAACCCCGAAAGATTTCACATGAACCGACTCGCAAACCTACCACTAAGACCTCTTTGGCTGTTATGCAGCAACAAGAAATTTCTAATGACCCTAAATGTCCGTTTGCAAGTCCAATGAGCACTACATTCGGTCCTGCTCATCATTTATGGCTGCCAATATTTACGATCGGTTTAGATTCGTAAAAAACCATCCACTTTGTGTGAACTGTTTGCGAAAAGGCCATAGTGTATCAGATTGCAAATGCACAAAGTGTAGAGTGTGCTCAAAGCCCCATAACACGTTGCTGCATCGATACACTACCAATATAAGATCCAATGCCCAAGCAGTGCAGCGAGAAGAGTCGACACGTCACTCCAACGCGGTGTCCTCAGTTAGTCACGCTTTGGCTCCGGATAGCGAGCAAGTCGTACTGGCAACAGCAATTGTTCACATAAAAGGGTTAACAGGCCAGCATCAGCCAGCTAGAGTCCTTCTTGATTCCGGCTCCCAAGTGAGCTTTATTACGGAAGATTCGGCAAAGAATCTAAACCTAAAACGACAGCATAAGGACATAAACGTACTAGGCATAGGCAAATCAGGACTGTCCGTACCTAACGTCGTCGAAACGACGATAGCTTCACGCGTCAGTCCGTTCGAAATAACTACCGAATTCATAGTTTTAAAAAGCATTTCGTCATACCATCCAGGACGCACGCTTCCAACTAATGGCTGGAACGTTCCTGACGATGTTATACTTGCAGATCCGTTGTTCTTCAAGCCACAACGAATTGACATACTGCTAGGTGCAGATGTTTTTTTTGAGCTCCTGAAAGAGGGTCGAATTAAGAATGGCAGAGATGTACCCACTCTCCAAAATACAGTTTTTGGCTGGGTGGTGTCAGGGCGATGCAGCATTACGACATCGCCACCGAATCAAGCGTCCTCACTTATAAGCACAGTGCAAGAGTCCTGCCCTCTTGACACACTTGTTCGGAAATTCTGGGAGTTGGATCAGATTCCAAATGTCACAGAGAAAAAACTGTATACCCCAGAACAATTGCTTTGCGAGAAGTTCTTTTGTGATACCATTACTCAGTATACCTCAGGACGTTTGAGTTTCATTGGCCTTTAAGTCAAGCCCAATGAGCCTTGGCTCCTCATTTGAGACGGCTAAACGCCGATTCCTGGCATTAGAAAAACGAATGCTCGCTAAGCCAGATGTCCATGCAATGTTCATTGATTTCATGAAGGAATATATTGCGCTGGGTCACATGACGGCAACTGACAACTCAGTCCAGAGAGAGCCGCATTATTAAATACCATATCAATGCGTGCTAAGACCGCAAAGCACTTCAACAAAACTAAGAGTGGTCTTTGATGCATCTTGCAAAACAACCTCACAATTATCATTGAATGATATCCTCATGGTGGGACCTACGATCTAGCCATGATTGTTTGCAACCCTTTTAAGATTCAGATTTCGACAGTATGCAATGACCGCTGATATCACGAAAATGTACCGTCAAGTTCAAATTGACGAGGATCAACGCAACTTTCAGTTGATCATTTGGAGGGAGAAACGGTCAGAGCCACTTCAGACGTATCAGTTGAATACTGTTACTTACGAAAATGCTAGTGCGCCTTTTTTAGCCGTCAGGTGCTTAAAACACCTTAGCGATTTATGTGCTAAATCGCATCCCCTCGGGTCACGGTCACTCGCCAAAGGTTTTTACGTTGCCGATCTATTATCTGGAGCTGACTCATTAGAAGAGCTCACGTCCTTGCGTCACGAGCTCAAAGAAGTTTTGGAATCTGCTGGCTTTGTTTTAGCAAAATGGTCGTCAAATTGCAAACTCAGCGAAGCACGGCCTAAAGAAACCGCCATATCCTTAGGCGAAGTCCCAGACACCAGAACACTAGGCCTTATCTGGAGTCCAAAGTCCGATGACTTCAAATATTCGATGGTGGATATTGGTCAAGAAAGCATCGTAACTAAACGCGCTGTTGTGTCCTTCACAGCCCGTTTATTTGATCCACTTGGGTTACTGTGCTCACTTGTAACAAAGGCCAAGGCCTTCATTCAAGAGATCTGGCTCCTTAAACTTGATTGGGATGAAACCATATCGAGTTGCTTTGCAGAGCTTGAAAAAATAAAAACTCCGCGTCACATTGGCATTAGCAAGCACACAACTTGTGAAATACATGGTTTTGCTGATGCATCTACAAGAGCATATGGCTGCTGCTTGTATGTCCGAGTCGCACAGTCTCAGTCAGTGGTGGTCCGTCTACTTACAGCTAAGTCCAGAGTGGCTCCACTGAAGACTAAGTCAGTACCGAGGCTCGAGCTGTGCGCTGCACACTTGCTTGGAAGAAGTTAGCAATATAGTAGATTTCCCAATTGAAAGTGCTACATTGGTTGAAAGCGCACCCGTCACACCTAAACACCTTTGTCGCAAATCGAGTAGCAGATATACAAGAGAAAACTGCTACGGCCACTTGGCGTCATGTGCCAACCAAAGAGAACCCAGCAGACTTAGTGTCGCGTGGTTGCTCAATTAGTGAGCTTAACGAATCCTTTAGGTTTACTGGCCCGCCATTTCTTTGTAAAAATTCAAACGAGGGGCCAAAAAACAAGCACCTTCCTCTAGCTGAAGAAGACCACGCCCTTGAAAGGAAGAAAACACCACTGCTCTCATCGCGGCCGATGTAGACATACATCCCATTTCACAAATTGTCCGCGACTCATCTTCGTACTTGAAGGTAGTACGCATCGTCTCTTATGTCCGACGGTTTGCTTACGCAACAAAAAATCGAGCTTGGCCGTCACTAAGGCTTTCGGCCGTCGAACTAGGTATCGCCTTTCTAACCGTTGCACAAACAGTGCAACGAGAATGTTTCAACAATGAAATCACACTGCCCGCAAAATCGAAAATCCTGCCATTTTCTATTCAAAAATTAAATCCATTCATAGCGAATGAACAAGCCGACAATCACACGTTTTCGTTAATGCGTGTCGGTGGCCGCTTGCTAAACACTCCTCTCTCATACAACGCCAAATTTCCAATATTAATGCCAAAGGGCTGCAGATTTTTTTTGCTGTATATACAGCATCTGCACCGCACCAACTGCCATGCTGGTCCGCGAGCATTGGTCGGTTTATTACACCAAACAATTTGGCTTATAAACGCCCGTCGAGAATGCAGTGCCGTCGTAAGACAATGCGTGCACCGCTTCCGATATAAGCCGAGACTATTATCCGAAATTATGGGCAATTTACCCGCTGACCGACTGAATGGCAATCGTCCATTCGAAATAAGCGGAGTGGACCTATTTGGTCCAATCAAGGTCTCGCTAGGCATAAGAGGAAAACAGCCCATCAAGATGTACATAGAAATTTTCATCTGCTTCGCATCTAAGGCTGTCCATTTAGAAATGGTTAAAGATTTGTCCACTGATACCTTCATTCTATGTTTAAACAGGTTCATGGGACGCCGAGGATTACTCAAGACCCTGTATTGCGACAATGCCACCAACTTTGTGGGTGCATCCTCCAAGGCCTCAAGGACCACCAAGACATGCACAAGGGCATCATCATGGACCATGCTGCAGTTCGGGGATTCGAAGTGCGGTTCATCCCACCACGAGCGCCCCACTTCGGAGGGCTGTGGGAAGCAGCCGTCAAGTCCGCCAAGCAGCTGTTCCTACGAGCCGTAGGAGGCACGCTACTGCGAGAGGACGAGCTCCAAACAATAGCCGTGGAAGTAGAAGCAGTGCTCAACTCTCGTCCAACGGGCGTCGACACAACGAGCCCCAACGACGGCGTAACACTCACGCCAGGGCACCTCCTAATAGGTCAAACGCTCGCAACGCTGCCGCCCGCATTCAAGCAGTCAGACAACGACGTCGCCCTGACGCAATTGCACAGATAGCAGCTAGTCTCCGCGATCAAGCAGCGGTTTTGGAGAGACTGGTCGAGAGACTACCTGCTATCGTTGCAAGAAAGGGCAAAGTGGACTGAGGAGGCAGCAAACCTAAAGGAAGGCACGGTGGTGTAGTAGTCCAAGAGGACAATGCACCGCCACAGCACTGGCTCATGGGAGTCGTTATCGAGACTGTTGCCGGCTCTGATGGCAAAGTTAGAGTCGCAACAGTCAAAACTAAGACGGGCATATACAAACGCCCAATAAAAGGTCTGGCCCCCTTACCAATCCTTAATTGACCTGGAGTCAATCAACGCGGCCGATGTTGAGTGGTCACCTTAGGTTAGTGTACCATAGTTAATAAGAGTAAAAACTGAAGTATAACTGTTAAACTAGTTAAGTCTTATGTTAAGTTACATGAAATGTTATACGAATAAGTGAACCTGTAAAGCCACTGAAGGCAGATTAGTTAATTTACTCTCCGTTTACCACGCTCATGGCCAAGAACTTCGTTATAGCTTACGTCCAAGTTGTCGAGTTCTAAACTATTATACGCGTTTTTATACATAAAACAATTAGCATTAAACAAACTACACAAAGAACATTTATACCCAATATATTTACGTTATACACTTATATACACTTTAAACGAAATATATTAAAATACACTATACAGTTAAACATAACCAAAACGTGTACAAACACTTATAAAATACGCAAACATATATGAAAATTTTTTTTTAAGTTTTAAATTTACATTTCAAATAGAATTTTTTCAAAATTTGCTAAGAATTACGATAAATTTCATATGAATGCATAAATAGCGCCCAAACCGTAAATTTGACAAAAATATTATATATTCCAAGTATAATGGATAGATAATATAATTACCTACACTTTGGTAAAAAAATATCTACAGTTTAGCAAAAAAAATTGTCAAAATCGGTTAGTTAGAACCAGAGATATTTGCTTTTAAGTAAAGACAATTTTTATTTAATTTCGAAAAGTGTTTTTTTCGAAATATCTCGAAATCCGTTCCATGAAAAAATTTGTTTACTTCATTTTCGGATTAAGCGTGCCATTTTACTACGGAAATGACTAAAACATGTTGAGGATACCAAAATTTTTTAAAATTTGTAAACTATTGTAATCATTATTATTTATTTCTCTAGCCTGAAGGCCTATGTTACTCTGGCTTCAAAGCTACTTTTGTTCCCTAGAATTAATTCGAAGTTACAATATTAAATTTAAAAAAATGTATATTTCTATAATATTGTTATTAATAATTAATAGTGTTGGTATCAATAATGTTTATTGTGTTTGTGCTTAATAATAGTTGGTTATTATGTTTGTTTTAACTTATGTGTGAATGACGCGAGTTACAATTTAAAAATGTAGTCGGGAGACTTTTATCGATATCGATATTGATGGCAAGGTTGCCAACTAGTATACGGCGTTGTAGATTGCCAGATGCATCTCTAACACTTCCCCTCAGATGGCCCCCACTAGGTGATCTTACGCATGCCCAATGCTTCTATGCATGCGTTATGCTTTGCTGCTGTTAAACCTTTTGTTAAAACATCTGCCGGCATCTCGGTTGTTGAGATGTAGTCGACTTGAATTTCCTTCTTTTCTACGGGAACTGTCGCAAGAAATGGTGGCGTGTGTCGACGTGCCTCGTGCGCTTGTGAAATATGGGATTTCGCGTGAGTTGGCCCGTCCTTGGTTATCATATTATATTATAGTAGTTGAAAGTTGGCCAACCACTTCCTTCAGGTAACTTCTAATTTGTATGCCTTCTTTTGCGCACTCGGACGTAGCCATAATTTCCGCTTCTGTGATTGACAGTGCAACAGTTCTCTGCTTAAGGCATTCCCATGAAATCGAAGCATTTCCCAACTTGAAAGAAAGTCCGGTAAACGATCTGCGATCATCTATGTTTTTCCACTTTTACTGAACACCAAACCATAATCTTGTGTTCCTTTTAGGTATCATAATACGCTTTTGGCCGCAATCCAATGCTGTCTTCCATGATAAGCATTGTACTGACTCAGTACACCCACGGCATGTGCAATGTCGGGACGCGTGCATACCGCTAACCACATCAAGGCGCCAACCAATCTTTAATATTATAGTTTAAAGGCTTCTTCTTTCTCCTCTTCGGTCTTTGGGCACATTTCTGTAGACTGTTTCTCGCATAAGCTAATCGGCGGAGTGACTGGTTTGCAGTCTTCCATATTAAACTGTCTTTGTCTAAAGGTCTTTGACGTACTTTTCCTGGCACATAGAAAATACGTACTTTTCTATATTTTGACGAAAATCGATACCGGGGCAATACGACAGCCTTCCTAGATCTTTCATTTCGAAATTGCTGGACAGTTCAGATTTCAATTGGCTGCGCATATTTTGGTCACTGGTTGCTACTATAAGATCATCGACATATAAAGAAACCATTAAATTCTTGTCTTCGTGTCTTTTCAAGTATACGCATGGATCGGCTGAAAGTGGCTTTAGATCCATTTCAATCAGTTTATTGTTCATCTTTTTATACTACTGGCGGCCATTCAGTTTTAGACCATATGAAGCCTTCTTAAGTTTACAAACTCTGTCCTGGCCGTACTTTTTCTTTTCTTTGCCTGTCCACATCTTTTCAAATTCTGGTAGCGTGCTGATTTAAATTTCTTCTTCTATATCTCCATTTAAATAGACGCTGTTAAAATCGAGCTGCATCACATCCAACTGTTTTTCGACTGCAATCCCAATCAGAGCTCGTATTGATCCTATTCTTGCAACTGGCGAGAATGTTTCATTATAATCAATACCCTGAGACTTTGTTCTGAGAACCCACTTCGTCTCTATTGCCTTTTTTTGTTTTTTCTGCCGCTTGACTATGAGCATCGGAGGAGCTGATTCTTCAGACGACATCGCATCATTTCAGTTTTCTTCTTGTTGACTTCCGTCCTGATCTTCAGGAAAGTATCTTGGTTGTATGGTATGTTGTATGCCAGGGGGTCGTACAACCTATAAGCTTTGGCGTCCGCTGCAATAACCAATAAAAGTAACTCGATTAGACTTTGAACTAAACTTACTCTTTTGTCGCTTGTTGAGACAGAATGCAACTTAGCCAAACGTTCGTAAATGTCTAACTAATGGAACACGTATGTTCCAAAACTTAAAAAGGGTCTCGCCACATAGGCTGCTGAATGGACATCTGTTTCTTATGTAATTGGCCGTGTTAACAGCCTCTGCCCAGTAACTCGGAGATAAAGATGCTTGTATTATCATGCATCGGGCCATTTCTTCCAAAGTCCTGTTTTTGCGCTCGGCTTCTCCACTCTGCTGTGGAGTGTATTCTACTGAGAATTCGTGTTTAATTCCTGCCGCCTTTAAATAATCTTTGAACTGATTATTTGTGTATCCTTTGCCATTGTCGGATCTCAGCGTCTTCAATTGTTTTCAATTTTGCGTTTAACGTACCTTTTGAAATACTTAAACTTCTCGAAAACTTCTGATTTGCTCTTCAATGTATAGATCTCGCACCACTTTTAGTAATCATCAATGAACGACACAAAGTAGCGGCTACCTCCACGACTGGCTATACGCATTGGGCTACATACGTCGCTATGTTCTAATTCCAGCGATTCGTTTGTCCTTGAATTCGATGTTTTGAACGGTTTCTGGGTCTGTTTCTCCTTGATGCATACTTCGCATAATGGCAATCGTTCATTCATGTTAACATCTACTCCCTGAATTCTATCTTTGCTTATAAGGTCTTTTAAATCACTTTCATTAATATGGCCTAGTCGCTCATGCCATTCTTCAATACCGTTTTGCTTTGTGACAGCTTTCACTTATTTCTTTCAGTTTTAGTATATATATAACTTTCAGTCATTTCTTTTATATGGTACAAATTTTGATCACGAACCGCAGTAAACACAATTTGGCCATTTGATTCTCTTTTAACTACGGCCCCATTCTTTTTGAACAGAACATTAAAACCATGATCGCAGATCTTTGCGACCGACAGTAGATTTTCTATTAAATCTGGTACAAATAGGGTTTTTTTAAAATCAACTGAGAACTTACGGCTTGGCTTAAATGGAACTAAGCCACAGCCATCTATTTTTGTAGATTGACTAATTGCAAGATTTAAGTCAGAATAATGAGCCTCGCCGACGCTGTTAAATGTCTCTTTCTGCGAGCACATATGTGATGTTGCTTCCATGTTTTGTGATCTGACTTGATCGAATTTGCTTCTTCTATGAACATGCACTGATTGGAAACTATAAAAAACTTCCGAGTGACAAACTTGGTTCCGATATCTTTAAAACCAATCGAAACACAACGAATTTTGTAAAAAAAAGCGTTTTTTTGACCGATAGTTCCTATAGGAGCTATATGATATAGTCAACCGATTTTGATCAAATTTGCTACAGTGTTTGGGAACTCTAAAAAACTTCTTAACGCCAAATTTGGTAACAATATCTTAACAAGCAAACGTAACACAACGAATTTTGTACAAAAAACATTTTTTCGACCGATCGATCCTATCAGAGCTATATGATATAGTCAACCGATTTTTATAAAATTTGGTAAAGTGCTGGGGGTCTCTAAAAAACTTCCGGTCGCCAAATTTGGTTATGATATTTTCATAAACAAACGAATTATCCATCTAAAACTTTTGCTTTTTTTCGAGGTCCTCTGAAACACCCCTATGGGAGCTATATAATGTAATCCCGATATCAAAAAAATAAAATAAACTTGTCTCCTATAGATTAATAAGGGATCTAATCTGAAAGTCTGGTTGCTCTAGCTCTTACCATCTCTGAGATCTAGGCGTTTTAATAAGCCTTTCGAAAACCTTGGATAAGCAGGGCAGCAAGCTTATAGGCCTATAGCTACCAGGAACATCAGGGGATTTCCCTGGTTTGATAATGGGTAACATTGTTACTGTTTTCAATTAGAGTGAGATAGTTAACTGCACTTAAAGTCACATTTTTAAGGCAAATATTTGGAATGCCATCAGGCCCCATGGACTTTTTAATTTTCAGCGATTTAAAAACACTAGCAACTTCGACAGATGTGATTTTATCAGAATCATTAATATGGCTTCTATCGCTAGTTATTTCAAATAAGGTGTTATTGACTGAGTTAGTTGTTTCTGGGTCCGAGTAGCATGAGGTGAGATAGAGTTTTTGTTCAAAAATATCCCCCAGGAGATTTGCTTTTTCGTCACTGGTGATATAGGCACGGTTTTTGTCGTATAAGTGTGGAATAAACTGTTTTTATACACTGTAGTTCGTGCAAGCCGAAAATGTATGCAACATACAGAAGGAAACGTTGGAGACCCCCCAAAGTTACCTAAAGTATGATCAGGGTGACTAGAGAAGCCGATTACCCATGTCCGTCTGTCTGTCTGTCCGTATGGACGCCTAGATCTCAGAAATGGTAAGAGCTAGAGCAACCAAACTTTCAGATTAGATCCCTTATTATTCCATAGGAGACAAGTTTATTTTTTCGATATCGGGGTTACATTATATAGCTCCCATAGGGGTGTTTCAGAGGACCTCGAAAAAAAGCAAAAGTTTTAGATGGACAATTCGTTTGTTTATGAAAACATCATAACGAAATTTGGCGACCGGAAGTTTTTTAGAGACCCCCAGTACTTTACCAAATTTTATAAAAATCGGTTGACTATATCATATAGCTCTGATAGGATCGATCGGTCGAAAAAATGTTTTTTGTACAAAATTCGTTCTGTTACGTTTGCTTGTGAAGATATTGTTACCAAATTTGGCGTTAAGAAGTTTTTTAGAGTACCCAAGCACTGCACCAAGTTTGATCAAAATCGGATGACTATATCATAAAGTCCCCATAGGAACGATCGGTCAAAAAAATTGTTTGGTGCGAAATTCGACTGATTTCTTTTTTTTTTATGAAAGTGTCGTATCCAAATTTGCCGAATAAAATATCTTTTGGAGGTCTTAAGCAATATTTCGGACTTAATTGCAATGTGGTGGTACAGGGTATCCCAAAGTCGTCTGCGCCCGACTTTAACGTACGCCATCTTTTAAAATAACATTCGATGTATTTCGTTTGTTTAAGAAGGTATCGTAACCCAAGTTTTCATTCAACAATTTTTTAGAGTACTGTGACGAAGCTATTTAACTTCGCTTCAAATGGCCGCATAAATAAATTGAATTTGTTGCTTTTCATTTTATAAACTAGGTTCTTACTCTGTATGTAATAATGTAAGTTGAAATCCATTCTTTTAGTTTTCTTAGGCATATTGAATTTAATAGTTTTCGGTTTCTTAGGGATAATTTAATTTTTTTGCCTTTTTATTTTCTTAGGTGTAAGTTGAATTCGAAATTTTCTTTGGTTTATTAGTCGTAAGTTTAGTATTAGGTTAGATTAAGTGTTGTAAAATAAAGCGACCAAAAACATTGTAAGTAGAAGATCGCTAATACATCGCCACGTCGGACTGCCAGCCCAGGCCGCCGATAGCCGCCTATCGGCAAAACGAGCGGTATGAGCCGGCATGGGCGATGAGAAAAAGTAACATAAGGAGATAGTTTTTGGACGGCGCACAATGGGCCTGCGTGGCCAGATTTTGGCCAAAAGCCCTCCTGCTGAAAATCAAAATTTGGACAAAATTAAAATTTAATATTATTTTACATATTAAGGTATCCCTGTGCAGAAAAAAATTGTATAATAAATTATATTAGTGGTTTTTTAATTATTGGCAATTGTTGAGTCGCCGAGCTTTTTCGACAACTATAATTTAATCAAACGTTTTTGTAATTGTTTTAAAATGTGTTTAATGTTTGATCCGACAATGTTAGTTTAGTGTATAGTATAATATATGTGTTTATGTAGTGTAAAGTTTTTCAATGTAAATTTAATGTTGTTCAATGTTAATGTATGTTGTTGAGTGTTAATGTGTGTAATGTTATGTTAAGCCGCGAGAACCGACTTGACAGCGAGAGTAGTATTTTAACACTAATTTTAGTGACTTAGAGGATCATGGTACTGACCTCTAAGCACGTAAACGATATTGTATAACAGAGCGGCTGAGTGCGAACAAAGAAACAAAGATAATAGAATTAATGTAAATGCACTCTTGCTACGCAGAGCAATGCCGCTTAATAAGATCATTAAAGAGATTTATGCTACTGTTGATCTGTGACATGTTTAAAAGCAGAGTAAAGCTGCAGTTGTTTACATTTATTTTGTTTATGTTTAATTATTTGGCTGCTGGACCAAACAGCAATAAAAGTTTACTTTTTGTTTGCTTCGCGAACATTTTCAGACAAAACAAAACCTGCATTTACCATGATACATGTTGCTACGAATTCTTCATACACTTTATTATATGTATATAAATATTGCTACAGAGAAAAAATAAAATTGAGCCTAACAACTTTTTGGTTTTTAATATATTCGAGTAGTTATAAAGATTTTGTTGGTTTTTTTATCATTTGGCTATTTTGCTTTAAGGGTACCTCCGACTACCACTCGATATTTGATCGAAAAAATTTTTACAAATTTCTTCACATGTTTAACAACAAAATGTAATTCTCAAAAAAATCGGAGGAGGCTCAAACTTCCCAGGAAATTAGTTCAATCCTTTAGGAACACGTGTTCATCACTCTAAAAAAATTATTATGGAAATGACAAGGTTTTGGCCAAAATTTGAAAATCTGGGCCCACAGTGCGGCGTAGCGAACAGACGTACAGCGGAACGTGACATAAGGAAACGCGAACAGCAGACGGAGTGTAAGGAAAAAATGTTATGGTGAGAAAAGGAGGTTAGGATAGACAGTTGCGGGAATTAATCATATAAATAAACGAACTAAAGTGTGAAATAAAAGAATAAAAGAAACAAGGAGCTATAACGTGAACCGAAGCTGCAAGCGTTTTCATTTTAATTGAATTCAATTAAATATTTGATATCGTGTGTGAGACGCGCGATATTGGCAGTGCCGCCGTGTGTGTGTGTGCATTAGCGCGTTTCGCTATTCTCCTGCCGCGCGCGTGTAAGAAACCAAGCAGGCCTCGCCTCTCTGGTGTTATACATACCCTCCAGTACGTTGGTATGCAGTAGTGGTGATATCACCAATGATTGTAGCCAGTGAATTCACCAAGCAGTGGTATGCATGTTTTATTAAAATTTTCGCCTTACTTGATTATTCGTCTTAGAAAAAAGAACAAAACAATTTGCAAATTTGTTTTCATTCTAGTCGGGCGCTTTGTTGTTGTTTTTTGCCCTGTGCAGAAGCTGCTCTTTGGTTTTTGTATGTACCTCATGTTTGGAATGCAAGTCAAAGGCAAGTGCGAAAGTGACGAGCGCTAATATTTACCGTTTCACCGTTGCTTGGACTTTGCTTCGGCTGCTTTAGTTTTATTTATGTGACTTACATCTCAGTTGCATTCGCTATCACAAAGCATCAACAAGAAAGTGTAAGGGTTTAAATTTTATTTGCAATATTTTGTAAAAAAAAACAATGTCACAAAATCCATCGAAGAAATTTAAGCAATTGACTTCAATAGCCCGGGTAAGCAATTATAAGTTATCAAAATATTTTTATAGTGCTTAAATAAAATTGGTATTACAGATAAAAAACAATGCAAGTGTGAAGAACTGAAGCGAGAAATGCACAAACTGTTTGCAGAAATAAAAGGTGAGAAAGAGATTTTAAATTTTAGCAAGTAAAACAAACAACCAACTTATTATGGCTTATTAATATGTACATACACGAAAACAACACTTTACAAGGTAACCAAAATTGAGGAAGATCTTGCATTTAATAAAAATTCGAAGGAACAAAGCGACAAGAGCTTGCAAAAAAATTTATTAAAAATAAATTTTCACATAAATAAATAATGTGAAAAAAATAAAAATGAATTTACCGATTTTGGTGAATTCACCAATTGTGGATCGTGGTGAAATCACTGGATGACTATATCATATAGCTCCCATGGGACCAATCGGTCAGCTTAAGCAATATATCGGACTTAATTGTAATTAGTGGTACAGGGTATCTCAAAGTCGTCTGCGCCCGAATTTAACGTACGCCCTCTTTTCTTTTTAACTGCCATACAAATTTTCCACAGTGGCTTTGAGTCGCAAAGAGATTGCAGCTTATTAGACCATCTCAAATTGTTATAGATAAATGTTTCGTCTTATATTTTCGAGTTCAAATTAGATAAAAATCGTTTGACTATATCATATAGCCCCCATAGGGCCGATCGGCCAAAACAATTTTTTTGGTGCAAAATTTGACTGATTTCTGTTTGTTTATAAAATTATCGTAACCAAATTTCGCAAATAAAATATCTTTTGGAGGTCTAAAACAATATATCGGACTTAATTGCAATTTGGTGGTACAGGGTATCCCAAAGTCGTCTGCGCCCGACTTTGACGTACGCCATCTTTTTTTGTAAACTATTGGTGGAGTATCACTTTTGAGGTTCGAGTGTAGCGTTATGTTTATGGCTGAATCAGCCATGCTCCGGAAACCGACAAATCCAAACCGAACAATTTTATTCGGATTTGGTTTTGCATGCTCCGGAATCCGAATTTTTTGTCGATAATTTCCTTTTTTATTTTCGATATATTTGTATATTTCCCTCGTTTTAATCGATAAATTCACATATGTGTGGTGTAACCAGCTGACTGCCTTTTGTTAAAAATTGTAAACATTGCAAAAATTCTATTTATTTTCTCAATTGCTAGTTTGCTTTTGTGTTTTCCCCTGCAATAAATATATTTTTTAGCATTAAATTCTTTTGATTAAATATGTAGTCACATTGTGTTAGTTACATTTAATTTTCATTAAAATATTGCTAGTTCATTCTTATGTTGAATATTAAATAAAAGAACACAAAAATATTGCTTAAGCAACAATATTTATTGAAATTAAACACGACTTAGCTATTTTTGCGAAAAGGGAAATTTTCTTTGTGTAACGCGGGAACCCTGTCGCACTTATCGGCCATGTGTGCATGTTTGATACACACATATGCACAAACAAAACGAAAATTCGTTTTGGCTTGTGTATGCTATTTTTGGGTTGTGTCAGGAAAAAAATTATTAAAAATAGTTAACAGCTAATATGCAAATTAAAGTTAGCATACATAGAATCTAAGAATATCAAGGCATATATAAAAAATTACTTCAATATAAAATGCTTGCTTTTTTAATCCTATTTTGGCGATTCGTTTTAATTCCACATGCAACATACCATTCGGTTTCAAAGCACATGAAAAATTCGGTTTGGTGGAAATGGGAGCACCAAACATTCGGTTTCAAAACGAATCCGAATGAAACATGCGGATTCGGTTTCCGGAGCACGGCTGATTCAGCTTGATTTATTTTTTTTAAGAAACCTTATCTGATACTTACAGCTGATAGGTAATGCAGCACACTTAGTTTTTTGTGAATTCATCTTACGAACATGCCTTTTGCTATACACTTTTATATACATTGTATTGTTAACTTACTTTTTATTTTATTTATTTGGTATTTCACATTTTAATTTTATATCTTTGCTTACACACTTTTAAATATGGGCACTTCCCAGGTTGCGTACGTTACATTCGTACGCATATTTTTTAATACCATTGGCGCTGTGAATGAGATATATCCATACAATTTTCAGCAAAAAAAGGTCTTTGAGAGTTTTTTCAAATAATAACTTAACTATTTTTAGAAAAAAAGTTATTCGTGTCTAAAGTGCCGTTGCGTACGTTACAAAAAACGGAAGTAGTTTTGGAGGTTAACGTGCATTTGTGCCATTTTCAGCGAATTTTGCGTAGTAACCAAAAAAATCAAATTACGAAAAAAAACGAAGAATAATTGAAAATTTCAAATTGGGTCAGTTGAAGACTATATGTCTTCAGGTTTATCCAAAATTGCAGAATTCATCGTTGCGCACGCTACGTTGCGTACGTTACATTTTTTTCCTGCTATAAAACAAAGATGGAGTACGTTTTAGTCGGGAGGAGATCACTTTAAGATAGCGTGTTCAACCACATTGCAATCAAATACGGTTCATTGCTTAATTACTCAAAAAAAAATTTTGATTGCCAACTTGGTTACGATATCTTTATAAGCTAAATCAAAAAAAAAATTTTGCACCAAAAACGTTTTTTTTTACTTATCATTCCTATTGCGACTATATGATATAGTCAAGCGATTTTGGTAAAATTTGGTACAGTGCTTATGCACTGTAAAAAACTACCAAACGCCAAATTTTGTGACGAAAATTTCATAAACAAATGAAATACATTGAATTTTGTACCAAAAATTTTTTTTTTACCGATCGTTACTATACACTACGGGTTTTTGGGCCACTTTTTTGACATAAACCTTAAAATATTGAGATAATTGCACCAAATTTGGTACTTATGCATATTTTGAGCCCTCAAGACGATCTACCAAGTTTCGCCCGGTTCGGCCCAATATTTCTTATAGCTGCCATATAGTCGATCTGTCCGATTTGGACCAACTTTGTTGTTTTTTAAGGTATTGAGTTGAAAATCGATTTGTACACATATTTTGAGCTCTTTAGAAGACTTGCAAAATTGGCTTTTGCTTGGATCACTCTATTGTAAAGGTGTTATAAAATCGATCAAGCTGCCTTGGACCTACTAATTTTTTTTCTGCTATGGTATGGTGGTAAAACTAAAAACTTTTTACGGATTTTTCGTTTGTTTATTAAGATATCGTATCCAAATTTGGCATTCGCAAGTTTTTTTAAGTTCCCAAGCACTGTACCAAATTTGATCAAAATTGGTTGAGTATATAATATAGCCCCCATAGGACTGATCGGTCAAAAAAACGTGTTTAGTGCAAAATTCGTCTTTTTTTTGTTTGTTTATGAAGAAACCGCAACCAAATTTGGCAATCAAACGTTTTTTTTTGTAGTATTTAAGCAATAAACCGAATTTGATTGCAATATGATGGTACATGTTATCTCAAATTCTTCTGAACCCAAATTTAACGTAGGCCCTTTTTTTGAGAAATTTCATGCCGTTGCGTACGTTACTTACTTTATGATACATATTTTTTTTAAACTGCTGTACAAACACATACTTTTTTTTTTATTTTCTTAAAGTGCACAACAAACTTGCTTTACGAAGCTAGTTCGATAAAAAAAAATAAAAATCCAAGCAGCTAAATTAAAAAAACCTTGTTTTCCGTTGCGTACGTTACATGACGTATGCCTAACCTTACTTAACAATATTTATTTTTTTGAATATTAATTTGAAGCTTTTTTTTTATTTACTAATAAATAATTAGATTGATTTTATGTTCCAATCAATATAGATCACATATTTTGATTTTTTTTGCCGTTTTATGATTATCTAAAAAAGGTATTTTTTTGGAACAAAAACAAAATTTTTAGGTTATTGTAGGTGATTACCTACTATTCAGAAATACATCACCGAAAATCTTAACTTTTTATATATTTTCAAGGTTGAATATATAGCCTATTATTCCATTAACAAATATATACAGTTTTTGCAACTTTAAAGTTGTGCCCCTTGGTAACGATTTTCTGGGAAATGCCCATATGTGTTTTTTTTATTTTGTCTGCTATTTAATTGTAAATTGTTGCAATTTTCGCCGCGGCGTTACCAGCAGTTGTGACTAAGGGCCTATACGCAGTTCGAAATATTTCGCGCGGAATGACAAAACTGCATATAAAAAAAAAGTCCCACTCGGGATATCCCATTTGGGATATTTTTTCTCTCTTACCATCTCTGAGATCTAGGCGTTCATACGGACAGACAGACAGACTGGCTGACGGGCATCGGTATATCGACTTCTCTAGTCACCCGACGTGTCCTTCTGTATGTTACATACATTTTCGGCTTGCACAAACACAATATACCCTTTGTACCATACGGTACAGGGTAGTACTGGAGAAAACATCGATGATCGAAGTTTAAAATCTCTATATATCGATGTTGACCAACAGAGATGCTTCTCCGGAACTACTAAACACCCATTTGATGAGTGCAGAAGTGCTGGAGAAACATCTCTGTTGGCCAACATCGATATATAGAGATTTTAAACTTTGATCATCGATGTTTTCTCCAGCACTACTCTGTATTAATAAAAATTTAGTTTTTATACGATAAATTTGTTTTAGCAGACGAATCTTCAAAAAAATCAATTTCATCCATAGCCACTTTAGCAAAAGCATCAGTCAAAACCCACTTTACGCTTAGTCTCGGCACTTTCAATTCAAAACTTTGAATTTAAATAATTATTTGCAGCATTTCGCAAATCGCACGCAAGAAGAAGAATCTGCTTAATTGCAGAAACTCAAATACGGTTTTTCTGAAATTATTTAATTTTCGCAGCAATAAAATAATACAAATCGACGTAATACATAGCTACTTTAGCTGCAGGTTTAATTAAAGTAGATTTTATGCTTTGACTCGGCATTTTTAATTCGAGTTTTTTAATTTTAATGTAATTTGTACCAATTTACAAATGTAAACAAACTCTGGAAAGAAGAAGAAAGCTCAACAACTCAACTTATAAAGCTCAATAGGGCTGTTCACTCTTTGGCCTGCTGACTTTTTCCTCAACTTTTCAACTCCTCAACTCAACACAAAGCGTGAATACCCTAAATATTCATCACACGCCACAAATACCAAAGCAACACGACATAGCCGAAGGCTACATAAACATTCGAATGTTTTGGCAATAGGCCAATGGATGATAGCGATACAGCACGAAGATTAAAACGCAATCATGTCTTCTTCAAATTAAGCTTAAGTGCTGTTAAAAAGCAATAGTTATTACTCATTGGAGTTTAACTATTTCTCCTGTTAATTTATAATTTCCATATCATTTACTTATTGTCTAAGGGATAGATTTTAAATAAATATAATTAAAAACAAAATTATCATTGTGAATAAATAAGTTGTAAATAAATTGTTTTTAATTCAATTCATAAAAGTATGAAATTTTTCATCAATGTTTTTTTTTACGTTATCACGTAAAACTTTCGTCCGTAAACCGACTTTACAGACAAGGATTTTTTTTTCAAATTTTTTGTTGCTGATTCTATTTGTTAGATTACTGATAAGCACTTGTTGAGTTAGTACGCGGACGGTTGTCACACGTCTTTACTATATTTGCACACAAAACGCGATAAAAATTTGACACGATTGTGGTCTTGTCCATTAATTATTAAATTTTTTCATATTTGCTACAAACGCAAACAAATTTTTCGTTTATGTAATCTAAAGTTAAAACAGCTTCGTACATAGTTTTAAGCACAATTTAAAAAAAATGTAGCCAGAGTGAAACACTTATTCCCTGGTCTTTCTATTCAACGCATATCCATAATAATTCCCATATTAAATAATTAACACAAGAATGCAAGCGTTTAAATTATTGTGCTGTATTCTTAAGAAATAGTTCTTACAATAGTGCATACCGATTACGTCAAAACTTTGTTCTAAAAAGTTTTACAATAAAGCATTGAAATATGATGCATAACTGTTTAAAATACTCTCCTAAGGCCTACAAATACATACAAGCAAAATGTATACCTCGTAAGTAAAACGTTCATACACACATTTGAACATAATATGCATACAACTTCTTAATATGAATATCATTTCTTACAGATATGAGTTGGAAAACTGCTTACTCCACCAACCCCGAGCCAAAAGAACCAATTGTGCGGACAGAGTCAATTCCTGGTCCCGTCTCAATAAAGCTCATGAAACAATTGAACGACCTTCAGGTACGTACAGAAATGCATATGTATGTATGTACGTATGTGTGTACACCTTCTGTTCGTACACTGCTGAATTTTATGTTTCATGCACTGTAACTGTCCACAAAGGAATCATACTGGAACAATTTTTATTAGTTTTTTATATCCTGCACTTCAACCCTTTCATACACGCATGGTGCAAAGTTCAAACAAATTAAAGTAACGGGCAAAAGGATAGATGGCAGACCCATTCGATATAGTCATGTCTGCCTGTTCGTCTGAACAAGGGGATCTTTCCGTTATTTTTCATGCCCACCGGTGCATAAGAGCTATAGAGCATATATTTTACCAAGAAGAAGAATTTCGAACTTTGCACCCGCACTATAGAAGCCACCTGATGTAAAACTACATACAGTCATAATGTACAGGGTATTTCAGAGTCGGGCAGGCGTGACTTTAGCTCGTATTCTCAAATTTTAGAATTTAAGGAAAGTGAAGGGGATAATAAAGGTAACCTTACTAGTAGTTTTCAACTCATTATCCCCCTTCAGTTTAGCTCAGGCCTGAATAAGACATCAAATCCTCATGGATCTACGCATTAGGGCTGCTTATATAGGGCTTTCCAATAAGAGGTGTTATTTTGGTATCCAAAGAAAAATGTCATTTTTTGAGATAAATGATCGGATGCTTATTTCATAATAAAGAGAAAGGTATGCCGTTAATAATGAAAAACAACATCAGCCAAATGGCTAACATCAGGACCATATCCTTTTCATGAAACTTTCCATAACCAAATCGCAAAGTCCTCGATAGGTCCAATGACCCCGCCGGACCATAAACCGCACCAAACAGCCGCACGTTGAGGATGGAGAGGCTTCTCAACAATAACTCTTGGGTTTTCCGAGCCCCAGATGCGACAATTATGCTTGTTGACGTAGCCACCGAGTTGGAAATGGGCCTCATCAGTCAAGATGATTTTTCGATGCAAGTTTTTCACCATTCCATTTTTAGTAATGGCGTAGTTTCTTCTTGTCAAATGTCAAAGAATAGAAGCTTCAAAAGTAACAGCTACCGAAATACCAGAGATTCAAAATAACACCTCTTGTTGGAAAACCATATAGAAGAGGTAAAAACCAATACATATGAAAGAAAAGCACTAGCCCATCTAAAGCGTATCGTTTTTTCATGTTATTATCTGCACTGGAAAAAATAGTATATACTTACTCTTATAAATTTTTCTTGGGTATAAAGGGTGTTTTTTTTGAGTTACAAAAGCTTAAATCATAATAAAACAAAGAAATATATTTTTAATATCAATGAAACGGGTTTTATAGAAAATTTTATGACATTAATGTTTAAATATGATTTCGGCCATGTGGCCGCCACGGCTGCCGCGTACAAGGCGCAATCTGGAACACCAGCTTTCACAAACTTTCCGCAGCATTTGAGGCCGTATTTCGCCAATAAGTCTTCGAATGTTGATTTCCAGGTGTTCAATGGTCTCTGTTAAATGGGTTGTCAGATAAAGCAGTGTTGGCAACTCAAAGTTGTGAACCTTTAAAAAAAATCACGCTGTATAAGGCCACTTTTACTGAACATCCAGCCTCTAACTTTTATCAGAAGTGGTGGGAGTGCATAAATATTTGTTGACTAAGTTTTTTAGTCCAACACAGTCCGATCCCTAAAAGAAGAATCATTTTTAGTTACATTTTTTTATTGTTTACACTAACCTTCCAAACTCAATGAATTTCCATGTTGGCTTATTTTGACTGACAAAATAATGTGTAATGTAAAATATTGCTGCTACATTATTATAAGAGATGTTTTTATACCCTGTAGTTTGTGCAAACCGAAAATGTATGTAACATACAGAAGGAGACGTCGGAGACCCCACAAAGTTACCTTAAGTATGATCAGGGTGACTAGAGAAGACGATATACCCATGTCCGGCTGTCCGTCTGTCCTTCTGTCCGTATGAGCGCCTAGATCTCAGAGATGGTAAGAGCTAGAGCAACCAAACTTTCAGATTAGATCCCTTATTATTCCATAGGAGACAAGATTATTTTTTTTTTTTTTATTTCGGGGTTACACTATATAGCTCCCATAGGCGTGTTACAGAAGACCTCGAAAAAAAAAAGTTTTAGATGTATAATTCGTTTGTTTATAAAGATATCGTAACCAAATTTGGCATTAAGAAGTTTTTTAGAGATCTTCAACAATGTACCAAATTTTCTCAAAATCGGTTCACTATATCATATAGTTCCCATAGGATCCATCGGGCAAAAAATTGATTTTCGTATAAAATTCGTTCTATTTCGTTTCCTTATGAAGGTATCATAACCAAAGTTGGATGACTATATCATATAGCCCCCCTATGACCGATCGGCCAAAAAATCTATTTTGTACAAAATTCGATATGTTTCGTTGCTTTTTATAGGTCCCAAGCACTGTACCAAATTTGATCAAAATCGATTGACTATATCATATAGCTCCCATGGGACCAATCGGCCAAAAAATGTTTTTATACAATATTCGTTGTATTTCTTTTGTTTATGAAGGTATCGCAATAAAATTTAACATTTGGGAGCATCTTATGGTTCCAAATCACTGTACCAAATTGTAAGGAAGTTCTGGTGCTGGGGTATAACTCAGCCTACACCAGGGCCGATTTACAAATAATTTGTTAATTCGCTGAGGCACTGGGCAATGTAGGGGTCTAGAATTTGTCCTCGCCGCACCTGCTTACATACATACCGCGTTCACTTCTCATATACGCGCTGAAAATAATGCCAAACAGATGCAACTCTCGACTTTTGTGTGTTCTTTAAACGTTATAATATTTTTATTATTTCACTTTTAATTTCCACAACTAATTATTCCCGTCACCGTGTTCCCTTTCTTATAACATTTACCGCTGCTCCCTAACCTATTCCTTAATTGACATGTGCACCGCTCGTTTCGTTCGTGGTCCGCTGTGCTGTCTCAAACTATTCTCCTCATGTTCAGTTTTATTTCCGCCCACGCCGGCTCATACCACAGTCTGCTGATATCCGTCTATCGATCTCCTTTATATTGATATTTAGCCCTTTATAATGTTTAACACTTAATACCAAACTTAAATTCAACTTATACCTAAGAAATAAGAAAACGTTATATCTAATATAATTATATAAATTAAAATTAGCGTTTTTGTTTAATTTAAAAACTTTTTAGAAGCTTCGTCACTAAAATGTGTCTCAAAACTCGGTTGACTATATCATATAGCCCCCTGCTAGACCGATCGGTCAAATCAAAGTTACCCGGTGTCCTGTCAACTCGACATCTATAAAGGGCGCTGATTGTGTTTTTTTTTTTTTTTTTTTTTTTTTTTTTTTTATTTTTTTTTTTTTTTTTTTTTGTGAGAAGGGGGTTGAAAAAACAAGTGTCGTTAACTTATATATTAATTATTTGTGGCGGAGCTTAGAAGCTTCGTCACAAAATGTGTTCAAAACCGGTTGACTATATCATATAGCCCCCGCAAGACCGATCGGTCAAAAAAGTGCTTGGTGCAAAATGTGACTGTTTTTTTTTTTTTTTGTTGCTTATAAAAATATCGTAACCAAATTTGGCAAATGAAGTATCTGTTTGATGTCTTAAGCAATAGTTCGGATTTAATTGCAATATGGTGGCACCGGGTATCCCAAAGTCGACTGCGCCCGACTTTAACGTACGCCATCTTTTTTTTTTTTTTTTTGCAACACGAGTTTTATGAAATTCGAAATTTCGGACGCCAAAGTCGTCTACTATCCGGAAAGGCTGGACGTTTGTGGCAAATTTTAAGGCAGGGGTGCTAAAACGCTTCTTATGGAAGAGTAAAAACCAATACATATGAAAGAAAAACACTAACACATCTCAAGCGAACCATGTTATTATGTGCACTGAAAAAAATAGTATATACTCTTATAAATGTTTCGATCTTCGTTGTAATTATTTTTTATTTGCAAGCTGTGGCTTAATTCTCACATTTAACCCGTGGTGCGCAAAAATTTCGTGTTCGCGATCAATCCCACACCCTTTTTTGTAAGTGCAAGAGTTCAGAGAGCACAAACTCGGATTTGGTGACTCTAAAAGCGTCACTGATTTTATATTCCTATGTTCGGCACTTTGCCAATTTTTTGTCCGTTGATTTGTCAAAAAAGTTTTTTACATAAAAAAGTATACTACCGATATATTGAGCAAAACCATCGATAGCTTTTCTCCTGCGCATTAGGAATCTGAGAAGAAGACAATTATGGCTATGATAAAGCATACATTCGTTAGTACAGGACAGACGGACCGGACCAACTATAGCATTCATGTATGCAATGGAATGAGCATTATAGAAATAAAGAAATGCACAGGGCATATTATGGTCTGGTTGATCTAAATTGAATAAAGAACGGTGGTTGGCGTGCAAAGCACGCAGGGGGTAGAGCCCCCTAGTAAAAATTGTTTATAATGCAAATATTTAAAAGAAAAACTAGCGTCTCATCGGTGTCTCGAACCCATAACCCTTTCACGACAGGCAGACAAGCATCCCACTGAGCCGTCGACATTCACACTGCGTGTATATCAGAATCAGAAACTTAACATTTTTCATATTTTAAATTTTGTAACGTTCAACATTCGCTTAAAATAAAAAACAGAAGCTTCACATGTTTGCGTGCATTTATGTGAGCACGCCCAAGGATCTCTCATTCTTTATTATTCAACTACATATGTGGTTTTCTCTTATTCACGTTGTGCAAACGGCGATCAAAAAGTCTAAAGTCCTTCGTATCGAAACTTTCATTGTGCACACCAGAGAACTGCAGCAGTGGCAGTGTATTATACGACCACCACATATTTCCAACTACTGTTGACATTCTAGTTTGCTTAGGCACCATACATAAACACTGCGGTATGCATGTCACTTTTGCCTTCGTCCACTCTTAGCACTATGGTGCCAATAGTGCCAAGCTCGACTGCAAATGGTTCGCTTTACATTCTAACATACAGCACAATAAGAAAGAGAGCGTGAGAGAAACCATCAACAACTTACGAGAGAGTAGCGGCACCATGATACTAAGCGTGTGTTTTGGCCTGATCCATGGTGGAATAATACAAGGTGAGGACAAAAGCGAAAAATACGGACTCATAAGAAAATGTGTGCATCTGAGCAAGAGTAAACATTCCCTTTGCTACTGTAGCGAGAGCGAGTATGCATAAGGGTGGGCAAAAACTATTTTGTTTATCTGTCTTGCTGTGTATTTTGTATGTTTGTTTTGCTATTGCTGCTTGATTGTGTTACTGAAATTTTGATCGTTTGTTGTTGCTGGAATTTGTTCATGGACTAGTTTTCTTTAACACATAAAATACTCGGTTAATTCAATTTTAACCTTTTTTTTATTATTTATTATTAATTTAATTTAATCTTATAAAGATAAATAAAATAAAATAAGGACCCACCCACATTAGAACTTCAACAAAAACACGCCAGGACAATAACGATCATTTGCCGACGGCACTTGCACAACCTTTCACTTTGATATGTAATTTACTACTGCAAGCAAAAGAGCGCTTTTTGAACACCTTCATTATTACACCATGAAATAAACAAGGACTATTCCGCCGAAACCTATTTTAGCACAAAAAAAATTTTTGAACAATTAAAATTTTTTTTGTGTTGCAAAATTATTTTTTACCTCAAAAAAACCTTGCACTTAAAAAATCAACGAAACTAAAATAAGGTTTGAGTTGCGAAAATTTTTCGGGAATAGCATACCTTGTTTATTCTACCATGTTATTACACTATGGCCTGATCTGGGCAAAAAGAGAGCGGCCGAAAAATATGGGTGCATAGAGTAATAATACAAGGTTAGGATATGCCAAACAGCGCTCTCTCGTGGGTCTTTATTTTGCTTGCAGTAGTGAATTACATATCAAAGTGAAAGGTTGTGCAAGTGCCGTCGGCATTCGATCGTATTTGTTCTCGCGTGTTATTGTTGAAGTTCTTAATCTATTATTTTATTATATTATATTTTAAAATTTTGTTGTAGAATAATATTAATAATAATAAATAATTTAAGCTCTGTATATATTTATTTTTATCTGTTAAAACTAAATATCAATGCCATGAAATAAAATTAAATTAAATTAATAATAAATAATAATTTAAAAAAAAATTTAAAATTGAACTAACCGAGTATTTTATTTATTAAAGAAAACAAGTCCATGTACAAATCCCAGCAACAAACGATCAAAATTTCAGCAACACATAGAAGCAGCAACAGAAAAACAGATGCACACATTTTCTTATGGGTCCGTATTTTTCGCTTTTGTCCTCACCTTGTATTTTTCCACCATGTAAGGGTGTGTATAGCTCACTGACACTCTCACATTTTTCGTCCGATCTCTTTTTGCCCAGCTCTCATTCTGACACGAAATAAATATTTGGCTCTCACCTTTCTCTTTCTCAGTGCTCGAAAAGAGTGTCATTGTCACTCTTGAAATTCAAAAAAGTGTCTGCAGTGTGTGAGTGTAAACAAGAAAATAATCATGACATACTGCTCACACTATTATGGTTAAGAGTGCGCGTGGTGCCATACCATTAGACTAAAGATGTAGCTGACACTGCCATTACTTTTGATGAGAGTATGATTATTACCACAAAACAGGCAGATCTCTGGTGCACACCGTATGAGATGTGGCTATCATATAGTGAGAGTTTCACCTCGATACGTTTATGCATACGGACACAATCGGTTCCAAACTTTTTTTTGGCGTATTGCCTTATTTAACTCAAATCATTACAAAAATATAAAATTTTTTAATTATAATGCATATATTTAAAATAGTTATAGTTTAAAAAACTAAAAACTAGAGTGCAGACAGAGGAAAATATCGCAGCTGTGTCCGCCATTGTTGTTGATGACCGTAAATTATCGATTCGGCGCGTTCGCAGCAATTGGGCCTCTGTTACTCCACTACGTGGAAGGATTTGGGTGTAAAACCTTTTACAGCTGGTGTTAATTGTTATTTGCTTAAGATTGTTAATTATTAGTAACAAGTGAACCCGGTGGTGAAAATCGCCAGATAATGCATTGCATAATATACAAATAGCTTTGCGAAAAATAATACATACATACATACATCAAAAAAGCCAATATAATAAAAAATGTTAATTTAATAAATTTCGTTATAAACAATATTTGAAGTTGTGAAACCTTCATTCTGTGGAATGACTCTTTGGTTTGGCTCATTGCCACATAGGGCTGACCATGAGCAAATACCGGATTCTCCAAATTAATTGCTACTTTGCTCAATGATTGCCGCAACGTATATTTTGTTTATAATTTTTAGATCGCTCATCTTTTCCTGTTAAAAGGCTTTGGATCAATGTGCATGGCTTATATGACTTAAGTGTAAATTTTCCATTGTGGCAGCAAATGCGTAGCTCATGTGTTGCTTTCTCTGAATCGAAATGAAGTGCACCACAGTGCTGGCATGTTTTGCTCAAACATCCAAGTCGCTGCATCTCTGGTTTGTGATTACTCATTGCATTGTGAAATCCGGCGAGTTCGCATATAATTTCTCCGATTTTCGCGAGTTAACCTGTTAGAAATGTTTGTTCGGGTTCTTCTAGGCATAGTTACAAATTATTTTTTCACCACTAATTATTATGCAGTTGACAGTTGACAGATAGTGAAAACTTAATAATAGAGAGAAGCGATATCAAGATTGTAGATAAAGCAAGAAAGATGTTTAATCGAATTTCATATAGAGCACATAGAGGTTCTCACACTCCGGTCAGTATGCAGCTGCAAGCAAAATGTGTATTATAATGTGTTTAATAAAAAAGCAAGCCTAATTACATATCTGCGCGTGAATAGCTTTCGATTGATACCCCATTTGTTGAAATTGGACCATCTTTGATTGAAATTTTATTTTAGCGATATCCACCAAAATATAGATTTAATAAAAAAAATAACACCTTATTGCACATCTAGGTAGGTGTAAATAGCTTTCGATTGATACCTCTTTTGTTGAAATCGCGCGATCCGTCTAGGAGCCTTTGATGTCACAAAAAACGGCCTTGTGTAATATATATATAGATAGATAATAGAAAATAAATTTGAACTATGATACATCAAGCTATCAACAAAATTAAACAGCCTTTAATAGTTCTACCTGCAAGTACCAACATTTGATCAAGTGCTGCCAACATTTGAACAATGCTCTACACATTGCTACCAACATATTCTATTTGGATCAGCTACTACCCACATTTAAACAATGCTCTATAGCAGTGGTCGGCACAAAATACACTCACATTTTTTTTTTGCGTATGTATTGAAGTTTTCTCTGCCGTAGTGACGTATGCGACGCTGACGTTGCTCTACGTTGCTAAGCAACAGACACGCAGTTGATGGTGCGTGGCTTCGGCTCTTGTTGTTGTTGTTGACGTCGAGCAACGTCAGCGTCGAAATACGTCACTGCGGCAGAGAAAATTTCAGTACAAAAAGCACGCACACATGCATGCGTTTTGTGTATAACACATGACGTGTGTCGACGTCGCTAATCCCTATGCTCGCGTGCATAGGCCGTGCCGACCACTGCTCTATAGTATAGTATATATAGAGTCTATACATTACATTTCTAACAGCATGTCCCAACATAATGAAAAGGCTGCCAATATATCTACTTGCAGTAGAGCTGTTTTCGATTTTTAACACTTGAGAACTCTCTAAGAGGCAGTGTGTAATGTTATTGTTAGATAATAATTATTTTGTTTGTTAAATATAAGCTTTTTATAGAATTACACTAATAAACGATCAAAAAAAAAAAAAAAAAATAGAGCTGTTTTCGATATTTTTTAACTTCATGTAGCGACTATTTTTTGAATGCTTAAATTAATTCAGAGTGGGCCGTCTGTTGGTTTGGTTGTATAAGTATTTTCAAACAATAAAATGGAATTAACAAACAAACCAAGAGAAAACTATATTTTCATATTATACATTTCAAAATTAATAACATTTCATAGAAAAATAAGCAAAGAAATACTAAATTACAACCCAAAAGGTTATACAACGAAAGCAAAAGATAATACGGGTCATTATGGATCCATTATGGATTTTGAGCAGCCGAATCCGAAGTCCACTCACTTTCCAATCCAGTAGAGTCATTAAAACCAATCGAATTTAGGCCAATCGAAATAGCAAAAGTCATTAAAGAGCAACTAAAGCCCGGAAAATATCCTGGGTTTGATTTAACTCCGAAAATGATCATCCCTAGGTGGGCGGCTTTAAACATCTGTCGTATTAACAAGACTTGTGTATTACCCTAACAAAGGGAAGAAGTCGATCATAGCAATGATTTCTAAGCCGGGAAAAGATAAAACGCAGCCATCGTCATGCAGACCAATTAGCCTCCTAACTTGTCTTTTGAAACTGCTTGAAAAAGTCCTCCTGCTGCGCATCAGCCCACACCTCAAAGCCCGCAACATTATACCATCGCACCAATTTGGTTTTCGAGAAAAACATGAAACGATCGAACAGGTCAATCGCATTACATCAGAAATTCGCACTGCATTCGAGCTACGGAAATTTGACCGAGTCTCGCTGGCCGGACTTATGTCCAAAATAACAAAGCTGCTGCCACAAAATACGCACAAACTGCTTGAGTCGTATCTCTATAAAATAGTCTTCGTAGTGAGATGAACCACATGCACGTCCCAGGATCAAGTCATCGAAGCTGGAGTGCCGCAAGGGGAAGTGTTCTTGGATCAGTCCTCTACATCCTATACACGGCGGACATCCCCACAGACTACCAGGCAACAACTTCTACGTTTCCTGATGGTACGGCGATTCTTAGTCGCTCCTGATGCCCAGCAAAGGCAACTGCTCAACTGGCTCGTCAAGTAATAGCTGTAGAGAGATGGCTTGCAGGCTGGCGCATACAAGTAAACGAACAAAAACGCAATCAAGTTACGTTTAATCTCAATAAAAAAAGTTGTGCTCGCTGGTTGTGAACAACGAAGGCATTCCACAAGCTGACGACGTAACGTACCTGGACATTCACCTAGACAGACGAATTACTTGACGAAAACACATAAAAGCCAAAAAGACGCATCCAAAACTTAAGGCAAGTAGCCTTCAGTGGCTACTAAACGCTCGTTTAAATCCTTCTGTATAACTCCGTCCCTAAACCAATCTATGGTTCCGTGTTATGGGGCAACGCTAGTTGATCCAATATTGCCATTATTCAGCGAGCACAGTCCAAAATTCTAAGGTTAATCTCAGGGGCACCGTGGTATCTCTGGAACGAGGATATTCACAGAGACCTGCGTATCAATCTCGTGAAAGAGGAGATCTCAGAAAAACAGCAAAAACATCAAATCAAGCTTGCCTCATATACAAACCCACTAGCCAGATCTTAGATCCGAGTTTGCAGCCACAGTCGACTGCAGTGCAACGACCATCCTGCCCAGCGCCATCTTTTTAGGGCCATTTGTACAAATGAAATTTAAGAATTAATTGTAAATTAAATTAGAATAAAATTGGATTAATTATTGTTTGTCCCTTATAAAAAAGCGGAGGTACAATAAATAAATAAAGAATTTAAAAAAAAAGTGCAGCCACTTGAATTCCTTTGGTTGCATGCGCAACATAAACGATCCTACACTTATGCAGGCCACTTGAGTCTTATAACATAAGTATAGTCATAAACTAGCCTTTTTATGTCGTGTGTTGTATGTGCCAGATGTGGCGTCTCATATTCATTCTTGAACAGTGGTATTGATATTTATTGCACAATAAAAATGAAATTTTTTTATTTTGTTTTTAGTGTTCCAGCACAGTGCAATATTTTGCAGACTATGAAAACTCATCGGGAAACTACATTTGTGATGTTGATGGAAACCTCTTACTTGACGTTTACACACAAATATCTTCTGTACCACTGGGTTATAACCACCCGAGGCTTTTAAACATTTTTAAAAACGAAAAGTATCTTAAAAGTAAGTAAAATCTCAGCCTTATTATGTTTTTACAATATTACGAGTTTATTGAAGCCACCAGTTATTTTCTCGATTCATAATAACATAGTTGTAAGTAACCTACGTAATAACTACATAGCTTCAAAGTTTAAACATACATGTATCACTATTATTTTGAATAAATAAATACCGTAGACAAAGGTCCTAGGAGCCTAAGATAGATTATAAATTTATTTTCAATCATGCTGTATCCCACAAGGCGGTCTCATTTCGCCGCTTTTGGGGAACTTGGTCCTTAACAACCTTCTTCTTTCTCAAGAGCAGACAGGATGCAGGGTGGCGGCTTATACAGAAGACATGGTTCTCATGGTATCATCATTCACTGTTTATACCCAGCAGTCGTCAGACCCACCCAAAACTTTTTAAATCGCGATTTTAGTATTTTTGGCACTTTGACATATCATTATTCATTTCTTATGTATTACAGCGAAGTGCATGCACAATTTTGATATTACGTGTTTTGTGACGGTTAAAGGTTGGTAAAATACTAAAAGAACACTTTGGTCTGTCTAAAATGGTTGTGTTACAGTCAACTATGCCAAGAAGACATGAGGGGCCCATTTGGACTGTCGAATGAATAATGCAACAAACATGCGAAACAATAGAACACTCAAAGATATAAAACATAACGAGAACCTGTTCGGCGACACTCTGTTACTCCTTTCAGGTGATTTCAGACAAACACTTCCCGTCATACCACGTTCTACGTACGCCGATGAGATCAACGCTTGCTTAAAATCACGCCACTGTGGCGTAATGTTGAAAAAATCCAGCTAAAAATAAACATGCGGGTCCAAATGCTGCAAGATCCATCCGCTGACACGTTCTCAAAACAATAGTTACATATCGGCGATAGAGAAGTTGATGTCCACGAAAATACTGGCTGCATAAAATTGCTCTCCGATTTCATTGACGGTAGATTCCCCCAAATCATACGTGGCAGAAAAAGCCATTTTAACAGCAAAAAATGTGGACGTTGACGATTGGCTTGTACTTGGAATCATACAAATTGATAGATACAGTATGCGATGCCAACGAACCTGTTAATTTTCCAACAGAGTTTTTGAACTCACTGGATTTGCTAGGCATGCCTCCATACCTTCTACGACTGAAAGATGGAACTCCGATTATTTTTCTTCGTAGATTGAAATAATAAAAAAATAATTGAAACATTTGCGAATCAGAGCAGCATGCAGTTCGCTGCTGTTCCTGCCTATTTTAAAGTCGGGCAGGACCGACTGTAGCATGACAATGGGGTAAACATTATGAAAATAAGGAAATGTACTGTTGATATTGTGGTCCGGATGATCTAAATTGAATAAAGAAGACCGCACGGTGGTTGGCGTGCAAAGCACGCAGGGGGCAGAGCCCTCTAGTAATATATATATTTATAGTACTGTATATATGTATATGGTGTTATGCTAACGTGCTTTGAGTCCATTGGACCTCACCAATGCCTGAAAGCAACTGGTTTAGAAATATTTGTAAATTCATAATTTAAGAAATGTATGTTCATGTAATTTGTTAGCTATTATATTTGTATAATTAGATGGGTGCTTTATTAAAATAAAGTCAACAGCAGTAGAAGTTTTTGACCACCATTATTATTAAGTTTTTTTAACAAAATTAAACCTTGAGCTACAGATTTTCGTATCGCCGGTGCTGGAGTAGAAGTCAAAAAACAATGTTATTTTAATGAGCCATAATTTGTTATTGTCTAGTAAAATTTAATTAATAAAAAAAATTATAGTTTAAAAAAACTAAAAAAGCACGCTTTAATCGAACTAAAAAGTAGAAAATAATGTTAAAGTATGAAGAGTTTGTATTACAGCAATAGAAAATTCCGACAATCAATTACGACTAATTAATTTGGAATAAGATTAAATAAGAAATTAAATTGTTAATAACATATTTCAATTATAGTAAAAAAAAGCGTGGGGTGCAATTTACTATATTTTCATATTGACTTTAATTTTATAAATAGCTACTACTGAAATAATTGTAACATTTAATATCAAGCATCCCACGCATTTTTTTACTATAATTGAATTATTTTATTAATTTATTAATTGCTTGTCGGAATTTTCTATTGCTTAATACAAACTCTTGATACTTTAAAATTATTTTCTAGTTTTTAGTTCGGTTTGCCATTAAAGCGTGTTTTTTAGTTTTTTTAAACTATAATTTTTTATTTTAAGACTAAAAAGAGGCATTCTAATTATTTTGCATTTTTTAGTGTGCATTTTATTTTTTAAATCCTGATGATCCTAGTCATGATATTAGAACAATGTTATAGTTCTCGTCAGTGGCGTACATTTTTTTTGGATAGAAAGATATCCAACCACATAGACAACTGTCAAACAAGAATGTATACATTTTTTTGTTTTATGTTGTCTGTGGTTTTTTAAGTCGTTCAAGTCAGGCGCGAACAACTTTGGGATACCCTGTCCCACCACATTGCAATAAAATCCGGTATATTGCTGGAGACCTCCAAAATATATTTTATTTGCCAAATTTGGTTACGATATTTTCATAAACAAGCAAAAAACAGACGAATTTTGCACCAAAAACGTTTTTTTGATCGATCCGTCCTATGGGAGCAGTCAACCGATTTTGATCAAAGCTGGCACACATCGATAACCTACAAGTGGACACAAAAAGAAAAAAGCATACTTTTAGGCAACGAGTATAAAAGAAGATAGAGTGTGTGGACGACGGCATTCGGGTGTTGCATGTGTTCAAAAACAACACAACACATGACCCGAGCAGTTCTTTAAAATCTGCTCAAAAGAGAAAACAGCGTCGACAATATCCAATGCAAAGAGATTGCACTCAGAAACCTCGCCTAATCGGCTGGTCAAAACTGACAGTTCAGAAACTTATGCAGGAAATCGTAACAAGCAAAATAGATGCAAAGCTGAAAAATATTGCAACCAAGCCCTGGAAATGGTTATCGGTCGGAAAAACGTAGACACTGCTAAGATCGATCAATGTATAGCTGAAAATAAGCTCCTAAAGGAAGAAATTGCGATGGTCCAAGCTAGCAAGGTAGAATCAGATGAGACCTTTCATTCGGAGTAGGCGATTAAAATAGAAAATGTTATTAGAGATATCGAGTCCACGGAATCAGCATAAAAAGCTTTTAAAATAAGAATTGAATTATATGACGCTGACGGAAAAATGGGAATAGTAGTGGAGTAAGAGTCATCGGGCAAGGTGCACGATACTTTGAAGCACGTAAAAAAGCTAGCAGGGAAAAAATGGAGCAAAAGAAGGACATGCTTATTATTCGCCGAGAGCTTGTAAGCTTTAAAAAAAATAAGAAGTTGCAAATGCGTAATGGTCATCTGATAATCGTTGAAAATTGGATTTATTGGACTGGAGAAAAACTATGTGTGCCAGAAACGTGATGCTGCTGTAGTACTTAAAGAAATTTATGGTGCTAGCTAGCCTTAATGTTAATTTAAGTTTCGATAATTCTGAACCAAATTAAAGCAAAAACTAGGTGGGATCCGTCGGAGATTGCAGGAAAAATTTGATAGTAATACTGAAAGGGAAAATTTTATTTTGCAATTTTAATATAATGATAATATATATTATATTCATGGCCTGAAAATAAACAAATTAATTTCCAATTCTTTGAGTATGTCAAATTCTTTGAAATATTTTTTCTTATTTGAAAAATAGTTTAGGGGCTTTAATGTGTTGTTTCAATATGTTGAACGCCTGCTGTTAAAACTTCAAATTTTGGCAGAGGAATATGGGTGTAAAAAATAGCATAGAGCCCAAAGTCAAATATGCTTCAATGCTGGAAAATAGATTACAAGCCCTTACGCTAAGTACGTTCCAAGCAACATGCACAATGATACCAACATATATAAGAGGAAGTAGCTGGAGCAGTGATTTTCGAAAACTTGAAGATTTTTCAACTGGCCGGAACTTGGAGAATCCCATAATTATAGGAGGTCTAAATGTTAGAATCGGAGAACAGAAACACTTCCGGGCGAAAGGCCAGAGACAAAACCATAAACCATGAGGGAAAATATTAAATGAATTTTTGCAACGATAACGGTTTCATTGTGCTTAATGGTTTGACAAAAGTGGACGATATGTGGGATTTTACCTACATAAGTACTGCTGGAACCAACCAACGATATTTTAGCAGCATCGCAAGATGTGTTAGGTATTTCCTGGACTTTACCATTGAAAGGCAGAGTTGGTCGGATCATCTACCATTAAAAATTAAAATAAAACGGCAAACTGCAGGTAGAAAAGATGAGTATACCAAAAAGTTCGCCAAAATTCAAAAGCAAACAAAAATTGTTCGACACGGTATGCTATTAGGCACGTACAAATGTTCTAAAACTGCTAAACAAGTGTATGTGAGGTGATGAAAATTGCCAAAGACTGTACGCCGAGAAAAACCAACAATTATGTAAAAATATAACGATAGAATACTGGCAGCAACTTGAATCAAAACTAGACCAAGTAGGAGAGCTCAAGATTTTAAGCTTTATTTTATGAACCTATTAAATTCAATTCAAATAGCACCGGATGTAGCTTTTGCGAGAAACAATATGATTCTAATGAAATTTTGAATTCAGAAATAGCTGCAGGCGTAATTTTTGAAATTATGTCGAAGGTCAAGGCGAAAATAGCTCCTGGAGAGGATGGCATACCATGTGTATTCTACATAAATGTTGGTTGGTGGTATAACAAAATACTGGAGACGAACAATTTAAGATTGCTGCTTGAAAAGTGTAGCGATGCTAACCTACCATAAAATTACAGAGGAATTTCATTCATCAATTGCATAGCAAACATTTGCATGGGTATATTAAATAGGCGCCTAACTAAATCGGTTAACTGCTATCACAAATTAAAAGATGGCGTACGTTAAACTCGGGCGCAGACGACTTTGGGATACCCTGTACCACCACATTGCAATTAATTCCGACACATTGCTTAAAACCTCCAAAAGATATTTTATTCGGCAAATTTGGTTACGATGTTTTCATTAAAAAAAAGAAATCAGTCGAATTTTGCACCAAAAAAAATTTTTTTGACCGATTGGTCCTATGGGAGCTATATGATATAGTCAACCGAATTTGATCGAATTTAGTACACTGATTGGGAACTATAAAAAACTTCAGACTGCCAAATTTGGTTCCGATATCTTCAAAACCCAACGAAACACAACGAATTTTGTAAAAAAATGGCGTACGTTAAAGTCGGGCGCAGACGACTTTGGGATACCCTGTACCACCACATTGCAATTAAGTCCGACACATTGCTTAAAACCTCCAAAAGATATTTTATTCGGCAAATTAAAAAAAAAGAAATCAGTCGAATTTTGCACCAAACTATTTTTTTGACCGATAGGTCCTATGGGGACTATATGATATAGTCAACCGATTTTGATCAAATTTAGTACACTGATTGGGAACTATAAAAAACTTCCGACTGCCAAATTTGGTTCCGATATCTTCAAAACCAAACGAAACGCAATGAATTTTGTAAAAAAAAGCGTTTTTTTGACCGACTGTTCCTATGGGAGCTATATAATATAGTCAACCGATTTTGATCAAATTTGGAACAGTGCTTGGGAGCTCTAAAAAACTTCTTAATGCCAAATTTAGTTACGGTATCTTCACAAACAAACGAATCACAACGAATTTTGCACAAAACACGTTTTTTTGACCGATTGGTCCTATGGGAGCTATATGATATAGTCATCCGATTTTGATCAAATTTGCTGCAGTGCTTGGGAACTCTAAAAAACTTCTAAACGCCAAATTTGGTTACGATATCTTCACAAACAAACGAAACACAACGAATTTTAAACAAAAAAACATTTTTTCGACCGATCGATCCTATGGGAGCTATATGATATAGTCAACCGATTTTGATAAAATTTGGTACAGTGCTGGGGGTCTATAAAAAACTTCCGGTTGCCAAATTTGGTTATGATATCTTCATAAACAAATGAATTATCCATCTAAAACTTTTGGTTTTTTTCGAGGTCCTCTGAAACACCCCTATGGGAGCTATATAATGTAACCCCGATATCAAAAAAATAAAATAAACTTGTCTCCTATGGAATAATAAGGGATCTAATCTGAAAGTTTGGTTGCTCTAGCTCTTACCATCTCTGAGATCTAGGCGTTCATACGGACAGACGGACAGATGGTCAGACGGACAGACGGACATGGGTATATCGACTTCTCGAGTCACACTGATCATACTTTAGGTAACTTTGGGTCTCCGGCGCACAGTGGCACGGAAGCCGAAAAAGCGTTGCAAAAATCATATTTTCTAAACCAATAGACATATTTTAATGAAATATATTGTAGTTGAAAGAAAAATGTTCAGGCTTTAAAATAAGTACCCATGCATTGTGACACGATATCTGAGAGCTGGGCAATATGTTCTGGAAGTTGGATTTTGTTGCCTGTGTAACATTTGCCTTTGAAAAATATGTACCTAAATATTTTTTTTTTCATTTATAAAGAAATTTTGGTGATAAATTTTTTGATTCATAATTTTATATTTCAGTCAATAAATTTAATTTAACAATGCTTTTTATACCCTGTACCGTATGGTACAAAGGGTATATTGTGTTTGTGCAAGCCGAAAATGTATGTAACGTACAGAAGGAGACGTCGGAGACCCCCCAAAGTTACCTAAAGTATGATAAGAGTGACTAGAAAAGTCGATATACCCATGTCCGTCTGTCCGTCTGACCGTCTGTCCGTCCGTCCGTATGAACGCCTAGATCTCAGAGATGGTAAGAGCTAGAGCAACCAAACTTTCAGATTAGATCCCTTATTAATCCAAAGGAGACAAGTTTATTTTATTTTTTTGATATCGGGATTACATTATATAGCTCCCATATGGGTGTTTCAGAGAACCTCGAAAAAAACCAAAAGTTTTAGATGGATAATTCGTTTGTTTATGAAGATATCATAACCAAATCTGGCAATCGGAAGTTTTATAGAGACCCCCAGCACTGTACCAAATTTGATCAAAATCGGTTGACTATATCATATAGCTCCCATAGGAACGATCGGTCGAAAAAATGTTTTTTTTACAAAATTCGATGTGTTTCGTTTATTTGTGAAGATATTGTAACCAAATTCGGCGTTAAGAAGTTTTTTAGAATTCCCAAGCACTGTTCCAAATTTGATCATAATCGGTTGACTATATCATATAGCTCCCATAGGACCAATCGGTCAAAAAATCGTTTTTTGTGCCAAATTCGTTGTGATTCGTTTGTTTGTGAAGATACCGTAACCAAATTTGGCATTAAGAAGTTTTTTATAGTTCCCAAGCACTGTTCTAAAGTTGATCAATGTCGGTTTACTATATCATATAGCTCGCATAGGAACGATCGGTTAAAAAAACGCTTTTTTTACAAAATTCGTTGTGTTTCGTTTGGTTTTGATGATATCGGCACCAAATTTGGCAGTCGGAAGTTTTTTATAGTTCCCAATCAGTGTACTAAATTCGATCAAAATCGGTTGACTATATCATATAGCTCCCATAGGACCAATCGGTCAAAAAATCGTTTTTTGTAGAAAATTCGTTGCGTTTCGTTTGTTTGTAAAGATATTGTTAGCAAATTTGGCATTAAGAAGTTTCTTAGACTACCCAAGCACTGTACTAAGTTTGATCAAAATCGGTTGACAATATCATATAGCTCCCATAGGAACGATCGGTCAAAAAAAACGCTGTTTTTACAAAATTCGTTTTGTTTCGTTGGGTTTTGAAGATATCGGAAACTTAATTTGATCATAATCGGTTGACTATATCATATAGTCCCCATAGGACCGATCGGTCAAAAAAATTGTTTGGTGCAAAATTGTACCGATTTCTTTTTTTTTTATGAAAACATCGTAACCAAATTTGCCGAATAAAATATCTTTTGGAGGTTTTAAGCAACGTGTCGGAACTAATTGCAATGTGGTGGTACAGGGTATCCCAAAGTCGTATGCGCCCGACTTTAACGTACGCCATCTTTTATTATAATATGTTATATTTGTCTTATCAGTAGTTTTTTGTAAAATAATCATCCACATTTACATTTGAAGGAATATCTAAAAGACTTAACATTTCTTTTGAATAACTACTTGTTAATTCTGTATTGGATCTCACTTGTCTAAGGGATGCAACTAGTGGATCTGAAGAGGCTGCTAACATATTAAAAAGATCCTCGTTTTCCCTTGATAGTGATATTTTACATGTATTCAAGGCTCTGAATTTTTTATAATCCTTGTTTCTCGATTCCTGGGCTTCTTCTGACATCTCCCCAATGGGTAGGCAATGATATTCAATTATAGTTTGGCCATGTGCCAAAATTTTGTGAAGAGTGGGATTTAGTTTTTTTCCTGGATATTTTTCCATAAACGGCTCTGCAGTCTTGGTGGCATATTCACCAAATTTGCTGCCGTTAATTTTTTTCTTGCAGTTCAAAATATTTAAAATAACACCCAATCTTTTGATAAATTCATCATCCACTCCAGTTATTTCTGATGAAATTTTGTTTGCTGCAAAGAATTTTCGTGATGAGTTTCCATGTTTTGAGTTACCATATCCATATTTGGAGCGGTCGACAATCAGTCCAAGTCGATTAAAGAAATCTTCTTGAATTTTGCTTTTCCTGAAATTTTGCTTTTCTTTGTCTGGTGTGTTGGCTTCAAAAGATTCGTTAACTTGCGGAAGAGTATATGCAAGCTTCAAAATAAACTCCATGCATCTAATTCTGGCATGCAATGGTGAAATACCAAATTCCAGATTTCCCTCTCCAATTAAGGAATTATCAAAATTTTGGAAATCCTTTTGTGTTTTTTTGGAAAAAGCGCATGCCAAGGTCGATTTGGTGTTTGTAAGTTCGTTGAGAACCTTGCCGTCTACCATTGTTAGGAAAAATGCATATTTCACAGCAATGGTTATTTCTTCCTTGAATTGTAATAATGCAGGCCTTATATCTTTAATCTGCTTCTGAATATCAGCTACTGTAGACCAGATTATTTCCGAAGATTCTTTGGCGTATTTGAACAATATCGGACGACAATAGTGAACAGATGAAGGGCGCGGGTTTTTCCAATATTCCAATGCTTCACTTTTTAGTCGTAGAGGGACAACAGAAGCCATGAACATGTTTGCATCTGTAACACTTTCATCATCTGTGGTTATTGGTTGCTTGTAGGCACTCTGGCCAGAAGATCCATCGCAGCCCCATTTGCTGATTAAAGTGAGACTTTGTGAAAGAGTCTGCGTCTCATTTTGAAGTGAAAATATAAGCAATCAGATCTAAATTTAGTGGCTGCATCTACTACGTGTTCTTCTTCTTATACCTGCGTTAGCATATTTTGGAGTTGGGTTTCAGGGCCTTTACTGGCCTTACAGCAAAACAGGCAAATTCAGGCAGACAATATTTATAGAGCAGGTAAATAAATTGATAACAAACGTATTTATGATAAAACAAAAAAATAATAAAATTTAATATATAAAATATTTTCTTCCAAAGTTGAAAAAGTGGTCCAAATATAGTGGTTCAGGTAAACGGAAATATTGAAAAAACCAGAAAAGATACGAAGTCATTTTTTTTCCATATTATGTTTAAATTTCATATACCTTTTTAAAGAAACCAAGAAAATAGGGATTTGTTGCGTAGTTTTTTTACAAAACGATCTTAAACACGCACTTTTATTAAATAAATTCCGATTTTTTTCAAAGTTGAAAATATACTACACTTTGAGCGGCTGTAGCAACTAAACTATTTATCCGAGATGAATAATATTTTAATTTTTTGATCCCTGGGAAATTCTAAATCAGATGCATGTATTACTTTTACAAAATGATTTCATCGCAAAATCGATTTATGCAACGCTTTTGCGGCTGCCGTGCCACTGTGCGACGTCTCCTTCTGTACGTTACATACATTTTCGGCTTGCACAAACACAATATACCCTTTGTACCATACGGTACAGGGTATAAAAAGTACCAAGCAGTCATTCTAATTCGAAGATTTAGGATGCAGTGTGCAGAGCTATACAAGCTTGTAGAGCCAGAGTATGGGGGTATGAATATCATAAAGAAGTGAACAATGAAATGTTTTTTATAAAGCGAATTTGTCGCTTGCCAAAACCGACGCCACACTACGCTTTAGCATTGGTAATGGGCGGGAATCATACCCTATATTATATGGTTGAGCAGCGCCTCCGTTATGTTTATAATACGCTATATACGTACGAGGATTGTAGATTACCAAAAAATCTCTCGAAACCTGTTAGGGCAAAAAATGTTTTCTGCGTCGAGGAGCTAAGTAATATTGGTGTACGTTTTAGCATATCCTGGGATTGGAATAACGAAAGTTTATGAAAACCAACGGTAGATGCCTTTTTTAATTGTCAAAGGGTGGACGACATGAATCTCTGGTACAGCAGATGATGGGAAGCGAATCGAGATCTGAATTTTATAGGCAGTGACGGGTCGTACTAATACTAATGAAGCTGAAGACCTACGTCACTTTCTAGGGAAGTGTCAAAATTTTCAGAGAGCACAGAGTATATAGCTTCAAAAAACTCGTTTTAAGTCCGGACGAAATCCTGGAAATTCTTAATGATACAAATAATACTAGCTGGAAGGAACTTGTACAAACAATAACTGAATACTTTTGATAAACAATTAAATTACCATAATACGTTAAAAAATTTCTCATTTATGTGGACTCCAGCTCCCAGGCAACTCTCGCGACGCGCGGGGAAGCAACTTTCAGGGATCAGTGAAAGTTTCATCCGTCAAGTATTTTTTTCCATATGAAACTCTTCTTTTACTGTACTTTAACCATAGTCGCGTATTTTATTTTGAAAACTATTGTCAATGTAGGTCAATATACTGTGGCAATTCTATAGTGAACTTGTTTAATCCACCAAATAACACAATTTTATGTTGCCTAATTTTCCAGGAACTTACTGTTCACTTTCTTGTTTCAGCCTTAATAAACAGGCCAGCGCTTGGAGTGTTTCCAGGTAAGGAATGGCCACGACAGTTGGAGTCTGTTTTGATGAATATAGCACCAAAAGGATTAACCAAAATAACTACCATGATGTGTGGATCGTGTTCTAATGAGAATGCATACAAAAGCATTTTTATGTGGTAAGTGATATTTACAATTTTTTTTAGTCAATCCTTTATTTGGAGTTACATTATTTTTGGAGTCTTACGGAACGGAAAATGTGAAAATTTTGACCTTTGATTTATTTTTGCGTCAATCTTTCGGAACATCTTTTAATTTTACAGATGCTATATAAAGTTAAAAAGGAAACTTTTTAGGCGGTGGTATTGATATCGTCGGTTTAAAAATTTGCCACCCTAGTGTACAGCTGTGAGTCATGTTTGAATTAAAATAGTGCTCATGAATGAGTAATTTTTGTATGGCCTAGTCATAATTAATTTATTTGTATTTCGTAAATACAGAAAACCATTTCTGGTCAATTTCGTTGCAGTTCCTATTCTTAGTGCCACAGACATGATTTGCAACGGTTTCAAAATCTTTGACAAAATTGCATGAGATTTGATTAAATTCACCAACAAAACCTATTTTATTCAAAGAAACTGTTACATATTTGGAAAGTGTATTTAATTTCCGAGTTTTCTGTATCTTTATGTTTTGACAATTTTAATGTTTTAATGCAAGATTTTCATTTTTGCGAAATCATTATTAAAATTAAGGAGTTGCCACCTAGTTGCTGTACTAAATAATAATAATTCGCATATTAATAGATGTTTTTGGAGTTAAAAGAAAGTTAAAAATTGGTTTTTTTATTTTAACTAATTTTTCGTTATGAAGTGCGCCGAATTTAATGCATAATTAAATAAATAAGTGCAGTGCACCTTTTTCTCCCAAGGTGGCAATGTACGGCGTTTTACGTAGGGTTGTGAATATCAATAGCTTAGCAGTTTAAGTTCAAAATGAAAATATCAGTAACGCAACCTAAGGAGAAAAAAGCCACAACAGCATATGGAATTTTAAAAAATTAATTAAATGACTTTAATAAATGAAGTATATTTATTGAATATGGCGTCTTTTTAAATAATTGGTGAGTGCATCGAAAGTACTAAAGCCAACTTCCACAAGGGCACAACAATTAGAATTACAATTTTCATAACTATTTGCATTATTGTTTTCTTCAGTGTGTGTGTTTTATATTAAAATTGCACTTAATTTGTTTGGCGCAGTTATGCAGTGTACAGCATACATAATTGTTGCAACCTTTGCTGGACTGTATGACAGCCTTGAAGCGATCTAGAGGTTCTTCGACCTCTTCGCTCGACGTTTTCTTTGTTTGGGTGTCTTTTGTAAGGCCTCAATGCCTAATAATCAAGCAACTGGCATTTAAAAAACTATTTTCTATTTTCATGCAAATTTGCAAATGTAAACAAACGAAATTTGCCATTCACAACGCTGAGGACAGCTGTTGAGCCCTAGGGTTGTCATACATTGTATTGGGCGGTACAAATATTTAAACTTAATTTAAATTTATTTTGTACAAATGGAAAGCAAAATGATGCAAAATATGCTGAAAATTATCGCTTAATGTAATAAAGAATAACCTTTTTTGGATCACTGTTAATAAACATTTATTTAAATGAGTGTCTAAATGTTCTAAAATAATTTGTGCAATGTAGCTACCCTTTGCTGCCATTCTTGCAAAATCAGAAATCTTTGAGGTTTCTGTGGCACGTTTGGTTTGAAAGCGTTGAAAAAATGGTTAAAGATTTCTGTGGCACCCCCGTATATCTTTTATGATTGGGTAAGGAGGGCTCGTGATAAGTTGGAACCAGCATCAGGTTTGGTTTGATCGGATTAGTTTTATTTTCAAAAGGCTAAATTTAATAGTCTTGTAAATATCTGTTATGTTGTAATTGGGTGTCAAAACTAGACCAAAGTTAGGTGCGGATTTGGCTTGCTGGTCAAATAATTCATTACCCTTGATGCCACTGTGGCAAGGGATCCATTGTATTTTAAACTACTGGGTGGTGTGTATAAATAGCCTAAAACCAAAATATTGAATGGTTTTGGAGTTATAGACTCAAATAGTTTCAGCTTTCCAAGCAAATTACAGAAAGACGACATCACCAATCCATCTGCTTTTTAACTGTTATAATTTTTTTGCATGCTTTTTTTAGTTTATAAAAAACAAATTTCAAAAATCTAAATCGTGAGGAAATACATTTTGTTGTAAAACATGTGAAGAAATTTATAAATTTTTTTTCGATCAAATATCGAGTGGTAGTCGGAGGTACCCTTAGCCAATTGATAAAAAAAACCAAAAAAATCTTTATAACTACTTGAATATATTGAAAACCAAAAAGTTCTTAAGCTCAATTTTATTTTTTCTCTGAAGTAATATTTATATAATACATAATAAAGTGAATAAAGATTTCGTAGCTACATGTATCATGGTAAATGCAGGTTTTTTTTTTTCTGAAAATGTTCGCGAAAGCTCATAAAATACAAAATGTTAACTTTGACTGCCAATAACTAAAAAACCACTAATTATAATTTACAATTTTTTTCTGCACTGGGATACCTTAATATGTGTAAAATAATATTAAATTTTAATTTTGTCCAAATTTTGATTTTCAGCAGGAGGGCTTTTGGCCAAAATATGGCCACGCGGGCCCATTGTGCAATGAATATCTCCAAAAAATTTGGTACGCTATAATGCATAAACCGGAAAGAACAGACGAGCAAACCCAACAAGATAAAAAAATGTAGTAGCAGTATTAATGGCGCTATTGTTTACGTTCATATTACAGTTGCGAATCATAGCAGCATACAGGTCGCTGTTGTCCAAGAGTACTGTAAAGTCGGGTAGGACTGACTGTATCTTGACAATGCACTGTGGGCCCAGATTTTCATATTTTGGCAAAACCCTGTCATTTCCATAATAATTTTTTTAGAGCTATGAAATTTTACACACGTGTTCCTTAATGATTAAACTATTTTTGTAGGAAGTTTGAGCCTCCTCCGATTTTTTTGAGATATAGATAATCCAGACCAAAACTGGAAAAAATTTAAAAAAACAAAACAGTTTTTTTAACTTAATTAAAAAAAAAAAAAACGGTTAGTTGGAGTTGGACAATATTTCACGCAGAGGTACATTGAAAAAATAGCCTATACCCAAATTTTAAATGGTTTTGGCGTTATAGACTCAAATAGTTTCAGCTTTCCAAGCAAATTACAGAAAGGCGACATCACCAATCCATCTGCTTTTTAACTGTTATAATTTTTTTTGCATGCTTTTTTTAATTTATAAGAAAAAATTTCAAAAATCTATATTTCATTTTTACGTTTTTTCGTCAAAATTGATAATTTTTACATTTTTTGATTTGCATCATTGGAAGTATGCTATAAAATTTTCCAATCGTACATTTTTTGTACATTTTAGTACAACCTTTGAAAAAATCGTTATTGACGCATACTTTTAGGCAGCTAAGAAATTCAAAAAATATTTTTTTTTTTTTTTTATATATATATATTTTTATTGGCAATCAACCGAGACAGATGGGTTATGATCCAATATTGATGAGACAAAATTAATCGCTACACAATAATAAAATTTAGTGTGTTATTCAAAAAATAATAAAATTTTCTAGGGGTCAATTTTGAAAATTCAACTTTTAGATACAAAATTCAATTTCCGAAAATCGGGAGGAATTACATTTTGTTGTAAAACATGTGAAAAAATATATAAACATTTTTTCGATCAAACATCGAGTGGTAGTCGGAGGTACCCTTAAAGCAAAGCAGCCAAATGATTCAAAAACCAAAAAAATCTTTTTAACTAAAACCGAAAAGTTGTTAAGCTCTGTTTTATTTTTTTTCTGAAGTTATACTTATAAATAATAAAGTGAATGAAGATTTCGCAGCTACATGTATCATGGTAAATGCAGGTTCTTTTTTGTCTGAAAATGTTCGCGAAAGCTCATAAAATACAAAATGTCACCTTTGATTGTCAATAACTTTAAAACAACTAATTATTAATTAAAACTTTTTTTTTTGCAGGTATCAAAGGAAACTCCGTGGTAAAGATGGAAAATTTACCGAACAAGAGATGAAATCGTGCATGTTTAACATGCCTCCAGGAGCTCCAAAACTAAGCATTCTTTCATTTGCTGGAGGTTTTCATGGTCGTACGTTAGGAGCTCTGGCGACAACACACTCAAAATATATTCATAAAATTGATGTTCCATCTTTTGATTGGCCAATAGCTTCATTTCCTCAGTATAAGTATCCATTAGATAATTTCCAAACTGAAAACAAGAAGGAAGATGAAAGAAGTCTAAGCGAAGTGCAAGATCTAATTGAACAATGGAAAATAAAAGGAATTCCGGTCGCAGGCGTCGTTGTAGAGCCCATACAAAGTGAAGGTGGGGACAATGAAGCTTCTCCAGAATTTTTTAGAGCATTGCAAACAATATGCAAAAATAACAATGTTGCATTTTTGATTGATGAAGTTCAAACTGGTGGTGGCAGCACTGGAAAATTTTGGTGTCACGAGCATTTCGATCTCAAGTATCCACCAGATGTCGTCACGTTTAGTAAAAAACTACAACTTGGTGGCTACTTTCATAGCGAAGACTTTGTTCCAAATGAGCCATACAGGATATTTAATACATGGATGGGTGATCCAGGAAAATTATTACTTTTGGAAGAAATTATTAACGTTATCAATCAGGAAAAGCTTTTAGAAAACGTCAATTCTGCTGGAAAAATTTTAAAAGATGGTCTTCTGGCTCTAGAAGGAGATTTTCCTCATATAATAAACTCCACTCGAGGGCGTGGTACTTTTTTAGCAGTGAACTGTACCAATGCAAAAGCAAGAGATTTGCTGGTAACTAAGTTGAAACAAAACGGAATTCAAACCGGGGGGTGTGGAGATCTTTCTATTCGATTTCGTCCAGCACTTATTTTTAAGGAATGTCATGCAAATATTGTGTTGGATCGTTTTAGGAAAGTACTAAAATCTATGTAACATATAGCAGAATTCTGATTTTTCTTTAATTGAATCCCAATTAAAAACATTTAATTAAAAGAAATTAAGCAACTTCAAGAAACAATTATATTTATATTTATATTGAAATATGCTCTGAATATCCTGAATAAAATGCATTGAAAATAAACATTTTTGGAGCTTTTTATAACGTAACCCACTGGGTTAGTAGCATGCTCAGCAGCCGGGTTATCAACTCTGAACTTTGTGCAGGGGTGGTTAGAAAGAGAGTTATGAGGGGCACTCCACAAGGAGGTGTCATTTCGCCGCTTTTGTGGAACTTGGTCCTTAACGACCTTCTCGTAACTCTCGAGCAGACAGGATGCAGGGTGACTGCCTATGCGGATGACGTGGCTCTCATGATAACGGGCAAATTTCTGCCAACTGTCAGTGAGCTACTGGAGTCCGCTCTTGGCGTCACCCTAAGATGGGCACAACAGAACGGTCTTGGAGTTAATCCTCAGAAGACTCAACTGGTGTTGTTCACTAGGAAATATAAGATCAATGAGTTTATACCGCCGTCCCTCGGTGGATCACAACTTAAAAGATCTATGGAAGCTAAGTATCTGGGTGTCATTCTGGATTCCAAACTCTCTTGGAAGAGAAACTCAGAAGAAAGAATGAAAAAAGCGTTAGGTGCTTACTACACCTGCAAGAAGAAGTTTGGTAGGAAATGGGGACTGCAACCGTATATCCTTCATTGGCTATACACAGCAGTTGTCAGACCTATCTTAACTTATGGGGCGTTGGTATGGTGGAAGGCGGCTAACACCAAATCTCACCTTCACAACCTTCAGAGGGCTCAAAGGGCAGCCTGCCTAGGTATCACCGGGTCCTTGAGATCCACTCCTCAGACAGCCCTGGATGTAATTCTGAACCTGGATCCAGTGGGCATTTTCCTGAAGTCGGTGGCGGCGAGAAGCGCAGCGAGACTCCGGGAACTTAATCTTCTCACGCCATCAACCTGTGGTCACAGTAGTATCCTACTTGAGTTAGGCATACCTGCTGGGGGGACCGGGGATAGTGATTACTGCTCCACGGTTCAGAAATGGAACGACAAATTTGTTGCAGTTTTCTCGGAGAGAGATGAATGGAAGCAAAAAACCCCTTTAACAGGGAACGAGCTGACCATATATACGGACGGTTCGAAGATGGATGAGGGCACAGGAGCAGGCATCTTCTCTGAAGAGCTTGTGACAAAGCTCTCATTCCGTCTTCCTGACTGGTGTAGCGTTTTTCGGGCCGAGATTTATGCAATCTGGCAAGCGGCTAGACTTATTGATACCGTGGGCGTAAGTCCAAGGAACGTTATAATTCTGGTCGATAGTCAGGCTGCAATCAAGGCTCTGTCATCGCATACCTTAAAGAGCAAACTGATCAGTAAGACGGCGCTTGCGCTCAACCGTATCCAACACCACTCAATCACCCTCTGCTGGGTACCGGGACAGACGCCTGAGTGTCGAGGTAACGAGGAGGCTGATGAGTGTGCCAGGAACGGATCAGCGCTGGCTGCCACCCTTGCGGTCACGGACATAGAAAGACCATTACAGGACGTTGTTTCGCAAATCAGGGAGACGGCCAGAGCTCTGGCGAGAAGAAAATAGGACACGGTGTCCGGTTGTCGCATCTCTCGAGCTCTGTGGCCTAGGTATAACTCAAAACGCACAGCTGAACTCCTGCGTTTACACAAAAACAGGACTAGGATGGTGGTAGGAGTTGTAACGGGGCACTGCACCATTGGCCAAATGGCTGAGAGGCTGAATGTTCCCCATCACGACTTCTGCCGAAGCTGCGGGGACGAGGAGGAGACAGAAAGCATCCAACACCTGCTGTGTGACTGCCCTGCGCTTCAAAGAAGACGAACCCAGTTTCTGGGTAAACCGTTCTTTGAAGATCTGGGTAGTTTGGCTCATGTGCCCATTGCGGATCTGGCTGCGTTTGTCGAATCCTCAAAATGGTTTTGTAATAGGAGAGACTTAGGCGATTAGGGATGTCCTACAGTGCCGATCCTCCTCCCTTCCCTTCCCCACCCTTTCTCCAACTCCTTTCTTTCCCTCTCAAATTAGGCAACACAATGGACCTCATGGTCTCAGGGTGATCTCAGTTTACTGAGCTGCCTATTCAACCTAACCTAACCTAACCTATAACGCAATAATATAATTTGGAGGTGCTTGGAAAGCACTACAAAGACCTTTCTCACTATCTAAATCTACGAGAGCCGTCCCAGAGTTAGCCGATCTAACATACTAGTTTTGGCAAATGTTCGAAAATAAACTTAAAAAGTGGAATTGCCGTGTTTAAAAAGCCCTCAAAGTCCAAAGTTTGGTGTTAAATTGTATAGTCAATCGATTCTAATAAAATTTGGTACAAAGCATTGCAATGCTTGGGAACTATAAAAAACTTACGATATTTCATGAACAAACAAATTATTCATTATTATTATTTTATTTATTTATTTATTATTATTAGAGGAGTACAACTATGTACAGTTGACCTTATATTATAAAAAAGAAATATATATATATAATTTATTTTAAAAAGAAGATACAGGGAATATATATAAACTAATCCGCTTCTCCAGCCCGGTGGGTGAAATTTTTAACGATATGCACCAACTCGCATCAAGAACTGGCCCGACACTTGGATTTACAATATTAAAGGGAAACAAGATACAAATTAAACATTATATCACAAAAAGAGCCAATAGATCACCGTTGACCAAGTGGATGACTCATCATATAGGGTTGGTCAAGGATGTTCGAAGTGGCAAGTCAAGATGACTTAAGATAGAAGAAGTGATAGATTGAATAGACCGTTCGAAAGAGTGCAGGTTGTAAAAGTTATTATAGTTGGAGCATAAGACACGGAAAGGATCGTGCAAAGCATAATTAGATCTACAAAATTGTAAGGCTAAAGGTCTAAAATTACGAGTTACTCTAGACGGTATGGCAAAAGTAACTTTGCTAAGAAGTACATTGGAATCGATAAGACCGAGCAACAGCTTATGCAAAAATAGCACGCCGTGGCATGTTCTGCGATGAATTAAGAAAGGCAACTTTATAAGGCGAAGTCTATCGGAATATGGCGGGAGTCGGATATTTGGGTCCCAGTTTAAGCCACGAAGTGCAAAAAGGAGAAATTGCTTTTGTACAGACTCAATCATGTCCTGATAAAGGTGGTATTGAGGGCTCCAAACGCAGGAACAATATTCCAAGATTGGGGGAACGAGAAAAATATAAAGAAGTTTGACTGTATAAGGGTCGGCTGGTCTTTGGACCAGCACTTAATAAAAGCAAGAACACCTCTAGCTTTATTTCCCGATGCACTGTGGGCCCAGATTTTCAAATTTTGGCTAAAACCTTGTCGTTTCCATAATAATTTTTTTAGAGTGATGATATTTTACTCACGTGTTCCCAAAGGATTGAACTATTTTTCTGGGCAGTTTGAGCCTCAGATTTTTTTGATATATAGATAATCCAGACCAAGGTTGGAAAAAATTTAAAAAAAACAAAACAAATTTTTTAACTTAATTTAAAAAAAACGGTTAATTGGAATTGGACAATATTTCACGCAGAGGTAGATATGAGCTCCTCATACATTGAAAAAATAGCCTAAAACCAAAATATTGAATGGTTTTGGAGTTATAGACTCAAATAGTTTCAGCTTTCCAAGCAAATTACAGAAAGACGACATCACCAATCCATCTGCTTTTTAACTGTTATAATTTTTTTTGCATGCTTTTTTTAATTTATAAAAAACAATTTTCCAATTGTACATTTTAGTACAACATTTGAAAAAATCGTTATTGAAGCATACTTTTAGGTAGCTTAGAAATTCAAACACTAGTAAAATTTTCTAGGGGTCAATTTTAAAATTCAACTTTTAGACACAAAACTAATTTCCGAAAATCGTGGGGATTACATTTTGTTGTAAAACATGTGAAGAAATTTATAAATTTTTTTTCGATCAAATATCGAGTGGTAGTCGGAGGTACCCTTAAAGCAAAGCAGCCAAATGATAAAAAAACCAACAAAATCTTTATAACTACTCGAATATATTAAAAACCAAAAAGTTGTTAAGCTCAATTTTATTTTTTCTCTGTAGCAATATTTATACATAATAAAGTGAATGAAGATTTCGTAGCTACATGTATCATGGTAAATGCAGGTTTTTTTTTATACCCTGCACCGTATGGTACAAAGGGTATATTGTGTTTGTGCAAGCCGAAAATGTATGTAACGTACAGAGGGAGACGTCGCGACGCGTCGGAGACCCCCCAAAGTTACCTAAAGTATGATCAGAGTGACTAGAGAAGTCGATATACCCATGTCCGTCTGACCGTCTGTCCGTGTGAACACCTAGATCTCAGAGATGGTAAGAGCTAGAGCTACCATAGGAGACAAGTTTTTTTTTTTTTTTTGATATCGGGATTACATTATATAGCTCCCATAGGGGTGTTTCAGAGGACCTCGAAAAAAAGTAAAAGTTTTAGATGGATAGTTCGTTTGTTTATGAAGATATCATAACCAAATTTGGCAATCGAAAGTTTTTTAGAGACCCCCAGCACTGTACCAAATTTTATATAATCGGTTGACTATATCATATAGATCCCATAGGATCGATCGGTCGAAAAAATGTTTTTTGTACAAAATTCGTTGTGTTTCGATTGTTTGTGAAGATCTGCGCCCGACTTTAACGTACGCCATCTTTTTTTGTCTGAAAATGTTCGCAAAAGCTCATAAAATACAAAATGCCAACTTTGATTGCCAATAACTAAAAACCACTAATTATAATTTACAATTTTTTTTGTCCAAATTTTGATTTTCAGCTGGAGGGCTTTTGGCCAAAATCTGGCCACGAGGGCCCATTGTGCGATGTTGCAAATATGATTATTAAATGTAAGATTATGATCAAACAAAACACCAAGGTCGGACACACTCTCGGTGCGTTCTAAGGTGGAAGATTCTAAAGAGTAAGTAGCCAAATGATGAGCAGAACGATAAAATGTCATAACGTTACATTTTGTCTTATTGAGAAAGAGGTAGTTGATATTGCACCAAGTTTGCATGCTATCAAAATCTTGCTGAAGAAGTAAGTATTTATTAGTATCGGAGTAGGACATATAGAGTTTAACATCATCCGCATACATAAGAATGCGAGAAGATGAGATTACTTGAGGGAGGTCATTTAAAAAATAGGTTAAAAAGAAGAGGGCCTAGATGGCTACCTTGAGGTACCCCAGACGTGACCTAATTTCAGTAGATTCGCAGCCTTTAAAAACTACCTTTTGGACTTTACGCTCTGTCTTGGCATTTTTAAATATAAATTTTAACTATTGATGATAATTTGCAGCAATTTATAAAATTAAACAAACACAGGGAAGAAGCAGCACAAACTCAAATACAGTTTTTCTACAATTGTTTCGTTTTTGCAGCAATAAAATAATAAAAATCTGTGTAGTCCATAGCTACTTTTGCGACAGATTCTGCTAGAATAGATTTTACTCTCCCACTTGGCATTTTGAATTCAAGCTTTTGAATTTTAATGCAATTTGTACCAATTTACAAAAACAGGAATGAAGAAGAAAAGTCAAGAAGTCAACTCATAAAGTCAACAGGAGGGATTCACGCTTTGGCCTGTTGACTTTTTCAACAAGTCCTCAAATCCTCAAGTCAACACAAAGCGTGTATACCCTAAATGGTTTTAAATTAAATTTAGTTATAGCCTGATAAATTTTGTCATCAATCATGCAAATACTGGGGCGCCACAGAAAACCATTACTTGTCAATTTCTTTACAATTCCAATCCTTGGTGCCACAAACATGATTCGCAACGGTTTCAAATCTTTGACAAAATTGTTGAAACTTGATTAAAGTCACCAATAAAAACTAATTTATTCATTTTTATATTCATATTTATTTATTTGGAAAGGTTATTCAATTTCTGATTTTTCTGTATCTTTATGATTTGTTTTAATTCATGGTTTTTCGTTTTTACAAAATCTTTATTTAAATCTTTGGTACTTATGCAATTCTGTGTCAACGTGCAAAATCTTTTCGAACTACGGATTTGCCCCCTAGTTGTGGAACTAAATAATAACATTTCGGAGTAGTTATTTCGGCATATTAATAAATGTTTTTAATGTTTAATAGAACTAAGTTGTCAATTTGAAATGCGACTAATTCAATGCACAGTTAAATAAATAAGTGCTGTGCACCTTTTTCTCCTAAGGTGGCAATGTACGGCGTGTTAGGCATGGCTGTGAATATCAATAGTTTAGCCACAACAGCATATGAAAATTTAAAAAAATTAGAATAATTTAATCTAGAGTTAAAAAACCAACGTAGAACCAACTGGAAGTATTTGAAAATAAAACTGGCGAAAGCCCTTCCAACCCCACCTGAGATGACTCTTTCCTCAAAGGAGGATCTTCACCGATGCATGTGTAGACTCTAACAAGTCATCGTGTGCAATAAGGAAGCCAAGGGGCAAAAGGAAACCACCATGGTGGAGACCTGAAACAGATACGCTCAGAGCAAGCTGTCGGACATTTTTCAATAAAGCAAAAATATTAAATTGTGAGCAAAGCTGGTGCTCTCAAAAGCGCCCATAAGCCTAGGGTATCTTAAGTGGCGGGATGACTGCTAGACAAACTCCAATGAGGAGTCTTTAAAGCTACTTCAGGACACACACTTCCAGGGTAGCACACCAGATATACCAACATGTATTCCTTCCAATCTTCCAGTATATGTGCTGAATGAGATCATAACAGAATCAAACATTGAATGGGCTATTAACAGTATCGAATCTCCAGGCCCTGACGGGTAAAAACCTGCCCAGCTGCAGAAAGTGAGACTATTCAGCCAGCTGCTACTGAGCAGAACGGTGATTTCCTCACTTGGTACATCTTCTCTCTGTACGTACGTGAGCAGAGGCACTACACTACACTATCACCTCTTCTGTGAAACATGACAGTCAATACGATGCTTGTCGCATAGTTGCAAAGTTGTTGCCTATGCGGACGATGTGGTTATAATGCTGAGCGGAAAATTTCCACAGACCCTCTGTGACATTTACTATATATTCATAATGACTAATTTTACAAATAGCTATTACTGAAATAATTGTAACACTTAATATCAAGCAACCCACGCTTTTTTTACTATAATTGAATTATTTTATTAATAATTTAATTTACAATTTAATTCCATTCCAAATTAATTACTCATAATTGATTGTCGGAATTTTCTATTGCTATAATACAAACTCTTGACACTTCAAAATTATTTTCTACTTTTTAGTTCGGTTTGCTATTAAAGCGTGTTTTTTTAGTTTTTTTAAACCATAATTTTTTTATTTTAAGACTAAAAACAAGCATGGATTTTTTTGTCAACAAGCCTACTACATATTTTGAAAAACTGTTGCATACTTTTAGTGTTCATTTTATTTTTTAAATCCTGATGAACCTAGTCAGGACATTAGAACAAAGTTATCAAATAATTGTATTTTCATCAATCCTTGACCCCTGCGAAAATTTTCAAGATGATCAGACTTCTTGAAATTGGTGATAATTACGCTGAAAGATTTCTTCACATAGTAAGTCCTTGTCGATAGTAAGTTTAATAATGCGTTTGTCCCCATAATTTAATTTTGTCTGACGACCATTCCTGCGCTTGTTCTCAGCTTGTTCTCAACCCGACCCTCGTTTTTAAAACGAACAACGACGTTATGGACACTTGACCGGGGTCTCGAAACTATTTTTCCAATTTCGGAATAGGGTTTTCCATCTTTTACATGCAAATTCAAAATTATTTTACGTTCCTCTAATGAGAGCTCCTTGCGCGTCATTTTTACAGGTAATGGGTCAACTCTTCCTATCGCAAAACTTCGAACATGCAAACGAAAGTGAAGCAAAGCATAATCAAAAAAGTTCCGTTACAAAAATCAAAAGCAACCAGCTGCAAGCAACGTAAATGCGTCATTCCGACCAAGTGTACAGCTGCAAGCAACGTAAATGCGTCATTCCGACCAAGTGTACTAACACTTTTGTGGCGCTGAAATCACGTTTTTTTTATGTTTTTTTTAGAATCTAAGCCAACCCGTTGACGAATTATGGTTTTTATTTTTGATTATTGTTTAAAAATATACATTTAAGAAAACCTCATCATTAGTTTTTGGAAAATTTGAACAATATAGAAGAAATTCACATTTTAGTGTAAAATCGCCTGCTGTACTATCACTTTTGTGGCACACTGTACATACATACAGGTCAAGCTAATAAAAGCATGTTAAAAAGACCTTTAATTTAAATGTGTTTCGGATAAAGTCTGTAGACGCATTGTCAACTTACGCTATTAAAAACAAATTTTGAGGCTACTCTTTTATATATAATATATAGATGGGCTTCGTTTCTTATGGACTTTAGCTTGTATAAACACAGGGGCTAACTTAGCACTAAACCGCTTTATAAAACTGCTCTGTACATAGTTTCTGGCATACACTTTATCTCCGGTATTTAGCTGACTGCGCAAATTTGATCAACGCGCATTTACATCATGGGCTTTATTAATATTTTGCTTCGAAACTTCTTTAGCCACTTGCAAAATATCTTTATGAGTCAATCGCGTATCGTCATAAAGCAAATTTAAATTACGTTGGTAACACAGACCAACATGGTTTAGTTGTTGGAAAGCTACGGGTCATTTCCGAAGTAATTTGCTGCGAAGAATCCAAATCCGGGGTCAGAATTGGCCTATTACGTCAGGATTTTGAGATATTTGAGGTTATTTACCCGAAAAACGGCAGTTTTTCCTACTTTTGAGGTTATGTGCAGGGTGCAATTAATTTTTGCGGTCTGTCCCTCCAGTTACATCAAGCGATTATTTACGATTTTTTTTCGCAAAGTTATGGCTATTCAAAATTACAAAGTATATCTCTTCGACGGTATTAGCATTTCACAGGTCTGCAAGTACAGTGGTCTGCGTAGAATCCGAATCCGGGGCCAGAATTGGCCCATCACGTCTGGATCTTGTGATATTTGAGGTTATGTACCCGAAAAACGGTCTTTTTTCAAATTTCTCAAAATCCTGACGTGATAGGCCAATTCTGGCCCCGGATTCGGATTCTACGTAGCAAATTACTTCGGAAATGACCCTTAGCTTTCCAACAACTGACATGACCCCGGTATTTGTCCCATTAAGAATCATGTTCTGACCAAAAACCAAGAAGTGTGGCGAATAGCCAGTTCTTCTATGTAATGTAGATCTTAGCGCACCGCTGATATATATTTCCTTGAGCTCCTAGTTGGAGTATAGGGCCTTTACAAACATATTAAAGGTTCTAGGCCTTGTAAGTCTGATAGCTGCAACTTTCAGACGAATGGTCGCGCTAACCAAGTGATGATCGCTGGCAATGTCAGCACCATGCTTGTTGCGGACATCTAAGAGTTACCCGCGCCACTTTCAACTTATGGCAATGTGGTCGATTTGATTTGCAGTGCTGTGGTCAGGAGATGTCCAAGTTACCTTATGAATGCGTCTGTGCTTTAAAATCATGCCGCCAATGATAAATAGCTGATAATACTGATCTATTTAATCGTTCATCCTATGTGTAATTCCAAATTTTGTTAAAAATGCTTCAAAGAAACTTGATTTGAATTGAGAACCGTTGTCAGTCACAATGACTTCAGGAACTCCGAAAGTGTAAAATATTGTACTTTCTAAATAGTCACAAATTTTTAGTGATGTTAACTTTTTAAGTGGAGTAAGGAAATGAAATTTCGTGTTGTGGTTGCCTATGATAAGTAAACCAACAAAAGTAAACGTTCAACGAAAAAAAAAACAAAAAAAAAAAAACAATATTAACAAATCGTCCAATTGCTTTTTCGCGATCAGCGCAGAGCAATTATTATTGATTTTGTTCTATTCGCACTAGTGCTGGAAGTAATACCGATGTTATATCGATGCATCGATATTTTTTATTTTTTTCCTTTCATCGATATTTTTATTTCGATTATCGACCAAATCCCATTACGGACAAAATATGGGCAATCAACGGCATCCACGTCGCAGACACTTTTCGCTTTTTAGTAAAAACAAATCTCAAAAGATGCGCAATGGTAGGGTTGACTCAATTTTGGCACTTCGACAATATTTTAATGTCGAAAACTTAGTTTCAAGCATGTGCCCGTAGAATTACTAGAAGGTAATGCTTTTTAAAGTTTAGCAAGACTGGCAATCTAGTGAGCGACAAGCGGAGTTTGCTTAAATCAAAAAACGTTGACATGATTTTATTTAATAGCCATAAGGGATCTCAAATTAGTTTCAAAGATTAAGAGACTGCAACTCTGGCTGGAACAGAACATTTTTTTCTTATAACTCACAGGTGCACAAAAAAAGTAGTGTAAGCTTTACATGTGACAGAGGCACTCCTTATGGACTTTGGGCAGCTGAATCCGAAATCCAAAAAACCCCGATCCAAGGGTTCTTAGATAATATCCAAATTATCTCGTTTTTTGGAATTTTTATGTGGTTATCCATAATCCATGTATTTTTGGACTTCGGATTCGGCTGCTCAAAACAGGCCCGTAGTCAGACCTATCTTGTAGTACGGGCACAAAGTATCAAAAGACGGGCAGGTTAATAAATTCACAACAAATGATTTAAAGAATGATATAATGCAAAGTATTTTTTTAAATTACATTTTCTAATGTTTATATCCAATGCATTTGTGCGATGACTTTTGAAAGCCAAGTACACAAATTCAGCCATGCGAGCATGGGCCATTGACAGGCGCTGTGGCCTATTGACCGCAGTCAACCGAATGTCTCAACAGCTGCCATCAATTCGAACGTTTCTAGGAAAGCTTCACGCAGAAGCAGAAAGCTTCTGAAAAGTACCTCCAATCTCGTCCCATCGTCAGTCTTCGCTTCCCGATTCGTCAAGAAGTTTTTCACAACTGTCAATTCTTCTTTACAAGGAACTTTTAAACCTTAAAATATATGAGTTCGAGCATGTTAGTAAAAGGCTTAATAATTCCATGTTGACTGTTACTCATTTCAAATAAACTAGTTCTTTAAAAATGTTAAAATTATCGTTTTTAATTCGTTTATGCTGCAAATAGCAGTAACAAGCTCTTGATTATCCGAGAAACGTCGATTAATTTCATTTATGATCAGATCAAGACATTCATTGTAAATTTGTTTCAGCTTCATCTTCGATTCCTGTAGATCCCCATGAGTGACGCGATTCATCTAGTCTCAGATATGTAGCTTGGATGCTCACTTGCTCTGATTGTTCGTTTGGTCATTGTTTTTTCCAGGGTTTTGGCGATAGGTATGAGCTTATTTGCATCTTCTAAAATCAACTCGAATTCCTTCTCGCTTGATCTTATCGCTTGAAGTTGTTGAAGAACTGACTTTACAACGTTTAGTCCGTCTTACAAGCTCGCTGTTCGTGACTGCATTACAGCATCCGCCGAATGTAAGAGCCCCAGAAACTTTTTAGCGAAAATCAAGCAAAATCTAAATTCTTCTGTCTTTATAACTGTTTTGATTCCGATACTTTTTGCTCTATCTTCTACGTTCATTAATTTTGACTGGGTTACTACTTGATCCATCACTCGATTTATTTCAGCGTAGTTAGATGACACAACCTGTGTAATTGCAAAATGACCAGACCATCGTTGTGGCAGCAATCGAACAATCGTCCGTCCTTCATACAAAGAAGAAATTTTGGGATGGTGAAAAAATTCATGCAGCATCACGCACATATCACACAAGTTCTTTAGCGAATCATTATCGGACACTGCTTTCACAACGACGAGATGGAGACGATGGATGTATTGTTGCGTATATTACCTGTCGTATTTAAACATTGTATTCATCCGGCTCGAACGACTGGATTTGTCATTTATATTCCAAAGACGGGGTGTATTTCTTAATGTTTTATTAAACCAAAAAATTATAACTATTTTTTTTTATTTCCATTATAAATTACAATCTGTTTAGGTTAACAATAAGTAATTGGTGTAGGGGGCTCGGAATTCCAATGTCCCTTCCCTTCGCAAGAGTACATTATTATTTTAATTTTAGTGCGATTTAGTTTTTATTTCTATAAAAGGTGCATTTGTGTGTGGTTATGATTATTATTATATTAAGATGCGAGCTAGTTCTGTTGGTGTTTTGCTCTTTAGTCTTCTTGGTTGAAGTTCCATTCCCGGTGTTTGTCTCATTTTTAGATTTTCGTGCTGTAGTAGTCGCAAAGTGTGCTTACAGCTGTTTTTCATTAATGTTTCCGTAACTGTTTCTACGTCAAGATCATGGTGGATATCATCATTTCTTATGTACCAATCTGCATTTGTGATTGTTCTTAGCATCTTGGATTGACTTCTTTGTATTAGTTGTAAGTTCGATTTACTGGTAGTCCCCCATATTTCTAGTCTGTATGTCCATATCGGTCTTATTATTAATTTATATATTATTTGTTTGTTATGTAAGCTTAGGTTAGATTGTTTTCCTAGTAGCCAGTAGAGTTGTCGGAATTTGTTTCTCATTTCATTTCTTTTGTTCAATATGTGTTGCTTCCATGTGAGTTTTAAGTCAATTGTGATCCCTAAGTACTTTGCACTCGAGTGTAGTTTTATGTCTTCTCCATTAATTTTGATTGGATGTCTTGCAGATTTTCTCTAAGTGTATATAACATGTTGCGTTTTGTCTTTATTGATCTCAATGCCCCATTTTTCGAACCAGAGGGTTGTAGCTGATAGCGTATCTTGCAGTGTTTTTGTTGCTACCTTTTCGTTGTTTTAGCTGACATCAACACAGTGTCGTCTGCAAATGTAGCTATCATGGACCCTGGGGTAGTTGGCGTTGGTAAATCTGCTGTGTATATCAGGTATAATATGGGGCCAAGTACGCTGCCTTGAGGTACTCCCGCTGTCGTCGTCATGATTTCAGAGCATTCGTCGTCGTATTTTATGAAAAAGTATCTGTCAGTTATGTAGCTTTTAAGGATATTAAATATGTTGAGTGGTAAGATGTTTTCAAGCTTATGTAGAAGTCCTATGTGCCAAACTCTGTCAAATGCTTTGCATTGTCCAAGTATACAGCAATGCAATACTTCTTATTGTCAAAGTCGTCTGTAATTTTGTTGACTACTCTGTGAATCTGCTGGACAGTTGAGTGTTGTTTTCGGAAACCGAACTGGTGAGAGGGGATAGCGTTCTTTTGTTATATAATCGGGTCAATACTGTCAAGTAATAGTATTTTTTCGAATAATTTGGAAGGATAGGCAGTAAGCTGATTGGTCTGTACGAGCTTGCAATAGTGGCGTTTTTATTTGGTTTAGGAATCGCTGTAACTTGTGCAACTTTCCATGCCTTCGTGTTGTAGTCTAATAATCGCATTAAAGATGTCTCGTATATAACTTATTATAGGGTCAGGTAGTTCCTTTAGTATTTTTTCGCTTATTTTGTCTTTAAGTTTCTTTATATAGTTCTTTGTTTCTGCTTTTGATGTGTTTTGCATTGCGTAGTCTGGATTTTCAGTTGGAACTGGGAGCTCAATGTTTTGATTGTCCATGCTATTTTTAAATATTGTTTTAACGTGTTCAGCCATAGTGTCAGTTTTCTCTTTGTTGGTCCTTGCCCATGTGTTGGATTTTGTTTTTATTAGAGGCTTGTGTATGATTGCTCTAGAAAGTTTTTTAGTCGCTTTCCATAGGGAATAGTTAGTAGCTGTAGTTGTCTCAAGGCTGCTTAGGTACTTCTTCAGTCGATTATCTTTGTCTTCTTGAAGAATTTGTTTAAGTTCATTTGTGGCTTTGTTTAATTTAGTTTTATCGTCTGGATGTTTAGAGAGTTGCCATATTTTCCTAAGTTTGCGTTTTTGTCTGATTTTGTCTCTAACAAAAGCAGGGATTTTGTTTATTGTTGAGGTGTCTAATGCTGGTGTCGATTGTGTTACTGCTTTGACTATGTTGTCATTTAAATATGCAATTGCAGAGTCAAGATCCGTGGTGGATTTTAAAGGGACTCTTGTTTCCATATTTTCTAGTAGTACGTCACGAAATATATTCCAGTTCGTCTTATGGTTGTACAGCGATGTGGTGACTTTTTCGACGGGTCTATCTTGAAGTGTTATTATAATTGGTGAGTGGTCTGATGATAAGTCAAGGCACGATTTTATTGCTAAGTTTTCATGGGTACAGAAGTTAATTAAGTCAGGAAGTTTTTTAGTGTCTGTTGGCCAATATGTCGGTTCTCCTGTGCTTAGTATGCAGTTGTTATTCGCCTTAATGTCTTCGTATAAATGTCTTCCTTTAGCGTTGGTAATCCTTGATCCCCACATTATATTCTTAGCATTGTAGTCTCCTCCTGCTAAGTACCGATTTCCAATTGATTTTAGGTAAGCGAGGTATTGGTATTTTGTATTATTGAACTTGGGTGGACAATAAACAGCTGATATTTATAAGACCAGTTGAAGTTCTGATGCAGATTGTAGTCGCTTGTACATGTTCCGTTTTATAACCGTCCATTTCTACGCACTTCAGAGTTATTTTTATTATGATTGCTGTGCCGCCATGAGCTTTGTTGTCAGGGTGTTTTGTATAATAAATATCGAAGTTCGGTATGTTTATATACGTCTTGCCAGTGGCATGGGTTTCGGAAATAAGCATGATGTCGATTGCATTTTCAGTAAAAAACGATTGTAGTTCTAGTCAGTGACGAAACAGTCCGTTAGCATTCCAGATGGCAATTATTAGTTTATTGTTTGTCAAGTTTCGTTACAAGAAGGCTAATGATGTTCATCATATTTGTTCATCATCTGTTTTAGTTCGTGCAGGTCATCTTGTTGCTGTGCTGGGTTGGTGTTAGTTGTTAGAGGAGGCTGGTCGTGACTCGCTGGTAAAGATATATTTTTGTTTAGTGCCTGTGCGTATGATATTTCTGGAGTAATTTGTTTGTTTATATCGGTGTTGTGCTGTTGGTCTGCTGGTGGCGTTGGGAGTTCTTTTTTACGCAGGGTGGGGAATTTTTGTATTTGCAGAGCTTTGTAGACCATGCATCCTTTATAGTTAGCAGTGTGATTTTCGCCACATAGGGCACATTTTATTTGGTTTTTGTCGGAAAGGTTATTGATTTTGCAGTTAACTGTATTATGTTTACCTGCACATTTTACACAAACTGGTTCTTTTGTGCAATAATTCCTAGTGTGTCCATATTTTTGGCAGTTTGTGCATTGAGGGATTGTCCGTTTTTGGTGAGGTGGCTTAAAAGTGACTCTACAGTGTAAAAGGCTTAATATTTTATAAATTTCTTTGTTATTATCTTTTTGTTTTAGTTCTATAGAGAATAAGGAAGAGGTTGTTTTGTGTCATTACGTTGAATGTTGTGTATGTTTAGCACTTCGTGACTGAGTGCAGCTAGTTCAGTTATGATTTCGTTTGTATCTGTAGCATAATGAACGTTGCGAAGTATTACTTTGAAGCCTCGTTGATCTTTTGGCTTAAATGTATAGTATTTTGTGTTCTATATTTTAATAATTTTATTATGTTTGTGTAGTGAGTGCTTTCTTGCGGTTGTATTTTAATTTCATTTGTTGGGAGTGCTTTTAGTTAATATTTCGTATCGGGTAGTGATTTAACGGCTGTTGTAAGTGCATATGAGTTTTCTACATTTTGGACATAAATGGGCGGTGGTTTAAGTTTGCGTTGTTTGGTTCTTTCCCACTGTCAGTGAGTAGTTCGCTCTCATCATCTTCTTGAGCTAGCATCTCAAACCGGTTGTTTTACTTTGGCTTGTCCAGCCAGTACTCTTTGAGTGTTTTTTGTGTAGTGCTTTGAGTTTTGTTTTTATGTTTGTTGTTAGTGTTCGTCTGTTCGTTTGAGCTGTTGGGAGACTGTCTGTCTCGGTTACGTTTAAGGCTTTCTTGCCTAGTAAGTGCATTATGGGTATTGGTATTGGTGCTTTGTACTTGCGTAAGTTTTGAAGCTGATGCTGCGGACGTTGTTGAAGTAGCTGCCGAAGAGCAGATCAGATGGGTGAGGGAGCATACTGATGTTGTGGTTGTTGTTGTTGTAGCGACTATCTCGGTGCACCACGTAAGTGGATTGTCAGGTTTCATGGAAAGAAAGAATAGGAGATAGTTAGCAAGGTTATAGTACATTAGAGAGTAACCCTGTCCAACTCGAGGAAGCGATCTGCCTCGGTCGGATTTGTGCAGAGGGATGAAGGCGTGAGCCTGGTGCGTTTCGCTGGACACATAAAAAGATGTTGTGTATTGTGGTGGCTGCTGCCACAGTGTGGACAGACATCAACCACCTCTGGGTTAACTCTCGTCAGGTAGCTGTTTAGTAGCTTTGAATATTCTGAGCGGAGTTGGGACAAGGCAGTTCTTTGCTGCCTTGGGAGTGATTTTTCGGACGGATCTATAGGGTGAGGCTTGGAGCCTAAGACTGGGCTCGGTCTTGAGTTTGTAATGAAATTACCCACTGACTCCGTGTGGATAATTTGAAGTCTGTCCTTTATTGGAATTGGAAGTTGAGTTACATCGGAAACGGCAGGTAGCTCACTGCGGATGCCTAGTCGGACAGGTCTAGGTCTCTCTGACAATGGGTTTTGGAAAGTGTTGTGATCGGGGTGGGTGGGTAGGGTTGAGTTTATAAGGAATTGTCTGGTCAGCATACGGCAATGGTCACGTACGGGTAGGCTGTCCACTTCTTGGTAGAGATGATCGCCATGCACGATGGCATGGCAACCTGTAGCTACTCTAAGGGCTGCATTTTGTACAGTCTGGAGGTTCCTCCATTGTGTATCACTAATGGAAGGAGTCCAGACTGGCGACGCGTATTCAAGAAGTGGGCGTCCTATCGCTTTGTAGGTAGTAGTTATTATTTCCTTATCTTTGCCCCAGGTACTACCAGCTAAGGCTTTAAGAATTCTGTTTCTTCCACGGACTTTTTTGGCAACTCCTTCCGAGTGATTGGCAAACTGGAAGAGTTTGTCGAAGACGACACCAAGAATTTTGGGATATCTCTCAGTGGGGATAGTACGGCCGTTTGAGATGATATTGAGGTCGAGGGAGACTTCCTTTCTCCAGGTGGTGAACAGTGTGGCAGAGGATTTTGATTCTGAGAGGCTGAGGTTTCCGTCAGCGAAGATGTTTGCTCAATTACTTGTATGTCACGGTGAGAGGCTACTATAGAACAGTCATCGGCATACGAAACTAGTTTGATCCCTTCGGGAGGGGTCGGCATCTTGGAGAGGTAGTAGTTGAAGAGGCCGTCAGGCCATGTAGATAGCAAGCAAACGTTTAATGTTAGGAGATAGGGTTGATTGGAGAATATCCTGGAGAAGTTGACCGTGGTTGACGGTGTCAAAGGCCTTTGAGAGGTCAAGGGCAACCAGGATGGAAGGTTTGTGGGGCCGTTTGCTGTTCAGACTTTCAGCGATATGGGCAGAGAGCTCACATAGCGCTGTTGTCGTACTCCTGCCAGCACGAAAACCATGCTGGTGGTCTGCAAGGGGAAGGGATTCGCAAAGGGAGGGAAGGAGCAGTGATTCAAGGATTTTAATCACTGGTGATAGGAGGTTTATTGGGCGGTAGGATGAGCCTAGATTGTTTGGTTTGCCGGGTTTGGGAACCGGGACTATTTTGCCAGTCTTCCAGATGTCAGGAATCTGGAGGTCAGCTAGACAGGCATTAAAGGTTTTAGAAAGATACTCAATGCCGGCTAGTCCGATACGTTTGAGCATCACTGTGGAAATACCATTGGGACCTATGGCCGTGGAGTTTTTGGCCTCTTTGATGGCTTGCGCTACTTGCCCTGGTGTGAAAGAGAGCGGTGCTTCGTTGGGTAGAGCACGAAGATGGCGATTTGAGCTGCGGAAACGGCTGTCGGTGGTTGGTGGGTGTTCCACAAATTGTCTGCAGAAGGAGGCGGCACAGTTTCGGGGAGTTGCTGGGGTGGAGTCACCAAAGGGGATTTGAACTTGGTCGCTCCTCCGCGGACTGGTCAGATGATGGTCTGCCATAGTTTAGCCGAGCCTGCTGACAGATCCCCTAGCTGCTGGACCCATTTATCACGGCGATAGTTTATACCATCTCCGTGATACTGTCACCCAGCACCTTTATGCGGGGGTCTGCAGCATTGCGTTTCCGTAGTTCGTCCCGCTATTCCGGCGGGAGGCCTCAGGCGGAAAGTTTGGGACAATTTTGGGAGTCTACCAGCGGGAATACAAGTTTTTGCCACACTGGTAAGGATCTTACGAATGTTTCGTTCGCCTTCGAAAACATTTCGCGGTGGGGGAAGAGATGAAAAAGACGCGTTGGCCATCTGCTAAAATCGGTCCTAGTCAGCTTTGCGAATGTTGATGTAAGTGCGATGTTCAGGGGTAATGAACGCCTCACTCCCATCAACCCTCACAGTGATCGGGACGTGATCTGAGTTTTGGGCAACGTCTGCGTGCCAGCTGGTGGACGTGATTAGGTCAGGACTGGCGATTGTCAGGTCAGGGGAGCTTCGACAATTCGCCGTGGTGGTCCTCATTCATTGTGCTGAAGTCGGAGTTACTTACCTGCTCATCAATGACAGAGCCCCTGGCGTCGTTGCCGAGTTTAGAGAACCAACTGTCATAATGAGCATTATTGTCGCCGAGAATAATACGGCGGTCACCGACCAGCAAAAAGTCAATGTTGTGACAATATCCAGCTTGACATGCTGCCAATGCTGAGATGTAGACATTTATGATGTCTAGATCCTCGTCCCCTACCTGAACAGTGATGCCTTGGACCTCGAGATGGGCATTGTAACTGTTTATTGCCAGGTGTTTATAGGAGACGGATTTATGAAGAATGAAGGCAAGCCCGCCACCTTTGTTGCGTTCGTGGTCCAGACGAACGAGGTTATAATTGGCCGAATGGGTCAAGGGGTTTCGGCTTGAAAGCTTTATCTCCTGCACGGCTGCTATGGAGATGTCCTTTCGGGTCATATAGTCGGTAATCTCGACTATTTTCCTACTAAGGCCATTGCAATTAAGTTGCAAAATTTTGGCCGAGGAAATGGTGGAGGGAGTTTGGGCTTGCATTTGAGTCTGACTCGGGGAGGGCTGAGACGGTTTTGGCGTAGGGCCGTTTAGCCGGGGGGAAGTGACGTGTGCCGATCTGTGGCAACACGGTCCGACAAAATCCGCCTGATGAAGGCGGGAATTCCGCAGTCCCGAACACCTCAGGTGACTACATTCGCCGCACGCGGAACACTGGATAGGGGTGGCCGCGCGGGTGAATGATGATGTGGTTGTACTGCTTGCAGTCGTTGTTGTGCTGGTAGTTGATGTCGCTGTAAGCGAGAGAGTAGAGAGAGCGAGCTGGAAGCTTGATCGCGTTGGCAAAGTGGTGAAGGATGTAACGGTGGTAGTTGTTGGTAATTGCGTGGGAAGTGGAGTCGTTAGAATTCGATATCCAGTTGCACATTTCAAAACCTCCTTAACGATGCACTTGAATTACATCTTTAATCAACGATACAGCGCTATCAACATCATGTGCTCCTCCCAAGTAATCGCCCATATAGTGTTTGTTAACTATGTCTGCAGCAGCTGTAGGGAATTCTTTTTTGAAATATTGTGCATTACGATTTCTAACTTGTTGTGCAATGCCAGGACTACATTTTGCCCCAAAAAACAGAACCTGTATCTCATAATAATCTTGTCCATTATTACGCCACAAAATTCTTTGGGCAAATCTATCCTCTTTTCGCACACCTATTTGTAAGAACATTTCCTTTATGTCGCCTACAAAGGCTATCTTATGTTCTCTAAAGTTTATAGGGACAGATGACAACTGATTGTATAAGTCTGGTCCAGTTAGTAAAAAGTCGTTCAGACTGAAACCATTACTTTTGGCGGCAGCATCAAAAACAATTCTTAATTTGTCTGGCTTATTTGAATTCAGTACTCCAAAATGTGGCAAATAATAAGTAAGTGGTGACTCAGCCTCTATTTCGGAGAAATTTAATTTCTTAATATAACCTTTTGATATATATGACTCAAAAACCTCTTGAGTATTTCTTTCCATTATTGTAATCTTTATCTATTTTGCGTTCACAAAGCAAAAGCCGAGAATAAGCATTTTTATAGCTTCCAGCCAAAACGACATCTTCGTTTTTCCAAAACCACCCACATTCAAATCTGTCTCCTACTCTTTTGAGAGTTTTGTCCACTATACTTAAACATTTTTTATCATCTACAGACACAGGTATATCATTCTTAGCAGTCAATTCATTTTCTAGAGTCCAATAAGATTTTACCATATTATGCAAAATGTCTAGGTCATCCTTGTCATTTATGTTTTTGTCATGAACATGAAATAAATAATTTGTCCGAGTACCACTTTTGTTTGTGATAGAGTTATACTGACAACAGGGCCATTGACGTATACGTAAACGTCTATTGGAAATATTTCGAACCTTTTATTTTAACACTAACTACTTTTGACTTTTCTTCTTCATAAACTTCATCGTTTGTCCACTGCATTCTCAAAGGACTACTAGGTCCATCTAGTCTAAGTTCATTAGCTAAACTCTGATCTATAAGAGACACAGTTGAGGCTTCATCCAAAAGAGCATATGTATTAATTTCTTTATTTGGACCCAGAAGAATTACGGGAACTATTTAAGTAACACCTGACCTTGATTTAAGTTTACACAACAATTTTTCTCTGTCGTGGATTCAATCACCTGAATGTCGTGTGAGATTCGACTCCGATCTTCCAAGTGTGGTTTTCTGTCTTTATGTAAGAGAACATTATGCGAGAATTTTCAATCATTTATACTACAAGTCTTTTTGCGCTTACAATCTCTAATTGAGAGCTGAGCTGCTTTAACTTTTTCGCCAAGCCATTTATGAAAAATAATTATTTTCGGGTCGGTACACTTGGACTTTTGATAATGTGTCATAAATGCAATGCGTTGTGAGACGGGTAATTTTTCTAAAATATCATTAAACAGTAAAAACAGTAACGGATTTCGAATATGATGAACTTCTTCTAGCGACAATAAGTTGCTAATCAAATTAGCAACCAGATCATATAATTTAATAACCTTTTCATATTTGTCTTCTCTAATACTCGGATAATTTTTTACTGGCTCTATCAAATGACGTACAATGTGACTTGGATCACCAAATATTTCTCTCAAAACATCCAAGATGCATTCAACATTTTCTGGCAACAACAGTAACGACTGTACTGCCTCTTTAGCTCTACCTGTCAGTGCTTTTCTTAAACGAGCTATGTTTTCATACTTGTTACAATAACATATTTTGGCACTGTTTACAAATTCCGAATAAAAATAGGCCAATCCAGAGGATCGCCTGAGAATATGGGCAAACCTTGTGTAATCGTCTGTCTTGCCATAAAGGTTCTCATTACGTTTTGGGTCTACATATCATCATAATTTTTTGATTCTTTACATTCATATTCTTACTTAGGTGGCAGTTTGTCACTTCACTCACGTGTTTTACTCTGCAACGGCTTTTCGTTGACGTCATCTTCGGTGCACAGGCTACCAGCCATGAAGCTGTCTTCTTCACACTGTTCCTTTTTCAAGAAGTCCATTTTCACTTGTATTTGTTGTGTCTTTGTCGAACGCAGCGAACGGTGCGATGCTTCAGATTTGTTGTCGGTGGACAAAACGAATGAAGTAGATGTCTGAATCACCGTTTTGTCCATTTGTGATTCCATATCCTGATTTTGGTTGTTATCTTTAACTTCATCTGTCGTGGCTGGCAAATTAGTTGTCTTCTTCTTAGATTTGGGTGGCATGATCGTTGTCCACGATTACTTTTCTCAAATCATTGTCCAAAACAGTCTCAATTATATTATATGCAATGTGTGTATGTCCAAGTTTTCATACTCGGCCGTGAATACACTAGAGGTGGGATACTATCGATAGTGGCGCCACTCGATAGTTTAGACTTCGATAGTTGAAACTATCGATAGTATCGATATTACTATCGGGCTATGAGAAATATGACATACTTAACAAGGGAAAATTTTAAAACAAATACCATAGAGCAAGTAGGGCCTTTTTTAATACATATTTACAAAAAGGATATTGTAAAAAGCAAGACAGGAAAGTTATAAAAGGAGATTGTATTAAAATTACATACTAAAAAGATGGCGCACATTAAAGTCGGGCGCGGACGACTTTGGGATACCCTGTACCACTGCTTGCAATAAAATCGGGTATATAGCTTAAGAACACCAAAAGACATTTGATTGCCAAATTAGGTTACGATACCTTCATAAACAACCAAAAACAGACGAATAATTTTGAACCAAAAATGCTTTTTTGACCGATCGTTAATGTGGGAGCTATATGATATAGTCAACCGATTTTGACCAAATTTGGTGCAATGTTTGGGTACTCTGAAAAACTTCTTAATATCAAATTTGGTTACGGTATCTTGACAAACAAACGACACACAACGAATTTTGTGCAAAAAACGTTTTTTTGACCGATATGCCCCATGGGAGCTCTATGATATAGTCAACCGATTTTGATCTAATTTTGTACAGTGCTTGGGAAATATGAAAAACTTCCGAATTTGGTAACGATAACCTCACAAACAAACGAAACACAATGTGGCATCGATTTTCTTTTTTCTTTCTGATGAATTTTCATAGAAATTCGATTTCCTCAGATAGTTTTGCATAGTCCGCTTCAAGTATTGATCCATGACTTCTTAATGAACAACGAAACCACCAATCTAAATTTAAAACGATTGTTAGTTTACATTTTTTATTTATTCTATTATATAAATATTATTCCTACCTTTGCAAAAACGTGCGCTATTTCCTCTGGCTTCACTGAAAGTACACTATCGATATTCAGAAAAAACAATCGATGGTATCCGAAAAATAAAACTATCGATAGTATCCCACCTTTAACATACACAACTACATATTACATGTATAGTATATGCATATACTCTTTTTAGTCGTACACAAACATACAAGTATGCCCAAGTTTGTCTGCTCGGCCGTACATACAAGTAGGTTTTTAAATGCGTAGTTAAATTCCAAGAAACGACTGCCTGTGCAAACCAGTGTGATCCAGATTCTTTGCGTATACACACACACACACACAAACACACACACACACACAGGTGCTCTCTGCACCGTGTGGTGAGCGGTTTAAAGAATACCACCACAGCATGCCATAGCTTGTCGTAAGAGGCGACTAAAATGGCACGGGGAAGTTTCTGATCATAGTGGTACCTCTTGTAGGTGGAAAGACGCTGACTGCCATCAACCCGGTGATGGCCAGCTCGATTCCTCTATGATCAGAAAAAGCAACTCGTGACCTCCGGCTCTAGGCCAGGTTTCCCCTGGACAGAAGTTACACACCCGTGTAGCGTCTGACTAACACGAGAAGGCGAAAATAAGGCGAAAAGAAGCAGTCGAATAGACTGCATCAAGGTCGAGACCAGTAAAACCTTGATTAGACCACTGGAAACTTCTATCGGACAAGATAAACTCGGGCTGACAGGAGTGTCATTCTAGTACCTTATTAAGCGGAGTGAAATCTAGCTGAAACGGCTACTGGGCTAATGGCATAACTGCCTCCGTCCCATTAAAATCCTGGCAGGTCTTCAAGTACGCTCATTGTTTCGTCGCCATTAAGTTGGTGGTGCAGGCTCAGATGTAATACTCCCGACTAATGCGGATTCGGCACTGAACACGTGACCCCATGAAGGCGCGTGTCAACCCTCGCATGGCCTCACTGCTTGCATAGATAACCATGGAATCTTTTAACGCAACTGCACATCGAATGATGATAACGACTTGAAGTTGGGACCCTTTAGTATGGACAAATATATAATATCACCCCAGATGGTAGGAGAGAGCAACATGAATCCTTCGCAGGAGGAATGTGCTGCTTTTTCGAGGAGTAACAGGATGGCTAGGTCACCAGCCGGCGGCCCGATAGCCATAACACACGAAGAAAGAGCAAAGCCGGTGCAGCATGCGAAGCAGCATAACAGTCCGGTCTTTTGCGAGCTTGGAGAGGAGATAGCAAAGCTGGTGGAGATGCTTGAGGATGGCAAACGGCGATCTATTCATCAGCCGATGCGAGACTCTATTGAGAGCATCAGGGTGCTATACGAGTTGGTGGCAATACAGCTGCACGATGAAAGGGCAAAGGCAGTAATAAGAACGCACCAATCCTCGCAGACGTCGCCCCTATTTAGGTTAGCGGTAGACCCTAAAAGGAAGCAAGGGCCAAACGCGCAAACATCACAAACTAAGAGGGGAAAGCAGCCGGGCGCCGAGAAACTAGGACCTCCGGCAGACTCTCCAGATCCACAATCGACACCCCACGTCGAAAAAAGTGAAGCCTGGACAGAGGTGGTTAGAAAAGGGAAAAAAGCCAGACGCGCCAATCAGAAACCCAAGGATAAGTCAAAACCAAAAAGGTCAAGTAAGGAGAAGACCAGACCCGATGCGATCCTTATTGCTGCTAAGGGAGAAACCAGCTATGCAGACATACTCAGAAAGGTCAAATCCGACGAAAAACTGAGTGGTCTGGGCAATGCAGTGAAGAAAGTTAGGAGAACTCAGAAAGGCGAACTCTTGCTGGAGCTCGGCAAGTCCGGAGAAGAGACAGCCACGTTCCAAGCCTTAGTCGGAGAGTCACTTGGTGAGCAAGCGGAAGTGCGATCCCTGTCACACCGCATCTCTATCGAATGTAAAGACCTGGAGGAAACCACAACATGTGAGGATATCTGTAAGGCATTAAAGGACCAGATCCAGCTTTTAGATGTTAATCCGTCCGACATAAGGCTTCGGAGAGCGTATGGACATACGCAGATAGCCTCGATAAGGCTACCAGCAGAAAGCGCGCAAAAAGCCCTAAAAATCGGAGCCCTACGGGTAGGCTGGGTGAGCACCAGGCTTAGAGTGAGAGCCTCTATTACGCGCTGCTTCAGGTGCCTAGAATATGGACACCAGGCCAAGAACTGCAGGAGCGAGGTGGATCGCTCAAACTTATGTCGCCGCTGCGGGATGAAGGATCATCTTGCAAGGGATTGCGATAAGGAGCCCTCTTGTATGTTCTGCAAAGATAAAAATGTAGATGCACACCACATTGCCGGAAGTGGAAAATGTCCAATTTTTAGGATTGCTCTGTCCAACAAAAAATGAAGATAACCCAGCTAAACCTTAACCACTGCGAGGCCGCACAGTCCCTGCTTATGCAGTCGGTGCGAGAAAAGCAGACAGACGTGGTTCTCATCAGCGAACCGTTTAAAATCATACGGGGGAACGGGTTTGCAGCCAGCAATAACAAAAAGGCAGCTATTTGGTCCTGCACGTCTCCGATGACTAAAGTTGACTCGAGCCACGATGGATTTGTAAGAGCAGAGATAAAAGGGGTCACATTCTACAGCTGCTACGCCCCCCCTAGCTGGACATTAAACGAGTTTAAGGATATGCTGGATCATATAGTGGCCGACGCGAGACCTAGAGCTCCACTGGTAATCGCGGGGGACTTCAACGCATGGGCGCTTGAATGGGGCAGCCGTGAAACAAATGCTAGAGGCTACTGTCTTTTGGAGACCCTTACACAACTGGAAATATCCATTGTAAATGACGGCAAAAAGCACACATTCCGCAAGGCAGGTAAAGGTTCATGTATTGACCTTACCCTGTTAAGCAACTCCTTACTTAGGAAATCAAAATGGACTGTTAGTGAGGATTTCACATTCAGTGACCATCAAGCGATTTACTTCGAGCTCTACACTCGAAGGATACAGCAGAGTCCAAAGTCATCTGGACCCAAGTGGAAGGATAGCTGCTTCGATAAGGAAACTTTCAAGGAGACACTAGGATTCGTTGAGGGAAACCAAGGCACCGCAGAACAGGTAGCACAACAGCTGATTCGCAGGATGGCTGTAGCCTGCGACGCGTCCATGCCAAGGAGGAAGCCGTCAAATCGCGGTACACCCTGCTACTGGTGGACCGACGAGATCTGCCAGTTACGTAGGTCGTGCCTAAAGGCTAGAAGAAGGTCTCAGAGAGCGCGGAACCGCCCAGACTTTAACAATACACTTGAAGTGCTTCGAATGGCAAAAGCAGCTCTGAAAGCAGCTATCAAAAGCAGTAAGGCCAGCTGCTTTAGAAAGATCTGCGAGGAAGCTGACGTGAACCCGTGGGGAACAGCTTACAAAGTGGTGACTAAAAAGATTAGGAGCCAATCTTCAATAAAAGTCACATGCCCCATTGCACTCCGCAGGATTGTAGAAGCCTTGTTTCCCCGGCATCCCCTGTTGGAGTTGACAATCGAGGGTCGCAGGACGGAGACGCTAAGCCCAGTGACCTTGGAGGAAGTTGCAGCAGCATGCAACAGAATCGGCGACAAAAAAGCACCAGGACCAGATGGTATCCCCAATTTAGCCCTCAAGGTAGCTATTTCAACGAGACCACAGGATTTTGCAGAGGTTTATACCCGATGCCTGCAAGAAGGAGTATTCCCCAAGCCTTGGAAGGTGCAGAGGCTCATCTTACTTCCAAAAGGAGACAAATCGATGGACGACCCCTCAGGATTCAGGCCAATCTGCCTCCTGGATTCCGTAGGAAAAGTCTTCGAAAGAATAATCTACAATCGGTTACTGGATGCTGCGGAAGGAAGGCGAGCAATATCCGAGTCACAGTACGGATTCCGGAGAGCACGATCTACCATTGACGCAATAAAGGCCGTGGTAGATATAGCGGCGAACGCCATTGAGGGAACAAGATGGAGGTGGGGCGATAAGGAGTATTGCGGAGTAATAACACTGGACGTCCGCAACGCCTTCAACTCAGTGCGCTGGCGTCTAATTCAGAGGGCTCTAGCTCGCATAGAGCTACCAACGTACTTGCGGAGGATTATTTCGAGCTACCTGTCGGACAGGGTACTCGTGTACGACACGGATGATGGCCTAAAGCACTACAACGTAACAGCCGGCGTTCCACAGGGGTCAGTCCTAGGACCTCTTCTGTGGAACCTTGCATATAACGAAGTCCTGCGGCTTAGTCTCCCCCAAGGATGCAAACTGATTGGATTCGCGGACGACCTGGCACTGGTTGTTGTTGCGAAGCATATTAAAGAGATAGAGAGAGCTGCAAATATCTCTATAGCAGCAATCGGAAACTGGCTCGAGGGTGCTGGCCTTGACTTGGCTGGACAAAAGACGGAAGCAGTGCTAATCTCAAGCAGGAAGACAGTGGAGACCATGACCATACAGATTGGTAGTGTCACTATCCGCTCAAAACCTTTTATAAGGTACTTGGGGGTCATGCTGGACAACAGGATTAATTTTCGGGCACACATAGATTATGCAAGCAGAAAAGCCGCGGCCAGGCAGACTGCTCTTGCTCGAATGTTGCCAAACATCGGAGGTCCCAGAGCTGGAAGGCGTCTACTTCTGTCCAGAGTGGTAGCGTCAATTCTACTGTATGCGGCACCGGTATGGGCGGCGGCGCTTAACGTCCAAGAACTCCGAAGGAAGTTGTCGGCACCATACCGACTAAGCGCGTTAAGGGTCATCTCAGGGTTTCGGACTATCTCTGATGATGCCGCCCTTGTGATCGCGAGCATGATGCCAATCGATATACTGGCAAAGGAAATGGAGGCTATCTACGCAAGCCGTTCGGTAAGTGGAGCCACTACCACGGTAACAGAAATCCGGAGGATTCAACGCGAGTCGTCAATGGCAGTCTGGCAGGCCAGATGGGACAATTCCACCAAGGGAAGATGGACACACAGGCTTATTCCAAAGCTTGATGAATGGATCGGAAGACATGGAGGACAACCGAACTATCACTTGACACAGTTTATGTCAAGTCATGGCGGCTACAGGGAGTACCTGCATAGGTTCAGGCACGAGGAGACCCCCTACTGCCCAGTTTGCCCTGACCAAAGAGAAAACGTAGAACACGTGCTATACCAATGCTCACGGTATAGGAGTACAGTGGGTCAACTACACCCCCCCGGAGGATTTGATGGCACATATGCTTGAAAGCAAGGAGACGTGGCAAAGGATGTGCCAAATTGTCATCACGGTCCAGAGCGACTTAAGGCTGTGCGAAAGAACTCGGCGAGAAGCACAGAGTTCTCAAGCGAACGGTTGAAGGATGGGACTCAACGGGTAACACCCAGTTCTACGAAGGCATCCAGAAGGATCTGAGACGATGCAAAGAGAGCTGTAGTGCCTAAAATAGGCAACCCCCCCCCGCGAAGTAATACTTAACGGTGGATCCCGCGGGGTGTGGAGGCGAGAAGTTGTGTGTGGGGTGAGGTTAGTACGTAGGCATGGCGTAAGAAGACGTCATGAATCGTGCATACTTAGTGGTACGGGCCACTTGTATTTTTTGAAAATTATCATCCCCCATGGCGCATCCATGGAAAAAAAAAAAAAAAAAAACACAGGTGCTCTCTCGTGAGCTGTTGAGCGGAACGGACGTGTTTTTTATTTGCGCAGCAGATTCGCGTTCGATATTGTTTTGTGTAACTAAACTAACTTTCGTTGTTTTTGCCCATTATCAGGGCCAGCGGAGTCTTGCGTATACTTCTCGTGAGTGAAAGCAGGACAAAGTTTTGAAACTTTCATTTGCCGACGGCGGCAAGAGTGAGTGCGAGTGCTTGGGTGAGCTGCCGACAGGGGTGCTCCGCTGACGCGCTTGCTGACCACCAGGTGTGGGACAGCTGGTCCTCTTTTTTCTGGATCAGCGCTGGAGGATCTTTACTTAGCCCAGGCATTCCCAGGGAAGTCCACTTGAAAAACTTTAGTCCAATCTTGGTCGTTGCTGGGTTCGATCCATATTCCTCGTGTTTGATAGGCGGTTGCACATACCTCTGGGCTACGGCCAGTGAGCGGGCGGCTCAAAAAAACGCTCACTTGAACCACCTCACATGAACGCTATAATTTGTGTATCTCGTTAGCAATTGTGAGCTTACATTAGTGCTTCAGCACTAATATAAAGCCGGCTAAATTGGCTAAGCGGTTGCGTCGCCGCCTGCAAAGCGGGAGGACCCGAGTTCGTATCCAGGTTGAACCGCATGTGTTTATTTTTTTATTTAAACGTATTTAACAACAACAAAACAAAACAGAACAAAAGCTTGATTTATTAATACTATAAAAAAAAAAAAAAAAAAAAAAAAAAATTTCTTAATTACAACGTATCTAATTTATTTAAGCGCGTTTATATACATATTTAAAATTTTTACAAAACAAAAGCCTGAGTTATTAATACTATTGGGTCTATATCGTCGACCACTCGCTGGCTGCGTTGGCTCAACGGCTGCGTTGCCGACTGCGAAGCGGGAGGACCTGAGTTCGAATCCAGGTTGAACCGCATGCGTTTATTTTTATCTAACATATTTAATTTAATTATGCGCGTTTATACACATATTTAAAAATATTTTTTCAAAACAAAAGCTTGATTTATTAATACTACTGGGTCTTTATCGCCAATCAATCACCAGCTGTGTTGGCCCAACAGTTGCGTTGCCGACTGCGAAGCGGGAGAACCTGAGTTCGAATCCCAATCGTACCACATCTGAAAATTTTTTAGGCCAGCTTTGCTATTTTTATTGTTGTTTTTTTATCATCGACCACACGTCGGCCGCGTTGGTCTAAAGCGGCAGGACCTGGGTTCGTACCCCATTGGGGATCTAATCAATAATGAGCCGAACGAACACCACTTCCGAAACTGGCGTAAAAGAAGGTGCAGAGGAGCTGAACTACAATGTCTTCTCAAGGAGCAGCAGGATTGCAAGATCACCAGTCAGTGGCGGCGCCTCAGCAGCAGCTCTACCAATGGAGGAAGATCAGACGGCGCAGCAGCAGCAGCAGCAACAACACCAGCAGCAGCAGCAACAACAACAACAACAACAAAAGCAGCAACAACAACACCCAAAGCAGCAGCTGCACAGCAGCAACCACCCAGTATTCTGCGAGCTCGGCGAAGAAATTTCAAAACTGGTTCAAATGCTCGAAGATGGAAAAAGGCGGTCGATCCACCAACCTATGAGGGACTCAATTGAGAGCATCAGGGTACTCTATGAGTTGGTTGCTATCCAAATGCACGACGAGAAAGCCAAGGCGGTGATTAGGACGCACCAGTCCTCGCAGACCTCGCCACTTTTTCGAGCCGCACTGGAAAATAAAAGGAGACAGGCTGTCGGTGTAAGAACGCCCCTATCAAAGCGCGGCAAAGGTCCTACGGATGCCCAAGTTGCCACAAGTGGCCAATTGCTTGAAAGCTCTCCAATAGCTAGGAGCACGGGCACATCCCCGGTTACATCGGATGATGCCACCAAGTGGAAGAAAGTTGAGAGAAAGCGAAAAGTAGCCAAAAAAGATAGCTTCAAGGTTAAATCGCGGGCCGACGCTATAATTATCCAAGCTAAAGGCGACGTCAGTTACTCTGAAATACTACGGAAGGTCAAATCAGATAATAATCTTAATGGTCTGGGTCAAGCAGTCACGAAAATCAGAAGAACGCAGAAGGGAGAGTTGCTTCTGCAATTAAATAATTCTGGTGTGGAGTCTGCTAATTTCAAAAACCTTGTCGGCGAATCACTCGGTGACCAGGCTGAGGTACGAACGTTGTCTCACCAAGTATCAGTGGAATGCAAAGATCTGGATGAAATTACCACAAAGGAGGATGTTCGGGAGGCTCTTATTACGCAGCTTCAACTAGAGAACGTAACTGTGGAGAATATTAACCTGCGCAAGGCATATGGGCAAACCCAAACTGCGACCATAAAAATGTCTGCGATGTGCGCACGTAAAGCACTGGCAGCGGGATTCCTCAAAGTTGGTTGGATCAGGTCTAGAATTCGGGAGCGAGTAGAAGTCACGAAATGCTATAGGTGTCTGGAATTCGGCCATATGGCGCGACAGTGCAAGAGCGTGATAGACAGATCCAATCTGTGCCGACGATGTGGCTTGAAAGACCATCTTGCTAAGGATTGTAATAAGGAGCCACAATGCATGATCTGCAGGGACAAAGGCGAAGAATCAACTCACATCGCCGGAAGCGGAATGTGCCCGCTATTCAGGAGAGCCTTAGCAATGAGATTATGAAGTGCATCCAAATAAACCTCAACCACTGCGAAGCGGCGCAGGACCTATTGATGCAAACAGTAAGGGTGTCTAAAGCAGATGTTGTCATTATCTGCGAGCCATATAAGCCAATCGCCGGAAGCGGTTGGGCCGCCAGCAAGTGTGGCAAGGCAGCTATCTGGTGCACCAACTCACCAGTACTGAATATCAGTGCTAATTATGACGGACTCATTCGCGCAAAAATACATGGCATGACATTTTACAGCTGCTACGCACCTCCTAGCTGGAGTCTTGGGCAGTTCCAAAGACTGTTGGCACACATAGCGGATGATGCGCGTGGAAAAGCTCCAATTGTCGTGGCTGGAGACTTCAATGCCTGGGCTGTAGAGTGGGGCAGTAGGGAGACGAACGCCAGAGGAACGTGTCTCTTGGAAGAATTCTCATCGCTCGACCTGAATCTCGCAAACAACGGAAACCAACTAACATACCGTAAAGCTGGCAGGGGTTCCATCATCGATCTCACTTTTCTAAGCAGTTCATTGTTAAACAAAACCTCGTGGATAGTCAGCGAAGATTTCACCTTTAGCGACCACATGGCTATACACTTCGAAATCAAAGGTAATAATTCCCGGAAGTGGCAACGGCCCAAAACAACGGGTCCCAAATGGAAGGCCAACCTCCTTGATGAGCAAATATTTGCTGACAGCCTATGCGTAACAGAAACTACAATCCAGTCCACCGAGCGCAAGGCACAGCTACTGATCGACAGAATTAAAACTGCATGCGACGCCTCTATGCCACGGAGAAAACCAAGCAGACGAGGCGCACCCTGCTATTGGTGGAACGACGAGATAAGCCATCTAAGGAAAACCTGCCTCTTAGCTAGAAGACACTCGCAGAGAGCTCGGGGTCGTCCAGACTTCGAACTAAAGTTAGAAGTGCTCCGTAGAGCTAAGCGAGCATTAAAAAGTGCATTAAAAACAGCAAGGCAGCCTGTTTTCGGCAAATCTGCGAGGAAGCTGACATCAACCCTTGGGGCACGGCTTATAAAGTAGTCACGAAGCGTGCCCTAAGCCAATACAACCATCAGCTGACGTGTCCCACACTGTTGGCTACAATAGTTGACGCCTTGTTTCCACAGAGACCGCAGCTGGAGCCGACTGTCATCAACTCATACACAGAGCCTATTCCACGGGTTACTCTGGATGAACTTGCATCTGCTTCACGCTCAATTGGGGATAGGAAGACACCTGGTCCAGACGGTATTCCTAATAGAGCAATCAAATTAGCGTTAGAGTTGGGGAAGGAGGCATTTGCAGGCATCTTCACAAGTTGCCTCCAGGATGGAGTATTTCCCAAGATCTGGAAGATCCAACAGCTCATTCTGCTTCCTAAAGGTGACAAGCAACCTGAAGATCCCTCGGGGTATAGGCCGATCTGCCTTCTGGACACTTCTGGCAAAGTGCTGGAGCGGATTGTGTACAACCGCTTGCTAGCGATAGTTGATCAGAAAAATTCACTCGCAAACCTACAGTTTGGCTTTCGCAAGGCCCGATCTACTGTTGACGCGATCATGGCGGTGGTGGATATCGCGGCCAAGGCAATTGAAGGTACTCGATGGAGATGGGGCAATAAGGAATATTGCGCAGTGGTAACGCTAGATATTCGCAATGCGTTCAACTCCGCTAGCTGGCCAAATATCTTAAGAGCCATGGAGCAGATGGAAATTCCACCATACCTCAGGAAGATCATATCCAGCTACCTCTCGGATAGGGTGCTGGTATACGACACTGATGAAGGGCTAAAGAGATACAAAGTCACAGCCGGTGTGCCACAGGGGTCGGTGCTGGGTCCCCTTCTGTGGAATATTATGTACGATGCTGTTCTCAGACTCCAATTACCACAGGGATGCTCTCTTATTGGTTTCGCCGACGATCTAGCCCTGGTAGTGGTGGCCAAGGAACTACATGGCGTGGTGGAGACTGTCAATGCTGCAGTTAAAATTGTAAACAACTGGATGGAGGCTAACCTACTGGAACTTGCGGCTCACAAAACGGAGGCGGTACTTATTACAAGCAGGAAGAAGGTCGAATTTATCAAGGTGCAAGTAGGCAATGCGACGATCGAGTCTAAACCAGCCATTAAATACTTAGGCGTCATGTTAGACAACAGACTCAGCTTCAGGCCACACGTCGAATGTGTATGCCAGAAGGCCTCAAAATTGCAAGCAGCCCTTTCGAGGATGCTGCCCAACCTGGGAGGACCCAGAATCGGAGTACGACTGCTCATGGCGAGAGTGGTAGCATCCGTGTTACTATATGCAGCGCCAATATGGATAACGGCCATAGAAAGCAAAATAGAGCTACGGAGGAAATTAGCCGCGCCTTATCGTCTGAGCGCATTAAGAGCCATCTCTGGATTCAGGACAGTTTCAGATGATGCAGCCCTAGTTTTGGCGGGCTTAGTACCCATTGATCTTCTAGCCAGGGAGATGCGGAATTTGTACGAGTGGCGAACCGGAGGAAACGGCGCTAAGATCACAGATGCCATTCGGAGATCCGAAAGAAGTGCGTCTTTGGCAATATGGCAAGCTAGGTGGGATGCTTCCCCAAAAGGAAGATGGACCTACAGGCTCATTCCAGGAATTGAGGCTTGGCTAGGGCGTAATGCGGGTCAGCCTAATTTTCACGTCACGCAATTTGTTACTGGTCACGGCGGATATAGAAATTATCTCTTTATATTTAAGCACGAGGCTAGCCCTTTATGCCCGAGTTGCGATACGTGCGTTGAAGACCCAGAGCACGTGATGTATCTATGTCCTAGGTACGCGACAAGAACAGTCGGCGTTCCTGCTCCAGAGGACCTGATTGCGTACATGACGGATTCAACAGAGAAATGGAGGGAACTGAGCCAGCTCATAATATACATCCAGAGCGACCTAAGAAGATGCGAAAGAGAGCGACATTTAATGGATAGTGCCTAGAATAGGCAACCCTGCCTCGCGAAGTAATACTTGACGGTGATCCCGCGGGGTGTAGAGGTGTGTAGTTGTGTGTGGGGTGAGGTTAGTACGTAGGCATAGTCGTACAGTGACGCTATGAATCGTGCATGTTTAGTGGTACGGGCCACTTACATCTTTTGAAGATTATCACCCCCCATGGCGAATCCATGGAAAAAAAAAAAAAAACACACACACACACACACACACTACCGTGTGGTGTGCGGTCTAAAGAATACCACCACAGCATGCCATAGCTTGTCGTAAGAGGCGACTAAAATGGCACGAGGAAGTTTCTGATCATAGTGGTACCTCTTGTAGGTGGAAAGACGCTGACTGCCATCAACCTGGTGATGGCCAGCTCGATTCCTCTATGATCAGAAAAAGCAACTCGTGACCTCCGGCTCTAGGCCAGGTTTCCCCTGGACAGAAGTTACACACCCGTGTAGCGTCTGACTAACACGAGAAGGCGAAAATAAGGCGAAAAGAAGCAGTCGAATAGACTGCATCAAGGTCGAGACCAGTAAAACCTTGATTAGACCACTGGAAACTTCTATCGGACAAGATAAACTCGGGCTGACAGGAGTGTCATTCTAGTACCTTAGTAACCGGAGTGAAATCTAGCTGAAACGGCTACTAGGCTAATGGCATAACTGCCTCCGTCCCACTAAAATCCTGGCAGGTCTTCAAGTACGCTCATTGTTTCGTCGCCATTAAGTTGGTGGTGCAGGCTCAGATGTAACACTCCTGACTAATGCGAATTCGGCACTGAACACGTGACCTCATGAAGGCGCGTGTCAACCCTCGCATGGCCTCACTGCTTGCAAAGATAACCATGGAATCTTTTAACGCAACTGCACATCGAACAATAATAACGACTTGAAGTTGGGACCCTCTAGTATGGACAAAAATATAATATCACCCCAGATGGTAGGAAGGAGCAACATGAATCCTTCGCAGGAGGAATGTGCTGCTTTTTCGAGGAGTAACAGGATGGCTAGGTCACCAGCCGGCGGCCAGACAGCCATAGCAAATGAAGAAAGAGCAAAGCCGGTGCAGAATGCGAAGCAGCATAATAGTCCGGTCTTCTGCGAGCTTGGAGAGGAGATAGCAAAGCTGGTGGAGATGCTTGAGGATGGCAAACGGCGATCTATTCATCAACCGATGCGAGACTCAATTGAGAGCATCAGGGTGCTGTACGAGTTGGTGGCAATACAGCTGCACGATGAAAGGGCAAAGGCAGTAATAAGAACGCACCAATCCTCGCAGACGTCGCCCCTATTTAGGCTAGCGGTAGACCCTAAAAGGAAGCAAGGGCCAAACGCGCAGACGCCACAAACTAAGAGGGGAAAGCAGCCGGGCGCCGAGAAATTAGGACCTCCGACAGACTCTCCAGACCCACAATCGACACCCCACGTCGAAAAAAGTGAAGCCTGGACAGAGGTGGTTAGAAAAGGGAAAAAAGCCAGACGCGCGAATCAGAAACCCAAGGATAAGTTAAGACCAAAAAGGTCAAATAAGGAGAGGACCAGACCCGATGCCATCCTTATTGCTGCTAAGGGAGAAACCAGCTATGCAGACATACTCAAAAAGGTAAAGTCCGGCGAAAAACTGAGTGGTCTGGGCAATGCAGTGAAGAAAATCAGGAAAACTCAGAAAGGCGAACTCTTGCTGGAGCTCGGCAAGTCCGGAGAAGAGACAGCCTCGTTCCAAGCCTTAGTCGAAGAGTCACTTGGTGAGCAAGCGGAAGTTCGATCCCTGTCACACCGCATCTCTATCGAATGCAAAGACCTGGAGGAAACCACAACATGTGAGGATATCTGTAAGGCATTAAAGGACCAGATCCAGCTAGTAGATGTTAATCCGTCGGACATAAGGCTTCGGAGAGCGTATGGACATAAGCAGATAGCCTCGATAAGGCTACCAGCGGAAAGCGCGCAAAAAGCCCGAAAAGTCGGAACCCTAAGGGTGGGCTGGGTGAGCACCAGGCTTAGGGTGAGAGCCTCTATTATGCGCTGCTTCAGGTGCCTAGAATATGGACACCAGGCCAAGAACTGCAGGAGCGAGGTGGATCGCTCAAACCTATGTCGCCGCTGCGGGATGACGGATCATCTTGCAAGGGATTGCGATAAGGAGCCCTCTTGTATGTTCTGCAAAGATAAAAACGTAGATGCTCACCACATTGCAGGAAGTGGAAAATGTCCAATTTTTAGGAGTGCCCTGTCCAACAAAAAATGAAGATAACCCAGCTAAACCTTAACCACTGCGAGGCCGCACAGTCCCTGCTTATGCAGTCGGTGCGAGAAAGGAAGACAGACGTGGTTCTCATCAGTGAACCGTTTAAAATCATACGGGGGAACGGGTTTGCAGCCAGCAATAACAAAAAGGCAGCTATTTGGTCCTGCACGTCTCCGATGATTAAAGTTGACTCGAGCCACGATGGATTTGTAAGAGCCGAGATAAAAGGGGTCACATTCTACAGCTGCTACGCCCCCCCTAGCTGGACATTTAAGGATATGCTGGATCATATAGTGGCCGACGCAAGACCCAGAGCTCCACTGGTCATCGCCGGGATTTCAACGCATGGGCACTTGAATGGGGCAGTCGTGAAACAAATGCTAGAGGCTACTGTCTTTTAGAGACCCTTACACAACTGGAAATATCCATTGTAAATGACGGCAAAAAGCACACGTTCCGAAAGGCAGGTAAAGGTTCATGTATTCACCTTACGCTGTTAAGTAACTCCTTACTAAGGAAATCAAAATGGACTGTTAGTGAGGATTTCACATTCAGTGACCACCAAGCGATTTACTTCGAACTCTACACTCGAAGGATACAGCAGAGTCCAAAGTCATCTGGACCCAAGTGGAAGGATAGCTGCTTCGATAAGGAAACTTTCAAGGAGACACTAGGATTCGTTGAGGGAAACCAAGGCACCGCAGAACAGATAGCGCAACAGCTGATTCGCAGGATGGCAGTAGCCTGCAGCTATTAAAAGCAGTAAGGCCAGCTGCTTTAGAAAGATCTGCGAGGAAGCTGACGTGAACCCGTGGGGAACAGCTTACAAAGTGGTGACTAAAAAGATTAGGAGCCAATCTACAATAAGAGTCACATGCCCCATTGCACTCCGCAGGATTGTAGAAGCCTTGTTTCCCCGGCATCCCCTGTTGGAGTTGACAATCGAGGGTCGCAGGACGGAGACGCTAAGCCCAGTGACCTTGGAGGAAGTTGCGGCAGCATGCAACAGAATTGGCGACAAAAAAGCACCAGGACCAGATGGTATCCCCAATTTAGCCCTCAAGGTAGCTATTTCAACGAGACCACAGGACTTTGCAGAGGTTTATACCCGATGCCTGCAAGAAGGAGTATTCCCCAAGCCTTGGAAGGTGCAGAGGCTCATCTTACTACCAAAAGGAGACAAATCGATCGACGACCCCTCAGGATTCAGGCCAATCTGCATCCTGGATTCCGTAGGAAAAGTCTTCGAAAGAATTATCTACAATCGGCTACTGGATGCTGCGGAAGGAAGGAGAGCAATATCCGAGTCACAGTACGGATTCCGGAAAGCACGATCTACCATTGACGCAATAAAGGCCGTGGTAAATATAGCGGCAAACGCCATTGAGGGAACAAGATGGAGGTGGGGCGATAAGGAGTATTGCGGAGTAATAACACTGGACGTCCGCAACGCCTTCAACTCAGTGCGCTGGCGTCTAGTTCAGAGGGCTCTAGCTCGTATAGAGCTACCAACGTACTTGCGGAGAATTATTTCGAGCTACCTGTCGGACGGAGTACTCGTGTACGACACGGATGATGGCCTACAGCAGTACAACGTAACAGCCGGCGTTCCACAGGGGTCAGTCCTAGGTCCTCTTCTGTGGAACCTAGCATATAACGAAGTCCTGCGGTTTAGTCTCCCCCAAGGATGGAAACTGATTGGATTCGCGGACGACCTGGCACTGGTTGTTGTTGCGAAGCATATTAAAGAGATAGAGAGCAGCAATCGGAAACTGGCTCGAGGGTGCTGGCCTTGACTTGGCTGGGCAAAAGACGGAAGCAGTGCTAATCTCAAGCAGGAAGACAGTGGAGACCATGACCATACAGATTGGTAGTGTAACTATCCGGTCAAAACCTTTTATAAGGTACCTGGGGGTCATGCTGGACAACAGGATTAATTTTCGGGCACACATAGATTATGCAAGCAGAAAAGCCGCGGCCAGGCAGACTGCTCTTGCTCGAATGTTGCCAAACATCGGAGGTCCCAGAGCTGGAAGGCGTCTACTTCTGTCCAGAGTGGTAGCGTCAATTCTACTGTATGCGGCACCGGTATGGGCGGCGGCGCTTAACGTCCAAGAACTCCGGAGGAAGTTGTCGGCACCATACCGACTAAGCGCGTTAAGGGTCATCTCAGGGTTTCGGACTATCTCTGATGATGCCGCCCTTGTGATCGCGAGCATGATGCCAATCGATATACTGGCAAAGGAAATGGAGGCTATCTATGCAAGCCGTTCGGTAAGTGGAGCCACTACCACGGTAACAGAAATCCGGAGGATTCAACGCGAGTCGTCAATGGCAGTCTGGCAGGCCAGATGGGACAATTCCATCAAGGGAAGATGGACACACAGGCTTATTCCAAAGCTTGATGAATGGATCAGGAGACATGGAGGACAACCGAACTATCACTTGACACAGTTTATGTCGAGTCATGGCGGCTACAGGGAGTACCTGTATAGGTTCAGGCACGAGGAGACCCCCAACTGCCCCGTTTGCCCTGACCAAAGGGAAAACGTTGAACACGTGCTATACCAATGCTCACGGTATAGGAGTATAGTGGGTCAACTACACCCCCCGGAGGATTTGATGGCACATATGCTTGAAAGCAAGGAGACGTGGCAAAGGATGTGCCAAATTGTCATCACGGTCCAGAGCGACTTAAGGCTGTGCGAAAGAACTCGGCGAGAAGCACAGAGCTCTCAAGCGAATGGCTGAAGGAAGTGACTCAACGGGTAACACCCAGTTCTACGAAGGCATCCAGAAGGATCTGAGACGTTGCAAAGAGAGCTGTAGTGCCTAAAACAGGCAACCCCCCCCCGCGATGTAATACTTAACGGTGGATCCCGCGGGGTGTGGAGGCGAGAAGTTGTGTGTGGGGTGAGGTTAGTACGTAGGCATGGCGTAGGAAGACGTCATGAATCGTGCATGTTTAGTGGTACGGGCCACTTACATCTTTTGAAGATTATCACCCCCCCATGGCGAATCCATGGAAAAAAGAAAAAAAACACACACACACGAGTTGAACCTTTGAGCAGAGCGGACGTGTTTTTTGTTTCTCGCAATCTCGCGTTTGCTAATTTATTGATTTATTTATTTATTTTGTATTATTTTTCTGGCCACCGTCGGGGCCAGCGGAGTCTCAAGTATTCTTTCCACAAGTGAAAGCAGGAAAAAGTTTTCCAGTTTCTATATACGGACAGTTGTGCGAGCGAGTGAAAGTGCTTCGGTAATTGGCGATAGGGGTGCTCCGCTGACTAGATTGTTGCCCACCAGTTGGAGCTACAGATCTGCGCTTCCTCTGTTCCATCGGCGTCGCTGGAGGAGTCCACTGGAGCGGATCAAGGCTTAAGTATTCTGCTTTGGCTTTTTTTATTTCAGTGGTCTTCGGGAGGTTCGATCCAGCGTTCTTTGGTTTCGTAGTTTACTGCGCATACCTCTGAGCTACGGTCGGTGAACGGGCGGCGTCCCCATAGGCCCAGTTATACCACCTCGCTAGCAAAGCAAACTGTTGAAAAGGAAATACAGCTAATACATATATTGGGGTTTGTTCTAGTAATCAATACTAGATTGGATGGCGTAAGGGCAGTGTCGCTGACTCTAAAGCGAAAGGTCCTAGGTTCGATCCCCGATAGTGGCGTAAATAGAATTTTCTATTTATAAATTTTTAATAAAATTGCATATATCAAAATTATTCGCAATTCTTATTTACAACTTTTTCAAGCCACTCTCTGGAGAATATATTGGATTTGGGTGCAGAGATCAATACTAGCTTTGGCTGGCTTAAAGGCAGTGTCGCTGACTGGCCTGGGTTCGATTCCCGCAAGTGGAAAAATAGATAATTCTATTTATAAATTTGCAAATTGTTTGCAATCTATATTTAGAATTTTTCTAGCTAACAAATTAGCTATTGGACTTCAAAAAGTGTCCCAGGCACAAGCGGAGAGCAACAGAGCATAAGGTCACGGAACAGACCACTGTCAACCCCCCCGCTGAGGCGGCGGTGCTCATTTATAGGCGAGGCGGTTTAACCTCCACCAGTGAAAAGCCCGAGGGAAACCTTTGGCCGGCGAGGGATCCGCGAGCCTGTTGAGGAGATATCGTTCTAGCAGCATGATTACGCCGCTAGACACCACTCCAGGACCAGGGGGAGGAATAGTAGAAGGAATCGGAGCAAGAGAAACCGCAGCTGGGAGCGTCTTCTCTAGGAGCAGCAAGATGGCAAGGTCACCAGTTGGTCTCCAAAGTACGGAGGACAAGCGGAGGTAAGAACACTTACGCACCGCATTACCATCGAATGCAAGGACCTGGAGGAAGCAACGACCAACGAGGAAGTTAGTAACGCGCTGAAAGAGCAGATGCAGATATCGGATGTTACCCCGTCGGATCTACTATCTGCAGAAAGTGCCAAAATAGCACTTAAGGTAGGATCCCTAAGGGTAGGCTGGGTAAGCACCAGGATCAGAGAAAAAGCCCCCGCCCCAACGAGATGCTTTAGATGCCTTGATTTTGGACATCAAGCAAGGGATTGCAAGTGCGAGACGGACCGCTCAAACTTGTGCAGGCGCTGCGGGATGGAGGACCATCTCGCAAGAAATTGTGATAAGGAGCCATTATGTATGTTTTGCAAGGATACAGACAGAGACGCAAAACACATCGCTGGCAGTAGCATTTGCCCTATTTTCAGGAGAGCACTCTCTAACCAAAAATGAAAGTGATCCAGCTTAACCTCAACCACTGCGAGGCTGCACATTCCTTGCTTATGCAGTCGGCGCAGGAAAAACAGTCAGCAACAACCAAAAGGCAGCCATTTGGTCCCGCACATCCCCAATGATGGACATTGATTCGAGCCACGACGGATTCGTAAGAGCTAGGATAGGAGGCATCAAGTTCTACAGCTGCTACGCACCACCGAGCTGGACTTTGAACGATTTTAAAACCATGCTGGATGATATAGCGACGGATGCGAGACACAGAGCACCTATGGTCATCGCAGGCGACTTTAACGCTTGGGCTGTTGAATGGGGTAGTCGGGAGACTAACGCCAGAGGATGCTGCTTGCTGGAGACGTTAATGACAATGGTGGTAGGCCTGGCCAACGACGGGAAAACGCAAACGTTTCGCAAGGCAGGCAAAGGCTCTTGTATAGACATCACGATACTAAGCAACTCACTACTCAGGAGATCTAAATGGCGCGTTAGCGAGGAATTTACATTCAGCGACCATCAAGCCATACACTTTGAAATCCACACGCGAAGGATTCAGAGTCGGCCAAAGACTACTGGACCAAAGTGGAACGATAGCTGTCTGGACAAGGAAATCTTCACGGATACACTGCAACTAACGGAGGAAATTCAAGGAACTGTGGAGCAAGCAACTCAGCAGCTGACTCATCGCATTGCTGAGGCGTGCGATGCATCTATACCAAGGAGGAAACCATCAAAACGAGACGAGCCCTGTTACTGGTGGACAAATTTAATTTGCCAGCTACGGAAGGAGTGCCTGCGGGCAAGAAGAAGATCTCAGAGGACCAGAAATCGACCAGAATTCCAGGACCGACTCAGAGATTTCCGAATGGCAAAAGTAGCATTAAAGGCGGCCATTAAAAGCAGCAAGGCCAACTGCTTCAAAAAGATCTGCGAGGACGTAGATGTAAACCCATGGGGTACTGCCTACAAAGTCGTGACCAAAAAGATCAGGAGCCAATCAATGGTCAGGGTCACGTGCCCTACGATACTCCGCAGGATCGTCGAAGCGCTGTTCCCCCGGCATCCGCTGCTGGAGCTGACCACTGTAGGTCCCGGGATTGAGAGGATAAGTCCGGTAACTCTGGAGGAAGTCGCAGCAGCAAGCAAAAGAATTGGTGACAAGAAGACGCCTGGGCCGGATGGTATGCCCTTAAGCTAGCAATAACAACAAGGCCACAGGCTTTCGCGGAGACATTCACGCGATGCCTGCAGGAAGGAGTTTTCCCAAGACATTGGAAGGTGCAAAATCTAATACTACTACCCAAAGGAGGCAGATCCGCAGACGACCCCTCTGGGTACAGGCCCATTTGCCTGCTGGACTCGGTAGGAAAAATTCTAGAACGGATTATTTACAGCAGGTTGCTGGCGGCTGCAGAAGAAAGGGGTGCACTTTCTAACTCCCAATATGGATTTCGGAAAGCTCGATCCACCGTTGACGCTATCAAAGATGTGGTAGACACTGCGTCAAAAGCTATTGAGGGAAAAAGATGGAGATGGGGCAACAAGGAGTACTGCGCTGTGGTTACACTGGACGTGCGCAACGCATTCAATTCTGTGCGCTGGAGACTAATCGAGAGAACATTAGCTCGCATAGAACTGCCCATATACTAACGGAGGATCATAACAAGCTACCTGTCGGAAAGAATGCTTATATATGATACGGACGAAGGACCAAAGCGCTACAAAATAACAGCGGGCGTTCCACAAGGGTCTGTCCTGGGACCACTCTTGTGGAACATAGCATACGACGAAGTCTTAAAACTTCGCCTTCCTCAAGGATGCAAACTCGTTGGATTTGCGGATGACCAGGCGCTAGTGATAGTAGCAAAACATACTCAAGACGTAGAGAGCGCGGCTGACACATCCATAGCTACAATTGGAAAATGGCTTGAGAATGCGGGCCTTGATTTGGCAGGACACAAGACGGAGGCAGTGCTCATCTCAAGCAGGAAAGCAATTGAGTTTGTGACTATACAAGTTGGCAACGTATCCGTCCGCTCAAAGCCCCTCATAAGATACTTGGGAGTCATGCTGGATAGCAGACTTAACTACCGGCCCCACGTAGTGTACGCCAGTAGCAAAGCGGCCAGCAGGCAGGCTGCTCTTTCTCGGATGCTACCTAACATTGGAGGACCCAAAGCGGACAAGCGGCTACTTCTCTCGAGAGTAGTAGCTTCAATATTATTATACGCGGCACCGGTATGGGTGGCGGCGCTGGATACACAGGAGCTCCGGAGGAAGCTGGCGGCCCCCTACCGGCTGAGCGCCCTTCGTGTGGTTTTAGGATTTAGGACAGTCTCGGAGGATGCCGCCCTGGTGCTAGCGAACATGATACCAGTAGACATTTTAGGACAGGAGATGGAAGCTATCTATGACATTCGCACAGCAGCTGGTGGTTCCAATAACATGGCAGACGCGCGGAGGATTCAAAGAGATGCGTCGATAGCAGCTTAGCAAGCCAGATGGGATACGTCAACAAAAGGAAGATGGACGCACAGGCTGATCCCCAATGTAGCGGACTGGACTGGGAGACGTGGAGGTCTGGTAAATAACCACCTCACGCAGTTTCTTACAGGTCATGGCGGGTACAGGGAATACCTGCATAGGTTTAAACACGACGACAGCCCTTTCTGTCCTGTGTGCATTACCAAAAAAGAAAATGTAGAGCACGTCCTATACGATGTCCGAGATATAGGACCATAGTGGGCCCAATTCCACCCCCTGAGGACCTGTTGGAGTACTTGTTGGAGAATAACAATACGTGGCAAAGGATGAGCCATATTATCATCGCCGTTCAAGACGACCTAAGGCGCTGCGAGAGAATACGGCGGGAAGCTCGAGTGTCTGAAGCAAACTGATGAAAACCAAGGAGTGATACCCAGTTCTACGAAGGCATCCAGAAGGATCTGAGATGATGCAAAGAGAGCTGAAGTGCCTAAATAGGCAACCCCCCCCGCGAAGTAATACTTAATGGTGGATCCCGCGGGGTGTGGAGGCGAGTAGTTGTGTGTGGGGTGAGGTTAGTACGTAGGCATGGCGTAAGATGACGTCATGAATCGTGCATGCTTAGTGGTACGGGCCACTTGCATCTTTTGAAGATTATAATCCCCCATGGCGAACCCATGGAAAAAAAAAAAAAAACACACACACACACCCGAGTTCGAGTTGAACCTTTGAGCAGATCGGACGTGCTTATTTTTTTCGCGCAAGTCCGCGTACATATAATTATTTTATATTAAATACTTTGTTTTTGCTTTTTCTGGCTTTTGTCGGTGCCAGCGGAGTCTCGCACATATTCCTTCAGTGAAAGCAGGACAAAATTTCACATGTCTCGAGTCCGCTATATAGCGACGGTAGTGCGAGTGAGTGAAAGTGCTTTGAGCGCTGGTGTCAGGGGTGCTTCGCTGGCGGGATTGCTGTCCACCAGCTGGAGGAGCTCTGACCATCATTATTATCATCACCTTCTCGCGGTTCTGTCTGGTAGCTGGAGGGGATTTCAATGGAGGAGGACTTCCGCCGAGTCGGTCCCAATTAAAAGCTAAGTGGCATCTCTTGATCCGGAGTCTAAATGGGCACTTTGCATACTCCCCCCGGAGCTGTTGGTGCAGAATCACCGAGCTCTAATGCCTTGACACGGGGCAACAGACTGGCAAGATCTCCAGTTTCTGGCACGACGTCAGCATCCACGTCGGCAAGGCCAGAAGTTGCAGCGGTGCCGCCTTCAGACCAGCATAGCAACAACGCACTCTACGACCTAGGTCAGGAAATCCGTAGCCTAGTGGATATGTTGGGCGGAGGCAAGAGGCGGTCTATTCATCAACCCAAGCGAGACTCTATTGAGAGTATTAAGGCGCTTTACGAGCTAGTGGCTATTCAGCTACATGATAGCAGAGCTAAGTTGGTGATTCGCACGTACCAGTCCTCACAGACCTCGCCACTCTTTCGAGCTACAGTCGAGAGCAAAAGGAGACAGGAGGCCGCCGCACGAACGCCCCAATCCAAGAGGGGCAGAGGTCCAAAGGATGCGCAAGTGTCCGCGAGTGTAGCCGAACTCCTTCTGAATAGCTCGCCAGATGACAGGAGCACGGAGACACCTCCAATAAAATCAGATGCCGCCACCGAGTGGAGGAAGGTGGTGAATAAAAAAAGCGCCCGTAACAATAAGAAGGGTGTCTTAAGGGAGAAGCCAAGGAATGACGCTATACTCATCCAAGCGAAAGGCGAAACGAGCTATTCGGCCATACTCCGGATGGTCAAGTCGGATGATAAACTGAATGGACTTGGCATGGCTGTTGCAAAAATCAGGAGAACACAGAAGGGCGAGCTTCTCCTTCAGCTAAACAAATCTACTGGAGAAGAGACCTCCAACTTCAAGAACCTTGTCGGCGAATCACTTGGGGATCAAGCGGATGTCAGGATGCTGTTGCACTGTGTAACAGTGGAGTGCAGGGATCTAGACGAAATCACTACCAAAGAAGACATTCGAGAGGCTATTAAATCTCAGCTACAGCTGGAAGACGTAGTCTTGGAGGATGTATTCTTGCGGAAGGCGTATGGGCAAACCCAAATAGCGTCAATAAAGATGCCAGTTGCGAGCGCTCGCAAAGCCTTAGCCATAGGTTCGCTCAAAGTGGGCTGGGTCCGATCCAGATTCAGGGAACGAGTATCGCTGACAAAATGCTTCAGATGTCACGAGTTTGGCCACTTAGCTCGACAATGCAATAACGAGATAGATAGATCCAATCTATGCCGTCGTTGCGGTTTAAAGGATCACCTGGCAAGGGACTGCCAAAAAGAGCCGCAGTGTATGTTCTGTATAGGCAAAGGGATTAACTCGACGCACGTAGCGGGCAGTGGAAGATGTCCGCTGTTTAGGAATGCACTCTCGAGCAGAACATGAAGTGCATCCAAATCAATCTTAACCACTGTGAAGCTGCACAAGCCTTATTGACGCAGGCAGCAAGGGAGAATAATGCAGATGTCGCCATTATATGCGAACCCTTTAAGCCGATCGCAGGGAGCGGGTGGGCAGCAAGCAAATGCGGCAAGGCAGCCATTTGGTCTATCAGATCGCCTCCAAAAGATGTCAACACAGACCACGAAGGATTCATACGCGCCAAGATAAATGGAATTACCATCTACAGCTGCTATGCCCCACCAAGTTGGAACCTTGGACAGTTCCAGAGGCTGCTGGAGCAAATTACGGAGGACGCACGGAGAACAAAGCCACTGATCATAGCAGGTGACTTCAACGCCTGGGCGGTAGAGTGGGGGAGCAGGGAAACCAACGCCAGGGGAACAAGTCTTTTGGAGGAGTTTTCTTCACTTGTTGTTCTCGCAAACCACGGAAATCAGCTGACATATTGGAAGGCGGGGAGGGGCTCCATCATAGATCTCACCTTAATCAGTAGCTCCCTCCTATCCAAAACCTCTTGGAAAGTCAGTGAAGACTTTACGTTTAGTGACCATATGGCAATTCACTTCGCAATAAAAGATAGGAGTACCCGAAGCAAACAGCGTGCAAAAACAACGAGCCCAAAATGGAAAGACAACTGTCTGGATGAGTCTTGGACGGACAGTCTGCTAACACAATGGCACAGCAACTGGTTAAAAGACTAAAAATCGCATGTGACACATCTATGCCCAGGCGGAAACCAGGCAGACGAGGAACACCCTGCTACTGGTGGAATGATGCAATCAATAGACTGAGGAAAGCGTGTCTGCTTGCAAGAAGGCACGCACAAAGGGCCCGAGGGCGACCCGACTTTGAACTGAAAGTCGAAGATCATCGAAGGGCCAAGAGGGAGTTAAAAAGAAGCATTAAAGATAGCAAGGCAGCCTGTTTTCGAGAAATCTGCAACGAAGCTGACATCAACCCTTGGGGTACGGCGTACAAAGTGGTCACCAAGCGCGTTCGTAGCCAAAATACTCCGCAGCTTACATGTCCCACTGTGCTGGGATCAATCGTCAAGACCCTGTTCCCGCAACGCCCTCAGCAGGAACTAGCCCCCCACGTCCCAATTACGGAACCGATTCCCCCGGTGACGGTGGAGGAAATCACGACAGCATCACGATCGATTGCAGATAAGAAGGCGCCAGGACCGGACGGTATCCCCAATAAAGCCCTTAAATTGGCGTTAGGACTAATCCACGATTCATTCGCCGAAACATTCACAAGATGCCTTCAGGATGGAGAGTTCCCCAGAATATGGAAACTACAACGCCTTATGCTCATACCAAAAGGAGATAAGCGAACCGAAGACCCATCAGGGTACAGGCCGATCTGCCTCCTAGACTCTACGGGCAAGGTGCTGGAAAGGATTATATACACTCGTCTGCAGGCAATTTTGGATCGGGAAAAACTGCTTTCCGACTCGTAGTATGGGTTTCGCAAGTCCCGCTCCACTGTAGATGCTATTAAAGCAGTGGTGGATATAGCAGCCAAAGCAATCGAAGGAACCCGTTGGAGATGGGAGGACAAGGAATACTGCGCAGTCATAACATTGGATAGTCGCAATGCCTTCAACTCTGCGAGCTGGGCAAAAATCATGGAAGCCATAGACCAATTGGCAATACCACTTTATTTGAGAGGGATCATTTCAAGCTACCTTTCAGATAGAGTTCTGGAATATGATACGGAGAAGGGGCAAAAGAGGTATAGAGTCACGGCCGGCGTTCCGCAGGGCTCCGTGCTGGGTCCACTCCTATGGAACATCATGTACGACGCGGTGCTCGGACTCCAAATGCCACAAGGTTGCACGCTTATTGGATTCGCTGATGACCTAGCCCTAGTAGTAGTGGCCAAAGAAGTGGCCGGGGTGGAGGCGGCTGCTAATGCAGCAATAAAAAGGGTATGTAACTGGATGGAAGACAGTCAACTGGAATTGGCTTCCCACAAAACGGAAGCAGTTCTTATTACGAGCAGAAAAAAGGTGGAGTTTATGAGCGTGCAAGTGGGCAATGTCACAATAAGGTCGAAGGTATCAATAAAATACCTCGGAGTCATGCTAGACAACAGGCTAAGTTTCAGACCTCATATCGAGTTCGTGAGTCACAAAGCCTCAAAGATGCAAGCTGTCCTCTCTCGTATGCTACCAAACCTGGGAGGACCCAAGGTCGGTATGCGTCGGCTTCTCGCGAGAGTAGTACCCTCAGTGCTACTCTACGCAGCACCAATATGGGCTTTGGCCCTAGACGGGAGGATGGATCTCCGAGAGAGAAGCTTCTATGGCAATATGGCAAGCCAGATGGGACGGGTCTACAAGAGGAAGATGGACACATCGGCTTATCCCCAGGATCAAGGAATGGATGGATCGCAAGGAAGGCCAACTAAACTTCCACCTGACGCAGTTTTTTACCGGTCACGGGGGGTATAGAAAATACCTCCACAAATTTAAGCACGAAGAAAGTCCTCTTTGTCCAGTGTGCGAAACGAGAGACGAAGACCCGGAACATGTAATGTACCTATGTCCAAGGTACACCACGTCAACAGAGGGCGTACCTCCACCCGAGGACCTGGGAGTACTTATGGCGGACTCCAAAGCAAAGTGGCTGGAACTGAGCCATATCATTATAGGCATCCAGAGCGATCTGAGAAGATGCGAAAGAGAACGACTTATAATGGATAGTGCCTAGAATAGGCAACCCTCCCCCGCGAAGTAATACTTGACGGTGATCCCGCGGGGTGTGGAGGTGTGTAGTTGTGTGTGGGGTGAGGTTAGTACGTAGGCATAGTAGTACAATGACGCTATGAATCGTGCATGTTTAGTGGTACGGGCCACTTACATCTTTTGAAGACTATCATCCCCCATGGCGAATCCATAGAAAAAAAAAAAACACACATATGTATGCTTGAATTTTTTGCAATTTTACGAAGCAATATCTAGCGTCTGTCTACAGCAGCGCCTCCTTTTAGTATAATTTTTTTTTGTACAATCGTACAGATCCAGTGAAATGTTTAGGTCTAATTTATACACATTCCTGTCAAAAAAGCTCGAAGGACCATTATTGTTGCGTACATTTATATTCCAAAGACGGGGTGTGTTTCTTAATGTTTTATTAAACCATAAAATTAGAACTTAAAATAAAAAAATTGTACAAAATTAAATTTGCGCTTCTTGCGCGTCAACCATTTGCCACAGATCTTTAACAACAACCGACGCCAAAAATCAGCAATGGCGGGCATACTGACTTATCGATGCTTATCGCTTGTAACTATATATCGATATTTGAGCACAATCCATCGATATTTTCATTCATTTCTGTTTATGTCGGCTTAAATTCAAATTAACTTAAATACAGTTTTCATAATCCACAATAGTATGTTAGGAATTTTACGATTTAGACGTTGCTCTAGGAGACCAGAAAAACCGCCTTTTTGACCACTCATCACATTGGATCCATCATAGCAATAACTCAGAAGAAAAAAAAATCGATAAGCAAAAGTATGCCAACGCTACTAATATCGACAATACCGACAATGTGCCGCGAGATATTCTAAGAAACTTCGGTGTTTGATATTTTGCCAAAGATCAGTCTTTCTTAGACGAGCTGTACGGGCAAATAAGTCGCTAGTACGGGCATTGCCCGTAAATTCCCGTACGTGGCTACGGGCCTGACTCAAATCCATAAGGGATGCCTCTTTCGCCTGTTAAGTTTACACCACTTTTTTTTGTGGCCTGTGTTTGGTCAAACTAATATGCCTCCACCATATAATTTATGTAATTTTATACAAAAAACGCTATGTATATCCAACAGCCTGTATTATCTTTTGCTTTCGTTGTATAACCTTTTGGATTGTTATTTATTATTTCTTTGCTTATTTTTCCATAAAATGTAATTCATTTTGAAATGTATATTATGAAAATACTGTTATCTCTTGGTTTGTTTGTTAATTAATAATTTAAGCATTCAAAAAATGGCCGCCACATGTGCTTCGATGAATTGGAACATAGATGTATCGAAGTTAAAAAATATAAATTAATTGTTTCTCCAGCACTAATTCGCACTTTTTATGCGTTGGCAGAGCGAAGGTGATAAATAAAAGTAAAAGTGATGTTAAAAGATGTTTTTGTTAATATTTGTATGAATATTGTAATGGCTGCGAAATTGTTTTTTTTTAGCAGCTTAAATTTCTCGCAGCCTTTTGCTTCTCGCAGCTTAAATTTCTCGCGAGCAAGAATTTCTCGCACCTTTTTTCTCGCAGCTACTTTTTGGGACAAAAATATCGCATGCGAGAAAAATCCAAACATGGTTTTTTACTCTGCCTGTTAGCTTTAGTCCAGTGGTCGGCAAAATATACATTTTTTTTTCGCTTGTATTGAACATTTTCTGCCGCTGTGACGTATTTCGACGCTGACGTCGCAAAGCAAGAGACACGAAATTGCTTGTGCATGACTTCGGCTCTTGCTTGGAGAGCGTGCTTGCTCTCAATGCTAAAGCGCTCCAGTATGAGTATGCCGTGGCTTTTGTTCTGTGTGGCAAAAAAACATAAAATCACTTGATGCTTAGTTGGCTGCATGAATAGATCGCGCTGCACAAATAAAAAAATAATAAAAAGTAAAGGGATGGCATTGCTTTGCTAAAGCTAATGCTACAGTATAGGACGCTTTTTTTGCGGGTAAAGGGTCATTATGTTCATATCAGCTAAAAATATTAATAATAATTAATAGTGTAAATATGAACACAATCACACTGCAATAAAGTGGATTCTATAAGCATACAAACACGTTTTTTTGAACGATCGATCCTATGGGTGCTATATGATATGATATATGATATTTGCTTGAGAAATCTAAAAAACTTTCGAATACCAAATTTGGTAACGATATCTGTCGGGAGCAGAACATAACAAACATAACATAAAAATAACTAAACACAAGCAGTACATATGTAAATGCTCTTGTTGCATATTTTCTTTAATCACGCTCTTCGCTTGATCTACTGCGTTAGAACCAGAGCTGGGAAGCCCATAGCCCAAACGGGCACTTTTTGTTCGTGCACTTATGGCAAATCGCTCTCTTTTTGCCCAGCTTTGGTTAAAACTCACTCAAGCGGGAGCTTTTATTTGATACACTCTTGTTCTCTTTTACTGAAGTCGAGCTTTCGCATGCAGCTGCTGCTGCCATTTTTTTGTAGGATACCAAAATTTTTTAAAATTTGTAAACTAGTATAATTGCCCAATTCAAGAATTACTTGAACCAAACTTATATGTATGTAAAAACAAAAATTCTAGCCTATTTTTAGGACGGACAAAAAAAATAAATATTATACAAAAAGTAACTACCGGCTACTAGCGCCATTACATGTGTCATAAATGCAATGCGTTGTGATACGGGTAATTTTTCTTAAATACCATTAAAGAGAAACTTTTCTTAAACGAGCTATACATATTTTCATACTTGTTAAAGTTACATATTTCGGTACGGCTTACAAATTCCGAATAAAAAATAGGCCAATCCAGAGGATCGCCTGAGAATATTGGCAAATCTTGTGTAATAGTATGTCTTGCCATAAACGTTCTCATTACGTTTTGAGTACACATATCATCATAATTTTTTGATTCATAACATTCATATTCTAACTTGTGCGTTTTACTCTGCATGGGTTTTTGGTTGACGTTATCTTCGGTGCATAGGCTACCAGCCATGAACTGTCTTCTTCACACTGTGCCAATACCAATTCCTGCTGAAGTCGCCGCTGTTTAAGTTCTTGTTCCTTTTTCAAGAAACACCGCTTTGTCCATTTGTGATTCCATATCCTGATTTGGGTTGTTGTCTTTGGCAGATTCGTTATCGTCTTCTTAAATTTGGGTGACATGATCGCTGTCCACGATTTCTTTTCCCAAATCTTTGTCCAAAAGAGACTCAATTATACTATGTATATGCAATGTGTGTATCAGAGATCTGCAATAGTGCCTGTTTTGTGGCAATAATCATACTCTCATAAAAAGTAATGGCAGTGTCAGCTGCATTCTCTTTTGAATTTCAAGAGTGACAATGGCACTCCTTCCGAGCAGTGAGAAAGAGAAAGGTGAGAGCAAAATGTTTATTTCGTGTCATGGTAGAATTGACATGGTAGAGTAATAGAGAGTGCGTTCGCTCACACGAAGATCATATTTTTCAGTCTTGTTACTACTGTTGATGTGGTAGGTTGGCGATGCGCATGATTTTTTTTTCAGCTAAAGCACGCAGTACATGTGTATGTGTGCAAACACAAGAATTGTGTTAATTGCGTGAATATTTTTATTTGCAGCATTTGCAAGCATACACATGCACATGTATGCTATGTGTAAATACAACATAGCATACATATATATGTACATACAAGTGCGAAGTGGCGAGCAACCGATCCAGCAACGCAGAAGGTACATGCAGCCATAAGCGAAGCACTTTCTGGCAAAGCAGAAGTTAAAGTCCTGCAGGAAACTATACAAATAGAAGTGCTCGACTTAGACGAACTCAGCACTGACGAAGAAGTTGTCCATGCTCTGTTCGAAAAAGTGGAGAGCGAAATCCCTGGCATGGCCAATCATGAGGAAAAGCTATGGCGGTACCCAGATCGCCTTGCTCAGGCTGCACCCAGACATAGCAACAAAACTGATCCAGATGGGCAAAATTCGCATAGGTTGGGTCATATGCCGAATCCGCCAGAGACACGAGCCCATAAGGTGCTTTAAATGCATGGGCTTTGGACACACTTCAGTCAGATGCAAAAGCAAACAGGCGATCTCCAAGCACACCTGTTTTAGATGCGCAGAGACTGGACATAATACAAACAATTGTCAAAAGGAGGCCCACTGTATTCTCTGCACTGGGCTGGGTGGAAAGGGTAGTGCTTCTGCGCATACTGTACTTAGCAAAGCCTGTCCTGAGTAAAATCCCTGCTCAATGGTTAAGCTATTACAACTAAGCCTATACCATTGCTGAGCAACCCAGGATCTGCTAGATCAAACAATCCTGGAACAAAAAGTGGACTTCGCCATACTCAGCGAACCTTATCGGGCGAACGAAGAGGGTGTGTGGATCCAAAGCACTGATGGTGGAGCTGCGATATTGAGTTGTGGCCGACAAGATCTACAAATCTCGCAGCGCCTAACCCGAAGAGGATTCGTTAGGGCTAAATGTGGTGAGCTTTTTCTATATAGCTGCTATATAGCGCCAAGTGCATCCCTAGATGAGTTCGAAAGAACTGCACAAGAGATAGTTGACGATGCCCAAGGTAAATCCTCAGTAATCATAGCTGGAGATTTTAATGCCTGGGCCACTGAATGGGGTAGTAGCAGGACGAACTGCAGAGGCTCAATCCTACTTGACGCCTTCGCTACACTAAACGTGTGCCTGCTCAACAGTGGAGACAGACCTACCTACAGCAAGGCAGGAAGAGAGTCCATAATTGACCTGACTTTCGCGAATCCAGAATTAACTCGTTGCAGAATGTGGCATGTGTCCCAACTGTATACTCACAGCGACCACTTTGCCCTAATAACAGAAACGGTACAGTCAGGTGCTAGGCGGAACCTACAAAGAGCTCGGTACGTTGGCTACAGGGAGAACACACAGTGTATGGAAAGACTACCGGCGCATGCAAGCCAGCTCAGAGCGGTTGTGGATGCAAACGACTGCGCTGAGGCAGTATCTGCGGTAGTCAAAACAGCTTGCGATGCTTCAATGTGCAGAGGTGGGAGCAGGAGGCGCCCTGTACCCTGGTGGAATGAAACGATCGCCGATGCAAGGAGAGACTGTCTAACTGCAAGGCGGAATCACCAACGATCTCAAGGAAGTACATCACATACCTGGAACGGCGAAGTTTTTAAAGCCAAGAAAAAGATCCTCAAAGGCGCCATCAAAAGGAGCAAAGCGGAGTATTTCCAAATGCTCTGCGCTGCAGATGCCGAGCCATTTGAGAAAGCGTACAAACTGGTCATGGGGAGGTTAAATAGAAAACCAGTACCCACAGGTGCGGTCCACCTAGCACACATTGTGGAAACGCTCTTTCCGCGGCAGAACTTGATCATACCACCGCCACTAACTGTACAGGCACAAAGGAGCTATGCACATACCAACACAGAGGAAGTCCTTAGTGCAGTAGCTTAGCTAAAAAACGGAAAGGCGCCTGGCCCAGATGGCATTCCAAACACTGCTCTTCGAATCATCATGGAAACGTACCCGGAGGCATTCGTCAGTATGTACAAAAAATGCATAACAGAACGCACTGTACCTCGCCGATGGAAGGTACAGCGTTTAGTCCTCATACCAAAGACCGGCAAACCAACTGAAGACCCGTCGGCATACCGACCCCTGTGTATGTTGGATAGTATGGGTAAAATCTTCGAAAGAATCGTCTGCAACAGATTGGAGACCGAGTTGACTCTCTCGGACCACCAGTATGGCTTTCGAAAGAAAAGAAGCACAAACGACGCAATAGAGGCAGTAACGCGCCTGGCAAGTAGCGCCATAAGTGCAATACTGCATGATCTGCACGCTTGATGTAAAAAAGCCTTCAACTCGGCACGTTGGGAAAACATACTACGCGCGCTCACAAGGATGCAGGCGTCTACATACCTCATCCAACTTATCCAGAGCTACTTCGAAGACCGTGTTCTGCTCTACGACACAGAGTCAGGACAGCGCCAATACAGAATAACAGGAGGAGTCCCTCAAGGCTCAGTCCTTGGGCCGATCCTCTGGAATATCATGTATGACGGAGTACTTAAACTGAGACTCCCAGACGGTTGTACGCTCATAGGCTTCGCGGACGTCGCTAAACATGTTAGCAGTGTCTCAAGGGCGGCTAGCTCAGCTGTGGCAATCAATCATTGATTGGCTATTAGAGTGCGGACTCTCACTGGCGGAGCAGAAGACCGAGGCTGTACTCATAAGCAGCCGGAAAAAAGTGGAAACAGCTACCCTCCGAGTAGGTTCCACCATAGTCGTAACAAAACCAGCACTAAAATACCTGGGAATCATGATAGACCGCAGACTGACGTACAAACACCACCTAGAGTACGTCAGCCTAAAAGCAGCAACAATCACCAGCTCGATAAGCACTCATGGCTAACTGTAGAGGTCCTAGGGAAAGAAGCAGAAGACTAGTTGCTGGTGAGGTTACGTCTACAATGCTATACGGCTCAGACATATGGGCGAATGCTATAAATGTGTCAACATATAGTCGAGGATGCAAGATGGCATACAGGCGATGCAGAGTTGCGAGTTGCTTCCGCACAGTATCAGAAGACGCGGCTCTCGTAGTGGCTGGCATGATACCGCTCGACCTTCTTGCCGCGGAAGGGCACTCTGGCAGTACGGTCAACGCTGAAATTAGAAATGCGACCATAAGTAGATGGGATCAGAGGTGGCAGCTGGCATTCAACGGCAGATGGACCCATCGTCTTTTACCAAACATTGAAGCATGGTTAAACCGTCGGCACGGCCAAGTAGATTTCTATCTTGCGTTAATACTAACTGGCCACGGCTTTGAACACAAGATCGAACCCTTCTGCGACTACTGTGGAGGCGATGTGGAAGAAAACGCGGAACATGCTTTCTTCGTATGCCCACAGTTTTCCGAAGAAAGAGCAATCGCGATCGGAAATCTAACTGCAGATACCATCATAAGCCGGATGGTCGAGAGTGCTGAGGTATGGCAAGCAGTGGCTAACTTAGCCTCTGCTATATTAAAGGAGTTGCGACGCCAAAAACGAGTTCGGCGAAATACCATGACGAGCGGCCACTGAGTACCCGCGAAGTAGTGCTTTTGGGCTATGGGTTGCCCAGCTCTGATGAATCATGGTACCACTGCTCTCTCGTAAGTTGTTAATGGTTTTTCTCACGCTGTCTTTTTTATTGTGATGTATGTTAGAATGTAAGGCGAACCATTTGCAGTCGAGTTTGGCACTATTGGCACCATAGTGTTAAGAGTGGACGAAGGCAAAAGTGACATGCACACTGCAGTGTTTATGTATGGTGCCTAAGCAAACTATAATGTCAAAATTAGTCGGACATTTGTGGTGGTCGTATAATACACTGCCACTGCTGCAGTTCTCTGGTGTGTATGTCCAAGTTTACATACTCGGCTGTACATACACAACTTTACATATACCCTTTTCAGTCGTACACACACATACAAGTATGCCCAAGTTTGTCTGCTCGGCCGTACATACAAGTAAGTTTTAAAATGCGTAGTTGAATTCCAAGAAACAACTGCCTGTACAAGCCAGTGTTTTTTTTTTTTTTTTTGATAGGTGGGGGAATCTTGAAAAGCCGAAAAGTGTGGGACTTGGGTACAAACAAGTGTGATCTAGAATGTTTGCACATAATCACTCACACACACATATGTACATACATGCTTGCACTTTGTTCATTTTTGTGACGCAGTATCTAGCGTCAGTCTACAGCAGCACCTCCTTGTACTATAATTTTCTTTTGTACAATCTTCAAGCTCCAGTCAAGTGCTTAGGTCTAATTTGTCCACATGCCAGTCAAAAAAGCTCGAAGGATCATATTTATCTGGCTCGAACGACCGGATTTGTCATTTATTTTCCAAAGACGATGTTGTATTTTCTTAATATTTTATTAAGCCATAAAATTAGGAACTATAAAATTGTACAACATTAATTTGCGCTCCTTGCGCGTCAACCATTTGCCACATTTATTCAACAACAACAACCAACGCCGTATCAGAATGGCGGGCATAGTCACATGTCCATGCTTAGTCAGTGTATCGATACTTATCACTTCACTTCACCAACGAGTATAAAATTAGATAGAGTGGAACGACTGGCCGTTAGCATTTACTCACTGGTTGCCCCGTTTAGCAATTATTAGGATTTTGCTCGGTTCAGTTAGCAATTGTATTTTGCATGCGTGCGAAGAGCATGGAAGAAAAACCCGAACGCCGTCGTCTGTACTGCTCATATGTGTTAAGTTGTTGTTGGCTGCTGTGTTGCATATTTTGTTTTGGTTCTTCATTCATATTTGTTTTTCGCGCAACTAGTAAAGTGTGCGTATGCATGAATATGGAATCAAGGGGCGGGGGATATGTGAGGTTTTTTGCGTGTATTTGACCGAAAGGCAAATAGTTTTGAGCAGGTAGTAATGTTTTTTGTAGTACGTTGGACAATTTGTATGCTATTCAAAATTGATTCTTAATACAAAGGGTCTAACTGGATAAGGTACTGGAAACTGTCCCCAGCGATTTTTTAAAACTTATAATGCAGTTCGATCCATAATCAAAAAAAAAAATATTTCACAAAATTTCAGATCTTAAACTTAATGCGTTGGGGTTTAATTAAAAAAAACGTGTTTTTCGTTTTTATTTAATTGTGACTAAACTACTGAATATTTTTGAACCATTTTTGTTTGATTCTAAGTTGCCAATGGGGCTATATTTAATTTTTTATTTGGTGTGAATATGAATCAAATCGATTCGGTGAAACAATGTTAAAAAAAATAAAACAAACATTTTTTTATTTTTTTTTTTATTTTTTTTTTTTTCAAAAGATGTTAAAAATTATAATAAGTTTTTGTAATATTTAATAGAGTACATACTTCTTGTTATTATGATAAAAAAAAAAATTATTTCGTATGTAAATATACAAATATGTATTAACATTGCTCAACAAAAGATTTTTTCTTTGTTAAGAGTATTAAAAAATACAAATTTAATAGTTTAGTTCAGTGATGGGCAAAACTCATACAAACAAACATTTCTTTGTGTGAGTAAACAGCGCAGTAAGCAAAAGCGCACGAGAGAGCAAGAACCGCAATCAAGCAAAAACGTGCGAGAGAATTCACACACTTGGACCGTGCATGAGCCGACTGCGCTGCGGCAGATTTTGGTGCAATAGCCTCGCGAGTTATGCAAATTGAGAGACTGCCCACCACTGGTTTAGTTATTCATTCAAATGTGCCTAAACTCTACTTTGTTTCCATAACTAAGTGTATTGTTACTTCAAAACAAGAGCCGAAGCCACGTACCATCAATTGCGTGTCTGTTGCTTAGCAACGTAGAGCAACGTCAGCGTCGCATACGTCACTGCGGCAGAGAAAACTTCAATACATAAGCAAAAAAAAATGTGAGTGTATTTTGTGCCGACCACTGCTTCAAAGACTTTTTAGTTTATTGTTTTTCGACGGCAAATCAATTTTGACTCCAATCGCCTACAATCACAAAGCAAAGGAACGGATATTTTGGCGGCGACTTTTTGGTTTGGTGCCACGCAAGTAGGCGGCGTAGAAGAAGTTTTGTTTGCAAGCGCGTTATTCGTCGTTTGCTGGAATACTGTTAATCGAAGGAAAGTGATAGAGGACTCAATTTGTAGATAATTTCCTATCCTTCAATAGAGTGCTTGGACATTTTTGCGAAAGTCCTACCGATTTTTCGGTAGGAGCAGATTTTGCGAAAAACACCTTGAACACTTTTTAAACTTTGAATCAATGACCTTGATTTATGTTGTATTTGATAGTTTTTTTTACTGCCAATAATTTTTATCTGAAAAACATGAATCTAACTTTTTTAGCAAAACAATATCATCAAAAACTACAGCAACCACCTGCCGCTTGAAAACTAGGTGTAAGACGTATAGGGTCCCAAGTTAGTTGCACCAAATCAGTTTCAGATCTGTACAAGTATCTCCCGACTTTTTTTTCCCAAAATTTAGTTAATTATAAAATTTGAACCATGATGCGGTCGCAATAAAAAAAAAAAATTGTCATAGAAAATGATTCAAAGTTTTTTTTCTAAAATGACAAAAAATAGATTGCAAGCTAATGCAAAATTAAGAATTTTATATCGAGAGGGGTTAGTTTGGTTTAAAATCTATGTTGAATGTAATCCCATACATTTTTATTGAAATTGCACCATTTAAAACAAATAATTAAAAAATCATTTGTTGAGCAATGTCAAAATTTTTATATTTACCTACAAAATAAATACATTTTTTCCATCATATAAACAAGAAGTATGTATGTATTCTTTTAAATATTAGAAAAATGTATTATAATTTTTGCCATCTTTTGACAAACAAAACAATTTTTTTTTCACACATTTAAAAAAAAAAAAACATTAAAAAATTGTTGTTTTATTTTTAACGTTGCTCCACCAAATCTATTTGATTCATATTCACACCAAATAAAGAACGTACCTTATTCAGCTAGACCTTTAAATGGCAATATGTGTAACAAGACAACCCGGCTTACATTCAAATTTGACAAAATTTCCAATTACAACATTACTTAAACAATTCTAAAGTAGACAGTGCACCTTTTTTTAGTTTGTGTGCCCCACGGCAATAAAGTAAAGTGATAAAGATCGCAAACGCCAGCATCTTTTGCAAGTTACTTTACGTTAAGATGGAAATTTTATTAAGAATATTATTTAAGAATATAAATAATAATAATTATAAAAGAAAATTGGTTGTGTTTATGTACTTATATAATATATTTATTTTTTAAACAACAAATATTTATTTTATTTCAGCAGCAATAATATATTACATTTGTATTAAGAATCAATTTTGAATAGCATACAAATTGTCCATTCGTTCCCCTTGTACATTGTACACGAAGAAACGTACAAAAAAATTACTACCTGCTCAAAACTATTTGCCTTTCGGTCAAATACACGCAAAAAACCTCACATATCCCCCAACCCTTTGATTCCATATTCATGCATACGCACACTTTACTAGTTGCCCGAAAAACAGATATGAATGAAGAGCCACAACAAAATATGCAACACAGCAGCCAACAACAACTTAACACATTAGAGCAGTACAGACGACGGCGTTCGGGTTTATTTTATTTATTAATATCTAACAATAAAATTACACACTGCCTTTTTAGTTTTATGTCAGCTTAAATTTACATGAACTTAAATACAGTTTTCATTATTCACAACAAGAACCAAGAGCTAAGTTGCAGTTCCACGGGTTCTGTGTCGCTTCTCAGCGTGCGTTCGGTGCTGCGATTTATGTGCGAGTGGAAACTGATTCCGGGATATCAGCTCATCTACTCGCGGCGAAAACCAGAGTCGCTCCAGTCAAGACTGTTTCCTTACCGCGTTTAGAGTTGTGTGGTGCGGTTCTCCTTGCCGACTTATCAGCGGCGCTACTTCCACAATTGCCTGTCAATAACTATTAAGTTTTATTTTGGACAGATCGTTCTAGCTTGGCTGAACAAGCCTCCATGTAAGTTGCTAACATTTCCATTTCGTTGCTAACAGAATAACTAAAATCACAGAGTCTACCGTTGTTGGCAAATGGTCTTACGTAAGGTCCGAAAATAATTCTGCTGACTTGGCTAGCAGAGGCGCTACACCTCGAGATCTTGCTGATAGCAACCTATGGTGGCATGGGCCAGAATGGCTGACTTTAAGGCAAGATCTATGGCCGGCACCAGTCGAGCTACTCCACGAGACAGAGTTAGAGCAACGCCCTCTCAAATGCAACTGGACCACGATCCCTGAACGGCTCAGCATCATGGATCGCTTTTCGGAGAGAGGAAGAGCACTCCGAGTTATGGTACACGTCATCCGTTTCTTCAAGAAGTGTCGAATGCCCGATACTCAATTTCCCATTGAGCTCAGCAACAACGATCTGTCAGATGCCCAAGATCGTTTAATTGCTCATACTCAACGCGAGGAGTACTCCAAAGAATACCGATATTTGCTGAAGCGGCAACCGGTTCCAAATTCAAGCAGTATTATTATGATTATTTACTATTAAGCCTTGTTTGGCGTCGAAAGATTCCAAACGGCCTCTATGCTGCCCATAGGCTATCCACAAGTAGTCTCCATTGTCTTCTTCGTAGAGCGGTCTCTCTGAGCTCCATGATTGCACGCTGGTGTTGATCTCGTTCAGGACTGATCGTCTCCAGGTAATTTTTGGGCGGCCTCTGTGGGTTGTATTGCAAGGACATATATGTGATGTCGTTCGGTGGTTTGCGCAATGTGTGGCCGATCCAGCCGAGCTTCCTTCTTCCAATCTCTATCTTGGCGTCCAACATGCCAGTTCTTGACCACAGTTCTTCAGTTGACATTCGATTTGGCCAACAAAAAGATCTTACGCAAGATCTTACGAAGATATCGATTGACATAGCTGCGTATTGTCTGCTGTACTTGCTCTGTTACAAACCCACTTTCGCAGCAATAAAGGAGAATGGACAAGACACAAGATTTAAAGATCGAGATTTTGGTTCGGAGACTATAACAATTCGATGACCATATCTTGTTTAGTCGTGTAAAAGCACCGATTGATTTTTTAATTCTTGCAGTTACATCTGTCATTGTGCCTCCGCTAGATGTTATTGCGCTTGCCAAATATTGACATTCCCCGACTCTTTCAATTTGTCGGTCGTATAACTTTAAGGGCTCTTCTGACGTCGCATTGATTTCTTTTGTCTTGATCACGTTGATTAGTAGACCAACCTATTCACCTTTGGCTCCTAGGGCCACACCCTGGTAATCACGTCGACTCGTGAGCGAAACTTGGTGAAGGGTACCCGTTTTTGGCCTCCTAGACATACTCTGATTCTTGGACTAAACAGGGAGTTTGCACAGTCAGGATGGGGTTGTGCAATAGGGTTGGCAGCGGATAACGGACCACGTGATCCACCATTGCGTTTAGACAAACAAACGGCCACTAAGCTCTCGCTCTGATCCTGTAACCATTGCCAGGTTCCGTCAACAACAACACTAAAGCAACATGAATAAAACTTCTACAGATGAGAATACCCCAGGGGGTAACCGAGCTGCGGCTAATCCCTCCGCCCCGGCGGCTGGCACATCGATTCTGGGGGTGCCAATTTCATGTCTAATAGTGAACATACATACAGACAATCCACCAATTGAAGAAACAGACAAGCAGTATCTCACTTTAAATCCTTTCCTTGATCCGAAGGGGGCTATAAAAGTAAGCGAACGCATAAGTTCGTCGGAAAATCTGAGCTATGACGAACGACATCCCATCATTATTCCATATTCATGCGTTTTCACGAAACTCCTTGCTCGTTTTACACACCGCGTTTCACTTCATGGTGGAAACCAGGTAATGACACGTCAAATTCGTGCAAGATATTGGGTTCCGAAGCTTCGAAACTTAGCTAAGCCTACGGTCAACTCCTGCTGAGTGTGTGTAGTTCATCGAAAGAGACTACAGACCCAGCTAATAGGCAGAGAACAACTTTATCTCGTCCTTTTACCCAGGGGAAGTTTTTGCTGGACCGTTTGATATAAAAAACTGCACATGCCGGGCGTGTCTGATCAGAAAGGGATACGTCTGCGTCTTTGTGTGCTTAAGCACAAAAAATTCTTGGCAGCTTTTGCTCGTTTTGTGACGAGACGAAGCTGCCCGCAACAACTCTTTTCCGACAACGGAATGAATTTTGTGGGTGCCACAACAGCAAATTTCCCGTGACTTTCTGGCAGTGACAAAGGCCAAACTAACTTCACGGTACAGCTCTCATAACCTTACGTGGCTTTTCAACCCTCCTAATGCACCACACATGGGCGGATTGTGGGAGGCTGGAGTTTAAAGCTTCAAATCGCTTTTCTATAAGTCGACTTCCTCCATCAAATGTACATTCTAAGAACTGTCGACATAGCTCCCGAAGATCGAATCGTGCCTGAATTCCAGACCAATTGCGTCCATATCCGAGAATCCTGCTGATTTGCTGGCCCTAAGTCCAGGCCACTTCCTAATAGGCGGTCCGCTCCTATCCATCGCAGAGCCAGAGATTAAGGAAACCGCAATGTCAATTATTTATCGATGACAACGTTTGAAGGCTCTTAACCAGCAGTTTTGTTTAAAAAATATTCAGCCGGGCGACATGGTGATTGTTAAACAAGACAATCTCCCACTTAACATATGGCTCCTAGGCAGGATGCAAAGCTATCCCGGTGCTGATGGCATGGTCCGCGTAGTGGACATCATGACTGCTCGTGGCGCTATTAAACGGCCAGTGGCCAAATTAATTCTATTATACTTCATGTAGAGCCTAGTCTAAAGTGCGAATAATCAAGTGTTGTCCCCTATATTACATTTTTTCCTTATTAACTACTAAAATTGTATTTTTTTTCTCGTACTAGTCCAAACATGTCACCTTTCCCTTACAGCCACGAGCGAAGTCGCCCTAGGTTAGGTTAGGTAGGAGCGGCAGCTGGCTTGAGAGGCCAGCACACTTAGGCCTTGACCGGCCCGTTGTGAAACCGCGTGGATCACGATTTTACACCCTTCTCCTGAGGAAAATTAAAAGGATTCCCATCCTGTTGCTACAATGTAACTTGCGATCCTCCTCGGACATATAAACTCTAGCTCCGCTAGGTTATGAAGAAAGTAGTTTCCTAAGTACTTTTTCCTGCGTCTACTGAGAGCCTCACAGGAGCAGAAGAAGTGTTCTACTGACTCAATTTCTTCCTCATCTCTGCAGCTTCTGCAAAAATCGTTGCTCGGAGCATTCATTCTGGTCGCATGTGTTCCCACAAGCCAGTGTCCGGTGATCGCTCTGACAACTGCCGAACACTGCGACCGGTTGAGTCCGCAGAGCCTCGCGGATCGTTTTGGGTCGATTTTTGGCCATATTTGGCGGCTAATTGTGCAGTGGGGTGTATTGTGCCACTGCCTTTGTACATGGGATCTAAATTTTTCCCTAGTCTGAAGCTTAAAAGTGGCCATTGGCATACGAATATCCTCTTTGTCTGGCAAGAGGGTAAAGGTCGTGCCCTGTCTGGCCAATTCATCTGCTATCTCGTTACCTGTTATATTTTGGTGCCCTGGCACCCAAATGAGGCTAATAACGAACTGCTGTGCCATCTCTTGAATAGATCTGCGGCAGTTGTTGACTGTCAACGAGTTTGAGGACAGTGCCAGAAGTGACTTGATAGCGGCCTGGCTGTCCGAGTATATATTTATGGCACCGGTTTCCAGGCCGGTATTACGTAAGCAGATCAAAGCCTCGTTTATGGCAAGGATCTCCGCTTGAAAAACGCTACAATGATTCGGAAGTCGGAAAGATTGCCGAATATTTAGTTCCTCAGAGTAGAGAGAGCTGGCCACCAGATAGATACCGCATACAGAAGTATGGGGCTAACTATGGCAGTGTAAATCCATCGAACTATATGAGGGGACATACCCCATTTGAGTCCTATTGTTCTTTTACATGCGAAGAGTGCAGTGTTTGCTTTCTGTACTCTGTCTGCGATGGTTAGATTCCAACTAAGTTTCTTATCTAGTACAAGCCCCAAGTATCTTGCACTGTCGCTAAAGGACAAGACGGAGTCATTTAATTTGGGAGGAGATAGATTAGGGATCTTATACTTTTTAGAGAAGAGTATAAGCTCAGTTTTGGCTATGTTGACACTTAACCCGCTTTCGGTTGTCCAGAGTGACAGCTCTTTGAGTTTTAGTGTCATGCGGTCACAAAGGGTTTGTGGGAATTTTCCATTCAGCAACATAACCACATCGTCCGCATAGGCCACAACTTTGCAACCTCCTCCTGCGACGTAGCAGCGTGTTAACTGCCACGTTCCATAGAAGGGGAGAAAGCACCCCCCCTGTGGGGTGCCCCCACTCACGTACCTACAGATAGATGACGTGCCAAGTGAAGAAGTCACTGTTCTGCTCAGTAGCAGCTGGCTGACTAGATTCACTAGACATTCATCCACCTCTAGGCGCAGGAGTGCATTCGTTATTGCCCTAGGATCGATGTAGCTGAAAGCACCTTCGATATCCAGGAAGGCAGCAATAGTATATTCCTTGTTGTGCAAGGATTTTTCTACGTATGATATGACAGAGTGAAGTGCGGTTTCTGTCGATTTACCCTTACAATAGGCGTGTTGCGATTCTGATAAAAGTTTGGGGTCGATTGACGTTCTCAGGTATAACCCTATCAATCTTTCCAAGGTTTTTAAAAGAAACGATGACAAGCTTATCGGTCTGAGATCCTTTGGGACTGTATGTGATGCTTTGCCCGCCTTGGGTATAAAGACCACTTTAGACGTTAGCCATGAAGATGGGATTTGGCCGAGCGCAGTAATGTAATTAAAAATGGCTTTTAGCCACAGGACTACCAGGTTCCCCCCGTGTTGCAACTGGGCTGGTATTATCCCATCGGGACCTGGAGATTTGTATGGGTCAAAACTGTTTATGGCCCATTTGATGTTGGAGTCTGTTATAATTTCGTCCAACACGATTACCGGAAAGTGGAAGAGATGACACGTTGGAGCAACTGTTGTGTTGCCCGGGAAATGCGTGTCCAGTAGTAACTTTAGTGATTCTTCACTGGAAACTGTCCAGGAGTCATCAGGTTTCTTTAGATAGCCCATGTTATAGGGCGATTTTGAGAGTAATCTACGGAGCCTAGCGGCATCCGAAGAAGATTCAATTTCAGAGCAGAACCTTCTCCACTCCTCTCGCTTAGCTTTTCTAATCACTTTCTTATATTGAGCTAAACTCTGTTTGTATGCTACCCAGCTATGCTCGCATTTTAACCTTTTTGCTTTATTAAAAAGTGTCCGACAGCTTGCCCTTAGACTATCTATTTCTGGTCTCCACCATGGTGGTTTCCTTTTACCTCTTGGCTTGCTTTTTGGACATGATGCTATGTAAGATTTGTTACACGCTTCCGTGAAGGTTTTTATGAGATGCTCAAGTTTCTCCATTGACGGAGGAGCTATCTCTGGAGGGATTGCAAGAATCTTGGTCAGTTTTCTTTTAAAGACATCCCAGTTGGTCCTACGAGGGTTAATGAACTCAACTGGGGCTGGAGTTGAGACAGATAATTGCAGTTCAATATATCTGTGGTCAGAGAAGGAGTGCTCTTTCGAGACTCTCCAGTTAGTTACTTGATCGCTTAGAAAATTGGAGATAAAAGTTAGGTCGATGACCTCTTCTCTATCCTTAATTATGAATGTGGGATCATTCCCCCGATTACAGATTGTCAAATTAGTGTTAAGGAGATATTCAAAGAGTAACTCACCCCTTACGTTTGTGTTAGAGCTCCCCCATAATCCATGGTGAGCATTTGCATCACAGCCGATCAGTAGGCCAGTGCCCATATCATCGCTGTCCTTGACCAATTTTTGGAGTTTCTGACCCGGAAGTGGGTCCATGTCCTCATAAGCCATGTATACGGAGGCTATACGCATCGATTTATTCTGGAGCTCCAGACTAATCGATGTGATATCACCATCGCTGTAATTATAGAGCAAAAATACACTAAGGTGCTTTTTTGCCAAAATGCATGTACGGATTTTACCTTCATCTGGGGCTACCAATAGCCTATATTTTGCTGTGCTGAGTCTAGAAACCTTGCTGGCCACAATCCACGGTTCCTGGATCAGCATGATGTCGACTTCGCCCCCAGCCAGGCGAGTACATCCACAACGCGGATCGGTGAAGAGGTGGCATGCACCGCCATCATCAGTTCTAGGCTGGACCGGACTATGAGGTTGGAGGTCGTGTTCAAGGTCGACTCACAGCTCTCTTGATGAGGCCATCTGAGGAAACTTTTCCAACATTGTGTTGGCGGATGAAAACTTCCACCGTCCGTCCCTCATTTCTATTGTGCTCGGGGTCGATGCGTATCCTGGCATCATCCAGGCCGGTTTTATTGCCAGTCTTGGGATGGATCCTTTCTGGATCGACTGCCGGGTCCATCGCGGGGCTTAGGCGGAGGGAAGGAATGACTGCTGGCCGAGGCCACAAACATGCATTTGGCGAGAGGCTGCAGCGAAGACTGAAGTAGGCAAACATCGGTACCACAAGCGCAAATAGGTAGTAGGACTAGCTAGCAACTGTTTTGACCATCTAGGGAAAGAAAGAGAAAATTTATATGACTTTTATGTGAAAATCCAAAATGGATACCTACTAACCTGCAAAATAAACAAATTTGCAGGTAGCTGCCGTTTAAAGGAAACTTGGCCATCTAGAAACTGATTTGGCCAACTAGGAAAAGAAAAAGTTAAATAATACAACTTTTATAGGAAAATTAAAAAAAAAATATATGCTAACCCGTAAAGTAGGACAAATTGGCACATAGCTGCCATACATAAAAAGAGTAAATTCCGTAGATTCGTGGGCACAGGCAAGTGGTAGACTCCAAAAACGACCCACCAAGATTATTATTATTATTATTAGCATGTTTATTACAATAATGGATTGTACAAACTTTGCCTATTCACATAAATTATTAATAAAGGTTATCCAATTTGATCTATCTCTCGCTATGTATCTTAATTCACTTATGGACTTCTTCGTTTCGCGTTCTATGGTTTTACGCCAAGTATTGCGTGGACGACCTTGTGAACTTCTGCCTTGGGGGTTCCAGGAGAGTACTGCATGTGCTGCCTCGTCTGTATTTTTTCGCAGCGTATGTCCCAACCATCTTCATTTTCGAAATCGTATTTCCTTTACAATTGGTTTCTGCATAGTGGCACGCCACAACCTTTCATTTGAGATTACTCTCGGCCACCATATCCGCAAGATGGACCGGAGACATCTATTGACAATTGCAATTTATGAGCCAACGCCATCGTTAAGTGACATGTTTCGCTTCCGTATAGCAGCACAGACTTGACGCAAGAATTGAAAATTATAATTTTTGTATTTTGCGTTAAAGTCCTGCATCTCCAAATTCGCATAAGACTGCGGAAACTGGCTCTGGCTTTCCGAATGCGGGTGTCGATATCGTTGGCTACTCCTCCAGATGTTGTCACTCTACTACCAAGATATTCAAATTCGCATACATCCTCGATCGCTGTTTCATAAACGTAGAGCGGTGTTTGGCTTGTGTTCTTATTACGCATACATTTCGTCTTACTTATGTTGATTTTAAGCCCGATACGTTGCGCCGCACTTGACAACGCACTTAGTTTGTGTTGCATTTCTTCATGGTTGTTGGCAAAAAGTGCGACATCATCCGCGTAATTTTTGGAAGTTTGCAAATAATGGATTCTTTCCATTGAGTTGGAAATACTTCCGAATTCCAAATTTGTAAGAATAGTGGGCGCAGCAGTACTGCTGACACATCTGGGTCTGTTTTAAAGCACTCTGCAGGAATTCCATCTGATCCGGCAGCTTTCCCGTTTTTAAGTTTAGTGATCGCGGCTTTGATTTCTTCTACGGTGGGAGCATCAGTGTTGATATTTCTGCTTACATTGAGGTGCCGGCATATAAGCGAAACATCGACGTTTTCAACCTCATGTGCAACGTTCAAAGTTTGTTCGAAATACCGTTTCCAGGCTGTAGTTTGTTCCTCTTTATTCTCTCATGTTCCCGAGGTCAGCTGCGTTTTGGGCTGTCTGGCCTATATTTTTAAAGTAATCGTTTTTATCTTTTTTTGTTTGACGTTTTATTAATATTGTATGCCTCTTGTATTGCAATTTTAACTCAGTCTGGCCGCGACGGCTTACGGTGCTCGAAATTTTTTCTTTAATCTTGCGTCTGCTTTCAAACAGTGCCCAACTTGCCGGTATTAGCCACTCTAAAACCAAGAGCTTGGGTGCATGCTTCCTTTAATCCTCGATGTATTTGTTCCCAAGCTAAATTAACTTCGTCGCTATTATTTTCCACAAAAGCAGTAGAGGCGGCTCGCATTCTATTGGATAGATCTGCTCCCCTGCTCAGTCTTAAGTTTGCTGATGTCAAATTTTTTCTGTATTTGCTGCTGTTTCTTACGAGACCAGAGGTTGAGATGTAATTCAGCCACAATCATAAAATGATCGCTACCAATGTCAGCGCTCCTCTTGTTACAAACATCGCAACAGATATTGAAAAACTGACGGGATGTACATATGTGGTCTATTTGCGACTCAAACGTACCGCCTGGAGACTGCCATGTGACTTTATGCGCTTTTTTGTGGATAAAGACAGATCCAACAATTCTTAAATCGTGTTTGTAACAAAGATAGCTGGAAAAAAATAATAAATTTTTAATAGTTTTCTTAACTTTTGAAATAAAACTTTTTAGGCGGCATTGTGAATTTTTGGGCATTGTGCATTTTTGAGCATTGTGCATTTTTGGCCATGAATGAATGCGTGAATGAATGAATGTGAATTTCTAAAGTAACTTTAAAATTGTGTTAACCGAAAAAAACGTTAGCTGCTTTTGATATTCTCTTTCGCATTGACGAATTGCGATGCTGACGTTGTGTTGGTGGTCATGACTTCGGCTCTCGTTGAGAGAGCGAACCGTGGTCACGGTATAGAGAGGAGAGTAAAGCGGCCGCGGCTGGTCAGCTAAAGCATGGTGGAATAATACAAGGTGAGGATATGCCAAATAGCGCTCTCTTGTGGGTTCTTACTTTGCTTGCTGTAGTGAATTACATTTCAAAGTGAAAGGTTGTGCAATTGCCGTCGGCCTTCGATCGTATTTCTCCTCGCGTGTTATTGTTGAAGTTCTAATGTGGGTGGATGTTTATTTTAAACAGTATGAACTAGAGTTCAAAGTGAAAGGTTGTGCAAGAGCCGTCGGCAAATGGTCGAAAGAGTCCTTGCGTGTGTTCGTTATAGTGCTAAGAATTAAAATCAATAAACAAAGATTAATCGCCATGAAAAAATATCTTGAAATTTGATTGTAGAATATAAATATATAAAAAGAAGTTACATTTCCTTGGTGATCTTATAACTCAAGAACAGCTGAACCGATTGACACAAAAATTTTAGAGTTCGTTCCCATAAGAAAATGTGTGCATCTGAGCAAGAGAAAACATCCCCTTTGCTACTGTAGCGAGAGCGAGTATGCATAAGGGTGGGCAAAAACTATTTTTTTTTTCTGTTTTGCTGTGCATTTTGTGTGCTTGTTTTGCTATCGCTGCTTGCATGTGTTGCTGAAATTTTGATCGTTTGTTGCTGGGATTTGTACAAAGACTTGTTTTCTTTAAAGGCCTATACGCAGCACGCAAAAAAATGAAAAACTTCATATAAAAAAAATAGTCGCGAAAAATTCGGATAAAAAATTTTTGACAATGGGACGCAGATAAAAAACAAAGCAGTGTTGTCTAAAAATGCTTAACGTTAGATGGCGCCACTACTTCGCTTGGTGTGGTAACACTAACAACAGCTTTTTGGTTTTTGCCGCTTTGGCGCGAATTACCGATTGATTACGCACCATAGCCTCAAACTTTAAATTGAGCACGAAATGTACACAATTGTGTTGGAATATTAGTCCAATACAAAATCTTCCACCTTCTGCGCTGCCCTTTAAATAAGGTTTCACTCAGACACTTCTGTTTTTTTGCAGCCAACCTTTTTACAATTAGGTAGGCAGTCATACTTGCATTGTTTATACTAAGTAATGTTAACAATACTTGTTGATTCAAATCCATGTTGATTTTATTTAATTCCTTGTCTTGTTTTGCGCGCTTAATTTTTGTAAACATAAAGCAGCTGATTATAATTTGAATGTGCCCACATTAGCCCAAAGTATCGAAAAACATATCGATTGATACCACAAAAAAACGATACTTCGATACAAAAAAACACTTTGACTTACTATGCACACACTGGTGGCTCCATCTGAAATAATAAAAAATAGTTTCCATATGGAATTTTTCGAACTGCGTAGACCCCTTAATAAATAAAATACTCGGTTAGTTCAATTAAAACTTTTTTTTTTAATATTATTTATTATTAATTTAATTTAATTTTATTTCATGGCCTTAATATTTAGTTTTAACAGATAAAAAGAAATATATACAGAGCTTAAATTACACTAGTTTAAAGGTGTTTTTTAGGGTAATTTGGGGTCGAGAGACACGAAAATGGCAACCTTTTATTTTCTTAAGCACCGTTTTCGAGATATTTTCGAAAAACATGCTTACGGGCACTTATTTCAATTATTCGTCAATATCTCGTGAACAGAATCTTGTATCGACATGAAAGATGATTAGATCGAAAGGTATTAATGTGCTCTTTACAGTGATATATAATTATTTGCAGGTTAAATAAAAAATATAGAAGTTACAAGCAACCAAAGTCGGAAAAAGTGTAATTTTCGACCATTTTTTAAAATTTCAAATTTTTGATTTGATTTTAAATAACGAAAAAAAATTTTTAAAAATTATGTTAAGCTTTAAACTAAAACAGAGTTATTTTACGAACATTTCGAGTCCAAGATCTTTAAAATCGGATAAGAATTGAAGATGTTATAGAACCATGAACGAAAAACCACGAGTACTGCTCCATACAAATTCGTGATGACGTAACTGAACGCAAATGAAAAACTTTGAGTGAACAATTTTTTTTTCATACAAAAATGTGATTGAGTGAAGATTGGAACTTCCGTACATGGTTTCATAGCATCTACAATTCTTATCCGATTTTGATGATTTTAGACTCGAAATGTTCGTAAAAGAGTTCTCTTTCAGCTTAAAGCTTAACATAATTTTTAAAAAATTTTGTTCGTTAATAAAAAGCAATTCGAAAATTTGTAATTTTTAAAAATGGTCAAAAATTACACGATTTTTCGACTTTTGTTGCTTGTAACTTCTATAATTTTTACCCAATATGTACATAACTATATATAACTGTAAAGAGCACATCAATACCTTTTGATCTAATCATCTTTCATGTCGATACGAAATATTGTTCACGAGATATTGAAAAATAACTGAAATAAGTGCCCAAAAACATGTTTTTCGAAAATATCTCGAAAACGGTGCTTAAGAAAAAAAAAGGTTGCCATTTTCGTGTTTCTCGACCCCAAATTACCCTAAAAAACACCTTTTTACGATGGTTCACTCGATGACCCATAAATTTGTAAACTAGTGTTATTTATTATTATTAATATTATTCTACAACAAAATTTTGAAATATTTTTTATTGCCGATTAAGAGATTAAGAACTTCAACAATAACACGCCGACGGCATTTGCACAACCTTTCACTTTGAAATGTAATTCACTACTGCAAGCAAAATAAAGACCCACGGGAGAGCGCTGCTTGGCATATCCTCACCTTGTATTATTACACTATGGGTCCGTATTTTTCGCCTTTTGTCCTCACCTCGTATTATTATACCATGCCGTGGCCTTGGTGCTGGCGGTGGTTGGCACAAAATAAGATCGCGTTGCGCAAAGAACGATGTAGAAGTTGTCGCGGGGGAGGCGAGAGTTGCGCGAAAAACAAAGCTAAGCAGCATTGCGCGACAGTTACATTGTTTAGCTCTTTCTCTATTTCTTTTTATGCTGCTTTCTTACGCGCTCAGCGCAGAGGAATTACTATTGATTTTGTTCTATTCGCACTACTTTGCGTAGGCAGAGGGAAGGTGATAAATAAGAGTAAAAGTGATGTTTAAATATGTTGTGTGTTTAGTGTTGAAATCAGTGGTCGGCACGGCGTAATCCCATGGGATTGGAGTTCACACGTACTGTGTTGTACACAAAACACATGCATGTGTGCGTGATTTTTGTACAGAACTACTCCCAGCAAATTCTCTGGCGTTGCCATGCTCTTGTTGCAAAACAACAGACACGAAGTTGCTTTTGCATGACTTCGGCTCTTGCTTGAGAGCGTGCTTGCTCTCTCAACGCTAAAGCGCTCCAGCATCAAGGTATACTTATTAAAGGTAGAGTAATGCTGCCGACGTCGTTACCAATTTTAGTGAGAGGGAAACAAACAAAAATTGTAGCTGTTGCTCGCACCCGATGCGCGTAAACAACCCTCCTCACGTGCAGTCGCAACGATACTAAAAATTGGTAATATTCGTTAGAGCCTTCGGCGGGAGTGTACTACCTGTAGTAGCCCTGCAGTTCTCCTCAGACCTGAAAAATGTCTGAAACATACATGCATTTTGCACTACCATGCATGATTCTATAATTGCAACTACGTGCTTTTGAGGGGTGAATTTAACACGGGCATGTCATAGGACTTCATGCCTCCTACTTCGGCGTTCGCTTCTCGTGCAGGGGTGATTTTCATGTCTCTCAATCATATCTTCAGCACGCTTGAAAATCATGCATGCAAATCGTGGCTTGCTTATGGAGTATGCAGGCCTGAAATTCATGGCCTATTCACAAGATTTGCAGGTCTGAAATTCATGGAATAATCATGCCACAATTTCATGCATGCAACCATAAGAAGACTTTTTATATTAATCAAAATTAAGTTTTTTTGCTGCACAATTTTTGTACAATAAATTAACAAAAATAAAACAAAGGTTTTTAATTTATTTTATGTATGTATTTTCATTGTTTTTTTCCGCTATAGGTATAGGAGCTGACAGTTGACTAGGGACAGCGGGCTTGTCAGCATCCGTCATTATTTATTATTATTACTATTTATATTATTATTATTAAGCGTTGAATTATTCTTACATAGCTTATTTTTTTTGTAAGTTTAAGGTCTTACGGAGCTGCTTCTCTGCAGGCCAAGAAGTGTTGGTCACAAAGATTGATTCTGCAATAGTAACAAAAGTTATACACATTAATTGAATTATTTGTGTATATATAATCTTACGAATGAGGGCTGTTAATTTCTGCTCCTCTCCTTGTTGTTTAGCAATTGCCTTGACAATTGTCAACTGCTCACCCAATGCATCAGCCAGTATTTTTATTTGGCCTTTGAAAATAAAAATAAAATATAAGAACTGCGATCGATTAAAAAGTGATTACATTACCTCTTAGATGGTTATTTTCTTCTTGAAGTTTGTCTGCAAATTAAAAGAGAATTAATATTTGCAATGGCTATTTTTTTTTTAATACATACGTACCAAAGAGCAGTTTAGTTTATACTTTTTATTAATTATTGAACAAATTGTAAGTTTTCGCTTGCGCACGCACTTTTCACTTTGGGTACCACCGCAGAGAACTAATATGCATAGGCGAACCAAAAAATATGTATAACAAGACAAGTGCAGCAATGTTTGCATTTTCGCTTCACCCTTTTTTGTCTCTTTGCTAATTTTTGTTCGTGCAAGAGCATAGCCAAAAATTACTCCTATCATAGAGCGTAACTCGCTCTCATTACATGCCGCTCTCTCAAACGCTCATATTTTGTTAGGCTCTTCTTCTTCGACCGCTTCGCGTTCTCTTCAAAATGCATGCCTGTTTTCATGGATGCCTCAATCATATCTGCAATCAGATATGAATGGAAGCAATCGATCCAAGTAGAACTGCAGGGAGGTATACCTTGCTCCAGTATTAGTATGCCGTGGCTTTTGTGCTGTGTGGCAAAAAACACAAAAACACTTGATGTTTAGTTGGCTGAATGAATAGATCGCGCTGCGCAAATAAAAAAATAATAAAAGTAAAGGGACGGCATTGCTTTGCTAAAGCTAATGCTACAGTATAGGACGCTTTTTTTGCGGGTAAAGGGTCATTATGTTCATATTGGGACATTTTATCAGCTACAAATATTAGAAAAAATTTTGCTTGCAGCTCTAAATTTTTTTCTAAACGTTCAGCTCCTTCTAATTGCTTAAACATATTATACATTATCTTATAATGCCTTTCAGTGTAATACAAGTTACATTTTGAGGCAATCCATATTTTCAATGAAAAAAAAGTTAACAACTCCTCTTTGAACATATTTCCCTGTTTATACTCAATAATTTGCGCAGCGCGATCTAATCATGCAGACAACTAGACATTAGTCTTGGGTCGTTTCGTTCTGAAAAAGAACTAAAGAACTATGTCTTTGGTTTTCGTTCCTTACGTTCTTTTCGTTCTTTTTATTCATGGTGCTCGTTCTCGTTCACAGGTGAACGAAAAGACCTGTGAACGAGATTGGTGAACGAAAAGACCTATGAACGAGAACACTGAACGAAAAGACCTGTAAACGAAAAGAACTAAAAGAACGATTCGTTCGTTCATCAAAAAAAGAACTAAATCAGCGAAAAGAACTAAAATGAACAACTCTACTAGACATCAAGTGATTTTGTGTTTTTTGCCACACAGCACAAAAGCGACGGCATACTAATGCTGGAGCGCTTGAGCACGCTCTCTAAGCAAGAAGTCATGCACAAGCATGATGCAAAGAATTTTACAAGGTGCCGCAAAAAATCGGATCGGGTTCACATTTTGTACGGTAGCTAAATGAAATAGTGGACCAATTCGGACCAAACTTCACACAAATGTAAAGACTTAGACTAAATTAAACTCACATAAATTTGGTTCCAATATTCTAAAAAACAAAAAAGTTTTTTTCCCCACCTTTTGGAAACAAGCCAAAGTCATTTTAATTCCAAAAAAATTAACGATAACGAACATAAAAATCTAAGACTCTTCTATCTTCTTCCGAACATAAGCAAAATTTTTGAAATATGCATAAACACAAACCTAACAGACTTTTGTAAGAAAAAAAATCTAATTCACGACAGACAATTTGCCTTCAAATATAAGCATTCAACAATACACGCCATTCATCTCCTAACCTCTGAAGTTCAATGGAACTTTAACCAAAAGAAATGCACAGGTGCTTGCCTAATCGATCTCCAAAAGGCATTCGACACGATATGCCTGAAAGCTCTTATTTATAAAATAATACAGTACAAACTCCTTCTACACCTTATCATCCTAATACACAATATGATATCAAACAAAACTTTTTCTATTTCTAACAATAATATTATCAGCACAAAACAGTTTCATCTGAAAAATGGACTGCAACAAGGAACAGTCAATTCACCAATCCTTTTCAACTTATTCATACTAGATCTATTAAAAAAAATAGAAAATATTATTGCGTTTGTAGACGACCTTATAGTGTACCATGCAGATAACACAATCCAGAGCATTTGCGGTAAAACCCAAGCTTATTTGGAAATAATTGAAAGGTACACGATTAAATGGAAACTTAAAATAATTTATCAAAAATGCGAGTCAATTCTTTTTCGTCCACCCGTTAAACTCTGCAACTCAAATATTCTGAAAAATTGGAAAAAATGTATTATAAGATCGAATAAAACTAATGAAATAATAGCAAACAAAAACCAAGTGAAGTATTTGGGCATACAGCTAGATCAATTTTAATACTTCAATAAACATATAAAAATACAGCTAAACAAAGCGAAACAAGCCTTCTTTATTTATAAGAAACTTTTTTATTCAAAACATATCAAAAAAAGAGTTAAAGTCATTATGTATCAAACCTTGATTAGACCCATCCCTGTTTATGGTTGCCCAGTTTGGTTTAACATTTCGCCAGCATATATGGAAAAACTTAGAATTTTCGAAAGAAAATATTTAAGATGCTGTACATCATTGCATAGAACTCCACAATTTGACTACACAAAACTTTTTTCTAACAAAAAAGTTCACAATGTATCCAACATAATCAGAATATACAATTTTGTAATAAACCTCATTCAAAGACACATACTGCAATGCACGAACAGTCCTAATAATAACCTCATTTTGGCTCCATATTACACAAATGAAAAATACCTACAGGAATGCTGCAAAAGCGGTTTTGCCCCCCCTGAAACATTCATTTACAAAAGAGGACAAAAGAGGTCTCATACAAAACCAAAATATGATACCAATACTGACAAAAAAATTAACTCTTATTCAGCAAATGTTTCGGACTTTAGATTTAATAATAAATATAATATATAATAAATAATCTCATAGTCATTGATGCAGTTACAAGGCGTGCAACGCTTGACAAACCTAGGGGTATCATATGGAACCCACTGGACCCTGCAGCAAGACTGGAATCACTCGACTATGCAGATGACAAGTGCGAACTCTCGCATAGACATGTTGACATGCAAAAAAAAAAAAAAAAGCTACAGGATCTATCACTCGATTCAGCAAAGGTTGGTCTGCTTATCAACGTGACTAAAAGAAAAGAAATGAGAATCAATGCGACGTCAGAAGAGCCCTTAAAGTTATACGACCGACAAATTGAAAGAGTCGGTGAATTTCAATATTTGGGAAGCGCGATAACACCTAGCGGAATCACAATGCCCGATGTAACGGCAAGAATTAAAAATCAATCGGTGCTTTTACACGACTAAACAAGATTTGGACATCGAATTGTTATAGTATCCGAACCAAAATCTCGATCTTTAAATCTTGTGTCTTGTCCGTACTCCTTTATGGCTGCGAAACATGGTTTGTAACAGAACAAGTACAACAGAAAATACGCAGCTATGTCAATCGTTGTCTTAAGTTTTAAGTCATTTGTATGAATTAATTTGTTTATTTATCTGTTGTTTATTACGAAATTCACTAATTATACAAGCCTAATAAACAAGAAAAAAAAAAAACAAAATATAATATGTTTAAGAAATTAGAAGGAGCTGAACGTTTAGAAAAAAATTTAGAGCTGCAAGCAAAATTTTTTATAATATTTGTAGCTGATGCAATGCCCCAATATGAACATAATGACCCTTTACCCGCAAAAACAGCGTCCTATACTGTAGCATTAGCTTTAGCAAAGCAAATCCGTCCCTTTACTTTTATTATTTTTTTCATGCAGCCAACTAAACATCAAGTGTTTTTGTGTTTTTTGCCACACAGCACAAAAGCCACGGCATACTAATACTGGAGCAAGGCAACGCCAGAGAATTTACTAAGAGTAGTTCAGTTCAAAAATCATGCACACATGCATGTGTTTTGTGTACAACACAATACGTGTGAACTCCAATCCCATGGGATTGGGCCGTGCCGACCACCCCACAATGGGCCCGCGTGGCCAGATTTTGGCCAAAAGCCCTCCTGATGAAAACCAAAATTTGGACAAAATGACAATTTAATATTATTTTACACATATAAAGGTATCCTGTGCAGAAAACAAATTTTAAATTATAATTAGTGGTTTTTAAGTTATTGGCAATCAAAGTTGACATTTTGTATTTTATGAGCTTTCGCCAACATTTTCAGAAGAAAAAGATGGCGAACGTTAAAGTCGGGCGCAGACGACTTTGGGATACCCTGTACCACCTCATTGCAATTAAGTCCGACATATTGGTTAAGACCTCCAGAAGATATAATTTATTCGGCAAATTTGGCTACGATATTTTCATAAATAAACAGAAATCAGTCGAATTTTACACCAAAAATTTTTTTTTGACCGATCGGTCCTATGGCGACTATATGATATAGTCAACCGATTTTGATCAAATTTGGTACAGTGCTTCGGACCTCTCTCTTCGGACCGAGTGCCAAATTTGGTTACAATATCTTCACAAACAAACAAAATACAACGAATTTTGTACAAAACTCGATTTTTTGACCGATTGGTCCTATGGGAGCTATATGATATAGTCAACCGATTTTGATCAAATTTGGTACAGTGCTTGGGAACTCTAAAAAACTTCTAATTGCCAAATTTGGTTACAATATCTTCACAAACAAACAAAATACAACGAATTTTGTACAAAACTCGATTTTTTGACCGATTGGTCCTATGGGAGCTATATGATATAGTCAACCGATTTTGATCAAATTTGGTACAGTGCTTGGGAACTCTAAAAAACTTCTTATTGCCAAATTTGGTTACAATATCTTCACAAATAAACGAAACACAACGCATTTTGTACAAAAAACTAATTTTCGACCGATCGATCGTATGGGAGCTATATGATATAGTCAACCGATTTTGATAAAATTTGGTACAGTGCTTGGGAACTCTAAAAAACTTCTTAATGCCGAATGTGGTTATGGTATCTTCACAAAAAAACGAAACACAACGAATTTTGTACAAAACACGATTTTTTCGACCGATTGGTCCTATGGGAGCTATATGATATAGTCAACCGATTTTGATAAAATTTGTAACAGTGCTTTGGAACTCTAAAAAACTTCTTAATGCCAAATATGGTTACGGTATCTTCACAAATAAACGAAACACAACGCATTTTGTACAAAAAACTAATTTTCGACCGATCGATCGTATGGGAGCTATATGATATAGTCAACCGATTTTGATAAAATTTGGTACAGTGCTGGGGGTCTCTAAAAAACTTCCGATTGCCAAATTTGGTTATGATATCTTCATAAACAAACGAATTATCCATCTAAAACTTTTGATTTTTTTCGAGGTCCTCTGAAACACCCCTATGGGAGCTATATAATGTAATCCCGATATCAAAAAAATAAAATAAACTTGTCTCCTATGGATTAATAAGGGATCTTATCTGAAAGTTTGGTTGCTCTAGCTCTTACCATCTCTGAGATCTAGGCGTTCATACGGACAGACGGACAGACGGACAGACGGACAGACGGACATGGGTATATCGACTTCTCTAGTCACACTGATCATACTTTAGGTAACTTTGGGGGGTCTCCGACTTCTCCTTCTGTACGTTACATACATTTTCGGCTTGCACAAACACAATATACCCTTTGTACCATACGGTACAGGGTATAAAAAACCTGCACTTACCATGATATATGTAGCTACGAAATCTTCATTCAATTTATTATTTATAAGTTTTACTTCAGAAAAAAAATAAAACTGAGCTTAACAACTTTCCGGTTTTAAATATATATCCGAGTAGATAAAAAGATTTTTTTGGTTTTCGTATCATTTGGCTCCTTTGCTTTAAGGGTACCTCCGACTACCACTCGATATTTGATCGAAAATTTTTTTATAAATTTCTTCACATGTTTTACAACAAAATGTAATTCCTCCCGATATTCGGAAATTGAATTTTGTATCTTAAAGTTGAATTTTTTAAAATTGACCCCCAGAATATTTTACTACTGTTTGAATTTCTAAGCTGCCCAAAAGTATGCTTCAATAACCATTTTTGCAGGTAGTTTTTTGATAACTCTACATTTCCCAGTTGTGGACACTTAATTTTACCAGTTGTGGACACTTAATTATTTTCACTTAAATCGTTTTTGTTTTGTATATTTTTAGGAATGTCAAGTCCAAAAATTAATTTTGATGCCTACGTTGAAGTCTTTAACACATTAGTGTCCTGCTTGATTAAAAAAATTCATCATATTCGTAAGGGAAAGGCTTGTGAGTTGAGACACCATATCTTTTTTAGCTATATCTCGACATTGAATAAACATAGACATTAATGTAAACATACCGTTGGAAAGAGAAAAGAAAGAGCTTGAATCCACAATAAGCAAATCATTTGAAATTTATAAAAATAAGCATTTTACAAACAATTTTCAAAAGAGCTTGAAAACGACCACAAAAAAAGGCTTGTAAGTTGGGACACCTTCAAAAATCGCTGATAATTTAAGAAAACTGAAATTTTATTATTATTATTATTATTATTATATACAGCTAGATTATAATTAAAATTAATAATCTAACTTAAAATACGTTATAGCAACTGGCGTCTAAGGCCTTTGGCTAAATTGTTTGTAAGGTTGTGTACTATATTACTTTTTACAGTTTATTTATTACTTATTTTATTTTTATGACTATGTATTCATCATCATCATCAATTGGCCATTACAACCGTGGGTCGGTCTTGGCCGCATCCAGAAGCCTTCGCCAGTCGTTTCTGTTTTGCGCGCACTGACGCCAGTTGGAAATATCAAGCCTAGCCAGGTCAATAGAAACTTGATCTTTCCATCTCAGAGGAGGTCTCCCTCTTCCGCGCCTACCACCAGTGGGCACCGATTCGAAGGCTTTTTTCGCTGGAGCATCATCATCCATTCTCGCCACATGACCTAGCCAACGCAGTCGCTGCAACTTAATGCGCTTGACTATGTCTATGTCGCGGTATAGCTCATACAGCTCGTCGTTCCATCGTAAACGGTACTCACCATCAACGCGAGAGGGACCAAAGATCTTACGTAAAATTTTTCTCTCGAAAACTCCTAAGACTCGCTCATCATTGCTCGCTCATCATTGCATTATGAGCGTTTTATAAAGAGTTGTTTTCGTCCTGCGAGAGAGGGCTCGACTTCTCAATTGCCTACTAGTGCTGGAAGTAATATCGATGTTTAATCGATGAATCGATATATTTTTAATTTTTTTGATCATCGATGTTTTTATTTCGATTTTTGATTATCGAATAAATCCCATTACTAAGAAAAAAGACAAACTATAAGCGAGGTGAGTAATTTGCGCAGAAATGTTTTTAATTAAAATAGCTTATTAAATAAATAATATTTATTATTTTAACAGAAAGATATTGTTGTTGGCAGGCCAATGGAAAAGAAGAATGTTTTAAAAAATTCATATGGCAAAGGTAAATATGTATATAATTTTAGTCAATCTTAATTTTGCAAGCTGCATGTGTGTATGTGTGAGCGTATTTCATCAGAAGTTTGATTTTTATGTATACAGACGCCAAAAATGCCGACTCGATTGACTTGGACGACAGTGACAATGAAAAAGAAACCCCACTCAAGAGGACAAAATATGGCCAATCAATGGTATGAAATTTTTTTAAAAAATCAGCGGATGGAAAATCTGCAATGTGCATTAAATGTAATAAATCATACAAAACTTGCGGTAATACTACAAATATGTTAACGCATTTGATTCGTATGCATAACAACTTAACAGTTGACAAATTACCACAGGCGCCCGGTACAATTACGCGCTATTTAGAAAATAAATACGATAAAACGTCTATTAGGAAAAGGAGCCTTGACAGCGCACTAACGAATTTCATTTGTTCAGACTTGCGACCATTGTCGATTGTTGAAAACAAAGGTTTTCGCCATTTGATTAAAACATTGGATCCTCGCTATGACCTGCCGTCACGTACTACAGTAAGAGATGTGTTGATGGCAAACCTTTTTAATGATATGAAATCGAAATTAAAGATCATTCTCGAGGATGTAAAGCATTGCGCAGTGACTACAGACTGTTGGACATCAAGGCAACGGTCACTTGCCACTTTATTACGGAAAATTTCGAGTTGAATAGTGCAGTTCTGTCTACAAAAAAACTGCTTGATGAGACAAATCACTCGGCGGCCAATGTATCAAGCACATTGCAAGATATCCTGAGTGAATGGCAAGTTTTCGATAAAGTGATTGCTATTGTTACGGACAATGCCAAGAATATGGTCAAAGCATGTGAGCTGATTGAGAAAATGCACGTTCCATGCTTTGCACATTCCATCAACTTAATGGTTCAAGGCTGTCTGGCGCAAAACCATATCAAGCAAATTTTGGCTAAGTTCAAACGCATAGTTAGCTTTTTTAAAAGCAGCACAGTTGCTTATGCCAAATTTAAATAAGCCCAGGAGATAGATAACCCATACAGTTTGAAACAAAAGTGTCCCACTAGATGGAATAGTGCCTTCTACATGATAGAACGCATTTTGTTGACAAAGATGGCAATGGATAAAGTACTACTAAACACTCCAAAAGCATTGTTGCCGTTGTCCGCTGATGAAGTCCTAATATTAAAAGATTTGAAGAAAGTTTTGTCACTATTCGAGCACGCAACTTTGCAAACTTCGTCAAGCCATTTAGTGACCGTGTCAATGATTATACCTGTAGTTTGCGGACTTTTACATAGCTTAGAAAATACTAAAGAAAGTCTTAAAACTCCTGAAGGGAACGAATCATGTGCTTTTTTAATAGAGGGCATTAAACAACGTCTGTGCCAGTACGAAAATCGGACAGTTACTCCTGTGTCAACATTATTGGATCCACGTTTTAAAAAAGAAGGCTTCTTGTCAGATATTAATGCAACAGAAGCTGAAAAATTTCTGAAGAACGAGTTATCTTTACTCAACAATACCTTTTGCGCATCATCACATCCTCCTACCATTCGCCTGCCAACAGCAGCATCCACGTCGCAGACACTTTTCGCTTTTTTAGACAAAAAAAAAAACTCAAAAGATCCGAAATAGTAGCGTTAACTTAATTTTGGCATTTCAACAATATTTTAATGTCGAAAACTTAGATTCAAACATGTGCCCATTGAATTACTGGAAGGTAATACTTTTTAAAGTTATATGCGCTTGAATAAAAAATTAACAACCTTTTTATTATAGAACTCAAAAGATGGCGCTTTTAGAACATGTACAAAAAAATACCTCTGTATTCCTGCAACATCCACAGAAAGCGAGCGCATGTTTAGTTAGGCTGGCAATGTAGTGAGCGACAAGCGAAGTTCGCTTAAATCAAAAAACGTTGACATGATGTTATTTACTAACCATAATGAATGGATCTCAAAGAACATTTTTTTTTTATATCTCACAGGCTCTCAAAAAAAAAGTGGTATACATGTGACAAAGGCACCCCTTATGGACTTTGGGCAGCTGAATCAGAAGCCCAAAAAACCCCGAACCAATCATTCTTAGATATATCAAAATTATCTCGTTTTATTGTTATAGTTTTATAGTGGTTATCTATAACCCATGTGTTTTTTGGACTTCGGATTTGGCTGCACAAAATCTATAAGGGATGCCTCTGTCAAGTGTTACGTTTACACCACTTTTTTATGTCCTGTATTATATTTTACCTTTGTTGTATAACCTTTTGGATTGTTATTTATTATTTCTTTGCTTATTTTTCTATGAAATGTAATTAATTTTGAAATGTATATTATGAAAATATAGTTATCTCTTGGTTTGTTTGTTAATTCCATTTTATTATTGGAAAACTTATACAGCCAAAACAACAGATAGCCCACTCTCAATTAATTTAAGCATTAAAAAAATGCCCGCCACATGTACTTCGATGTATCGAAAAAATCGATGATCGAAGTTTAAAAATATCGAAATCATCGATGTTGGCCAACATCGATGTTTCTCCAGCACTATTGCCTACTTAGCCCAAAATAGCACCTGTTGGCAAGAGTAATTCTACGCTTGATCTCAAGGCTGACGTTGTTTTTGGTGTTTATGCTGGCTCCTAGGTAGACAAAATCCTCTACTACTTCGAAGGTATAGCTATCGACAGTTACATGTTGCCCAAGACGCTGAGAGGGCTTCTGTGTCGACAAGAGGTATTTTGTTTTGTCCTCGTTCACCGCAAGACCCACTCGCCTTGCTTCTTCATTAAGCTTGGAAAATGCAGCACATACGGCGCGGTTGTTGCGACCAATGATGTCGATATCATCGGCATACGCCAGTAGCATGACACTCTTTTGCCCCAATATCGTGCCAGTGCGATGGATCTCTGCTGCACGTATAATTTTTTCCAGCATAATGTTGAAGAAATCGCAAGATAGAATGTCACCTTGTCTGAAACCTCTTTTGGTATCAAAAGGCTGGGAGAGGTCCTTTCCATTTCGCACCGAGCTGGAAGTGGTTTGTAGCGTCATTCTGCAAAGCCTAATTAATTTTGCAGGGATACCAAATTCAGACATGACTATGTATTAATTCTATTAAATTAAGTGGTAAAGATTAGCTCTTTAAGAAATTTAATGAGTGTTGTTATATTGTTGTCTGTAGGGTTTGTTAATGTTGTGGATGGGTCAATGTTTGGGAAGAATTTGATGCGTAAATTAGTAAGCAATGGGGATTGGCAGTTTATCAAAAGGTGGGTTATAGAGGTGGGAGTATTGTTTTGGCAGTTTGTGCATATATTGGATTTATTTGGATCAAGGTAGTGCTGATGTGTAATTTTAGTATGTCCAAGTCGCAATCTTATTATTTTTATTTGGCTATTTCTTGGAATATTGTCGTGGTCGATGTTTTTTAAAAAGGATTCTGGGTTGACTCTATTTTCGTTTATTTGCTGGTACCATGTGTTTGTGAAATTTAATCTGTTAAGTTTGCTAGAGAGAAAGTAGTGTTTGAAGTATTTTTTAATGTCAGATGTGTTGGCGTTGTTTGTGTATATAAGTGGCATTTTAGGGGCAGATTTTGCTTCCTGATCAGCTCGTTCATTGCCTGTAATGTTCTTATGCCCTGGAATCCATAGTAATTTTATTTTGGGATAGTTTTGTAAAAGTTGTGTTCTAATAGTGGTTTCATAGTAGTTATTATTACTGGGGTTCCCAATTGCTTTAAGTGCAGATAGGGAGTCGCTACAGATAAGATGTTTACCTGAGTTTATTTTGCTTATCTGTATTGCTTCATGGATGGCTATTATTTCTGCGGTGTAAATCGTTGTAAAATTAGGTAGTAAACCAACTTTTAGTGTTTGGTCTGCAGTTGTAATTGCAAAAGATGTGTCATTTTTCGTTTTGGATCCGTCAGTATAAATGAATTTATAATTTTTATATTCGTTTTTGATGTAGAGAAAATTTTGGTGGAATATTGTTTGATGTGTGTCTTGGATGGATAATATAGCTAGTTTGGTGTTAATGGTATCAGATGGTAATTTCCAGAAAGGCAGTTTAGGTTGTATTTCTTTAGTTTGTTGGAAGTGGATATTTACGTTTTTGCAAAGATTGTATGAGATTAAAATGGCGGACTGTATTTTGTTATTCTTACGTTTGTTTTTAATTTTTTTGAAAATTGTGTCTAGGGGAGAGCTACTTGAAAAGTGTATGTTTTTTATTAGATTTGCTTGTAGAAAATCTCTTCGCTCTGTTACGGTATTTATGTTCGCTTCTATTAGCAAATTGTTGATAGGGGTTGATCTGTACGCTCCCAAAGCAGTCCTTATGGCACAGTTAAGGATTGTTTGAACTTTTTTTAGTAATGTTTTTGATGTGTTACCATAGAACGTTAGACCGTAGTCAATTTTGGAAACTATAATTGCTTTTGTTATCATGATAAGTGTGTGTGTGTTGCAGTTATATTTGGGATTGGATAAACATTTTATAATATTTAGTTTTTTTGATAAGGAGTTAATTAAGCTTTCTATGTGCGTGTTCCATTTGTAACGGCAGTCGAGGATTATTCCAAGTATTTTTAGGGCAGGGACTTGTGTAATAATAATGTTATTTGTTGAGATCGAGCATTGGCAATGGATTTTTCTACAAATATGTAAGTGTTTACACTTATTTAGTGAGAGGGAGGAGCCGGAAAAAGAACACCAAGAATTAATTTTATTAAATATATCGTCTAGATTGATTGTCTTGTGAATTTCTGTCTTGTTGAGTTTTACGATTATGTGAAAATCGTCTGCATAGGCAACAAATGAAAGGTTTCTTTGGATGGAAATTAAAGAGGCCATTTTATTGTAAGCTATGAGGAATAAGATTACAGAAATTGGTGATCCCTGAGGTATGCCGTTGTGAAGTGGGAAGGTTTGGGATATATTATTAGAGACGCGGCATAAATTTTTTCTGTTTGTCATGAAGTTAATTGTGTATTTAAGTATCTTTGGTCCAATATTCCATTCCTTTAATTGTTGTGCAACTGCATGTATACCGATTTTGTCGAAGGCTTTACAGAAATCTAGGGAAATGATTGAAACATGTTGCTTATGCGATAGGGCATCAGTTATCAGATGATCTAAGTAGGCTAGATTATCAGTAACTGATTTACCCCGCTTAAAGCCGACTTGGTTTGTGTGTAAAAGTTTGTTAGTTGTAACAAACCACCACAACCTTTTTGCTATGATTTTGTCAAGTAGTTTCGAAAGGCAAGGGTTAAGTGAGATTGGTCGGTATGATGCTATGGTTGTTTTATTGGAGTTTGGCTTAAGTAGTGGTATGGTAAGGCTGGTTTTGTATGTCTGTGGTGTAAAGCTATTGAATATATTGTTGTAATGGTTTAGTATTCTATTTTTGACTGTGGGAGATGAGTTGGCAATCATTGGGTAAGATATTCGATCCGCTCCTGGTGTATAACCTTTTAAGCTTGAGAGTGCTGAAATAAGTTCTATTAGAGTTATTTTGGATTCTATTTGTTGTGCAGTTTGGGATGGGCAAGATGTGTATGGAAGTGTTGTAGTAGTTTTATTATTGAAAAAAGTTGAGGAAAAGTTTTTGTCGTTAGATTCATCGGACCAAAATTTTGCGAAGGAATTGGCTATGGCTGTGTTATCAGTAATTGGAAGAGATGTATTTGGATCTTTTATTATGTGGATGTGTTTCGTATTGTTAAGCCCGCATAGGCGTCTAATGTTTGACCAAATTTTTTTTGGGTTAGTTTGTGGTTGTATTTCGGATGTAAAGGTCTGAAGTGATTTCGTTTTAGCGATTCGGAGTTCCCTTCTAAACCTAGCCGCTGTTTTACGAAAATAAATTATGTTCTCAATTGAGATATGTCTTTTAAGTCGGTTTGTTGCTTGTTTTTTATCTTTGTTAAGGGTGTGTAGGTTTTGGTTCCACAATGGAACATTTTTACTATGATGATTTACTGAAGTCTGCGTAATAGTAAAGTGTGCACTTTGTAGGATTATTTTGTTTAAGTTTGCAGTTTCCTGGTTAATGTTGGTTGATGATGGAATTTTGTTGTCAAAAAAGTCAGTTTTTTTTTTAAATTCTTTCCAGTCAGCTAAGTTAATTTTGAATATTGGTTTGACCTGGGATGTATTTTGTCTATTGTTGTTGCCTACGGTTATAACTATTGGGTAATGATCACTGCCATGTAGGTCGGTCAAGATTTTCCAGTTAATAAGTGTAAATACGTCTGGTGAACAGAAAGAAAGATCAATGTGAGTGTATGTATTATGGATAGAGTAGTGGGTCGTGGATTTGTCGTTTAATAATACGAAATTTGTGTTGTTTAAAAATTTCGTAAGTGTTCTACCTCTTGAGTTATTTATTGAGGAGCCCCATAGAGTTCCCCAGCTGTTAAAATCGCCTAGTATTAGGCAATTTGAATTAATGTTAAGGACGTTGTGTAAGTTATATTCTTTAAATTTTTGTTTTGGTGGAATATAGGCTGAGAATATTTTAATTTTTTTGGTTGATTCAACTTCTATTCCTGTTGCATCAAAGTCATTGGCTAGTGAAAAAGGTTTGTACTGCAAGGAATTGTGTACTAGAATAGCTGTACCTCCATAGTGGGATAAGCTGTTTTTTGAGTGCAGTGAGAAGTTGATTGGTGTGGGTATATTGTGTTGACTGTGTAGGTGGGTTTCCTGTAGTGCAATTATGTGTGGACGATATTTTGAAATAATTATCTGTAGTTCATTGTAGTATTAGTGTATCCACGGATATTCCATTGAATAATAGTAAGTGCCATTTGTTTGTTAGTTTAAAGCTTTTAATGTAGATGTAGGTGATGAGTTTTAAGGTAATGTAAGTTGGATTTATTAACTAATTTGGGATAGGTTGTTAGCTTTATGTTTGCTGGTTTGTTTTGATTTAAGCTGAGTTTTTAGTGTGTTGTTATTTTTAGAATATAATTTAATTTTAGTATCACTAAGTAATGAGGTCTGTAGCTGTTTATTAGGGTAAGTTTCATCTGTGCTGCTGGTGCTTGAGGTGGTGTCCATATCAACGTCGGTGTTTTGGTGTTTATTGATGTCGGGATTGTTGTTGCGTTGCATTGAACTTACTGTGGAGGTGCTTGGTTGAATAGTGTCGGTCGTGGTGGTTGGTAGGTCGGAGTAGTCGCATGGCTGTTGATTGATTCTGCTGGTAGTGGTGGTTGGAGCATTTTGATTATTTGAGCGGACGGTAGCCGAGAAGGATGATGAAAGTTGGTGGCGTTCGTTGTATATTAGCAGTGCGTTTTTGATAGTGGTCTTTTCAAGTGTTTTGATGGCTAATATTTCTTTGTTTTTAATAAACGTTGGGCATCTGCGGTCAAATGTGTTGTGTTGATAGTTTGGTATGCCGTTTTCTTTACAGTTTATACAACAGTTTAAATTTTTGCAGGGGTCAAGTGATTCTGGGTCGAGATGGGTTGGATTGCCGCAGTGAAGGCAGAGCTTATCACTTTTGCAAACTTTTGTTGGGTGGCCGAATCTGCCGCAGTTTTTGCATCTCATTGGCTGAGGTATATATGGTCGGACAGTTATTTTTTGGTAGCCGATTAATATGTCGCTTGGTAGGTTTGGAGTGTTGAACGTTATGATGATTAGGCCAGATTCAGTGAGAGCGTTAGTGTCTTTGTCTTTTTTGAGTATTTTTTTGGATTTAATTACGTTTTGTTTTTTTAATTCGTTTGTAATTTCATCTTCAGGTATGTCCCTGAGGCTGTTGCAGTAAATAACTCCTTTGGAGCAATTCCGTGTGTTATGTTCTGCTACTTCTACGTTTATTGAATTGCTGAATGATGTAAGTGTTATAAGTCTGTTGCTTGTGCTAGGTTTTTCGTTTCGACTACTAATGTGCCATTGTGGCGAATTAGGTCTACTTTAGCGACTCTTCCAATACATATGTTGTCGATCACTTTTTCAATTAGGAACGGAGAAACACTTGCTATGTTTTGATTGCCGTCTTTTCTTGTAATAACAAGAAATTTAGGGCCAGCTGATAGAAATTTTAAGCGCTTGGTTTTGTCAGTGGTAAAGTGTAATTGGTTTGTGTTTTTGTTTCTATCGGGAGGTTCTCCCATGGTTGTTGTTTTTTTCGCGGCAAACGCCGCAGTGGATTGTTCGCTTATTGGTTAACGGTTAATTTGTTTGCGGTGACTTGTTGGTAAATTGTTTTTGTAATGTTTTCGGTGTTTTGTTTTATGCTTGTTTTTTTCACAATATGAGGTCAATGACAGTAGTTTTGCACTAACGCACGTCCGTTCTCAGTGAGAGTGGATTTGAGACTGTGAAGAAAACTGAAATAGAAACGCATTATTGCTAAAATTTATAAAAATTTATTGATTTTGAATTTGACTGTGAATTAAAAAAAAACAAGAAGAATTTAACTTTCCAGAGAAGTCAAAATTGTGGTTTTTTGTGATCGGTTTTTCTTGGTCGCCATACTAAAAATGAATTTTAATGGAAAATATTGAAAAAATGTATACGAAAATGTTAGAAAAATTTACTAAAATAAAAAAGTCATGTAAATAGCATAGCAATGGAAAAAATGAAAATAGATGTGTGCCAACTTACAAGCTAAAAAGTGTCCCAACTTACATTTTTTAATCCATTTTGGAATGCATTGAAAGACATTTGTGTATTCACTGTATGTCCGAAAACCTTTTTTGATTATGAAAGTTCATTGAATCATATATTTTCCTTGATTTTGGCAAACGGATTAGTAAAACGCAAATGCCCGAAAATTGCAGGTAGGGTATGTTACACAAACGGGCACTGGAAACTAAGCAACGGCTTTTTTTTTTTTTTTTTTTTTTTTTTTTTTAAACGAAGGGGGAATCTTTCATAGGTACCGTCCACCACAGACGGCATGCACGATTCATACTGCTCGCTAAAGGTACACCTCATTCGGGACCACGCACGGGCTATGATATCTCATAATGCCGGACTTGCGATACAGTACGCCTACGTACTAAACCCTTAACCCCGTCGCCTCCACCACACTCCCCGCGGAACTGCTTTAACGTATTACTTCACGGGGCTGGTTAGCTGTATAGCTTCGTCAATTTTCGGTGACGTCAGTGTCTCTTTCCTTTCTCGCTCAATTCGTCTAAGTTCTCTCTGAACCTCTGTCACGTAGGTCTCTACCTCTTTCCAGTTTTCCTTCGAATTGAGCATGTAGGTAACAATGCCTTCCGCGCTTGGAAAATTGGATCCTACCGTGAAACGGGGGCAGTAAAAAATTGCGTGCTCTGCTTCCTCCTCCACATTTGTCCACACCGGGCAATAGGGGCAGACATCGTGCCCAAAGCGAAATAGGTATTTTCTAAATCCGCCATGTCCAGAAAGGAATTGAGTCATATGGTAACTCGTTTCACCAAAACTACGGTTTATCCATACCCGCACGTCGGGTATAAGCTTGAAGGTCCATCGTCCTTTTGCTGACGCGTCCCATCGGTCTTGCCACCTTGCTAAGGATATCAGCCGTTCCTCGTTTTTCACCTCCTTTTTGTTCACGCTCAGCTGAGCCTTGCATCTGTCAAACACCCTTTTCATTTCGTCCGCAAGAATGTCTGCTGGTATCATGCCCGCTATTACACCTGCCGCGTCGTCGGATATGGTTCTGTAGCCACAACAAGCTCTTATGGCGCTGAGTCTGTGCACCGATAGCAATTTCCTTTTATTCGTCTTTATTTTTGTCGCTTCTGACCAAATTGGTGATGCGTACATGATTACTGAGCTAGTGACATTAGCAAGAAGGGCCTGCCTAGTTCCCTTGGAACCGCCGATATTGGGCAAGATCCTTGAGAGTGCCATCTGAATGTTTGCTGCCTTCTTCGTCGCGTATTCAATATGGGCATTGAAATTGAGCCTGTTGTCTATCATTAATCCTAGGTATTTGAGCATAGATTGAGACTGTATGGATTGCCCTCCTACCTTAATTGTCATATACTCTAACTTCTTGCGACTTGTAATCAGGACGGCTTCCGTTTTGTGGTCCGTAAGCTTCAGTTCAGCCATCTCCAACCGATTTTTGACCTGGGTTATTACCTCGTTTGTCACGCACTCGACCTCCTGTATGTGCTTTGCGACCGTCCCAATAGCGATATCGTCTGCAAATCCTACAATCCTTGCTTCTCTTGGTATAGGCAGTCGGAGCACCTTGTCGTACATAATGTTCCAAAGAACAGGGCCGAGGACAGATCCTTGTGGAACTCCGGCAGTGACTCTGTACGTCTTAGTTCCCGCGTTACTGTCATATAAAAGCTCCCTTTCAGAAAAGTAGCTTCTCAATATGCTAAACAGGTAGTGCGGGATGCCAACCTCTTGTAGACTGTCCAAAACGTGCTTCCAACTTGCCGAATTGAACGCATTTTTTACATCGAGCGTGGTTACGGCGCAGTACTCCTTCGTACCCCAGCGCCACGTTTCTCCGTCTATTGCTTCCGAGGCAGTATCGACGAAAGTTTTAATTGCGTCGATCGTTGACCTGGCCTTACGGAATCCGAATTGCATTTCGGATAGCGCCCCTTTTTCGTCTAGGATAGGTACTAGTCTGTTGTAAATTGTTCGCTCCAGGATCTTGCCAGCCGTGTCTAGAAAGCAGATCGGCCGGTATGATGAAGGGTCGTCGGCGGCTCCTTTCCGTTTGGGTAGTAACACCAGTCGCTGGAGCTTCCACGGCCTAGGGAACACTCCTTCCTCCAAACACTTCTGCATAACTGCGGCGAATAAATCTGGTCGTAGATGGATAGCCGCCTTAGGGGCCAAATTCGGTACACCATCCGGGCCAGGTGCTTTGCGGTCTCCTATTTTTTTACTCACTTCAACAACCTCGAATGGCGATACTGTTGGGATGTGGCTCGTGTCTATGATTTCCGAGGTGGTGAATCTTTCGTTAAGTAGTTTTTTCGGAAATAGCGTCGTAACTATTTTATTTAACATTAATGGACACTCGACTGGCGGTACTCGGTTCCCAGCCAACTTCTTGAGTACTACTTTGTATGCAGTACCCCACGGGTTTACGTCTGCGTCGCTGCACAGTTGTTTGAAGCTGTCCGCTTTGCTCTGCTTAATGGCTTGTTGCAACGATTTTCTAGCAGCACGGAAATTCCCAAGCACCTCTACAAAGCATGCTCTCCCCCTTGACCTCTGCATTTTACGCCACGCTTGGAGGCAACTTCTTAAGCGCGCTATGTCTTCATTCCACCAGTAGCAAGGAGCTCCCTGTCTGCTTGGCTTCCTTTTTGGCATAGCCGCGTCGCAGGCCTTGGTCACCACACCCATTAGCTGCCGTGTGAGTTCAGTGGCGGGCCCTCCATCTAACTCCTGGTCACGTAGCATATACTCGAAAGATTTCATGTCCATCTGGCTGGCGTTCCATTTGGGTCCTGAAGGTTTCACTGGAAATCTCTTCTTCCTTTGAGCTATCTCTATGATGATCGCCTGATGGTCGCTGTGGGTGTAATCCTCACTCACTTCCCACCTTGTCTTTCGCGCCAGCGAATTGCTCACTAATGTAATGTCGATAATCGAACCCATTCCGGCTTTACGGTATGTTAACGCGGTGCCTGTGTTTGCAATATATATATCTAGCCTAGCTGTGGCTTCTAATAGACTGCGTCCTCTCGTATTTGTGACTTTGCTACCCCACTCGGTAGCCCAGGCGTTGAAGTCACCACCTATTATTACCGGCGATCCACCGCCAATGTCAAGTATTAGCTCGTCGAGCATTGATTCGTATCGCTCCTGTGTCCAACTAGGTGGGACACGTATATATTGTCCATTTTAGCCCTTACGAAACCCTCCGTCCTATCATTAATGTCAAGAAATGGGTACTTGCGCGTCCAAATTGCAGCTTTCTGATCCTTACTGCAGCACCAGCTTGCTTCCTTTTTCACCCTGTACGGCTCAGATATTAGAGCTACGTCTGCTCTATGTTCAATTACAGTCTGTAAGAGTAAGTCCTGCGCTGCCTCGCAGTGGTTCAAATTGATCTGGATAATTTTCATTTTCGTCTGTTGCTTAAGGCTTTTCTAAAGAGCGGACATTTGCCACTTCCCGCAACGTGTTGTGAGTTAACACCTTCCTGATCCTTGCAAAACATGCATTCGGGGTCCTTTTGACAGTTTTTGGCAATATGTCCCTTTTCACCGCATTTCCTGCATTGCTCCGAGCGATCAATTCTGCTCTTACAGTTGTCCCGTATATGCCCAAACTCTAGACATTTAAAGCACCTGATCAAGTTTACGCGCTCACGGATTCGGCAGTTTACCCATCCAATTTTGACTCGACTGGCTGCGAGAAGTTTATCCGCTTCGACTTCCGGAAGACTTACACTGCTGTCTGTGTCCCATCGAACGCCTTCCTCAGGCTTATTATCTCCCTATTTCAGTACCGGTGGTTACCTCATCGACGCCTTTGCACAGTAGGATCTTTTTCTGCGTCAGGCTCCGTGCTGATCCTTGAGACCGCCTTTCCTAGTTCCTCTAGCTTTTGGTCCGACTTGACCGCTCTCAGTATATCGGCGTAGGATACCGCATCCTGCGCCTGGATTACTATGGCGTCCGGCCGTGTCTTCTTCATTTTCGGCTTGGCTGCCTTAGGCTTGGGCTTCTTGGTCACCGTTTTCCATCCGCCTTCCTCTTTGTTGTCGACTTCTTTTCCTGGAACAGCTGCTTCCACCCACCTGTTCGACGGAGCAGATGGAGCGGGCGGTGTTCCCTCGCCCTGTTGCGCGCCACCTTTAGTTGCTCGCTGGGCTTGATCTTTTTGCTGTTTGGGGTCATAACCGCTTCGTCAAGAAAATGTATTTTCTTGTGGGCCAACTTTTGACGTAGTGAGTTGTAAATTGATTTTTTTTTTTTTCTAACACACAACACCACCTTCAAAATTGGAAAACACTAAAATGAAAAAAAGTGCACTACTTATCGGATTTTTATTCTATTGAGGAGAAGTCCACCATTGCGAGCTGGGGATGCGGATTGAGGGGAAATTTTTCCAAAGCTATAGTTGGATCCGGCTCGAAGGACCAATGCTTATGTGGTAGGGTGTTCTTTCCTCGTCTTTGAATTGTGTCGTAAAATGCCCTCTAGTTGACCCTTTATTAAAAACCAGTTGTTTTCCTCTTTGTAGTTTATGTTTATTTGTATGTTTGTATTGTACAGTTTTGTGTTAAATAAAAAACGAAAAGCGCGTGCAGAGTGTCTGCTTACTTCGAAGATGTATTTAGAACTAAAACAACTAGGTCAAGCTCACGATCAGCGTGCACTCAGTGAGGCTGCAAGTGCAGCTTTTCACTACATCTTTGTGTGTGGGCGGAGTTTGACCGGAGCTTCATAACGGAGTAAGGCTTAACCCACTCATGCCGTTGTGGCATGAACACTGTCTGTTGTATAGATGCGACTACTTCCCAAAACGTTGCTTTTATCTCTCTAGGTTGTAAATGTGTGAATCTACTGACTAGATTAAAACGATTGATTGTTTTGTTGAATGCTTGAAAAGTAGAAGGAATTGTTTTTACCAGTTGTTTAAATGCTGATAGATTTGGTTTGATTTCGTCTTTCGATGTTGTAGAGTGTTTTGATGCATCTCTACGAATAAGTATGGCTTTGGTTTGAACTTCGGTTAGTACAGGAATTGGCGGTTGTAGAGATGTTGCATGTTGCATCAGGTTGTGTTTGTTAGTTAATGTAATCTTCTTGTTTCTCGGCGATATTTCCTCAGGCATAAGTTTGGTTGATATTATGTATGGCTGTTCTTGATGTGTGAAAAGCGGGAAATTTGAAAATGTCAAATTTTTTCATACTCGATGTATTTTTACAACGTTATTACATAGTTATTTTTTTTCCACATGTATTTTTTATTTGTCATCGCTTTTCAAAGAAGTGGCTTTTGTTCCGGTCGATTCAAAAAAAGAGAAAATTCTTCGCAACTCATATTAATTTCGTCAGAAGCTCTACCATCACCAATTCGACTCTCATTCGATTTCTCAAATCGGTCCAAACATTCTTCATTACTGAAAAAATTGCTGATGGGGATCGATAAAACTCTTCCAACAATTAAGGGCAATTGGACAAATCCGTAAGAACTTTCGAAAATTCTTACCCATTTTCAATTTTTTTGATTTTAGGGATAATCTTCGCCAAAGAAAGTACTTCGTCGTATAGAACGTCTTCGTCAACATCAAGATTAACCGCTTCAGCCGCTCGAAGAAATAGTTTTCGGTCTACTATTTCGTCTTCAACGTTCAATACTGAAAAGTGTTGAAATGGAGATTTTTCATAATCGTACCATTTTCCCAAATATGTAAGAGCTCGATGGTAAACTAATAATGCCTCTCTCTGAAATTTCGATCGTTGATGCTATGTCAAATGAGGTAGACTTTTGTTGACTTCAGATCCAAAGTACTTGTCATCCATTCTGGTTCGCAACCCATCTCTCAATTCAGTCATTACACTGTGAATGTGTGTACTCATCACTGTTCCTTTTTCCAGATTTTGTAGATTTTTCCATGTGGTGCATTAAATAATAAACAAAGTATAAATAGCATTCAGGGAACGTTAAATATTCGTTGAGATCGTCGTTCAGTTCATTCTCTTGATATTTCACAAAGCTCTAAATCGTTTTGTCAACTTCATCTTCTCCTTCATTGATAAAATATTGCTTTAAACCTGGCCATTTTTTGATAATCCGCTCTGTACGCGGGAAATTCGAATTTATTTAGTTCATATGGCGGCCCGGCAAAATTTTCATTGGCCCGGCGGCCCGACGATCACTTCCTGGGCCCGGCATTGCCGGGCGAGGCCCGTGCAGGTGGCAACCCTATGTAAAGATGTGTGTTGTAAAGATGTATGTTGTATGTCCCACGTATTTTGTGAGGCTATGTTAACTTGGTGTATGTAAAGTTGACCGCCAAATTGTTTGACCTTGCATGTTTAACAAGTGCAATAGAAAGAGAGCCGGCTTGCATTGAGCTTTTATAAACTTATGTTGCTAGCATTTTGTGTACTCTATGTTAACATGACTTTGTGATTTTTTAAGAGAAGATTCTTTACAGCAGGGATGTGCAAGAAGAGAGCGGCCAAAATGTAAATGTATTGGTATAGTTGTAGTGACTACAGCTATTCTGTCAGTACACGCTAGCATTTTTTCGTTTTGGCTTTTTACTTCGGCAAGTGCTCGGCTCGTGTCTGTGTGAATTCTCATTTTCATTCGGCCCCCACGGGCTATGGGTGCACATCACTGCTTTACAGTTTATGTGGATTTATATTGGTGTTTAGCTTAGTGTTAATTTGTTTGTGTTAAGCAGATTTAGACTTATGCTATGTTTACATTGTTTTAACTTAAATTATCTTATATTTAGTTGTTAGGCTTTAACAAAGTATTTTTTCTGAAAATGTTCGCAAAGTAGAGGTGGGATACCGATGGCACTATCGATAGTATCGATAGTTTCATTTTTCGGATACTATCGATTGTTTTTTCTGAATATCGATAGTGTACTTTCAGTGAAGCCTGAGGAAATAGTGAGCGTTTTTGCAAAGGTAGGAATAATATTTATATAATATTGGGTCGTTCACTAAGTAATTTAGTTTTTTTAGTGCAATGTAAACATAATTTTTTTTATTGTGTAAAACATTTTATGAAATTATATATTCTCTATTTTGATCCAATACCTTTTGCCATCTTTCGGGCAAGAGATTGATTCCACGCTCATAAAATGTTTGATCCTTGCAGGCTAAAAACTGGTCCAAGTGGTTTTTGACGTACTGATTTGAGGTGAAGGTTCTCCCATCCAAAAAATTTTGCAGAGACCGGAACAAGTGATAGTCCGAAGGTGCCAAGTCTGGAGAATATGGTGGGTGTGGTAGCACATCCCATTCAAGCTCCAAAAGCTTTTGGCGAGTCATCAAACTTGTATGAGGTCTCGCATTATTCTGGTGCAAACACTACACCTTTATTGATCTATTGATCAATTCTGGCCTCTTCTGTTTGAATGCATCACTCAATTTGTGCAGCTGATCACAATACACTTCAGAATTAATCGTGGTATTGTCAGGAAAAAGTTTACAATAAACGATCCCTTTTAAATCCCACCAAACAGACAACATAACCTTTTTTTGGTGACTATCGGCCTTCGAAGTGGTTTGAGCTGTTTCATCCTTTTTAGACCATGATCTCTTGCGCTTTACATTCTTGTAAGCAACCCACTTTTCGTCGCCAGTAACAATGCGCTTCAAAAATGGATCACTTCTTTGACGTTTGATAAGCAAATCACAGTCGTTAATGCGACGAAGCAAATTTCGTTCTGTAAGAACATGAGGAACCCATATGTCAAGCTTAGAAATTAATCCTAGACGTTTCATGTGCTTGTGAACGGTCGCGTTAGACAAATTTAATCTTTCAGCAATCTCTCGAGTTGTTATTCGACGATTTGCATCGACCAACGACTTTATTTTATCCACATCGGCTTCAAGAGGCCTTCCAGGACGAAATTTTGCAAACCAATTTTGGCATTGTCGTTCGGTCAACACATCTCCGTACACATCACATAATTTTCGCCTTGCATTTTTACCCTTTTGATAGTTGAACAGTAAAATATGCCGAAAATGCTGTTTTCGATCTTCCATCTTTGATAGGGTACCAAACAAAAACTATTCCAAAAAATGTAACAAAATTTTTTACAAAAAAGCCGTACTATATCAGTTGTTCAAATATATAAAGGTAAAGCGGTTAAGTGTGAAGTTGGCTGCGAAAAAATTCGATAAGATCAGCTGTTGTCATCAAACGAAATTACTTAGTGACCGACCCAATAGAATAAATAAAAAATGTAAACTAACAATCGTTTTAAATTTAGATTGGTGGTGTTGTTGTTCATTAAGAAGTCATGGATAAATACTTGAAGCGGACTATGCAGAACTATTTGAGTAAATCGAATTTCTATGAAAATTAATCAGGAAGAAAAAAGAAAATCGATGCCGCATTGTGTTTCGTTTGTTTGTGAAGTTATCGTTACCAAATTCGGAAGTTTTTTATATTTTCCAAACACTGTGCCAAATTAGATCAAAATCGGTTGACTATATCATATAGCTCCCATGGGGCATATCGGTCAAAAAAACGTTGTTTGCACAAAATTCGTTGCGTTTCGTTTGTTTGGCAAGATACCGTAACCAAATTTGGCATTAAGAAGTTTTTCAGAGTACCCAAATTTGGTCAAAATCGGTTGACTATATCATATAGCTCCCACATTGACGATCGGTCAAAAAAACATTTTTGGTTCAAAATTATTCGTCTGTTTCTGGTTGTTTATGAAGGTATCGTAACCTTATTTGGCAATCAAATGTCTTTTGGTGTTCTTAAGCTATATACCCGATTTTATTGTAAGCAGTGGTACAAGGTATCCCAAAGTCGTCCGCGCCCGACTTTAATGTACGCCATCTTTTTAGTATGTAATTTTAATACAATCTCTTTTTATGTCTTGCTTTTTACAATATCTTTTTTGTAAGTATGTATTAAAAAAGGCCCTACTTGCTCTATGGTATTTGTTTTAAAATTTTCCATTTTTAAATATGTCATATTTCTCATAGCCCGATAGTAATATCTATACTATCGATAGTTTCAACTATCGAAGTCTAAACTTTCGAGTGGCGCCACTATCGATAGTATCCCACCTCTATCGCATTTACAATTTTTTTTTCGTTTTTAAAAATCAAATCGAAAATTTCTAATTTTGAAAAATTGTCAAAACTTACACTTTTTTCGACTTTGATTACTTGTCGCTTCTATAGTTTTTACCTAATGTGTACATAACTCATCAATGTAAAGAGCACATCAATACCTTTCGATCTAGTCATCTTTCATGTCGATACAAAAGTTTGTTCACGAGATATTGACGAATAACTGAAATAAGTGCCCAAAAGCATGTTTTTCGAAAATATCTCAACAACGGTGCTTAAGAAAAAAAAAGGTTGCCATTTTCGTGTTTCTCGACCCCAAATTACCCTAAAAAGCACTTTTTTACGAAGGTTCATATTTCGTGTAAACTAGTGTTATAATTTAAAATGTTTTTTCTGCACATGATACCTTTATATGTGTAAAATAATAATAATACGCCACTTTCTAGGGAGGTGTCCAATGTTCAGAGAGCACAGGGTATTATGCTTTAGAAAACCTATGTTAAGCCCTCAGGAAATTCTTGAAATTCTAAATGACACAAACAATACTAGGTGGATGGAACTTGTAGAATTTTTGAAAATGGCCACAAAGTACAGAAAGCAAATTATAACTGAATACTTTTGATAAAAAATGAAATATTCGGTAATACCTACAATAAATATACTACATGTGGACTCCAGTTCTTCAGGAAACTTGTCCCAACGATCCTGTATCTCGCGACGAGCGGGGAAGCAGGGTGTATTAAGACATTTTGACTGGCGTTCTGGGAACCCACTAATAAACAAAAAGTACTGCATCTCAACTCCCCGACGGACGACGTATAGTCATAGTCGCGTATATTATTTTTAAAACCATTGTATCATATGTATTTGTGTTTAAGAATCCTTTTGTATTTAAATACTTCTCTAAAGAATGGCTTTAAAAATAAATTTATTATTATTATTATTAATAATAAATTGTCATTTTGTCCAAATTTTGATTTTCATCAGGAGGGCTTTTGGCCAAAATCTGGCCACGCCGGCCCATTGTGCGCCGTTCGGATTCGGCTATAAACTGTAGGTCTCTGTTCTCTTTGAACAGTTATTAATAAAGACCCCCATGCCCCGCCCAGGGGCGACTGACAAAAAATTGACAGTCAGGGAATTATTATATACTTATATATATTTAGGCTCGGCTTGACGGCGAATCGTATAGACTCCGACGCGGTCGCACCCGGTGCGCTACTATCTAAAATGTCTGTAATTTGTTTGTCTTTCTAAAACAAGAATTCTATGTTAGTTTTCCCGAGGACGGCTTGAAATAATTTCGGCACTAACTTTATGTTTGATTTATTGAGTTTTGTTCCACTGCTCTAAAACTGCACTATTATAATTGACTATTGCTTGGCCTTATTGCCACTTTGCTGACTTAAGTTGGGTTTTTTTATCTTTATCTTTTTTTTATCGATCCACCTTATATAGGGACACGATCGCCGCCAAATCCTGGAATTCCCGGCCAAAACCTATACTAACAACTCCTTAACTGTACTCTGCTTATCTAACTACGTATTCTCCCTAAAAACACAGAGTACACCCTACCTGAAACTATCCCTATTCCCTACCCTACACTCACACCTATGCACTTCTACTTTCTCCTACTCACTAATTCTCCTACCTATTAAGCGCGCCAAAATACTGGCCGCTATCTTTTTCCTAGTATTGGTGGATCTTTATACTAATACTATTGCAACTAAAAGCGCCCCAAAACTGCCGCCGCTATCTTCTGATGGTATAAGTATTGGTGTGAGTACTTTTACCAAGCAGTCCTCACAGCGCAGTTCTTTTTTATTTGATGGCGGTTTTAGTTCTGCAATTGAGGCTACTTTCGCCGGATCTGTGCAAATACCCTGGTCCGTCACCATGTGACCCAGATATTTTAGTTCTTTCTTAAAGAACGCACACTTTTCCATGTTGAGACGTAAGCTTGCCGCCTTTAGGCGCCGGAAAACTTCTCTTAGGTTGGCCATATGCTCCTCCAGTGTGCGTCCGATAATAAAAAAGTCATCTAAGTATGCAAGCGCATGTGGCTGCATATCTGCGCCAATCACGGAATCCACCTATGAAACGTTGCCGGCGCCGATTGTAGGCCAAAAGGAATTACTTTCCAATGGAACAGTCCTCTTCCAGGAACTGTAAACGCAGTGTATTCCCTGCTTTTTTCCTCCATTTGGGATCTGCCAATACCATTCCTTAAATCTAAGCAGCTGATATGTTTCGCATCACACAGCTGATCCAGGATATGATTGATGCGAGGCAAGGGATAGGCTCGCCGCCTGGCGTTTCCAGCTGCTGAACAACAGCTTTGGGTGCTCTTGCCAATTTTCCGAATCGCTGATCGTGATGATGTCGTCGTCCATCTATAATGGTATAATATCTTAAAGATTACTTCTTAAATAGTTCTCCTGCCTAGTACTGTTGTGGGGTTCCCCTTAAGCCTATGTTTTACAATGCTTTTCTTAAAACTAACAAAATTTACTAATTAACCTCGCCGACGGGCTGCCTCTCTACCTCGTCACCAGCTTCTTTCTCGTCCTCATGTTGCTCGTCGGAGTGGAATGCTTTCAACTGCGCAATGTTGGCTACTCTACGATTTCTTTCGCCTGGCTTCTGCAAACGCACGATGTTAGGGGATACGAACTTGACCACCCGAAACGGTCCATCGTACTTCGGCGCTAGCTTTGCGGCGAAACCATCTGCTGCTCGCGACAGCCAGTGCTGGCGCAAGAGCACCAGGGAACCCAAGGTCGGCCGCCATTCTCTTCTGCACAAATTGTAGTATCGCCTCTGGTCGTTGGATGCCCGTTGTAGATTGCTGCGAACGATCTCGAATAGTTTCTGAGCCTCTGTACCTTTGCGGCCGGCGTCTGTGGTATACTAGTCGATCCAGGCGTGAGTTCTTCATAAAGTGCTGCTGGTAAACGTGGCTCTCGACCTTGCACCAAGTATGCTGGTGATAAGCCTGTAGAGTCGGCTATACTGGAGTTGACCGCTAGTGAGATTTCTGGTAGCAGCTCGTCCCACATGTTCTGCTGACCGCTGATAAATTGCGCTATCATCGTCTTAACAGTACGGTAACTCTATACCCAAATTTCTAATACACGTTTTGAAGGTTCGGCTGCTGAATTGCGCTCCGTTATCGCAGACGAACTGTTTGGGCACTCCAAAGCGTGCTAATATGCGTTCCCTGAATGCTTTCTGCTAAGTTGCTGTTGTTGCCCTCCGTAGGGGCACTAGTTCTACCCATTTCGTGAACATATCGTGAAACACCAGTAACATCATGTTCCCTTGTTTGGACCGTGGCAAAGGTCACACAAAATCTGCGCACAAAATCGCAAACGGTTCGCTGACTTGCCTCGTCAGCATTCTGCCTGCCAGCTTTGCCTGTTCGCACGTGGCGGCTTGCGTCTCGAAACATACCAGGCCAGTAATAAAATTGTGTGAGTCGGGCAATGGTCTTCCGCACTCCTTAGTGTCCAGCGGTAGGGGCGTCATGGCATTCCTGTAGTACTCGACCTCGTTGAGTAGTAGGAACGCACAACATCCAGGGGACAAGATTCTCGTCATCTGCTCTGTAACCCAAATTTCGGTACAGTTGGCCTTTTTCCAACGTGTAGCCTGGGTATTTTTCCGGCTCTTCGGTCATCTTTGCAGTCATAGCGGTTATGCATTTGCACCTGCTATCCTCCTCGGTAATTTGCTGCAATCTCTCGAGGGGTTGTCTAGATAATGCATCGGCCACTACTTTCAACTTGCCTCGACGGTACTGCACATCAAACTGGAACTGTTGCAACTCTAGTGCCCAACGCGCGACGCGCCCCGAAGGGCTCTCAATAGAGTCCAACCACTTGAGGGCCAAATGATCGGTGATCACCTCGAACCGATATCCTTCCAAATAACATCGCATCTTCCTGATCGCCCACACGATAGCCAGGCATTCCTTTTCCGTCGCTGTATAATTTTCCTCAGCCTTCGTCAACCGTCGGCTAGCATAGGCGTTGACTCGTTCCTTTTCATCGCTTTCTTGTGTGAGAACGGCTCCTAGCCCGTAGTCGCAGGCGTCTGTCTGTAGCTTAAATTTGAGACTGAAGTCCGGGCAAGCAAGTACTGGGGCCGTGTTCAAGCTCTCCTTAAGGTTGTCCAACGCCGCCTGTTGCTCCTCGTTCCACGCCCATTTTTTCCTTTCTTCAAAAGTGAGGCCATCGGATGTATCATCGAGGCAAAGTTGGGTACGAATCGTCGATACCATGATGCCATGCCGCAGCTCTTTCAAGTTGGTGGGCGCCTTCAAATTCTGGATTGCCTCTATCTTTGCCGGATCCGTGCGGACTCCCTCGCCGGTCACCACGTGACCAAGGTAGACCAATTCTTTTCGAAAGAATGAGCATTTCTTCCGATTAATCTTCAAATAAGCCTCACGAAGACGATGCAGTACTTCGCGTAGGTTCGCTACGTGTTGCTCCTCTGTTGCGCCTAGGACGATTATGTCATCCAGATATGCGAATGCGTACGGCTCCATGTCAGGCCCGATCACCGAATCCAGAGCTCTTTGAAATGTGGCGCAAGCCGAATGCAATCCAAATGGCATCACTCGCCAGTGAAATAGGCCACGCCCGGGCACTGTAAAGGCTGTGTACTCTTTGCTGTCGGCCGTTGCTCGAGTATATGGTTGATCCTTGGAACTGGATACGCGTCAGGAACTGAATTCGCATTTAATATCCTGTAGTCAATGCACATTCACTCGCTTTTGTCCTTTTTAGGTACCATCACGATCGAGGCGCTATGTGGACTGTGGGATGGCTCAATGGCATCCGATTTTAGCAGTTCATCCACCTGCTCGTTAATGGCAGCTTGCTTTGCAGGGTTTTTTACGGGTAATACCTCTGCTTCATGGGTCTGTCATCCTTCAAAACGATCCTGTGCTCGGCTATATTGGTTAAGCCTCGCATATTTTCAAACGGCGCCAATTCTTGCCGCAGAAATTCTTTTAACTCTGGTTTAAGGTCAGTGGGCAACGGGGAATCTTCATAATCCACCTCTGCTGCCTGCGCCGTAACCTTTGCGCACTCTATAATGGTGGTCGGCGTCATCGCTGCGTCTGCCGTCGGGGATATGGCCTCACCTAAACCCTCGGTGTTGGCTGTCTTACTCTGGCTCCGGTCTTCCGTCGACGCGGTGACCACGCTTTTATGGACGACCCTGGACGTGCTACCTGTTGGTTGGCTCTGGGTCCCAGACCTCAGAGCTTCTCGTTTTTCTACCGTGCTGCTTAACTGCTCAGCCTTTGGCTTCTCTGCCTCCATCCTGTTCCTCGTTTGTGCTCGCTGGCCTAGCGACTCACCCTGTGACGTCTCGGGCCCCAACCTCAGCACCGTTGGTCGCAGTCGAGGGTCCTCAACCGGTAACGCAGCGGGTCTTAGCTTCAGCTCTGCTCCTGCGCACCAGATCCTTGTACCGACTGCACACAAAAAATCTATACCTAGGAGTAGGGGGTCTAGCATTGCGGGCATGAGGAGCATTGGCATGATGACTAGCGCGTCTGCTAATCCGACTCTCAGCCTCAACACAATGTTCACCCTTGCTCTCGTGCCATCTGCCAGTCGAATGCGTGTCTTTATTTTTAGTAATTCGCCTTCTCTCGCCAAGGCTTCGGCTGTTTCCTCACTCACGAAGCTTCGTGAGGCTCCCGAGTCGATCGTCGCAGTCTGCCATTGCGACCCAATCTGCACCGTTGCGATGATACGATTCCCATCCATCTTCAGAATATCGTTTTAATCTGGGCCGCTGGTGGCTGCGCCGCTACTTGATCCCGGATCTGGTAGGGCGGCTGTCCGTTTCCCTGGACTGGTCGCTGGCAACACTCCTGAGTCTTGCGCCCTCGTCGTCCACATACTCGGCAGAACCCCACCAAGGCATTGGGGCATTCCCGGGCCATGTGACCGGGCTGCGCGCATCTAAAGCATGCGTGTCTGCTGTCGTACGGTTGCTGGCTTGCCTGGCCGATCATTCTGTTCGTCGCCTCCACGTCGGGCGGCCTGGCGTACGACACTGGCGGTGAGTTCTCATACTCGAATCCTGCCACCTGTCGCGGTGCGCTCCTAAAAGGGTTGTACGGACTGCTTGTGGGTGTTACCAAGGTGTTTCCCGTGGGCGCCTGTTGCTACTTGACCGCACGCGGTTCTGGTCCCTGACCATTTCATATTCGCACGCCAGCTGAGTGAGTTGTGCGATGTCTGCAAATTCATGGCGGCGAATATGTAGTCTGTGTTCGGGTGCAGCGTTTTCGTAAGTCCTGTAAAGCCGCTGACTTTCTGTATACCCAGCGCGGTACATCATCGTTCCGATGGCGATAGAATACGCCTTAAAACTTTCTCGATCCTGTTGATGGCGCTTCGCCTGTCAGCACCTCTATCATGGCTGCGGGTAGGTCGTTGACGTTGATACGGTACGCTGCTGCTTTATCCTCCAACTTCGAAGTGTACGCCCCATTTTCGAACCTGATCCGGTACAGTTACGTTGTGTCTAGTTGCCTGCGGGGGCGGTAATTCGCGCGCTGGGACTGGCCAGTGAGCATCCGAGTCCAACTCGGGTCGATATTCGCGATAAGGAAAGCTTTGTTGAATTGGTCGATCTGCAGGGTCTGCTGAGGGATGGCTGGTACGATGAGTGGGTGTAATAAGGGGAACTACCAACGATGATTGAGGCAACAGGATGCTGCTTACAGGTTGGAGGGACGGTGGCGCGGGGCTCGCGCCTCTGCTGGGCGACACGCTTGTGCGCCCTTGCTCTGCCAGCTTGGCATAGCGGGTTTCGTGCTCCGCCAACCTTGTCCAAATCTCTGATGGGTGTTCGCCTTTCGAGACATACGCTGCCAGCGCCCTCCTCAGCTCATCCACTTTGCCTTCAGTGGGCAAGCCCAGTTCAGTGAGGATGTTGCATAGCTCCTCTTTGCGTCGATATGCAATCCAGCGTACGCCTGGGTTCTTAATCTTTCCCACCCATTTGGACTCACCCGTATCCTCTGTTTTGTTCTGGGGTACCTGCGTGTCGTCAACTGTGCTTACTGTGCTGTCTTCTGTCTCCATTGTATTTATTATTGATTTTCAATTTTTTCCTTCAAATGAGCTTTTATTTAATTCGCCTTTAACTTCGATTTGCTATATTAATTTAATTGATTTAATCTTATCGGTTCAATTTTTATTTTATTTTAATTAACTTAGTTTTAACTTTCCATTAAAATTTCGATTTGCTTTATTTTAATTTAGTTGATTTTTTTTTTTACTCTCTCTCTCCTTTTAACTTTCGTTCAACCTCTTAATTTCCTTTTCCACTTCGCCCCCGTTCACTCCGTTGGCTTTCTCACTGTTTTTCTTCCTTGGTGATTTTAATCAAAACCGTTTTCCATTTTTTTTCTCCACTTGAAATTACATTTTCATTTAATTCTTTATTTAGTTCACTTTAATTTTATTCAGTTATGATCAATTTTTATTTCGTTCTATTAACTTTACACATACCTACCGCGTGGAGTACAGCTAGAGTGGTCTTCATCCCGAAAGCTGGGAAGAAAGACATCACTAATCCAAAGTCTTATAGGCCTGTTAGCTTAACTTCGTTTTTGCTGAAAACGCTGGAAAAGCTGGTAGATTTCAGAATTAGAAGCGCATTGCTAGTACAACGACCCCTTCAACATATGCAACATGCATACAGGGCGGGAAGGTCTACGGACACAGCACTATATCAGCTGGAAACCCTTATTGAGGAATCTTTAAATCATAAGGAAGTGGCACTATGCGCCTTTCTGGATATACAGGCTGCCTTTGATAATGCTTCCCACGAGGCTGTCAACGCATCACTGGCCAGAAGGGGCCTAGGCGCAACTACTAGCAGATGGATAACTCCACTGTTAACGTCTAGGCAAGCCACAGCAACTATTGGTGGGCAATCAACCACTGTAGTAACGACAAGAGGCTGCCCGGTGTACTATCACCCCTCTTATGGAGTCTACTAGGAGACGAGCTACTGGAGAAACTAGCGGGCAGAGGCATACAATGCCAAGGCTATGCTGACGATATCGTTATTATAGCCAGAGGCAAGTATGAAGAAACACTCTGCGACATTATCCAGCTAGGGCTCAAGGAAACTAATTTTATTTTATTTTATAAAAAAAAGGCAGGCCTGAGCCTTAACCCTGCCAAGACAGTCATAGTACCCTTCACAAGGAGATACAAACTTGGAAGGATGAGGAGTATAACCCTATCAGGATGCAGCATAGAAACAAGTAATGAAGTCAAGTAGGGGGGTACATCACCACGAATAATAAGATGGCTGTACCTAATGGTTGTCAGACCCATGCTCTTTTATTGGGCAATAGCCTGGCAGCAGGGCGCGCCTTAGCACGACCAAAGCCAGATGGCAGAAACTGCAAAGAATGGCCTGCATATGTATGACAGGAGCAATGCGTACTTGTCCTACTGCGGCCATTGAAGTATTAATGAATGTTACACCGCTTCATATCATTGTTGATATGCAGCAAAAAGCAACGTTAAAAAGAATTGGGAGGGGAAGAGTTGACTTCAACCTCACCAGAAAAGACGCTGCAGATTAAGCAAAGGACATACCTATGCTTCTGCTACCAAGGGATGAAATGCCAGCTGAGTACAAGTTCAATCAGAACTTCGATATTTAACTCAGCACGAAAGAGGCCTGGACAACTCTTTCGGCAATTCACCCAATGAAACCACACACAATAAAGTGGTATACGGATGGATCCCTCACCGATGAAGGAAGTGGTCTGGGGGTAGTAGGACCCAGGAATAAATAGCATGAGGCACTAGGCAGACACACAAGCATTTTTCAAGCTGAGGTCTGTGCTTTTGGAATGTGTGCAAAATTTAATCTGCAAAAGAACTATCACGACAAGGAAATCTCCATCCTGTCTGACAGTCAAGCAGCGATAAAGGCAATAAGCAGAGCCAAGATAACATCAAGGCTGGTCAAAGAAGTGAGAACTGCACTTGACAATTTAGGTGCCAGAAACAAGCTCACAATTAGATGGGTTCCAGGACACAACAATATCCCTGGAAATGAGCTAGCAGACAAACTAGCAAGGACAGGTGCAGCAACTCCGCTAATCGGACCTGAACCATACTGTGGGATTGGCAACCATTGGTAAGGGACCTATTGAGGAAAGAGGTAGAAAACAAACGGCTGCTTCACTGGGCACAGATACCAGGACTAAAGCAGTCAAAAACCCTCCTCTCTAAGTACAACCGCAAGAGGTTCAAACACATGATAACTCACGGGAAAAATACCGTGAGGATCCTGACAGGCCTCTTGACGGGACACTGTGGCTCCGCAGCCACTTAAATTAAATTGGCATAGCGGATAGTGGGCTTTGTCATTTCTGTAGTATGGAGGAAGTAACTTCAGTGCATCTACTATGTGAAGGCATAGCCTCGTCAACAAAAGAAGCAAGCATGCACGTCATCTCACCGGAGAGCATTGTTACCATAAATCCAAACAAAATACTGCAGTATATGCAGGCAATTGGACTTTTGGGAGAGCTCTAAGCCGTGAAAGGGGGTACAATAGATCCACTTGGGTCGCAGTACATATTACACCCATTACAATAATAATAATAATAATTAACTTTAGTTGCTCTTATTTATTTATTTATTTATTTGGCTCTTATTTTGTTAATTATTATTTTATGCTTTACTTTAATATTAAATTTTGTCATTGTTGACCTTAAGTTGCTCTTATTTAATTTTATTTTATGCTCTTTAATTTCACTTGACTTTACTTAGTTTTATTTTCGTTACACTTTCATGTCACTTCATAGCTGTTTAACTATCTTTATCTTTCAATTTATGTTTTGTTAACACGTTGCGTCACTTTTTTTTTTTAGTTTTGTTTCGCGTATACCGTCGCTGGCCCACTGTACTTTTGTCTACGGCCGTTACTCGCGATCCGTTATGCGCAGCCCGTTATGTGTGCAAAGCAAAGACACAAAACCACGCTGCTGTGCACACACATGTACGCGACACGCCGTTCTTAAGCCGTTTTACTTTTTGTCTTTTCTGTCTCTTCTTTATGTTCGTTTACAACCTAACTTTTGCTTGTCTTTTAAATTTCTGCTGCCCCGTTTTGTTTGTTCTTACTATTTTACTGTACCCCTTTTTTTCCAAAGTTAAACCGCTGCTGTACCTATTGCTTTTGACGAAACTTAACTGCTACTGTACCTCTTTTGTATGTATGTATGCGGCTGGACTATATATGTATGCCCTAACGGGGCTTTAATCCGCTATATACGTTATAAAAAGATGTTAATATACATATGTATGTATGCCTACTTATGCCTCAGAGTCCCTGCTCTGGCGCCATTTGTAAGGAAGTTTTGGTGCTGGGGTATAACTCAGTTTGCCCCAGGGCCAACTTACAACTAATTTGTAAATTTGCTGAGACACTGGGCAGCGTAGGGGGCCTAGAAACTGTCCTCGCCGTACCTGCATACATACATACGTACCTTTTACTTTTCATTTAGCGCAGTTCGTGTGTGTGTGGCTGGCGTGCTCTCAGCACGATTAACCGACAGTAGGATCTTTGTGGACTATGTCGCTAAGCGAGGCCCTTGCGACCATATCCGTGCTCGAGGGGGTAGGGAAGTTGTGGTGGCGGGCGAAGCCTATATCACCAGAGAGGCGAGGCCTGCTTGGTTTCTTATACGCACGCGGTAGGGGAGGGGAGAGTAGCGAAAAGCACTAACACACTCACACGTACACAACGGCGTTCTGTTTCTCACGCGCGTCTTGCACACGGCTCCAAATATCTGACGTATTAAAACACTTGCTGATTCGATGCACTTTATAACTTTATTTAGTTTAACTCTCCTTCTCAACACCCACAACCGTAAACTAACCTAACCATTGACCGATTTCACCCTAACCTTTTCCTTGGTCTTCGTTTTACTATGTGTTGCTCCGCGACACGTCCGTGTGCTTTGCCGTCTCAAAACTATCTCCTCGTGTTTCATTTTTTAACCGCCGACGCCGGCTCGTACAGCAGCCTGCCGATATCCGTCTATCGTTATTGCTGATCGAAGGCTATCGGCAGCCTGGGTTGGCAGTCCGACGTGGCGATGTTTTAGCGATCTTCTACTCATCGATATCTTTAGTTTCTTTATTTTCTAACACTTAATCTAATACCAAACTTATAACTATAAACCAAAAAATCCATAAATTCAACTTATATCTAAATAATATGAAAACCTTACATCTAATAACAATTATAATTAATTAATTGTGGCGGAGCTTAGAAGCTTCGTCACAACAGACAAAAAATATGTATGCTACTGCAGACAAAGAAATGCTTTAAAAAATTACGTCTGCTTCTCTCGTTTTGACGTTTGCCGCTGGCTGGTCAGTTTTGCATTTTGTACTTCGAGAGCTCGCTATGCGTTGCTGCAGCTCCTGCAGCTTTCGAAGAACAGCATGCACAAAGCGGAGTTGAGAACGTACGACTCCAGTCCGATTTAGGCTGGTCCCAAAACTCACTCATAACATAGTAATAAATAAATAGGTATTAAATAAATATTGCTTTTTTCTTTTCTAAAATTTTGTGATTTGATAGGTGAAACTTGAACACAAAAAGTTTGCGGATCATTGATCTACTAACAATCCGAGCACAATATTTTCATATAAATAGTATGTAACTAATGTCGCGTTGATTACAGAAACTAATGCATTTATTAGTTTGACTTAGCATATGCTAAGGTTTCCTATTTCAATAAAAAATGCAGCTGATTGTAGGGTTACCATTTGCCCCTCAACTCAAGAAAAGCACAACCAAAATCCTTCTAGGAAAAAAAAATCAAACTCAAACTGTATAAAACATTTGAAAAATGTTTGCTTAATTCGGCGAGTGCTGTAAAACATCCTTCTTGCTCAACAACCAACTTATTAATGCCGTGGTGGCGCGTCAAGACATTGACGATGTTTAGTCACAGACATGAAGTTCTCAACTTAGTTTACATATTGATGCCATTTTTTCGAGTTAGGGGTATACTTACTATTATACTTACATTTACTATTATACATATCTTACACGCACATTAGAAATGCATATTAGTTAGATTTTGCAAAAGGTTAGTGCAAGCAAAGCCTATTTAGAGTTTCTGGAATAAAAAGTGCGAAACGTATAGGCAATTGTCAAAATACATGCGCATAGATACATACACACATATGTGTCTAACCTTTTGAATATCGGTCGGTTAATCCAGTTTCGAACTGACGGAGAAAAGAGCGAAGTGTACAATAAATTTATATTTAATACAAAAGTACAAATTTACAAAAGCCACAACACAACCATAAGAAAAATTTAAAAAATCGTAAAAATGGCGAAGCGCAAAATTTTAACCTTATTAGTGTTGTTGCGGATATTCGTTCTCACGAATTGTATAAGAACTTGGTAAGTTAAATGTTTACTCTTTAGTTACAAAATTTTTATTTATTATTTAAATTTTCATGGAAACCATATAACAAAAAAAATGGCTCACGTTAAAGTCGGGCGTGGACGACTTTGGAATACCCTGTAGCACCCTCGAAATTGCAATTAAGTCCAATATATTACTTAAGAACTCCAAAAGAGCTATGATTGCTAAATTTGGTTAGAATATCTTAATAAATAAACAGAAAACAGAGGCATTTTGTAAAAAAAAGACGTTGTTTTGACCGATCGGTCCCATGGGAGCAATATGGTATAGGCAACCGATTTTTAAAAAAATTGGTACATGCTTGGGAACTCTAAAAGATTTGCAAGCAAGAAATTTGGCAACGATATCTTCATAAACGAACAAAAATCAGACGAATTTTGTAAAAAAAACTTTTTGACCGATCGGTCCTATGGGACTATATACAATGTAACTAATGGAATAATAATCGGAAAGTTTGGTTGCTCTAGCTCTTACCATCTCTGAGATCTAGGAGTTCATACGGACGGAGAGACAGACAGACGGATATACTGGCATCGGTATATCGACTTCTATAGCCACACTGATTCTACTTTAGGTAACTTTGGGGGGTCTCCGACGACTTCTTCTATATGTTATATAAGCTTTTGGCTTGCATAAGCTAAACATACCCTTTGTACCATACAGGGTATAAATAAAAATATTGCGATAGGAAAATTGGAAAAAACCTATTGCTGTTAATGCTCTTAAACTAAGTACTTATTAAAACAAACACTATAACTAGGGACTGTTACTTGAGAGTGCTAACTTTCAGTTATCCTTTAAAGTACCAATCTTCGCTAGATTTGCGAAATATTCTAATAAAATTATTTTTTCTTAAATAGTTTAATTGATAAATAAGACGAAAGTTCGAATAGTAGAATGGGAGGTTGAACATAATTTTAAGTAAATATTATTTTCAAATATTTCAGTTAAAAGCTAAAGTTTCCCTAATGTTTTGACAGGTAAATTCTTGTTGTATAAATTTATTGGCAGTGAAATTTCCTCATCTAAAAATATTGATTGATCATAAAATGTGCCGCAGTGGCACCAAAGTAGCACAGCAAGCTCTTATATAGATAAGTAAGATAGAATCAAAAAAAAAATTGTACCTGAAGCATGCTTACACACACAAACTTATGCATAATTAAAAAGGGGGAATCCCCCTTCCCCCATCCCTTTCGTCGGGCCAGACTGTACCGTGGTACAAAGGGCATATTATGTTTGTGCAAGCCGAAACTATATGTAACATACAGAAGAAGACGTCGGAGACCCCCCAAAGTTACCTTAAGTATGATCCGGGTAACTGGATACCCTGATATACCAAGTCCGTCTGTCCATCTGTCTGTCTGTCTGTATGAATGCCTTGAAATTTTCAGATTAGCTGCGTTATTATGTTAGGTTAGACAAGTTTATTTAATTTTTTTAGATATCGAGGATATATTATATAGCTCTCATAGGGATGTTTCAGAGGACCACGAAAAACTCGGAAAGTTTTTAATTAAAAATTCGTTTGTTTATGAAGGTACCGTAACCAAGTTTGGCACTCTGAAGTTTTTTATAGTTCCAAATCAATGTACCAAATTTGATCAAAATCGGTTGACTATATCATATAGCCCCCATAGGTTTAATCGGTAAAAAAACGTGTTTGGTGCAAAATTATTAAAAAGAAAATATCGTTACCAAATTTGGCAAAGAAGTATCTTTTGGAGTTGGTAAGCAATTTATAGGAATTGATTGTAATGTGGTACAGGGTATCCCAAAGTCGTACGCGCCGGACTTTTACGTTCGCCATCTTTTTTTTTGCATAGTCTCCCAAAAAAGGAATACAAAATTGGCACATTATTTATTTATTTATAATGATTGCTGCGTTTAATATTTTAAGTATTTTCAAGCTCTCATCGATATCTCGCATCGATCAATTAACTAAGCTAAAGCCATACTTTTAATTCCTTTTTAAGAGGGTAGTTCATTTTTAGTTATCATTCGCAACGTCACGGATTTTGGAGTCCGCTTGGCCGGTTAATTTTTTCGCAACTAATGAATGTTAATTGCACAGCCTATATCGGAACTGCCTGCAATATAAGCTCGGAACTCTTTGTGCATATTAAAATCAATTTATATACATTTTAAGTTCTGCCAAGAAGGCAAAATAAACACAGTAAAAAAGCGAATATTTCGGTGCTTTCTTTTTACCAAATTCTCAACTTTTAAACATACTAAAGCTATTGAAAAAGCTCAGTAGCTCAACAATGATAGTTTTAGTATCACTGGCGACGCAGGACGTCGGCTGTGTCGTGTTATTAATTAATGTAACAAAATTATACTGTGATGATTATGTTTAAACATGTATGCTTATGTCCAGGTCTTGATTCACTGAAGGGTGATACTCCTGGCCATCTTAGAGCATTTTCGAAGGTCGCACTCGGGGTAGTCATGGCAATGTTCGTGGCTGCTGATCCAGATCCCTCTGCGGGATTAGTGGTTAGAGAGATCTACTGTTGATTTGCCTACGGAGCCTATAGTAGCTCCTGTTGGCAATGGTTATCCTCCGCTTAATTTCCAGGCTGACATTATTGCTGCTGGACACAGCAGTGCCAAGGTAGATGAATTCCTTGACAGCCTCAAAGCTATAGCTGCGGTCAGCTGAGAATCAAGACGCCGAGATTCTCTGCTGGAGCACACCATAAACTTTGTCTTGTCCATATTTACTGCCAGTCCTATTTTAGCTGATTCCTTTTCGATAGATCCAAAAGCGGCAGTTACATCACGCTTGGTGCGACCAATAATGCCGATATCATCAGCGTATCCAAGGAGCTGGACACATCAGTTTGTCAATATTGTGCCCGTCCGATGTACACCCGCCTTTCTTATAATACTCTCCATCAGGAGATTGAAGATACATGAGAGCGAGTCACTTTGTCTTAGATCTCGCTTGGTGTTAAACGTTTCGGATTAGTCATTTCCTACCTTGACAGAGCTGGTGGTTTTGCTTAACGTGATTCAGCAAAGTCGCGTTAACTTTGCAGGAACACCAAGGCAACACGCACTTGAGAACCTTATAGCCGACGGGTAGAAGACATGCCACTGTAGTTGGTGCGTAACGTGGCATTACCCATCTTCAGAATAGGACAGATCAGACTGAGGTTCCAATCGCCGGGCATGCATTCCATGAGCCATACCATGCAGCGGGCCTTGATTTGTTCAGCCGGCAGGCCATAAGCACCAGGAGCTTTGTTGTTCTAAGGGCGCTTGATTGCGACCTTTACTTTGGTGTGGCTTGGTAACGGTAATTCGATATCAGTAATAATATTAGTGCCGTATATCTTACAATGTAATGTCAGAAGCTATTGGAGCGGAGCAAGGCATGACTTTCGGGCTTCAGAATAAGCTCGGTGACCTCGATTATGCAGATGACATCTGCTTGCTATCGCACAGTTTCTCGCATATGCAGGAGTCTGTAGACCTAATGGCGCATAAAGCCCGTACAGTAGGACTGCATATTAATACAGGAAAAACAAAGTCTCTGCGTATTAACTACTCATGCTCAACCAACTTCAAGCTCGACGGTGCAGAAATCGCGGACGTTTAAAGTTTATGCTACCTAGGAAGCTACATCTCCAATAATGGTGGAAGCAAGACATAGAATTTAGGCTCTCCAAAGCCAAGCAGGCATTCAGCACACTCAACCTAGTTTGGAGATCGCCTAACATCTCGATCCAAAAGTGCGGCTCTTTAATACCAACGTAGAGTCTATTCTCCTCTATGGCAGAGAAAGCTGGAACATCTCCGCCAGTCACGCGCAACGACCACAAGCGTTTCTTAAATCGTTGTCTCCGGCGCATATTGGGACTATTCTGGCCGAAAAAATATCAAAAAATCATCTCTGGTTTAGAACGCGGCAATCTCCTGTCACAGATGAAATTTTGTACCGTAAATTCAAATGGCTAGGTCATTGAGGAAACCCTCTACGGATATCGCGAAGTTAATTTTGGATTTTAATCCCCAAGGTAGACCAGGTCAACCGCGAAATACTTGAAAAAGATAAGTTATAATAGCTAAGCAACTAGCATTACAAAGATTTCAATTGAACTTGTTTGTATCAGCCCTATGTTCCTTGTATGAATTTAATGGATTAAATATATACATATATCTTACAGCCCTGCGGGGTTGGAATCGACATTGAAAAGGTGTTATCAAACTTTAAATAATTAGCTTAATGTATGCCACTACTTTTTAATTTGTTTACACTTGCACTGTTGAATTAAATTGAGAACATCGTAGCTTTTGCAGATGATATATGTAATTATCTACAACCCTGGTAAAACAAAAGACATTATAAGCCGCGACTTATTATAGCCTATTCACACTGGGGCACATTTAAGCGGAACGCATGGGATTTTTTGAAGATGTGAAATAGCGATTCACACTGACAACATCTAACATCTACCATCTTGCTGCCATTTTGAAAGGCTGGTGGTGAAATAAGCTAATCCCACCAAAAAACATATTCATGTAAAATGTTGCCAAGACGAGAACATATAACTCGCACTGTCAAAAAGTTATCAGATCTCATATAGAGCCAAGCTTCTAACTCTACACGCCCTAACTCTACAAGGCCTAACTTCACAAACTCTACACCTTAGTCAAAATATGTGGCTTGGCCGTTCGTTACAAGAACTATTGTATAACAGAAAAGTAATAAACAGTGAATTTATTCTTCACCTTACGCCTATCGCCTATGTGAATGTAGCGAAATGTCTTGGCAACATTTTACACGAAAATGTTTTTTGGTGGGATTTCATTTCTTTTTGTAAGTTGTTTGTAACAAATTTTTTTTTTTTTTTTTTAATTTTTATTTTTTTTTATTTTTTGTTTTTATTTTTTTTTAATAATAATTTATAATAACAAGGAGCCTCTATATATGTATATATGTATATATCTGGGGGCATCAAGTTTCAGTTCAGATTACCCCTCTAGCGCAGTGGTCGGCACGGCCCTATCTCTGGCGCATAGGCTAAGGCGACGTCAACACACTTCATGTGTTATACACAAAACGCATGCATACTATGTGCGTGCTTTTTGTACTACTAAAATTTTCTCTGCCGCAGTGACGTATTGCGACGCTGACGTTGCTTGACGTCAACAACAACAAGAGCCGAAGCCACGCACCATCAACTGCGTGTTTGTTGCTTAGCAACGTACAATATATACGCAAAAAAAAATATGAGTGTATTTTGTGTCGACCACTGCTCTAGCGTCAAAATTGAAAATTGCAGGTCTCATACAAACTGCATCCCCAAGTTTAAGGGGTTGGGGGATGAAAGTTACAAGTTTTATAATTTTTTTGTTGTTTGTGTGCTAATACTAGCTTACATACAAAATTTCAGCTTTCTAGGACATTGGGAAATACCTAAGAATTTTGATGATCATCAGTGACGAAATCAGCGTTTTTAGATGACAATAAAATCTAAAGTATAGGAGCTATGCAATTAAAACTTTATACATTTAATAAGTCCGCTATTGACAACATATCCCTATCTAGCATAATCCTAACCAAAGTTATAAGGGTTATAGTGCCCTTGCGCTTCGCTTCGCTTGGCTCGTCTTGGCGGGGGCACTACCGTGCCACCAGATAATGAAAATTTATGAAAATTGTTATTTAAAATCAAAATATCTATCATTTTATAAGTTCAATTTCAACATTTACTATTATTAAGGACGAGTTTTATGTATTTGTGTTGAAACCATTAATTAATTGGAAATAATAATGCGGACGACGAGCTGGTACTGACTCGCACATACACACAAATATACATAAACATACATATGTATATGCAGCTCCACGAGCTGTTTGTTTGTTTGTTGGTGTTATGCTAAAGCAGGGATGTCCAAACACTGCTTATGGAAGAGCAAAAACCAATACATATAAAGTAAAACACTAACACTGTTTAGAGGAGACACTATTTTGCGCTACCTTTGGCCAAATTATAAAAAAAAGATTTGATTTAAAATAATAAAGCCGATCGAATTATGCACACGTGTGTTTTTATTGCGTGATCTGTTTGGAGTGTTTTAGAGCTAGCGCATGCAGCAGCAGCTGCATACGAAAGCTCGTCTTAAACAAAAGAGAATGAGTAACAAATAAAAGCTCCCGCTTGAGTGAGTTCTAACGCAGTAGAACAAAGCGAGGAGCGTGATAAAGAGCAATATGCAACAAGTGCAGTTACATACATATGTACTGAATGTGTTTAGTTATTTTAATGTTATGTGTTTGTTATGTTTAGTTATGTTCTGCTCCCGACATGCACCCCCGTTGAAAGGGTCACGCTTTCAACCGATGTGGTTTCCAAGGGCAGAACAGCGATTTTATTGACAGCTCTTTTTACTAGGCCGGTTGCTGTCCTGATGATTGCGACTCGCACAACGCCGTCTTTGCCAGGGATGACACTGTCGATTTTGCCTAGATGCCATTTTAGTGGAGGAAGGTTGTCTTCTTTTAGTAAAACAATGACACCCGGTTCCAGGTTTGGAACTGATGAACGCCATTTTCCGCGTTCTTGAAGAAGCGATAAGTAGCTTGTGCTCCATTTGCGCCAAAACATTTGCTGCATTTGGCACACACGTTGCCAACGACTTAGACGATCAGTGTTTAAATGCGTAACGTCTGGCTCCTCGATTGCGGCGAACGCTGAGCCAATGGTCGTCAGGATTCTCTGAAATGGGACAAAGAGGTCGTGAGTTTAACATGGCAGATATCTCGCATACAAGAGTTCGCAGTTCATGGAATGTTAGTACAGTAGTTCCAATGACGCGGTAGAAGTGATATTTGGCTGCTTTGACGGCAGCCTCCCACAAGCCACCAAAATGTGGCGATCGCGGTGGGATAAAGTGCCAAGTCAACCCAATAGATTGGCATGCGTTATTAAGATCGCTTTTGTGTGGATCGCTAAAAACAATTGTCGCAGCTCATGCAATTCATTTTTCGCTCCAATGAAGTTTGTCGCGTTATCCGACCAAATAGCGTTTGGCTTGCCTCTGGTGCTGATAAATCGTTTTAGAGCGGCCATAAACGACGGTGTTGATAAGTCTTCTACTACTTCCAAGTGCGATGCCTTTGTTGCGAAACAAACGAAAATCCATATGTAGCATTTTATGGGCGCTCTGTTTCTTGTTTCAGCCTTACAGTAGAATGGCCCACAGAAGTCTACTGCGGTAGTGTGAAATGTACGACTTGGTTGTACACGATGCTCTGGTAATGGCGCCATAATGTGTTCGTATACTTTAGGCTTCATGCGAAAGCAGCGTATACATTTGTTGATGATGGAAGCAACGACTTTGCGTCCTCCAATGGGCCAAAACCTCTGCCTTAAAGCAGCAAGCAAACTCTGCGGTCCAGCGTGTAGAAATTTGTGATGAAAAAAAGTAACGATCGCACGAGTGACTGGATGATGTTTTGGCAACAGCATTGGGTGCCTAGCATCGTAGTCCAGAAATGAATTTTGACGCCATTCCGCCTACTCGAATTTCTCCTTCCGAGTCCATAAGAGGAGTGAGTGATGCCAGCTTACCTTTTGGTGAGATTTGCCCTTTGTTGAGTAATGCTTTATACTCATCAGTGAAATGCACCTGCTGAATGGCTCTGATGAGTAAGAGTGTGCCGCGTTTAATGTCTTCGACTGGAAGGGGTCCCGTTCACCGTGGTTGGTCCTTACGATGAATGTATGCGAATACACGTTGTAGTTTTCCAAACGAATTTTGGAACTTGCAGTCGAATGAGATATCCTGTTTGTTAGATATAACCAAGACATGGCGGCGTCTTTCAGGTAGGTCCACGATAGGCTCCAAGCTTGCAGGCCAATTGTTGCTGCTTGAGAAAGAGGGCCCCTGACGCCAGAGACTTGATTGCAACAGCTCTAGTGGTGTACAACCACGTGACAGTAAATCTGCTGGATTCATCTGCGAAGGCACATGGTGCCAAGTCATCCCTTTGGTTAGGTCCTGGATCTGTGCAATCCTGTTGGATACAAAAACATTAAAATTTGATGGCGATTCACGTATCCAGGAAAGTGCTATAGTTGAATCTGACCAACAATGAAAAGCGCAATTGAACGGTACGCTTTGAGCAATGTTGGCAATGAGCTCAGCAAGTCAGTGTGCTGCTGCTAATTCCAATTTGGGTATCGTGAGTGTTTTTAAAGGAGATACTCTTGATTTTGAACAAAGCAGATGTGACGTATAGGTTCCAGCTAGCTCAGATCGGACGTAAACGCATGCACCATAAGCCGATATGCTCGCATCACAAAATGCATGAATTTCCCATGTCGCGTGAGGCATCATGACAAAGCGAGGAAATTGAAACGAGCGAACTGTCGAGATCTGGGATATGATTATCGGTCCACGTTGATTGCATGGCTTGAGGCAAAGATTCATCCCAACTCAGTTTCTCTTTCCACAAGGCCTGAAGCAATATCTTGAGCTTGGTGATGATTGGCGATATTAGTCCGAGTGGATCGTAGAATCTAGCAATGCTTGATAAAATGGTGCGCTTAGTGGTTGGCCCATTTGACAAGATATGTGTGAAGTTGAATAGAAGATTATCGGAGCTTGGATTCCAGGCCAATCCGCTATGTCACTGCCGTCATTAAATTTGAGCAATTGCTCGCGATCTGATTCTGGGACACCTTCGAGAGTAGCTGGTTCGTTGGAGCACCATTTACGAATTGGAAAATGGCCTCTTTGTAACAACTCCTTCACTTCTCGCCTGATTTGAGAGGCTTCCTCGATAGTATCACCGCCAGAGATGAAGTCATCGACGTAGAAGTCCCTGTGAATAATTTTTGATGCTAACGGAAGAGTAACTTCTTCGTCGTAGGCTAGCTGATGCATGCCCCGGATAGCCAAAAATGCAGCAGGCTTTGTGCCGTATGTCACTGTATCGAAAGTGTACACTTTGACATCATCCTCAGGATTGTCCCGCCAGAGAATACATTGAAGCAGCTCATCAGGATGAGTCACACGGACGCAGCGGTACATTTTGCATATGTCTCCACATAATGCAACCTTGAAAAAACGAAGGCGAAGTAACGTGATGAATATTTTTGGTTGTATGGATGGGCCTGCCAGCAATAAATCGTTTAATGATGAACCTGATGTGGATTTTGCTGAGACATCAAAGACAACGCGTAATTTTGTTGTAGTGCTGTCCAGTTTGTGGACGCAATGATTTGGCAAGAAGTATTGAGGAAGACTTGATTGCTTAGATGATAGCGACATATGACCTAAGTCTATATATTCTTGCAGAAATGCTGAATATTGCTGCTTTAGCGAGGGATTTTAAGCAAGTTTGTTCTCAAGAGTTTTGAGTCTGCGTAAAGCGCGATCGTATGAGTCTCCGAGAGCATCAAAGTTTGTTTTTGCGGGAAGACGCACTGAATATTGACCCGACTCGAGGCGCGAGTACCCATTTAGGAACGACTGCTCGCATAAAGCGTCCTCATCTGAGATAGATGGCGAAGCGCCGATGCAACTGTCGATTTCCCAAATTTGTTTGACGATTTTAGATAAGTTATCGTTATCTGGTTGCGGGGTCGGCTCCTTGTTCAGTGTGGCCAATGCTAAACGTGTGCCCTTTGTGCCGGACAGGCTACCAGACACAATCCAACCGAGCCTGGTTTTTTGGAGCAATGGTAGTTGGTTTGCTACGCGAATTTGCCCAATACAAAGAATATCAAAAAATAGACTTGCGCCTAAAAGTAGATCAATTCGCTGTCGCTTGTAGAAAAGTGGATCAGCGAGAGAAATGTTTTTTGGTATTTTCCAATCAGTTGTATTTATATCGAAGTGCGGTTGATAGTCAGTTATAGTGTGCGTTATGACTGCTGCAAAAGAAGCACGATAGCTTGCATTGTAAGACTGTGCAGAAATATCAACCGATTTATCAGAAGAAAGAGATGGTTTCCCTATGCCTGATATAGCGATGTTTGTACGATAAGGTTTAAGCTGAAGCTGATTGGCAAAACGAGATGTGATGAAATTTAATTGTGATGCGGAATCGAGTTATGCACAGCATGGTACCCAGACGCCCGATCGATTTTGAATATATACGATGGTAGTAGCAAGCAACACGTAGTCGGTCTGATTAGCTTTAATGGTTGCAGGTGGAGGCGAAGTTGTTGAGACAAGCGTAGCCGAAGGTTGAGTTTGGGTGGCTATAATAGATGTTGGCTGTGAAACAATCGGTGAGGCATTTGCCTCCATATGTAGCAACGAGTGACGCTTTGCCGAGCAGTGCTTGCAGTGCCCTGATTTGCAATGCTGCAAGCTGTGGCCTTTGCGCAGGCAGTTTAGGCAAAGATGCAATCTTTTTAATTCCTTATAACGTAGGTTAGGAGACAGGCTTAAGAATCGTGGGCACCTTGATATATAATGGTCTTTAGCATCACAAAATGTGCATGTTGCTGAGCTATTATTTGTTACAATGAAAGTGTTACGATGAGATTGATTTGAGGATCTGCCCACCTGTTGGCTAGGTGTATGGTTTACCGTAGCGCATTCCAAATTTTCCATAGTGCGGCACCTCTTCTCTAGGAACGATGACATGTCGTCCCATTTAGTCAACTTATTCGTTGGCAAGGCTTCTTCCCATCTTTCAAATGTGCTTCGATCCAGCTTAGAAGCGATGAGGTGGATCAGCATTCCGTCTGCAAGCTCCTGCGTTGTTGCCATTGTGCTCAGTGCACGTAAATGTCAATTTATGTTGTCGCTCAACGCCCGTAAACTGCTAGCGGATCCTTTCTCAACACCTGCGAAACCAAATGTAGACCGTACGTGTGCCTGGAAATGAAGAAGTTTATTATCAAATCGACTAATTAATAATGTCAACGCCTTATCGTAATTCGCTTCAGTTGGCTCAAGCGAACGTATTGTGTCCAACGCGGCGCCGTCCAAACAAGCTCGTAAATGCTGGACTTTTCCACCTTGCTGAGATCCTCGTCATTGCCAATGACTGTGTTGTACATAGCATAAAAATCAGGCCAATCTATGTAAGCACCAGAAAAACGTGGTAGCTGCAACTCTGGCAAGCGAGACTTCCGCGCTGTAAGCCTAAATGTAATGTTGTGGTCATCAGTGTTGGTTATCAAGCTCGCGGACGAGGGTAGACTCAACCTTCCAGTATATCTGGGCAAAGTCTACTCGTGCATCGCTATTGAGTTCCGAAAAATCTAGCTTCTCAAGGCTAGACTGTGCGCCATCAAAATCAGCGCTCATAAGCGAACCTGCAAGTCAGCTTCGTCGAAATGGCTCAAATTCTCTGTAGACAATTTTTCGTTCATTGCCACTAATTGCCTTGATATTGAGTTAGTCTTGGCTTTAAGAAAGGTAATATCACTTGAGGGCAACACATTTTTAACTGCTGATGTTTCAGCGCTGATTGATTCCGATGCATTTTCATGCATATTGAATTTTGTTTAATTCACTGCTCACCGCACAAAAGTAGTAGCAAAGCCAATAAAGTTGATGTAAATTATAAAACTGAGGTTATGCTCAGAGATTTATATTTTTTAGACACTGACGAAATATTTGCACAGTTGCGTAACAGGTCAAAGACCTCGAAGTCCGTTAGATTTAGCGCGTTTATTTTATGCTTGCATGTGTGTATGGTAATGTACATAACATGCGAAACTGTATTTGATATGATTTATGTATGATTTTGTATATAAAAATGCGAAGCTGTACTTTTTACGATGTGTGTATGATGATGTACATAACATGCGACACTGTGCTGTATGATGATGTACATAACATGCGGCACTGTATTATATGGTGTATGTATGATGATGTACATAACACGCGAAGATAAGTTTTATGTTTATGTATTAAGCGAAACCGTTTTGTGTAAGCACATGCGTATGCCTCCATATGTACATATGTATATGTTTGCAATTTGCACGAATTTTGCACAAATAATTTGAGTATGGACTTTGACACCGAATTATGCCAAAAGACGCTGCGAATATGTTTGTGTTTTTGTTTAATGATACCGAATTGCACCACTATCGCGAAAATGTAATTATTGTGTACCGAATTGTAACAATATTGCGAACCGAAACCAAACAGATCACGTCGGGTCACCAAATGTTTAGAGGAGACACTATTTTGTGCCACATTTGGCCAAATTATAAAAAAGATTTGATTTAAATAATAAAGCCGATATAATTAATACACACGTGTGTCTTTATTGCGTGATCTGTTTGGAGTAATTTTAGAGCTAGCGCAAGCAGCAGCAGCTGCATGAGAAAGCTCGGCTTTAGCAAATGAGTGTAACAAATAAAGAGAGAATGAGTGCACTCAAAGCTCCCGCTTGAGTGAGTATCTAACGCAGTAGATAAGTGCATAGCAAGGAGCATGATAATTAAAGAGAATATACAGAATTGCAGTTTACATATGTACTGCCTGTTTTTAAATTGTTCTTATGCTATGTTCATATTTTTAAGTTATGTGTTTGTTATGTTCTGCTCCCGACAATCTAGATTTTAAATTTTTTAAATGTGACAAATTCCGAGTGAACCAGGGAGGTTTAAGCGAAAAACACGCATTTGACGAAGGGACACACGCATCAAATATAATGTTTAGCGTATCATAGAAAATTGATGCAGCCTCATTGACGTCATCACAATTCATCAAGCAGGACCAGTCAGTGGAGGTTAAAAGTTCGTTTAACATAGCAAAATTAGCCTTACGAAAACAGCGGCGACGAACAATAGGAGGAGAAGAAACCTGTGGTTGAGGCGCACTAATTTGGATTTCAATATCCAAAGTGGGGTGATATGAATCCTCAGGAATAGATAACGGGGAAGCTCTGGAGACTGACACAATAGCAGGATCATTAGCCAAAACCAAATCAATGATTCGATTTAAACAGTTTCGGACGGCATTTATTTGCAGTAATGGTAAATCGAACAAGCCGTCCAGGAATTCGTTATAAGAGGATGAATAAACAGAGTTAGAAGAAGGTGACGAAACCCATGAGATGGTTGGAAGATTAAAATCACCTAAAACTAAGAGATTGTCGCGATTATGTAAAAGCGAATGAACAAAATTAATTGCAGCCAAGTGTTGCATATAAATTGCAGTATCAGATGAAGGAGGACTGTACAAGCATGTTATAAAACATGAAGCGTTATGCAACCTAAGTTCAATATCTAAGGAAGTATCTACTTTAACTAAGCTAGAACAAAGTTTTGCATCAACCGCAATAAGGACACCACCACCACGGCGGACAGAGCGATCAAGCCTGTATACTACAAAGTTGGAAGATAGAATTTCGTGGTCAGAAACTGAAGAGTTTAACCACGTCTCTGTAAGGGCAAGAACATCTGAGTCAAAAAAAAAACTATTCGTAAACATAACATTAAGTTTTGTCAAAAGGCCTCTAATATTCTGATATCTAATAGAGAGCTGTGAAATTAGTTTTTTGAAATGATAGGGGCGGGTATGTTTGTAATTTGCACAAATAATTTGAACATGGACTTTGACACCGAATTATGCCAAAAGACGCTGCGAATATGTTTTTGTTAATGTTTAATGATACCGAATTGCACCACTATGTAATTATTGTGTACCGAATTGTAACAATATTGCGAACCGAAACCAAACAGATCACGTCGGGGTCACCAAATGTTTAGAGGAGACGCTATTTTGTGCCACCTTTGGCCAAATTATAAAAAAAAAATTTGATTTAAAATAATAAAGCCGATCGAATTATGCACACGTGTGTTTTTATTGCGTGATCTGTTTGGAGTGTTTTAGAGCTAGCGCATGCAGCAGCAGCTGCATACGAAAGCTCGTCTTAAACAAAAGAGAATGAGTAACAAATAAAAGCTACCGCTTGAGTGAGTTCTGACGCAGTAGAACAAAGGGAGGAGCGTGATAAAGAGCAATATGCAACAAGTGCAGTTACATACATATGTACTGAATGTGTTTAGTTATTTTAATGTTATGTGTTTGTTATGTTTAGTTATGTTCTGCTCCCGACAAACACATTTAAAGTAAACAGTTATTACGGTTTATTGAGTGCACTGAAATAAATTGTATGTGCATTCTTATAAGGGTGGTAAAAAATAATGAAAAAAAGTTGTGGTACGCATGTATACTTACATATAAAGAACTTAATAATTGGTCAATATCAATATTTATTTTAGTTAATGATAGTTTTAATAATGCCTCCAAATGTTCGTTTGTTAATCGATTTCTCAGTTTATTTTTAATTAATTTTAAGCTTGAAAACGCACATTCACAACTTTTTAAAATGTCTCTTAGCATTATACATTTTATTTTCTATAATGTGCTTGCAATTAATGCATTGAAATTCACATTTAAAATTTTTGGCGAAAAAAAAACTGTTCCCAGCGATTCGTCTTTTAATCTTCACTGTTTTATTAGTATCTTGTAGCACAGTTATATATTTATTTTATTTATTTTGTTTGCACTTGATAAAATAAATGCTGACAACAAGGACTGCACTGTTTAAACACAAAACGTATAATGATCTGGCGAAATTTACTATTGAGTGTACTTGACAAAGTTTTTTAATTTACCGAAACAGGTCGAAATTCAGTAGGAAAATATCAGTATAAAAATGATTTTAAAAGTAAAATTGAAAGATATTACAATGTAACTCTTTACCTGCGCAGGAAGGGGGTAAAAATTGCAAAGTTACTAAACTTGGTCAATGGATGCAAAACACCTGTCGGGAGCAGAACATAACAAACACATAACTTAAAAATATTAACATAGCATAAGAACAATTTAAAAACAGGCAGTACATATGTAAACTGCAATTCTGTATATTCTCTTTAATTACACTAGTCGACGATGAAAAATCTCCAGAGATGAGACTTATATTTTATGTTAGGGTAATGTTTCAGCGTTAAAAAACCGTTTTTTTTTTTATCCTCCCATAGCTTGTTTTTTTTTTATGACTATTTTAGTGAAAAATGCCATTTTTCAAAATACGGTTGCACATATGAGGTCATAAAAACTGTACTTATTCGAATTTTTTCATTATTATTTTTTTTTTCAAAAGTAGAGAGCACTACCTTTCCAAAATGCCCCAAATCATAAAAATTGGAAACCCTCAGAAAAATACAGCCGAAAGAGTGCCCAAAACCCCAAAAACACAACATTTTGGTGACTTTTGCACGAATATCGCTATTTCTTTCAGAAAAATCTTAGACACTTGAAAAGTTAGCTATTTTATGTTATTGGTCATGATATGTAGATGCGATTTCTGTATAGTGTCGATTTTTATGATACAAAATGACTGATTTATTCAATTTTTAGTAAAAATGAAAAAAATACAATTTTTCGATAGAATTTTTTCACTTTCAACTGCATTTAAGCTCTTGAAAGTGGTTGATTTTCTATATTGGGAACTTTTACATAAAGTAGTAGTCATTACCTTCAAATAAGTCCTTTTCAGAAATTCGGACTATCCATTGGACACCAGCAGTTGAAGGAATCATCATGAGTACACGAAATCTCATGATTTCAACAAAAATATACGAATTTTTGTATATAATGGTGCTTGCGTTGACAATAATCGGCATTATTGTTTGGATACATAGGAATAATCTACTACACCTTCAATTATTAAGATTCCTTAATAAAAACACAAACAAAACTCTCAAATTTAAAACTAAAATCCAACATAAAATGCAAACGGCTTTGATCATCAATTTTTGGTTCAGTTTCTATGGCCCTTTGCTTACATTTATATCATATTGTTCTTATCCAATATCTCCTAATGCTTTGATAAAACAATAATTAATGATAATAATACTTTTATTATATATAAAGCTAAGAAATCAACCCATCTTTGGACAAAAATTGTTACTTAAAGTGCATTTCTTTTTTCTTTGAGATTCCTATCTGATTCTGGAACTAAAAACCAGCAATATTCACCCAAAATTTTATGTGTGACAAGTCCTCTAAACCTACCCTCTAAACTTCTAATGTCTCAATGAGATATTTTACCTTGTTGGTCGCTCATCGTACCTAAATTTTCAGAAAAAATGTGAAAATGTGATTTTAAATGATGCATTTTAGACTCAATGTCGAGACAATTTTTCATACCTATAAAGCATTTCAATAATTTACTTAGCATTCGGGCTTTCATCTTCTAAGAAATTTTCAGCAACTTCTTCGAAGGAATTACACGCATACAGTTGATCAGGTGGTAATGTTCTTCAAAATTCGTTACTTTTCATTGCTTTACGAATTTGAGGATCTACGAATATTCCTTTCTTAACTTACAGTTTGCCTTACTTGGGGTCCCATGTTCTAAGTGAGCGATTGCCATATCGTTTCTATTTTTTCCAAATGCCTTAAGTCCGTTTGTTTCAAGGCAAGCACCATTATATACAAAAAATTCGTATATTTTTGGTGAAATCATGAGATTTCGTGTACTCATGGTGATTCATTCAACTGCTGGTGTTCAATGGATAGTCCGAATTTCATGAAAAAGGACTTATTTGAAAGGTAATGACTACTACTTTATGTAAAAGTTCCCAATATAGAAAAATCAACCACTTTCAAGAGCTTAAATGCAGTTGAAAGTGACAAAAAAATTCTATCGAAAAAATTGTATTTTTTCATTTTTACTAAAAATTGAATAAATCAGTCATTTTGTATCATAAAAATCGACACTATACAGAAATCGCATCTACATATCATGACCAATAACATAAAATAGCTAACTTTTCAAGTGTCTAAGATTTTTCTGAAAAAATAGCGATATTCGTGCAAAAGTCACCAAAATGTTGTGTTTTTTGGGGTTTTGGGCACACTCTTTCGGCTGTAGTTTTATCTGAAGGTTTCCAATTTTTATGATTTGGGGCATTTTGGAAAGGTAGTGCTCTCTTCTTTTGAAAAAAAAAATAATAATGAAAAAATTCTAATTTGTACAGTTTTTATGACCTCATATGTGCAACCGTATTTTGAAAAATGGCATTTTTCACTAAAATAGTCATAAAAAAAAAACAAGCTATGGGAGGATAAAAAAAAAAACGGTTTTTTAACGCTGAAACATTACCCTAACATAAAATATACGTCTCATCTCTGGAGAAAAAAAAAGTGTTAAATTTGTCGACTAGTGTTATCATGCTCCTTGCTATGCACTTATCTACTGCGGTAGATACTCACTCAAGCGGGAGCTTTGAGTGCACTCATTCTCTCTTTATTTGTTACACTCATTTGCTAAAGCCGAGCTTTCTCATGCAGCTGCTGCTGCTTGCGCTAGCTCTAAAATTACTCCAAACAGATCACGCAATAAAGACACACGTGTGTATTAATTATATCGGCTTTATTATTTAAATCAAATCTTTTTTATAATTTGGCCAAAGGTGGCACAAAATAGTGTCTCCTCTAAACATTTGGTGACCCCGACGTGATCTGTTTGGTTTCGGTTCGCAATATTGTTACAATTCGGTACACAATAATTACATAGTGGTGCAATTCGGTATCATTAAACATTTACAAAAACATATTCGCAGCGGCTTTTGGCATAATTCGGTGTCAAAGTCCATACTCAAATTATTTGTGGAAAATTCGTGCAAATTACAAACATTTACATATGTACATATGTAGGCATACGCATATGCTTACACAAAACGGTTTCGCCTAATACATAAACATAAAACTTATCTTCGCGTGTTATGTACATCATCATACATACACCATATAATACAGTGTCGCATGTTATGTACATCTGATGATACATACATCATACAGTGCAGTGTCGCATGTTATGTACATTATCATACATACATCGTAAAAAGTACAGCTTCGCATTTTATATACACAATCATATATAAATCGTATCATATACAGTTCTGCATGTTATGTACAACGCGCCAAATCTAACGGACTTCGAGGTCTTTGACCTGTTACGCAACTGTGCCAATATTTCGTCAGTGTCTAAAAAATATATTGCTCTGAGCATAACCTCAGTTTAACATCAACTTTATTGGCTTTGCTACTACTTTTGTGCAGTGAGCAGTGAATTAAACAACATTCAATAATGGCTGAAAATACATCAGACTCAATAAGCGCTAAAACATCAGCAGCTCAAAATGTGCTACCGTCAAGTGATATCGCCTTTCTTAAAGCCAAAACTAACGCAATATTAAGGCAGTTAATGGCAATGAACGAAAAATTATCTACAGAGGATTTGAGCCATTTCGACGAAGCTGACTTGCAGGTTCGCTTAAAGTGCGTTGAGCGTTTGAGCGCTGATTTTGATGGCGCACAGTCTAGCCTTGAGAAGCTAGATTTTTCGCAACTCAATAGCGATGCACGAGTAGACTTTGCCCAGATATACTGGAAGGTTGAGTCTACCCTCGTCCGCGAGCTTGATAACCAACGCAGAGCTGCCGTTTCACATTCTACTGCTATGCCATCCAACACTGATGACCACAACATTACATTTAGGCTTACAGCGCGGAAGTCTCGCTTGCCAGAGTTGCAGCTACCACGTTTTTCTGGTGCTTACATAGATTGGCCTGATTTTTATGCTATGTACAACACAGTCATTGGCAATGACGAGGATCTCAGCAAGGTGGAAAAGTCCAGCATTTACGAGCTTGTTTGGACGGCGCCGCGTTGGACACAATACGTTCGCTTGAGCCAACTGAAGCGAATTACGATAAGGCGTTGACATTATTAATTAGTCGATTTGATAATAAACTTCTTCATTTCCAGGCACACGTACGGTCTATATTTGGTTTCGCAGGTGTTGAGAAAGGATCTGCTAGCAGTTTACGGGCATTGAGCGACAACATAAATTCACATTTACGTGCACTGAGCACAATGGCAACAACGCAGGAGCTTGCAGACGGATTGCTCATCTACCTCATCGCTTCTAAGCTGGATCGAAGCACATTTGAAAGATGGGAAGAAGCCTTGCCAACGAATAAGTTGCCTAAATGGGACGACATGTCATCGTTCCTAGAGAAGAGGTGCCGCACTATGGAAAATTTGGAATGCGCTACGGTAAACCATACACCTAGCCAACAGGTGGGCAGATCCTCAAATAAATCTCATCGTAACACTTTCATTGTAACAAATAATAGCTCAGCAGCATGCACATTTTGTGATGCTAAAGACCATTATATATCAAGGTGCCCACGATTCTTAAGCCTGTCTCCTAACCTACGTTATAAGGAACTAAAAAGATTGCATCTTTGCCTAAACTGCCTGCGCAAAGGCCACAGCTTGCAGCATTGCAAATCAGGGCACTGCAAGCACTGCTCGGCAAAGCATCACTCGCTTTTACATATAGAGGCAAATGCCACACCGCTCGTTTCACAGCCAACGTCTATTATCGCCACCCTATCTCAACCTTCGGCTACGCTTGTCTCAACAACCTCGTCTCCACCTGAAACCATTCCAACCAATCAGACCGACTACGTGTTGCTTGCTACTGCTATTGTATATATTCAAAATCGATCGGGCGTCTGGGTACCATGCCGTGCATTACTCGACTCCGCATCACAGCTAAATTTCATCACATCCCGTTTTGCCAATCAGCTTCAGCTTAAACCTTATCGTACAAACATCGCTATATCAGGCATAGGGGAATCATCTCTCTCTTCTGATAAGTCGGTTGATATTTCTGCTCAGTCTTACAATGCAAGCTATCGTGCTTCTTTCGCTGCGGTCATCACGCACACTATAACTGACTATCAACCGCACTTTGATATAAATACAGCTGATTGGAAAATACCAAACAACATTTCTCTCGCTGATCCACTCTTCTATAAGCGACAGCGAATCGATTTACTTTTAGGCGCAAGTCTATTTTTTGAAATTCTTTGCATTGGGCAAATTCGCGTAGCAAACCAACTACCATTGCTCCAAAAAACCAGGCTCGGTTGGATTGTGTCTGGTAGCCTGTCCGGCACGAAGGACAAACATTTAGCGTTGACCACACTGAAAAAGGAGCTGAGCCCGCAACCAGACAACGATGACTTGTCTAAAATCGTCAAACAATTTTGGGAAATCGACAGTTGCATCGGCGCTTCGCCATCTATCTCAGATGAGGACGCTTTATGCGAGCAGTTGTTCCTAAATGGGTACTCACGCCTCGAATCGGGTCAATATTCAGTGCGTCTTCCCGCAAAAACAAACTTTGATGCTCTCGGAGACTCATACGATCGCGCTTTACGCCGACTCAAAACTCTCGAGAACAAACTTGCTAAAAATCCCTCGCTGAAGCAGCAATATTCAGCATTTCTGCAAGAATATATAGACTTAGGTCATATGTCGCTATCATCTAAGCAATCAATTCCTCAATACTTCTTGCCACATCATTGCGTCCACAAACTGGATAGCACAACAACAAAACTACGCGTTGTCTTTGATGGCTCAGCAAAATCTACATCAGGTTCATCATTAAACGATTTATTGCTGGCAGGCCCATCCATACAACCAAAAATATTCATTACGCTACTTCGCTTTCGTTTTTTCAAAGTTGCATTATGTGGAGACATATGCAGAATGTACCGCTGCGTCCGTGTGACTCATCCTGATGAGCTGCTTCAATGCATTCGCTGGCGGGACAATCCTAAGGACGATGTCAAGGTGTACACTTTGGACACAGTGACATACGGCACAAAGCCTGCTGCATTTTTAGCTATCCGCGCCATGCATCAGCTAACCTACGATGAAGAAGCTAATCTTCCGTTAGCATCAAAAATTATTCGCAGGGACTTCTACGTCGATGACCTCATCTCTGGCGGTGATACTATTGAGGAAGCCTCAAAAATCAGGCGAGTAGTAAAGGAGTTGTTACAAAGAGGCCATTTTCCAATTCGTAAATGGTGCTCCAACGAACCAGCTGCTCTCGAAGGCGTCCCAGAAGCGGATCGTGAGCAACTGCTCAAATTTAATGACGGCAGTGACATAGCCAAAGCACTCGGATTGGCCTGGAATCCAAGCTCCGATAATCTCCTTTTCAACTTCACACACATATTGTCAAATGGGCCAACCACTAAGCGCACCATTTTATCAATCATCGCTAGGTTCTATGATCCGCTCGGACTTATAACGCCAATCATCACTAAGCTCAAGATATTTCTTCAAGCCTTGTGGAAAGAGAAGCTGAGTTGGGATGAATCTTTGCCTCAAGCCATGCAATCAACGTGGACTGACCTTATATCTCAAATCTCGACAGTTCCCTCACTTCAATTTCCTCGCTTTGTCATGCTGCCTCACGCGACATGGGAAGTTCATGCATTTTGTGATGCGAGCATATCTGCTTATGGTGCATGCGTTTACGTCCGATCTGAACTAGCTGGAACCTTTACGTCGCATCTGCTTTGTTCAAAATCAAGAGTGTCTCCTTTAAAAACACTCACGATACCCAAATTGGAACTAGCAGCAGCACACTTACTTGCTGAACTCATTGCCAACATTGCTCAAAGCGTACCGTTCACTTGCGCTTTTCATTGTTGGTCAGACTCAACTATAGCACTTTCCTGTATACGTGAATCACCATCAAATTTTAACGTTTTTGTATCCAACAGGGTTGCACAGATCCAGGAGCTAACAAAAGGGATGACTTGGCACCATGTGCCTTCGCAGATGAATCCAGCAGATATCCTGTCCCGTGGTTGCACACCACAAGAGCTCTTGCAATCAAGTCTCTGGCGTCAGGGACCCTCTTTCTTGTGCTCAAGCAGCAACAATTGGCCTGCAAACTTGGAGCCTATCTTGGACCTGCCTGAAAGGCGCCGCCATGTCTTGGTTCTAACTAACAAACAGGATATATCATTCGACTGCAAATTCCAAAATTCGTTTGGAAAACTCCAACGTGTCTTCGCATATATTTATCGATTTTTACTGCTTAAACGTAAGGACCAGCCACGCCGAACGGGACCCCTTACAGTTGAAGATATCAAAAGCGGAACACTCTTACTCATCAGAGCCATTCAACAGGTGCATTTCACTGATGAGTACAAATCATTACTCAACAAAAGGCAAATCTCACCAAAAAGTAAGCTGGCATCACTCAATCCTCTTATGGACTCGGAAGGAGTAATTCGAGTAGGCGGACCGCTTCAAAAATTTATTTCTGGACTACGATGCTAGGCACCCAATGCTGTTGCCAAAACATCATCCAGTCACCCGTGCGATCGTTACTTTTTTTCATCACAAATTTCTACACGCTGGACCGCAGAGTTTGCTTGCTGCTTTAAGGCAAAGGTTTTGGCCCATTGGAGGACGCAAAGTCGTTGCTTCCATCATCAACAAATGTATACGCTGCTTTCGCATGAAGCCTAAAGTATACGAACACATTATGGCACCATTACCAGAGCATCGTGTACAACCAAGTCGTGCATTTCACACTACCGGAGTAGACTTCTGTGGGCCATTCTACTGTAAGGCTGAAACAAGAAACAGAACGCCCATAAAATGCTACATATCGATATTCGTCTGTTTCGCAACAAAAGCATCGCATTTGGAAGTAGTAGAAGACCTATCAACGCTGTCGTTTATCGCCGCTCTAAAACGCTTTGTCAGCATCAGAGGCAAGCCAAACGCTATTTGGTCAGATAACGCGACAAACTTCATTGGAGCGAAAAATGAATTGCATGAGCTGCGACAATTATTTCTTAGCGATCCACACAAAAGCGATCTTAGCAACACATGCCAATCTATTGGATTGACTTGGCACTTTATCCCACCGCGATCGCCACATTTTGGTGGTTTGTGGGAGGCTGCCGTCAAAACAGCCAAATATAATTTTTACCGCGTCATTGGAACTACTGTACTAACATTCCATGAACTGCGAACTCTTGTATGCGAGATATCTGCCATATTAAACTCACGACCTCTTTGTCCCATTACAGAGAATCCTGACGACCTAGAGGTACTAACGCCTGGGCACTTCCTCATTGGTTCAGCGTTCGCCACAATCGAAGAGCCAGACGTTACACATTTAAATACCGATCGTCTAAGTCGTTGGCAACGTGTGTGCCAAATGCAGCAAATGTTTTGGCGCAAATGGAGTACCAACTACTTAACACTTCTACAAGAGCGAGGAAAATGGCGTTCTTCAGTTCCAAACCTGGAACCGGGTGCCATTGTTTTATTAAAAGAAGACAACCTTCCTCCACTCAAATGGCATTTAGGCAAAATCGACAGCGTCATCCCCGGCAAAGACGGCGTTGTGCGAGTCGCAATCATCAGGACTGCAACCGGCCTAGTAAAGAGAGCTGTCAATAAAACCCTTTCAACGGGGGGTGCATGTCGGGAGCAGAACATAACAAACACATAACTTAGCGGGAGCTTTGAGTGCACTCATTCTCTCTTTATTTGTTACACTCATTTGCTAAAGCCGAGCTTTCTCATGCAGCTGCTGCTGCTTGCGCTAGCTCTAAAATTACTCCAAACAGATCACGCAATAAAGACACACGTGTGTATTAATTATATCGGCTTTATTATTTAAATCAAATCTTTTTTATAATTTGGCCAAAGGTGGCACAAAATAGTGTCTCCTCTAAACAACACCCTTTGGTACCTGTTAACATTTGTTACTACTAGAAAAAAGATTGTATACAAGTGCAAATTTCTTGCAAGGGATTTCCCGAAAAATATCTATTTATGATGGCCACGTGCAAGTTTGTTTTATTACCACCGGATTTTCCAAAAAATATATATTCCATTCATATGTTTTTACCTATAGCCACCATCTGTCTGTAATATACATTGCATAAATCTAGTGTACCGAAAGGTACAGGGCCATAACTAGTTTTTGCTTGCCAGCAATGCCTTAAAAGTCCCATTTAACAAGTTTTCCAAAAAATAGCGAAAGAATCTCATACCGATTTTTGTGAGTGCATGCTCAAACGAAAAGCAACAACAAATTACACTGAAAATCTGTGGGCCAACAACAAATATACGCAAGGGTTGTTTTTATGCACACGAGATCAGAGAGCAAAGAGAGTAACAGAGAGTAAGTGAGAGAACGCTCGAAATTGTTTTTGTAATTTGCATCGGCACTGGGTGATATACAGTTAGGGCCGGGCATCGCTGCCTATGCCTAAGAGCCATTACAAAAACAAAAAGAGCCAGATGAGCAATGGGCCTGGACGTCCCTGTGCTAAAGTGTTTCGAGTGCATTGGACCTCACCAATGCCTGAAAGCCACTGGCTTAAAAATATTATTAAATTCATAATTTAGGACATGTATGTGTAGCTTATAAGCTATTTGTTCAATTAGATGGGTGCTATATTAAAATATAGTCACCAGCAGTAGAAGTTATTGACCACCATATTTATAAATTTAGTTTGTTAACAAAATTAAACCTTGAGCTACACATTTTCATATGTTAATCACAGTCAAATCAAAAAACAATATGCTGATTTCTTAATGAGCCACATTTTTCTTTGTTAGTTAAAATGTAATAAATAAAAGTACAAAATAAATCTGTAAAATTGGTTTCTACTTTTTTCCCTCATCAAACTTGTAGCTCCAACTGGAATGCCTGCTGGCTCACCCTTTTAGCCATATATTGCCGCACAATTTAAATTGTGTAGCATATGAGGTTTTGGCGCCTTGTTTGGAACTAAAAATTGCCAGTCTTTTTCGTTGACAGTGGTAACATTTTGCCTGCGAATGACAAAAAAATAGGTGCACGGAAAAATAGTCGAATACTTTCTTATCGGGACGCAATAAAATAGGAACATTTCCATAAGATGTTGGAATGATGTTGAAATTTACGGAACGGTTAATTCATTAGCAACATCTTCGACAAAAGATGTAAAATGTTAAATGTGCCCCAGTGTGAATAGGCTATTACTATCCACAGAATTTCATGAAAACAATTTGATAATGTTTCGGCCTTTTTTTAAATTGAATTTGTAAAAATATAATGCAACTGCAACAATGTAGCAGAGCTTTGATACTCTGTGATACCGAAGTCAAGAGTGTTATCGTTATCAATTAGATTTACATATTAGTACTATCGTTTAATTGCGCCAATTAAAAATTTCACGCACATTACTGACAAGCAAAAATTTCGCGATTCTTGGTTACATCAACCAGATTTTGAGAACTGAGAACTGAAGTCGCATTTAAATCTGCAATAGAGAAATGTTACAAAACCTCTATTTTGAGCATGTTATATAATGAGATTAAGAAGAAGCTCAAACAAATATATGGGAAATTCTATTGCGTGAACTTTTCAATTGGGTTGTATTTTATCTTTTTAGGTTGCCTGATAGCATTGAAGTTTTAAAGAAGGTTCATCTTTTGTTTGATATTCACAAAATGTTAATACAATATGCTACCATCCAACTGGTAAAAAGGGAAATGTTGATTCAACAATTAAATTTTGGCCCGAAGTTAGGAAATATAAACTATGAGCAGGCAACAGTTAATTTTTTGAATTGGCATCATTTGCCCTAACTTTGATGAAAGAGTGTTTAGCCAGGTTAATTTGGTAAAAACAAAAGAAAAATTCACGTGCAGTAGAAGCACGCGTTAGAAGTAAAACTTTTCGCCCAACTTGTTTTTCGACGCTGTTTTTATTTCTTTAGTTTAGCCGTCTGAACATTACTTTGGAGTTCAAACGGTGTCTTAACAATCAATTATTATAATCAGCGGTGGGCACGAAAAATAACGGAAAGAACACTTTTTGCGTGTGCGTCTAGCTTTCGCCACTTGCAAGAAATAACGGAAAGAGCACTCGGAGCAAAAAGAGCCTTGGCAAGAAACCGAGAATTTTACAGAAACAAAATACATACTATGGTGGAATAGTACAAAGTGAGGACAAAAGCGGAAAATACGGACCCATAACAAAATGTGTGCATCTGAGCAAGAGAAAACATCCCATTTGCTACTGTAGCGAGAGCGAGTATGCATAAGGGTGGGCAAAAACTATTTTGTTTATCTGTCTTGCTGTACATTTTGTATGTTTGTTTTACTATTGCTGCTTCTATGTGTTGCTGAAATTTTAATCGTTTGTTGCTGGAATTTGTACATGCACTTGTTTTCTTTAATAAATAAAATACTCGGTTAGTTCAATTCAAATTTTTTTTTTATTATTATTTATTATTAATTGAATTTAATTTAATTTTATTCCATGGTATTAATATTTAGTTTTAACAGATAAAAAGAAATATATACAGAGCTTAAGTTATTTATTATTATTAATATTCAGGCCTGTTCTAGATTTCGACTCGTTTTGAAAAGTCATAACGAGTGCATTCCGACAAATGGTGTTCTTGATTTCGACTGAGTTCGAATCGATTTCGAATCGTTTTCATTTCGAGTGCTATCGATAACCTTTTGTATTGAACAGCTGTGTGATATCGATAAGTTCACATTGTAGAGTTGCCACAAGTTTTCTTACAACTAACTAAATACCTTATTTTTCTTTTTGCCAACATTTTTCTGAGCGAGAAATATTTTTTATTTATGTACAAATTTTGTACAATTTATTTGATATATATATTTTAAGCCATCCATCAATAAAATTATCTTCGAATTAACTTGTGCAACACGACAACTCATAACTTTTCGAAGTTCTGTTTTGTCTAAATCCAGAACACCTTACTTTCATTCCACTCGTTTTGGTTTTGCATGTACACACAATTTCCATAGACATTTTTTGTAATAAAAATATATAATGAAAATTAACCTTCAGGCCTGTTCTAGATTTCGACTCGTTTTGAAAAGTCATAACGAGTGCATTCCGACAAATGGTGTTCTAGATTTCGACTGAGTTCGAATCGATTTCGAATCGTTTTCATTTCGAGTGCTATCGATAACCTTTTGTATTGAACAGCTGTGTGATATCGATAAGTTCACATTGTAGAGTTGCCACAAGTTTTCGAACAACTAACTAAATAACTTATTTTTCTTTTTGCCAACATTTTGCTGAGCGAGAAATATTTTTTATTTATTTACAAATTTTGTACAATTTATTTTATATATATATTTTAAGCCATCCATTCATAAAATTATCTTCGAATTTACTTGTGCAACACGACAACACATAACTTTTCGAAGTTCTGTTTTGTCTAAATCCAGAACACCTTACTTTCATTCCACTCGTTTTGGTTTTGCATGTACACACAATTTCCATAGACATTTTTTGTAATAAAAATATATAATGAAAATTAACCTTGTTTCGTTCAAGTGAGCACATCTAAATTTTCTTAAAGCATTAAAAAATAATACAAAATTAATTTTAGTGGCATTAATGCGTTTATTTAAGTAAACAAAGCAAAATACTTTTCATTTCGACAGCTGCGAGCCAAACTTTTCAAAACGAGTCGACTCTTGTCGGAATCGAAATCTAGAACACCTTTCATTTCGATTCCGACAGATTTTGTCGGAATCGAAATCTAGAACATGCCTGCTTGTTTCGTTCAAGTGAGCACATCTAAATTTTCTTAAAGCATTAAAAAATAGTACAAAATGAATTTTAGTGGCATTAATGCGTTTATTTAAGTAAACAAAGCAAAATACTTTTTATTTCGACAGCTGCGAGCCAAACTTTTCAAAACGAGTCGACTCTTGTCGGAATCGAAATCTAGAACACCTTTCATTTCGATTCCGACAGATTTTGTCGGAATCGAAATCTAGAACATGCCTGATTATTCTACAACAAAATTTTAAAATATTTTTTATTGCCGATTAAGAGATTAAGAACTTCAACAATAACACGCGAGGACAAATACGATCGAGTGCCGACGGCACTTGCACAACCTTTCACTTTGAAATGTAATTCACTATTGTAGCAGCATGATCCTTAGTCACCCTGTACTTAATGAATGAGTACATAGTTATTGCATGATCTCTAGTCACCCTGTACATAAGTAGGTATAAGTATCGTATGTAAGCTGTAAATGTGAAACCGAGAGGGCTTAGCATAAGTAAAAGAGAATAAAGCGAGTTAGTCTAATGAGACGAGCTGAGCAGAAAGGTTGCGTTTAATTGTTGCCGTCTTTGGTTCTGCTGCTACAGTGTCAGAAGTGGAATAAACTCACGCGCCATTTGAAAATTTTTTTTCTTTAACTCGAAAATCAAAATGGATTTAATAAACGCGAATGACTACACACATAACGAACTCCGGGATTGGTGCAGAAGTTTGGATTTGCCGTCCCATGGTACAAAAAGTTCTTTGGCAGCGCGTCTTAACGACTTAAACAGCGTCAATCGAGGCCAATGTCCAAAAAGTGGCGAATCAATCCCAGAGGAAGGCGTTCAGAAAATATGTTCTGTAAAAATCACCGAAGTGCAAACTTTTGAGCAGCAGCCACCAGAATCCGACGCAGCGGCAAGCAAAAAGCAACAACAACGTGCAAAGGAAACGGCAAACGAAGAGCAGCAAAGTGGTGAACTTACCGCTATGATCGAAGAGCAACAACAGCACATAAATGTAACAGCAAATGATGAGCAGCAAAGCTACGGTAATCTGGTGACAAACGAAAAGGAACAACAACGTACAAATGAGGCGGCAAACGACGAGCAACAACGTGGAGAAATGTCCGTTATGTACAAAGAGCATACAAACGTAACGGCAAATTATGATGAGCAAAGTAACGAAATTCCAGTGGCCAACGAAGAAGAGCAAAGGCGGGCAAATGAAGCGACAAATGAAAAGGAACAACAACGTACGAACGAAGCAGCAGGCACAATGCAGCAAAGGTTACCAATTTCAAGGTCAGGAGGGAGTAATCTACATAAAGAAACAACGAGTGACGAATTAAGAGAGCTAGCTCTAGCACGCAAAGAATTAGAACTGCTACGTTTTGAGAGCGAGCTATTACGAAGAGAAAATGAATTGCTTAAGCCAACGGGTGCTGCAGTAACCACTCGTTCAGCTAATGATGACATACCGTTTCAAAGTTTAAGAGAGCTGTTTCCAGATTTCGACGGTGAGACGAACATTAAAGTATGGCTCTCACATGTCAATACACCAAAAACAACGTATGGTCTGGATGGAAACAAAACAACGCGTGCTTATTTTTGGCAAATTGAAGGGTAAGGCACAACTATGGCTCCATAATAACCCAAATTTCGCACAGGAACCTATTGATACTGTTTTCGCCACAATGGAAAAAGTATTTGCACCAAAAGAGAGCGCCATTGCATTGCGTAAAAATTTTGAGGCTTGCAACTGGTGTCCGGGCGAGTCGTTTTCAACATATTTCAACGATAAGCTGACACTTTCAAATGGTATCCAACTCTCTGAGGGCGAGTTGATTGAGTACATCATACATGGAATACCAGACAGGCAAATTCGGATGAGTGCCAACATGATGTGCTTTGAATCTAAAGATAATCTTTTGGCGGCATTCTTGCATGTCGATCTGCGATTGTCACAAACTGCAGGACACACCAGAGCTACTAAAGCCGACCTTCCGCTGCTACAACTGCAACTGTTTAGGCCACATCGCTGCGGACTGCAGAAAACCAAGACGAGAGGCTGGTTCTTGTTTTGCTTGTGGCAAAATTGGTCATCGTGCAGCGACTTGTAGCCGCAACAAGAAGACAACACCAAGGGTTACTAACGAGATGACTCACGATTATGTAAGTTATTTTAGTATAGAAATTGAAGAGAGTACCAACAATCCATTTTTTGTAGAATGCCTCATAGACTCAGGAAGTCCAGTTTGTCTTATGAAAAAAACTTTTATTCCGGCCGGTGTTAAATTGAAGCCTGCACCGGAGGCCGCATATTTTGGTTTAAATCACAGTAAATTGAATGTCTGTGGAAAAATTTTTGTATTCATTAAAGTTTTCAATAAATTCACAAAAGTCGGAATGTTAATTGTTCCATCTGAGTCTATGAAGCATCCTGTATTGTTGGGTAGGGATTTTTTGCGTTTAAGTAATGCTAAACTGATATGGCCAAATGATAGTGATGGCAATGATACTAAGGAGAGCCCAAGTTCAAAAGATGAGTCGAATGATAGTCAAGATTTTGAAAGGAGAATACTAATGATAGAATACGATGTAAATGATGTCGACATTACAATTGGAGGAAAATTAAGTCAAATCGAAAATGATCAGTTTAGGGAAATATTTGATTAATGTTATGTAAAACCGAAACGAAATGTGAAATGAAGATTACCTTAAATGACCCAAAGCCATTTAGCTGTAGCCCACGGCGCCTATCATACACTGAAAAGAATGAGTTGCAAAAAATTTTGGATGAGTATTTGAGGAAAGGCTATATTAGGGCAAGCGAGTCCGAGTTTGTATCACCGTTCGTGCTTGTTAAAAAGACATCTATCCTATTCCTTTGATTGATGATTTATTAGATCAATTGGCAGGCAACAAATTTTTCACCAAACGGGATTTGAAAAACGGGTTCTACCATGTATTTATGGAGGAACATTCCGTGAAGTACACTTCGTTTACGACCCCTTTAGGTCAATATGAGTTTCTAAGAATGCCATTTGGCTTGAAAAACGCACCGTCCAAATTTCAGAGGTTTGTTAATAAAGTTTTCAACGATTTGATTAAGGACCGAAAAGTTATTGTATACTTGGATGATATCATGATAGCAACAAAAGATATGAGTAAACATTTTGAGATTTTGCGGGAAGTTCTTGATAGGCTAGTTAGAAACAAACTGGAGTTAAGACTTAGCAAATGCGAGTTCTTCTAAACAGAGGTAAAATACTTAGGCTACACCATTACGGGCAATGGCATAAAGGCGGACGGGAAAGGTATCGCTGCGGTCGCAAATTTTCCGATTCCAACAAAGACATCCGAGGTACAAAGTTTCTTAGGGCTTTGCTCATATTTTCGAAGGTTCGTTGAAAATTTTTCGACTATTGCTAAACCGCTTTACAACCTAACAAAGAAGGCTGAAAATTTTGTATTCGGAAAGGCCGAACTAGGAGCGTTCGAGATTCTTAAGGAAAAGCTACTGGACTCACCAATACTTGCGCTTTACAGTCAAAACGATGAAACGGAACTTCACTGTGATGCTAGTTCGATAGGTTTTGGATCAATACTAATGCAAAGAAAACAAGATGGAAAGTTTCATCCAATATTTTATTTTTCCAAACGCACCACTGAGGTTGAGTCGAGATACCATAGTTTCGAGTTGGAAACGTTAGCTATAATTTATTCACTCAAACGTTTTCGAGTTTATTTACACGGTAAAAGCTTTAAGATCGTAACTAATTGTAATTCTTTAGCGATGACCTTGAGCAAAAAAGATATTAATCCCAGAATCGCTAGGTGGGCACTCGAACTGGAACTAGTAAAAATAAAGCTAATGTTAGAAAAGGCTGAGCATAGTTTTTATGAGATGCGAAATGGAATAGTCTATAGGAAACGTAATGATGGATCTGTTTTATTTTATGTACCAAAGGACATGGAGACGCATGTGTTGTTTAAGTATCATAACGAACTTGGTCACGTGGGAGTAGATAAGGTGGTGGAAATTATTTCAAAATCATATTGGTTCCCAAAACTTAAAGAATAGGTTGGACTACATATTAAGAACCGTTTGGAGTGCATTACGTTTTCAGCTAAAAATGGAAAACAGGAGGGATATGTACATAACATTCCAAAAGCAGTTAAACCTTTTGAGTTAATACACATCGACCACCTTGGTCCGGTCATAATTAAAGATAAATCTAGGAGATACATTTTGGTTATTGTAGATGGATGCACAAAGTTCGTGAGACTATATTCTGCTAAGACTACCAAGTCATCTGAAGCTATAAAAGCTTTAAGCGATTATTGTAGATCATATAGCAGACCAAAGCTTATAGTATCTGATAGAGGTTCAAGTTTTACGTCAACAGATTTCGTCAATTTTTTTAACCGCCAGGAACATAAATCACATTAGAAATGCTACTGGTTCGCCTCAAGCAAATGGACAAGTAGAAAGAGTAAATCGAAGTTTGAGTCCAATGCTTGCAAAATTATTGAGTTCGGACAGAAAGCTATGTTTTGATAAGATACTAGAATTAATTGAGTTTGCGTTAAACAACACGGTCCATCGATCAATAGGCCAGTACCCAACTGTTATGTTATTTGGAGTTGAGCAGAGGGGAGAACTAATAGATAGTCTCAGGGAAAATTTAGAGTGCGAAGGTAAAGCGAAAACGATCGAAGAAATTAGAGCGGAAGCTCATGAGAAGGAAAGGCAATTACAGCTGTACAACGAGAAAGAGACAAATAAAAAACGCCAAAGGCCAACAATTTACAATCTGGGAAATTATGTTGTTGTGCGAAATTTTGATGCACACACAGGTGTTTCGAAAAAACTTGTCCCAAAATTTAAAGGTCCGTTTAAAGTTACGAAAGAATTAGGCAACGATCGGTATGTAGTCAGCGATGTTGAAGGATTCCAGCATTCTAGGGTACCATATTCAGGCGTTTGGTCGGTAGCTAATTTGAAACCTTGGTTCGGCTGGTCAAATTTGAACTCCAACGCAGAGAAAAATGATCGTAGAATAAAAGACAGGATAGATAAGCCGCACAATGATAAGTTAAACGATAAAGATAGAATATGTAAATCAAATGAAAATGTATGTAAAACAAATGATATTACAAATGTTAAATCTAAAGAAAATGTAAGAGTAATTAAGGAAAATATTGTGAAACCTAACTGTAATGAATTTAAGATGCCTTGTAAAGTTTATAACACTAGAAGTAAAACTAAAAGAAACAACATGGGCTGCATGACTAGGCCAGGATCAGGAGATCCTTGTTTGTCAGAATGGCCGAGCTGTAGCAGCATGATCCTTAGTCACCCTGTACTTAATGAATGAGTACATAGTTATTGCATGATCTCTAGTCACCCTGTACATAAATAGGTATAAGTATCGTATGTAAGCTGTAAATGTGTAACCGAGAGGGCTTAGCATAAGTAAAAGAGAATAAAGCGAGTTAGTCTAATGAGACGAGCTGAGCAGAAAGGTTGCGTTTAATTGTTGCCGTCTTTGGATCTGCTGCTACACTATAGAGGTGGGATACTATCGATAGTGGCGCAACTCGATAGTTTATACTTCGATAGCTGAACTATCGATAGTATCGATATTACTATCGGGCTATGAGAAATATGACATATGTACTTAACAAGGGAAAATTTTAAAACAAATACCATAGAGCAAGTAGGGCCTTTTTTAATACATATTTACAAAAAGGATATTGTAAAAAGCAAGACAGAAAAGTTATAAAAAGAGATTGTATTAAAATTACATACTAAAAAGATGGCGTACATTAAAGTCGGGCGCGGACGACTTTGGGATACCCTGTACCACTGCTTGCAATAAAATCGGGTATATAGCTTACGAACACCAAAAGACATTTGATGGCCAAATTAGGTTAACATACCTTCATAAACAACCAAAAACAGACGAATAATTTTGAACCAAAAATGCTTTTTTGACCGATCGTTAATGTGGGAGCTTTATGATATACTCAACCGACTTTGACCAAATTTGGTACAATGCTTGGGTACTCTGAAAAACTTCTTAATGTCAAATTTGGTTACGGTATCTTGACAAACAAACGACACACAACGAATTTTGTGCAAAAAACGTTATTCTGACCGATATGCCCCATGGGAGCTATATGATATAGTCAACCGACTTTGATCTAATTTGGCACAGTGCTTGGGAAATATGAAAAACTTCCGAATTTGGTAACGATAACTTCACAAACAAACGAAACACAATGCGGCATCGATTTTCTTTTTTCTTTCTGATGAATTTTCATAGAAATTCGATTTACTCAGATAGTTTTGCATAGTCCGCTTCAAGTATTTATCCGTGACTTCTTAATGAACAACAACACCATCAATCTAAATTTAAAACGATTGTTAGTTTACATTTTTAATTTATTCTATTATATAAATATTATTCCTACCTTTGTAAAAACGTGCGCTATTTCCTCTGGCTTCACTGAAAGTACACTATCGATATTCAGAAAAAACAATCGATAGTATCCGAAAAATAAAACTATCGATACTATCGATAGTGCCATCGATAGTATCCCACCTCTAATTCACTACTGCTAGGAAAATAAAGACCCACGAGAGAGCGCTGTTTGGCATATCCTCACCTATGATACACATAGTGTGCGCTTTTATGGCCCAACTCGAGGATGCCTGGGCGACCGTAACCGTACTTTTTTTCTTGATGTTGTTGTAGTGCTCTTTCCGTTATTTTTCGTGCCCACCGCTGATTATAATACATAGTTATGGAAGTGAAGGAACGCGAGCTTGTACTGCACGTGAATTTTGTTTAACTCTGCTATTGCTTTTTGTACGATTTTTTTTTAAGCGCTCAGCGCAACAAATGCTGAATCAAAACGTGAGAGTGACTTCAAATATGCAAACTTGTCAATGTAAACTATGTAAATAGTATATTAAAAATTGTATTTATATTTTATTATAGTGCAACTGAAAATACAGTTAGCTCAATATGTGGCTTCAATATTCATACAACAAAATTCACGTGCAGTAGAAGCACGCGTTAGAAGTAAAACTTTTCGCCCAACTTATTTTTCGACGCTGTTTTTATTTCTTTAGTTTAGCCGTCTGAACATTACTTTGGAGTTCAAACGGTGTCCTAACAATCAATTATTATAATAATTATGAAAGTGAATGAACGCGTGCTGGTACTGCACGTGAATTTTGTTTAACTCTGCTATTGCTTTTTGTACGACTTTCTTAGGCGCTCAGCGCAAAGAAAACGTTATGAATGTCATACTATTTACACTCCTTAGCTGCAACAAAACGTGAGAGTGAATTCAAATATTCAAACTTGTCCATGTAAACAATGTAAATAATATATTAAAATTTGTATTTACATTTTATTATATTACAACTGAAAATACAGTTAGCTCAATATACATAGCTTCAATATTTATATAAAAAAATCTTTAAACATCACTTTGACTCTTATTTATCACCTTCCCTCTGCCTACGCAAAGTAGTGCGAATAGAACAAAATCAATAGTAATTCCTCTGCGCTGAGCGCGTAAGAAAGCAGCATAAAAAGAAATAGAGAAAGAGCTAAACAATGTAACTGTCGCGCAATGCTGCTTGGCTTTGTTGTTCGTGCAACTCTCACCTGCCCCGCGATAACTTCTACATCATTCTTTGCGCAACGCGATCTTATTTTGTAGCCAACCAACACCAAGGCCACGGCTTTGCCGTGAGAGTAACAAAAAGTGAGAGAGAGAGAAGCAAGCAAAAATACGAGCTGTCACACAAGCTAATGCATGCACACTTGCACTTGTATGTATGTATGTCGCTGTGTTGTATTCACGCAATGCATACAAAACAATTCTTTCGTTTACACACATACACATGTGCTGCCTGCTTTAGCTGACCAGCCGCGGCCGCTTTACTCCGCTCTCTATACCATGACCCCGGTTCGCTCTCTCAACAAGAGACGAAGTCATGACTCATGACCACCAACACAACGTCAGCGTCGCAATGCGAAAGAGAAAATCAAAAGCAGCTAACGTTTTTTTCGTTTAACAAAATTTCAAAGTTACTCCCATAGAAATTCACATTCATTCATTCACGCATTGATTCATGCCCAAAAATGCACAATGCCGCCTAAAAAGTTTTACTTCAAAAATCTTTAACTATCACTTTTACTTTTATGCCAACGCATAAGTAGTGCAAATAGAATAAAGTCAATAGTAATTCCTCTGCGCTGAGCGCGTAAGAAAGCAGCACAAAAAGAAATAGAGAAAGAGTTAAACAATGTAACTGTCGCGCAATGCTACTTGGCTTTGTTGCTCGTGCAACTGTCACCTCCCCCGCGCCAACTTCTACATCGTTCTTTGCGCAGCGCGATCTTATTTTGTAGCCAACCACCAATGAATATGATTTGTATGAATATTAAAGCTAAATATTAGGGTGGCCATTTTTGCAACTTCTCACGATTTTTCTTACGCCACATTCGGATCGTTTTTTATATTCAGGTAAAAAGGAAAATTTTTAGGGGGTGGTGTTATTGATATCGACGGTTTAAAAATCCTCCATACCAGCGGCGGCCACCCTACTACATATTGAGCTAACTGTATTTTCAGTTGTAATATAATAAAATATAAATAAAAATTTAAATATACTATTTACATTGATAAGTTTGCATATTTGAAGTCACTCTCACGTTTTTTTTCAGCTAAGCAGTGCAAATAAAGGGTTTTCCAATAACAGGTGTTATTTTGGTATTCAAAGAAAAATGTAATTTTTTGAGATAAATGATCGGATGTTTATTTCATAATAAAGGAAAGGTATGCCGTTAATAATGAAAAAGAACATCAGCCAAATGGCCACCACGACCACGCTTACAGGACCATATCCTTTTCATGAAATTTTCCATGACCAAATCGCAAAAAGGTTACCCTATGTCTTCGATAGCCACACGAATTCTATCTTTGAGGTCTTGAATCGACGCTGGGCTATTGGCGTAGACCTTATCTTTCACGTGGCCCCAAAGGAAGAAGTCGCAAGGTGTTAAATCACAAGATCTCCGTGGCCAATTGTGATCACCTCTTCGAGAGATAACACGGTCCGGAAACTTTTCCCGTAAAAGAGCAATGGTTTCGTTGCTTGTGTGCCACGTAGCGCCGTCTTGTTGAAAGAAAACGTTGTCCAGATCAATACCATCCAACTCCGACAATAAAAAAAATCATTAATCATCTCTCGATAGCGCAATCCATTCACCGTAACTGTTGATCCAACCTCATTTTCGAAAAAGTAAGGTCCAATGACCCCGCCGGACCATAAACCGCACCAAACAGTCACACGTTGAGAATGGAGAGGCTTCTCAACAATAACTCTTGGGTTTTCCGCGCCTCAGATGCGACAATTTTGCTTGTTGACGTAGCCACCGAGGAAGAAATGGGCCTTATCAAAAATGCTTTAGTTTTGCGAACTGTGACTGCAAGGTTTTAACATTCATAACGTTTTTTTTTGCGCTGAGCGCCTAAAAAAATCGAACAAAAAGCAATAGCAGAGTTAAACAAAATTCACGTGCAGTACAAGCTCGCGTTCCTTTACTTTCATAACTATGTTTTATAATAATGGATTGTTAAGACAGCGTTTGAACTCCAAAGTAATGTTAAGACAGCTAAAGTAATTTTATTTTTATTTATTTTATTAACTTCTGATTACGCAACTTCTGATTACGCAACTACGGTGCGTGCTGCTCAAAGTACCATCTGTCACAAAAATATTTAGAATTTTTATTTTACATATGAAAAGAAAAAGACGTACTGGATGATGCCAACTCACCTCCATTCACAATGACCTCATCCCGAGCCACATAGGGTGTCGCCCAAGAACCAACATTACAACTTGGTTTCGGCTGGCGATTCCTTGAGCGGCGCAAATGCATCACGCGCTCCAACTCCAATACTCTCCATCCCCGCATGCCACACTCCGCAGCTTTCACTCAGCTTGGCCCACGCTTTCCTCCAATTGCAGCACTATGTTGCAAGGGCAAGACAATACAACACATTCAACAACAAGAGATCGACTGCGGCCGATGAAGTAAATGCTTGCCTCAAATTTGCTTATCTGTGGCGCTATGTGAAGAAATTTCAGCTAACAGGAAACATGAGAGTTGCTTTGCAAAACGATCCATCTGCTCAAGATTTTTAAAAAATTAACGACTCTCAGTAATGACCGTGTTCCTGTCGATGAATCGAGTGATTTCGTTACCTCCGAATTTTGTACTTTTGTGTCATCGGAAGACGGGCTCACCAACAACGTATTCCCGAACATCCTTGCTAGCCACAAAAATAACGAATGGTTGAGGGAGCGAGCAATTTTAGCGGCTAAAAATAAATATTTGGATGATTTAAACTTTTTAATATAGAATCAAGTCGTTGGCACTTTGTAGTCACTCAAATCAATTGACTGTGTTACAAACGAAGATCAAACAACCAACTTTCCAACTTAATTTTTAAACTCCTTGGATATGCCTGGCGTGCCACCACACAATTTAAAACTAAAGGAGACAAGTTTATTTTATTGTTTTGATATCGGGGTTACATTATATAACTCTCATATGGGTGTTTCAGAGGACCTCGAAAAATACCAAAAGTTTTAGATGGATAATTCGTTTATTTTTGAAGATATCGTAACCAAATTTGGCCTTCTGAAGTTTTTTACAGATATTTAACACTGTACCAAATTTATCAAAATCGGTTGACATATACATAGTTCCCATAGGACCAATCGGACAAAAAAATTGTTTTTTATAAAATTCGTTGTATTTTGTTTGATTTAAAGGTATCATAACCGAAGTTGGCATTCAGCAGTTTTTAGAGTACCCAAGCACTGAACTAAATTTGATCAAAATCGGATGACTATATCATATGGCCCCCATATGCTAAGAAATCGATTTTTATACAAAATTTGGTATTTTTCGTTTGTTTATGAAGATATCGTAGCAAAACTTGGTTCTCGGAAGTTTTTTATAGGTCCCAAGCACTGTAGCAAATTTGATCAAAATCGGTTGACTGTATCAGTCACTAGTCCCAATGGGACCGAACGGTAAAAAAAAATGTGTTTAGTGCAAAATTCGTTTTGTTTCGGGTGATTATGATGATATAGTAATCAAAATTGGCAAAAAAATATATTTTAGAGCTCTGAAGCAATATACCGGATTTGATTGCAATATGGTGGTACAGGGTATCTCAAAGTCGTCCACGCGACTTTAACGTACGCCATATTTTGTAAGTGCAAGAGTTCAGAGAGCACAAACGAGAAACAACAAAAAAAATACTGTGAAAATCAATGGGCCGACAATAAATATACGCAAGGGTTATTTCTGTGCTCATGAGCTCAGTGAGTGAAGAGAGAGAACTCGCGAAATTTTTGTTGTAATTTGCATTTAAACCCCTGGTTTGAAGAACATATATTGAAAAACGAGTTCTCTATATGAATGTTAGACAGTTTTCTTAGCGAGTTTTGTAATATGCTTTTATATTAAAAATATTTTGTATCATTTATAAGTCTATTAGCCTGGACTACTATTGTACAACCAATATACACAAATATTAAAATAATCATTTGAAAACCATTTTTTTATTTTGGCAGCTCAGACACTGACCTTCATGCGCTTGTTCTAGCTCGGGGAGGAAGCAGAGGCATAAGGTACAAAAACTTAGTAACTGTCGGTGGAAGATCCTTATTATCTCGCACAATTTTGGAAATAAGAAAATCAGGATGCTTTGAACACATTTGGGTATCCACGGATGACAAATTTATTGCCACAGAAGCTAAAAAATGTAAGTGTATTTATTCCAATAATTGGATTTTAGAATCCTATATTAAAATAAAATTTAAAAAGAAAAAGATGGCGTACGTTACAGTCGGGCGCGGACGACTTTGGGATACCCTGCACCACCACATTTCAATTAAATCCAGAAAATTGCCTAAGATTTGCAATAGACATTTGATTGCCAAAACAGACGAATTTTGCACTAAAATCGTTTTTTTGAACGATACAGTGCTTGGAAACTAAAAAAAATCGAATGTGAAGTTTGATTACGACATCTTTATAAACAAATGAAATACATTTATAATTTTCCTGACTGACTATTTAGTCAGTCGCCCCAGGGCGGAGCTTTGGGGATCTCGATTAATAACTGTTCGAAGAAAACAGGGATCTACAGCTTATAGCCGAATCCGAACAGCGGTGTCTTGAATTAATAGAGACTTTCTTGGGCAAATAGCGTCTTTGAGCTAGCGATGCCAGTGCTAGGCAAATGTATCAGTTCCAAACAATTATAAATTTTGCTTTTAGTTTTTATATACATATGTTCAGTGGATTTCGTGTTTACTTGTTGCAGTGGCCTTATGGTTGTAAGTGCAATTGAAAGAGAAGAGAGCTTTATGCTGGCTTGCATTAAGCTTTTATACGATTATGTTGCTAGAATTGTGTATTCTATGTTAACATGAGTTTGTGATGTCTTAAGAGAAGATTTTGTACAATTTATGCAGAGAGTACAAAATAGAAAATATTTGTACTCTCTGATTTATGTTAATTTACATTGGTGAAGTTACTCCTATTTATGTTTAGTATTAATTTAGTGTAATAGTGGTGTCAGTTTACAGTTTTTATGCTATGTTTACTTAAATTATATTTATTTAGTTAGTTATTAGTTGTTTGGCTCCAACATTCTCCTCCCGCCGCTATGTGCCCTTGCTGGTCTTCAAATCGACGACTCTGAATTTTTCGTCTTCTACGGCGATTGGTTTTATGACGCGAGCTAATTGCCAGTGCTGTGGCGTCAATGTCAATGGAGATGGGCTGCAACTCCTGAAATGTTTGGTTGGCTTTGGTATATCCTCCTGTTTCGCTGCCTGAATACAGTGACCGCAAAGCGGTTTGGTTGAATGCTTGAGATACACCTTCGAAGATATGAGAAAATTACATTAGTCGAAAATTCATGCGAATGGATGATGTAGCCTTTGACAATCTTCGGACTACTCTCACTACATTTTCTACTGCGTTTCGTAAGGTTATGTTATATGTAAACGGTGCTTTTAAGCACTCTGTTATCGATTTGAGTGGTTTTCTTGCTAATGAATTCATATTTTTTGCTGCCTGCTTGTTAGGTGCGACTACTCCCCAAAGGCTAGCTTTTATATCTTTAAGTTGTAAGTGTGTGATTCTACTGACTTGACTTAAACGATTGACAGTTTTGTCCCAGTCCCAGGTATTTTTTCCTGCATTTGCTTAGAGCTTCAAAGGAACACAATAAGTGCTCTACTGATTCTACTTCTTCCTCATCTTTGCAGCTTTTGCAAAAGGCATTGCTCGGAACATTTCGTCTGGCTGCATGTAGTCCGACAAGCCAGTGTCCGGTGATCGCTCTAACAACTGCCGAGCACTGTGAACGGTTGAGTCCACAAATCCTGGTGGAGCGTTTTGCGTCAATTTTTGGCCATATTAGGCGGCTAGTTCTACAATGGGGTGTATTGTCTCACATCCTTTGTGCATGAGAAATACAATTTTCCCTTGTTTGTAGCTTGAAGGTGGCCAACGGCATACGGATAACCTTCTTGTCCGGTAGAAGGGTAGTGGTCGTGCCGTGTCTGGCCAATTCATCTGATATTTCATTGCCTGTTATGTTTTGGTGCCCCGGCATCCAAATAAGGCTAATAACAAACTGCTTCGCCATCTCTTGGGTAGATTTATGGCAGTTGTTGACTGTCGTCGGGTTGAAGGATAACTCTCGAATGACTTAATGGCTGCTTGGCACACTGGTTTGTAAGCCAGTGTTTTGTAAGCAGATTAGAGCCTCATGAATGGCAAGGATGTTCGCTTTACAGACACTGCAGTGGTCCGGAAGTTTGAAAGACTGCCGAATATTTAGATGCTCCGAGAAGACCCCGCCCCAACCTGGTTGTTGAGCTTGAAGCCGTCCGTGAAGAAGCTAATGCAGTCTCTTTGACCTGGTTGACTTTCCATCTACGATTTCCGAGAAGGGATAGTAGTAGTACATTACATGAACTTATCAGCGCAAAAAAATCAGACACACTGTATTCAACAAGAGTGCGTACACGAGTGCGTACCCTGATTTTGCAGCATTGCAAATGCTTGACTTTTGCAAGCTTAACTAGTAGTGTTTATGAGTTTGAAGTGAAACAACATAGGCATGGAGCTGCTTTTTAGCTGCGTTCTATCGCGTCCAACTTTGTGGAATAAAAATAATGAAAAATTACTGCAATAGAGTAATTTGCTTCCTGCTCAGTACTTTGGCATATTGCGATCATACCTCGAGGACAGAAGATTCCAAGTCAAAATCAAAAGCACACTTTCCACTGCCAGGCTGATGAGAGCTGGAGTACCTCAAGGAAGCGCTCTTGCGCCGCTTCTCTATAACCTGCACACTGCCGACATCCCTACCCCAACGGAGTTAATGCAGGCTGTAGTGAGCGAAAAAATGCAAATCAGTTCATACGCTGATGACCTGGCAGTATTTTCACATCATCCTGTGAGTATGAAGCAGCTGACGGGATACAAGAGTACATCCACCTGCTTGAGAGCTGGGCTCGCAGGTGGAATGTTACCTTAAATTCGGCCAAATGTCAGTCGGTTTTATATACTTTAAAGAGGAAGACTCCAAGCGCAGTATGGCCAGCCCCTCATCATACAAAGTGAAGCGGAATATCTTGGGGTGATACTTGACAAGCGGCTGACATTTCGATCAAACATTAACCAAACGATCAAAAGTTGTCGCTTTAAAATGAGCCAATACATTTTGCTGTTAAATAAAAAAGTCCTCTTCCTCTACGGTGTAAAAGGGCGCTTTATAACACAATAGTGGCACCTACTTGGAGGTGCGTTTACGTATACAGACGTTCCAAAATAAGGCATTGCGCGTTATTACTGGTTGCGATTGGTACGTAAGGAATTCGACTTTGCACCACGACCTAAATCTGGATTCTGTGGACCTTCAAATAAACAAACACCTTAGCCGATACAATGAGCGTCTAGCCAGACACAAAAACAGGCTGGCAAAAAACTTGCTAAATGAAAACCCAATTAAAAGAATTAAAAGACGATCATTACAAAATTTAACTCATCATTAATATAACGGCCGGATGTGGCCTTGACCAATGATGGCTCCAGCTACACCCTGGATTGGCGACAACCCAACATGAGATAAATGCAAAATATAAAAATATATGAATTTTTGAGTTTTTGCAATAAATAAAAAAAAAAAATAAAATAGAGTAATTACTGAAAATCCTTGGGAAGAAATTCCCAATAGTTTAAATTGTTCAAGTAAGTAAATACACAAACTAAATGTTGTTATATTTTGATACAAATCCTTTAGTATAACATTTACTATTTCTATTTCCTGAAGTGTGCAAAAGAGTATAAAAAATCAAAAAGAAAAAAAAATCGCGTTATCAAAGTGAATCTGAGAGTTAATAAAAAAGCAAAACAAAATATTTCTCTTTTTTAAGAGAGAGCTGGGCAGCCACCATGGGGCAGCCCATAGCCAGAGCTGGGCAAAAAGAGAACGGCCGAATTATGAGATTGTGCTAGTGAGCTGTAAACTGCGCAAATGAATTGTGTTGCAAAATTTTTTAACATTGATTTTTAATATTCATCGTTGTTCAGATGGGTGGATTTTCTGTGGTTCCTGGTTTCCCTCAGTCCCAATAAAAGAGCTGTCTTCGTGTGTGTAATTAAGTGTTTTATTGTCTTCGCCTTAGCCGTAGCTTTAGCGGTGGTATAAAGCTGAAAATTTTTTTTATATGTAAAAGCGAAAATACGCGCGCAGAGGGTCTGCTTACGTTAAGTGATAGTTGAGAACTAAAACGTGCTGCTCAGCTCAGCATAGCGGAGACCGAGATTAGAGCTCGGTTGCTTTTCCCCACAGTAGGCGGAGCCTATGATCGGTGAGCGAGCTGAGAGCGAGCTTTGAGAGACGCTTAGCACGGAGCGTGGCTTAACCCTCATCATGCCGTTATGGCATGAAAATTCCGGCCCCCTTGCAACGTGTAGTTGCGAAAGGAGCTGCCAGAGGAACAACGTGGGAGGATTATGCCGAGTGCTGGCTGCAGTGTTTACTTTCTGGAAGATCCGGAGAGGATCCACCCAAAGATTGTACTCTGGGCGACTGGCAGCCCGAGTTGGCTGGCTAGGAAGCCGGATTTAATAACGTTGGGATAAACGTCAGCCCCGAGCACGATGGACACAGTGGACGGCCGATAGAAGGTGGGATCGGCGAGCGTTATGTCCCCGAAGTGCGTTCTCACTGCATCGTCGATTTGGCGATCCGGCGTCCGACGGAGAGCTGCGAGTCGACCTTAAACACGACTTCTAGCCGCGTAGACGTGTCCAGCCGCGAACCGATGATGGCCGTGCAGGCGAGCTCGGTGCCAATTCGAGTGGAAGGCAACTTGAAGGCGGAGGCCAGAGACTGGTTGATCCTGCTCATCGGCGTGCACGGATCGATCATCGCCCTCGCCATTGGAGGAGCGTATGATGCTCGCGTCGACAAATCCGGCAGCGGTCACCACTCCTACAGGATTCCCCTGAGTGCTGATGAGCTTGTGAGGAGGCGAATCGCCACCTCACAACACGTTCCCTAAAATTCCTACAGGGTAGTTGTTGAGTGAGAGTAGCGAAGAAAGCGCGCGGTTTTCACTCGTAACAACACCGACTTACGTATAACAGCCTCAGAGTTGGCGCGCTGCTAATGCATCTGTGTTAGCGTATACGTAAGGGTGTAGAGTAGGTGATAGGGATATTGTAGGATACGGGGACTCTGTTTCATCTATAAGGATAGGTATCTAGATAAACAGAATACCGTTTATGTTTCAGCTGTATAAGTTTGGGCGGGAATTTAGGGATTTGGCGGCGATCAAGGCCTATATAAGGCGTTCAGCAGCCAAATCGGGAGCATTAAGAGAGTCAGTGCAGTGGAGTCAAGTCAGTCAAGAAAGTGAGTGCAGTTGAGTGAAACTTAGTGTCGTGAGTCGAAGCACAGCCGTGTTAAATGGTGATAGTGCAATAACGACGATGGCGGAGAACGAGATCCGAGAAACGAGTCCAACATCCGAAAGGTGTTCATTAGGTGGCAGAGGATACGCCTAGTCGAATGGTACGCGGCATTGGGCGACGTTGTGGCGCCCGGACAACTCGTGAGCGGCACCGTCGAGGCAGGCAATGGCCAAATCCAAGGGATTGGCATTGATGCGCTCGGGTCGGCCCAGATACAGTAGCGGGAAGCCGACAACTGTAGACCCAACGTTAGCGGATACCCAGACAGTGCGATAGTCTGGCCGGCGAAGGCCTTGGGTGAGAACGACGAGAGAACCGATGAGTCAGCAAAACTAATATTAAAAACCTAATTGTCTTGTGGATAAAACTATAAGTCTGACAAATATGTAATAAACGATTAGCCGAGAAAAGGCGAACAATAAAGACAAAAGTACAAAACTAAAAAGCAAGCCCGGCGTTCTCAATCTTATTACAGAGTCTCAGCGAAATATAAATTTGTTGTGACATTTACCCTGGGCATAGCTGAGCTATCCCAGCCGTTGTTCCGGACAAACCGGAGGTCGTTACAACTGGCGCCCGAGCAGGGACTCTGTAATAATTTTGACCAGTCGGGAAGTTTACACACGGGTAAATTTCAAGTTTTGAGTTCTGTTGTAGCAGAGGAAAATAATGAGACGCGCAGAATCCTCCTCCAGAGTGCTCGGCTGGCTATTAGACATAATAGCGCATGCACGAGTACAGGTTGAGGATTGGAAGATCCTAGCCGGGATGGAAAGGTGGGACTGCAGTTCTCAGACACGCAAAGAGAATTTTTTTTTACTTAGAATTATTATTTGAAAACGACTGATAATGGCTTTCGCCCTACGCCACTTGTATAAAATTCTGGCGCTCTAATTTGGAGAGAAAAAAAAGAAAAGAAAAGTCCAACGAGCTTACGCCAATAAATAAAACGGCTTACGTCACAAACTAAAACGTCTTACGTGAGTAAACGGAGATCTAGTGGTGACGGGAAGCTGTGATTGGCTAAGGCGGATGAGAGGCAAAGTGTTACGTATGTGTGTAAGCGAACATGAGAGCGTGGAGAAATAAAACGCCGAAATGCATATGTGTGAAATGTGCGTGGGAGCATGAGAGCGTGCAAGAATGCATCGCTGATATGCGGTTGAGCGTAGGAGTATGCTGAGAGCATACCCTACGGTAAAAGGGACAGTAGCGCGACTACTCACACCCCTTTGGTAAGCCATATGTTGGCCAAACTTGGAAAACTTTTGGCGGGATAACGGATCCTAGCCGAAAGTCAGTGTCAAGCCTAAGATAAGGTGATGGGCCGTCTGACATTCTATTCAATTTGAGACTTTGGCGAGGTGAGTAATACACGTGGAGCGGCTGCATAAATTTATATATAAGAGTTATGTATAGTCAGGCAGATCAGTCTTATATAAATTTATATATAAGAGTTATGTATAGTCAGGCAGACTCCAAATGGATAATAATTAAAATATACTTTTTTTTACTTTGGCTAAATGAATTTATTCTGTTAAAGAAATAAGGAAAAAAAAAAACCGAAAAATTAAATAAAAATGGAAGGTAAATCGCAGCAGCAACAGGCGCAACAACAGCAGCAAGCGGCGCAACAGCAGCAACAGGCGCTGGCACAGCAGCAGACGCAACAGCACCAGGCGCAGCAACAAGCGCAGACGCAACAACGACGGCAACAGCAACAACCCAGGCACCCTCGAACGCCAGAGCACCGCTCTCGTGGGCAACCGGCTCAGTCACGCCTAGAGCGACTGAGGGCCGAGTTGCGACGGGAAGAGGCGGCAGCGTCACGGCGCGCGGCAGGCGTACGCCGCGAACGGGAGCTGCACCTGCGGCAACTGGAGGCGGTGCGACGGCAATTGGAGCAGCCACGCCGCACCGAAACAAATTGGCAGCTGGTCGAGGAGGCGCACTGGCCCGGAGCGGTACTGGCAGCGATACGCAGGCGGATAGCCAGCAGTCGCGTAGTTGGCCAGCGGTACCGTATCCGCTGGAACCACTTTGGGGAGTGCACGGTGTTCAAACAACGTTTAAAAAAAATAAAAGTGGAGTCAATTAAAAAAAAAAAAAAAAGTTTATCTAGGAAAAAAGAGAAGGGAAAACTTGCCGGGGTAATTTCAGGTAGCGATAACATCAACAAAGCCTTGGTCTCGGGAGGTGTTGTGCCGACTTAGGCGAACACAAACGAGAACTGGAAAAGGCGGCAGAAAGGGGAAAAAAAAGAACTCATTAATGACTATTAAAGATGCAAATATACTCACCTAGTAATGGCAGATGGCTATTTTATATTTCTTTTTTTTTGCATTAGCGACAAGTGGCGGTGTTTTATACACGTTGCCTTTATTTACTTTGTTTACGTTATCAAATGTCATGCTTCCTCTTCCAGCGTTGACAATCACTCGCGATCAGCGACAGTGGGTGAGTGGTAGTAACGGGTGGCAACGCCGATATGGGCAGAAAGCTCGCTGCTACGGAACTCGATAACTGGCTGAGAGCGCGAAGTCAAACAGCTTTCGAGAGGAAGTACAGATTTTTTTTTCATTTGGGCTAGCTTGAAGTTTTTTTTTTTTTTTTTTACCGAAGAAAAGGGGGAGTGTGAGGAGTCGAATTGCCACCTCACAACACGTTCCCTAAAATTCCTACAGGGTAGTTGTTGAGTGAGAGTAGCGAAGAAAGCGCGCGGTTTTCACTCTTAACAACACCGACTTACGTATAACAGCCTCAGAGTTGGCGCGCTGCTAATGCATCTGTGTTAGCGTATACGTAAGGGTGTAGAGTAGGTGATAGGGATATTGTAGGATACGGTGGACTCTGTTTCATCTATAAAGAAAGGTATCTAGATAAACAGAATACCGTTTATGTTTCAGCTGTATAAGTTTGGGCGGGAATTTAGGGATTTGGCTGCGATCAATAACGACGATGGCGGAAAACGAGATCCGAGAAACGAGTCCAACATCCGAAAGGTGTTCATTAGGTGGCAGAGGATACGCCTAGTCGAATGGTACGCGGCATTGGGCGACGTTGTGGCGCCCGGACAACTCGTGAGCGGCACCGTCGAGGCAGGCAATGGCCAAATCCAAGGGATTGGCATTGATGCTCTCGGGTCGGCCCAGATACAGTAGCGGGAAGCCGACAACTGTAGACCCAACATTAGCGGATACCCAGACAGTGCGATAGTCTGGCCGGTGAAGGCCTTGGGTGAGAACGACGAGAGAACCGATGAGTCAGCAAAACTAATATTAAAAACCTAATTGTCTAGTGGATAAAACTATAAGTCTGACAAATATGTAATAAACGATTAGCCGAGAAAAGGCGAACAATAAAGACAAAAGTACAAAACTAAAAAGCAAGCCCGGCGTTCTCAATCTTATTACAGAGTCTCAGCGAAATATAAATTTGTTGTGACATTTACCCTGGGCATAGCTGAGCTATCCCAGCCGTTGTTCCGGACAAACCGGAGGTCGTTACAAGCTAGGCAGTTCGGGCAGTACTTGTTTATGAGCACTGCCCGCAACCGCTTTTCAGCGTTGAGCCGAAGAAAAGCCCGGCATCTTCGTAATGAGTGTATGCCGCAGCAGATCCTGCAGCGAAACGAGTTCACTCCTCTCGGTTCCGCTCTCTCGTTGCGTCGATGTGGAGCCATCTAAACCAACAAGACTTAATCTGTGGTGTAAGGACAACAAAAAGAAAGTTATTAGTATATGGATGGTCAAGATGGCTAGGAACTATTTATAGCAGTTAAACGGTGGATGGGATAGGGAGCAGCACCAGTTTGGATACTGGCCGCTTTATCAGTCCGCGTGCCGTTAGGACGACACGAACTTGATTGTCGGATCCAGGGTAAACCTTCTGGACACGACCTAAACGCCACTCGCATGATGGAAGGTTATCCTCCTTAACGACAACCATGTCATCACATTGGAGGTTCCTTTGAGGACACTGCCACTTGTTCCTCTTGTGTAATTCGACTAAGTACTCGTTCTTCCAACGGGCGCAGAACTGCTGGTTGAGGGCTTTTAGTCTCTTCCAGCGGTTGAGGATCGTCATCGCGTCCTCAGGGATTTCCGGTTCCGCTGGGGAAAGCAGAGGTCCGCCGATCAGAAAATGGCCCGGTGTCAGTGCTAATATGTCTGTTGGATCCTCTGACATTGGAGCAATTGGCCTGGAATTTAGACACCCCTCTACTTTAGAGAGCAGCGTGAAGAGTTCTTCGAATGTGTATTTTGTGGCAGATGTGCACTTGTAGAAAAGTGACTTAAAACTTTTGACGCCTGCTTCCCACAACCCGCCCATGTGTGGCGCCCCAGGCGGTATGAAATGCCAAGACAGCCGCTGGTGGCTGTATGGCGAAACGATAGCAGCCTTGGTAGCCTCGAGGAATTCACGCGAGAGGATCGCTGAGGCCCCAATAAATGTCTTTCCGTTGTCAGATTGGATATGACTCGGACAACCACGTCTTGCCACGAAACGCGCAAAAGCTGCAAGGAACTTTTCCGTGGTGAGGTCTGACGTTGCCTCCAGATGGATTGCCTTAGTTTGAGAAGCACACAAAGACGCACACGTATCCTTTGGTGATAAGGCACGCTCGTCCGGTGTAATTCATTACATCAAAGGGACCCGCGAAATCGACACCTGTGTGGCTGAAAGGCCGGGAAAAAGTTGTCCTCTGAGCAGGGAGTTCTCCCATCAGTTGCGACTGCACGCGTTTGCGATGGATCGTGCAGACCTTACAGCCATGAATGACGGACTTGGTCATGGTCTTCAGTTTCGGGATCCAATATCGGCACCGAATCAACCGCATCATAAGCTGACTTCCTCCGTGTAGGGAGATGCGGTGTGTGAACTGGACGAGAAGGCGGGAGAGAGGGCAGTCGTAGGGGAGAAGGATTGGATGGCGCTCATCATATGGTAATGATTTGGATGCGCTCAATCGTCCACAAGCTCTTACAATGCCACTTGCGTCGATGAATGGATTTAAATTTCGAATAGCGCTATTGGCGGGAGTCGGACGTTTATCCTTCAGGACTTGATACTCTTTAGCAAAGTGTTTTTGCTGTGTTTATTGGATGAGCAGCTACTGAGACTTGGAAATCTCGGCAGCGCTGAGCGGACGAGTGGGGGGAATTGAATCGCGTCTGCTGCGTGCTGCGAAGCGGAGTACATACGCCATCACGCGGAACGCCTTGCCCAGGTCTGAGTAGCGTTCAAGAAAATCAGACTCAGGCGGGATTACTGCCACGTGAGCTTTGACAGTCCTTTGCTCCACGTCTGTTTCTAAGGTTGCATCGGTCTGCCTTCGTGGCTTCCGTTATTCGTGCCACTCTGTTGGCTACGAAGGTGGTCCATCGCCACGGGGGCTTATTGAGCCAGGCTAGCACAATTGTGGAATCTGTTCAGAAATATGACTCCATGTCGGCTATTGGAAGCTGCGGCAGGATTGCCGCGCACATCTCCACCAGCAAAACTGCGCCGCAGAGTTCGAGGCTGGGAATGGAAATGGTTTTCACCGGAGCCACTCGTGTTTTGGCTGTGAGTAGGTGAACAGTGGGAATGTCGTGCTGCATAGTTCGGATGTAGATCGCTGCACCGTATGCTTGTTGGGAAGCGTCGCAGAATCCATGAACTTGGATTTTGGATTGTTGGGTGGATCCTACCCATCTGGGGACCAGGATATGGTCTAGCGCCGGGTATGTAAGCAGGAATTCCTGCCACTTTTGGAGCAAGTCCTCGGGTAATCGGTCATCCCATTCTAGTTCTCGGAGCCATATCTCCTGCATGAACATTTTCGCGCGGACAATAAAGGGGGCCAACCATCCTACTGGATCAAACAGTTTTGCAATGTGGGATAGAACTTCCCTCTTTGTGGTGGATGGACGTTGTTCCAGCTTGGAGGTGACGAAGTAAAAATCATCAGAGGTCGCTTGCCATCTAATTCCTAACGTCTTCGCCACGCTGGCGTCTTCTATTTCCAGGAAATCCTCATTGAGTAAATGGTCCTTGGGAATGTGGACCAGTATATCACTCTTATTGGATGTCCATTTGCGGAGTGGAAATCCTGCCGACTGCAGCGTTTCTTGGAGCTCCTTGACCGCTGACACAGCTTCTTGCTTCGTGTGAGCGCCGGCTAGGACATCGTCCACGTACATATAACGTCGAATGATGTCACTAGCCACTGGGTGTTGGGGAAATGCGTCATCTGCAAGCCGATGGAGCACACGGATAGCCAGGAAAGGCGCGCAGTTGACTCCAAACGTCACTGTCGTCAGCTCATAGTCGCCTTATTCGCCTCTGGCGTCTCTGAACAGGATCCGCTGAAACGGTGTATGCCTTGGTTCGACACGGATTTGTCGGTACATCTTAGTGATGTCACGTTGAAGACATATTGGAAAAAACGCCATTTCAATATTTGTGTTGTCAGGTCTGACTGGAGAACAGGCCCAGGATATAAAATGTCGTTAAGACTATTGCCATTTAGAGATTTGCTGGACGCATTGAATACCACTCGCACTTTGGTCGTAGTGCTATCTGGCTTTATGACAGCGTGGTGCGGAAGATAGAAGTGGTTGGTGGCGGTGATTGGAGAGACTCGCTTCATATGTCCCAAATCGGCATACTCTCGGATGACAGCATCATATTCCGCCTTTAAATCTGGATTCCGATTCAACCTCGCTTCATTTTTGAGGAATTGACTTAGGGCGATAGGACGCGAAAGACCCAAGTCAATATTGTCAGGAGTTTGGAACGGCAGCGATACCACATATCGGCCGTCGTGTTCCCTCCTTGTTGATTCAGAGAAGGTTTGCTCGCATATTATGTCAGCGCTCTTTTCGAGCTTTCTCGGAATGTCCTCCACCTCCCAAAACTTTGTGAGCAGCTGTTCCGTATTTGGCTCTTGGAGAACGGAAATCTTGGTTGAAAATGAAGAAATCGACTTGGATGGGCCAGTTGATACTGGACCTATGAGGATCCAACCGAAGATTGTTTCCTGGCCTAGGAGGGAACCACCAATGTTATGTTGAGTTCCTTTTAGCAGTATGGACGGAAGAATGTCCGCGCCGATTAGAACATCAACTTGCGAGCTTTTCAGGAAATTGGGGTCTGCCAACTGAATATCTGGCAGATTCTTAAGCGCTGTGCGCGAAATGGAATGCGATGGCAGATTTCCTGCCAGGCTTGGGAGTACATAGGCAGATGCTTCGATTTGGAGTCGTGGTTTGTCGCGTGCCGCCAATTTGAAATAGCAGACTTTGTGTGACTGAGTCGTTAATGCTTGGTTCAGTCCGACCACTTGCGCCTGGACATTTCGGGAAGGCAATTTTATGATGTTTCGCAGCTTCTCTGTAATGAATGTGCCCTATGAGCCTGAGTCTATCAGAGCTCGGGCCGTAAAAGTGGCTCCTAAGTGGCAGACGTTAACTAGCGCCGTACCGAGAAGGACACTTCGTTGGCTGGAAGCAAAATAGTTCTGCACATTGGCTTGCGACGGATGCGTAGTGGACTGTATAGTTTGCGTGGACTGAGGAGGGGCAACGTAAGTGGGTTGCGAAGCTGAAGCTGTTTGAGGAGGGGCGCCACGGTGAAGGAGTGACTTGTGACGCCCCCTGCACGTGAAGCAATTGTGTGTGCTTGTGCAGTCCTTGAGAGCGTGTGTCCTTGCGTAACAATTTAGGCACAGTTTTTGCTGTCTTATGCGTGCCTCTCTTTCCGCGATAGACATTTGCAGGAAGCGTGGACACAGACGCACCGGATGGTTTTCCTTGGAGCAAACCTTGCACGCTTGCTTTGGAGCTTGCGGCTTAGCCTGGACCTTCGTTTCGAAGGCGTTCAAGCGGTTGGGGGCTGGATCCATCCTAGAGCCGTGAATGGATCTGTTGGCTAGTTGAGGGCTTGAGGTCTTCTATAGCCTCAAGCGTTCGATGGCGCTCAATTAGAAAGGCATTGAGCTCTTGCCACGAAGGGATGTCCGTCTTCTCTTTAAGAGATTGCTCCCACAAGGAAAGTGTGAGTTTTGGGAGCTTGGATAAGCATAGGTAGACAATAATACAATCCCAATTCTCAGTTTTGACTTGAGAATGGGAGAGCGCCAGTAAACAGTTTTGTACTGTTGTTTGCAGTTCCTTTATTGCGCTTCCTGACTCGTGGGAGATCGAGTTCAGATTCAAGAGGATCTTTAGCTGGCTATTCACCAACAGTCGCTTGTTCTCGAATCGTTCCTTCAAATTTTCCCATGCGGCTTGAAAACCGTCATGGATGAGCGGGGCCTTGGCCACGATAGCATTCGCTACGCCTCTCGTTTTGGCCAGTAAGTGGAAAAGCTTCTCGACTGGCGCCAACTGTGGATTGTCTATATATACCGCCGTGAATATATCTCGGAATGTGGGCCATTTCTGGTAGTCACCCAGAAGCACTTCTGTGTGACACGGTGGTAGGGCGACTCCTCGGCTAATTGAAGATGTTTGCGCCGGCGGTCGGGAGGAAGCTCTGCTTGTTGATGGGGAGCCGTCAATGCCTTCGGCAAGGAGCGCTGTGCAACGTTCGTACACGGAATACGCATATTTTTATTAGGCCCTTGTGACTTGCAGATCACTTGACGCTTCATCACTGTCAAGTGCACGTAGAGCCCTGGAGCAAATCTCATACTCCTCTACTTTCTCCCATAACTTTTTTATTTGCTCGCGCCGAATTTTCAAGGTGTAGAGCGAAACTCCTGCGCTGGGAGATTCATTAACGAGCTCTTCGAAATCGGTTAACTTGTCCGTGGAGGCGTTAAAATTTGCCAGAGCCATTTCGTAATGCGCTTTACGGAGTTGAGATTGGCTTCTGGTAGAGATTGTGCTGCTTGTGGTCCCTGATGAGGGAGTTGAGGACTTTGGAACAGGCACAGTAAGCCGATGCACTGAAGATGTGGTCTTCTGATCACAGCGTGCTTTTGGAGTGAGAGTGCACTTGCTCTTGGAGGAGCGGAAGAAGTGCTACGAACAGATGATTCTGTTGGTGGTTCTAGCTGTTTAGGACCGGACGGTTTCTGTTCCTTTTCAGTGCCGGTTGGCATAATATAAAATCAGCTAGGAACTGGAAGAGGCGCTACTGATAGCGAGAGTAATTTTTAAGTAATTATATATTACTTATTATTTTATTATATTGGATAAAAAAATTTTTTTGTGAAACAACGAATGCGATGAGTAGAAAAAAAATATATTGGATTATATTCTTTCGAAACGACGAATGCGATGCGTAAAATATATTGGATTAAAAAAAAAAAAAAATTTTTTTGAAACGACGAATGCGATGAGTAGAAAAAAATATATTGGATTATATTTTTTTTGAAACGACGAATGCGATGCGTAAAATATATTGCATAAAAATTTTTTTTTCAAACGACGAATGCGATGAGTGGAAAAAAAATATATTGGATTATATTTTTTTTGAAACGATGAATGCGATGAATAAAAATAAAAAAAAATTATATTTTTTTTTTTTTTTTTTTTTTATAAAAAAGTTTGTATATCATTTAATAAAGCTAGTTCCCTACTACCAATCGTGGCAGCTTAACCTAGATGTACATTAAAAAAATCAAATAAAAACCAATTATAATTTAAGGGTTCTACATACAAAAAAATAACAATAAAAATAATAAATTTACAGGAATATATACAAAATATCGTTTGAACTTATTTATAAGAATCTCGTAGGAAGATCCCCTGGAAGACACCTTTTAAGTCTTCTCTTCCTAGCTCTCAAGGTCAGCCGCCTCGCAAGCGCATTTGGATATATTTCAAGGCGTTCGATGTATTTTTGAGCTTGCGACCGTATGACGTCGCCAACTTTAGGGATTTTCAGGTCTCTTTCAATGTCCCTTGTACGCATGTACCAAGGAGCATTGGAAATTCTTCTCAGGATTTTGCTTTGCACCACTCTAATTTTATTAATGTGGGACTTCGCAGCAATACCATACACTTGCAACGCGTACTTCCATATTGGGCTCAAAATGGACTTGTATATGGTGACTTTGTTGGAGAGGGAGAGCTTATTTTTGGGGGAAAGCAGCCATGATATTTTCTTAGCTCTGGCAAAAACTGTTCGCTGAACCACCGTTATATGCCTCTTGAAAGTAAGACTTCTGTCCAAAATTACACCCAGGTATTTATGTGCAGGCTCATGCTTGAGAGTGGAACCCAGCATCAAAATTCCGGGGCATGATTGACGTCTTTTGGCGAATGTAACACATGCGCATTTGCTGGCGTTGATTCCTATGTTCCAATCTAAAGCCCACTTTTCAAAACTATATACATATTGCTGCAAAGCCTCCGTGGCAATGTCAATTTCTGAGTTTCTCGTTAGCACTGCAGTGTCATCAGCATAGGTAGCAATTAGAGTGTTATCCACACCAACTCTTGTAACTGCACCAGACGTAGGCATATCTGCAGTATAAATAGAATAAAGAGTGGGCCCTAGCACACTGCCTTGGGGAACACCTGCACAGATTGGACGCTTTGTTGATTTTGCTCCATCGACCACGACACAAAAGGACCTGCCCATTAGAAAGCTGTTGACGAGCTGGAAAAGTTGAGGAGTCAGACAGTCCATCTGCCACACCCTATCAAAAGCTTGCTGAATATCCATGAACACAGCCACTGAATACATCTTATACTCCATGGCCTCCAATGCAAAATTGACAACACGGTGCAGTTGTTCTGGAGTACCGTGACTTTTACGAAAGCCAAACTGCCACTTTGGAATTGCTTGCGAAACGTTTTCGAGTTTGAGAATTCGGTTTAGAATCACCCTTTCCATCATTTTACCCAGGGCAGGGAGGAGACTGATTGGCCTGTATGCGTCGACTTCGGTGGGCTGTTTCTCCGGCTTCGGTATCATCGTTATTAGCGCTGACTTCCAGATATTTGGAAAATGTCCCAATCTAAGTATGCTATTAAAAAGCAGAACGATGAAAAGAAGCGCTTTTGTTGGAAGAAGTTTAAGTGTTCTGTTATCTAAGCGGTCTTCGCCTGGAGATTTTTTAGCTTTTAGTTTCTTGATCTGCAGTTCCACCTCCTGTAGGGTGACTGGGTTTGTAGGCAACGACATTTGAAATGGCGTCTCCAACTGCATTCGAACATTCGTTTGCATGACCTCCGGCGAGAGGTTGAGTGGTTTAAATCTCTCCTCCAAGCTGTCAGCAAAGATTTCAGCCTTCTGCAGACTGGAATAACACCAGCCACCTGCTGGGTCCTTAATTGGGGCTTTCGGGATAGCCTGCCTCTTAATGCGATTTGTAAGCCTCCAAAGAGAATAGTTGGCAGATACATCGGGGCTTGCACTTTCCAGCAAGCGATCAAATGTATCTTGCTTGTATTTCACAAGGACCTTTTGAAGACGATTAGACAACCTTTTGTAGATCTGATGAACACGAACGTCTCCTGTTCTTGCGTATTCCCTTCTTACTCGTCGTTTTAGTTTTATAAGCTCGGAAGCAATAGGAGGCAGTGGGATAAAATTTTTATTTTTTTGTTTTTTTTTATGTGGAAATTTATCTAATAATAATAATATTATTATAAGATATAATGTTGTGAGACGACGAACGTAAGGGAGACAATATATTGGATTATATCTTTTGAAACGCCGAAATCGATGATGTCTTTTGATGTATTTATTTTGTTGGGTATATAAATTTACTTGGGTGTAAACTTACTTGTTATGTGCTTAGCTATATATTAATTACTCCAAACAATTTGTGGTTGTATTAATTTTATTAATAACAATTTATTTATATTGTAAGTGGATATTCTAGTTCAAGTCGGTTCTTGTACCGACTTAAATTTGAGAATGAAAACACTGTTTGGACCGCAATCAACCAGCCGACGTTTCGTCTGAGCAGTCCACGACTAGATGGCCCACCCTGAAGTGGATCCCATCGAATATTATTGGGGAGTCCCAGCCTGACGAGACTAGCTCCTCCAATATTGCCCCCTGAAAGCTCCTCGCTGCTGAGGACCACCTGAGGGTAATCCTCAGGTACAATTGCTACTTTAACCTCTTGGCTACGGCAGCATACGTGGGTCCCTCCGTCGTTGTCCCGAATGTCGAGGGATGGTCCTCGGCATCCAGAGCAGCTACGGAGGTGCTCACTACTACCGCAGACGATGGCCCTGTTACGGTCCTTTTCTCCGTACGCACCCTCTTCGGGATGTCCGTTGGTGGCGTGAGGGCGCTGCTCAGCCTTTTCGGGGCAGGGGTGGAGCCCTGCACCTCCTCCTGGCGTGGCTGTTTTGCCAGAGCCAGTGCTTCATCAGGTGTCTTGCCCTGATGAAGATATCTGATGTACCACTTAACCTTGGCACCACTTAGACCCTTTCGGTTCGGGTCATCCCGACCTCCAGGTTTTCAAAGTGCCGGTCTGGGAAGCTTCCCCATGCCGGCTTGTCCTGGAACGACTGCCTTGCTAGAAGCAGGTGCCGAGTGTGGGGTAAGTCCCACTATACGGCCACCCGAACTTTGCCTTCTCTCCTGAATTCTCCTGTTAGGAGAAACTGTTGGTGGTCTCACCGATGAGGGCCGCTCCCTGTCAAGGTCACGGTCCTAAACTGCTTAGCAACAGTTTCCGCAGTGACATCCTGCGGTGTTTTTAAAAAGTTTTTTTTCTTACTCATAAATCCCACGTGCAGAGATCCGCATACCCGGGTAAGGCTCACCAGACTAGGCGGTCGCCACTTGCCTAGACTCTGCGTTAAAGACTGGGCTATTTGTTTTCCGGGCCCCCAGGCAGGCTGACTCTCGGCGCGGGTCGAATGACACCTTAGTCCGGCCCGGAGATGTGGAAATTTTAAGGAGTTTCCAGCTCCAGCCCGACTACTATTAGCCAGCCCCCTTAGCAGTGACAAGGCCTAACTAAGGGGCTGTTTCCAGCCACCCTCACGTGGAGAGTGTAGTCGCACTTCCGAGTCAGCAACAGTTACGGCACGCCCATTACGGATCATGTTATTCCCCCTGTTGGAGTCCTCGGGAGGCGGCCTTGAACAAGTTAACCGCATAACAAAAGAAATACGAAATGCTTTTGAACGAAGAGAATACTACAGCGCAATATTTCTGGACGTGTCTCAAGCATTCGACAGAGTTTGGTTAGATGGCCTCACAAGCTACTTGCATCATATCTTTACAAAAGAGTATTTGCAGTGAGATGCAATACTGCCACGTCGAACGAGCTTATAACTGAAGCTGGAGTTCCCCAAGGCAGCGTACTTGGAGCAACCCTATATGTCCTATACAGATATCCCCACAAGCAGGCGACTATCAACTTATACTTTTGCTGACGGTACCGCGATTCTCAATCGTTCCAAGTGTCCAATCCTTGCAACAACGCAATTAGCTCTTCATCTGTTGGTTTTGGAGAAGTGGCTATCAGACTGGCGAATTCAAATGAATGAAAATAAATGCAAGCATGCTACGTTTACTTTGAACAGGCAAGATTGTCCTCCACTTACAATGAACAATACGCTAATACCGCAAGCAAACGAAGTAATGTATCTTGGAGTCCACCTCGGTAGACGTCTTACTTGGAGAAGAGAATGCAACTAAAGCTAAAGGCCAATAGCCTTCATTGGCTTATAAACGCACGTTCTCCCCTTAGTTTGGACTACAAAGTCCTACTCTATAATTCCGTTTCGAAACCCATCTGGACTTATGGGTGCCAGCTTTGGGGAAACGCGAGCAGCAGCAACATTGACATTATCCAGCGAGCTCAATCAAAGATTCAAAGAACCGTGGTACGCTCGAAATGAAAATATTCATAGAGACCTGAACATCCAACCTGTCAAAGATGAGATAGTACAACAAATGGCAAAATATTACATGAAATTATCTTCGCACCCTAATCATCTCGCAAGCGAATTAACTCGGCTGTGCCGCCGATTTCGTTATCGACGCAATGACCTCCCAACTCAACTATAGTTACTTAGGGGCACACAATTTAAATTACAGTCTAAAAGCTGTTAGTTAAGTTTAGCTATTAAGATATGCAAACTTATTGTTAGTCTTCGACATCGGAAGAATATTCAATAAATAATGCACAAGTAAAAAAAAAAGGACTGGCGCCACAACGTGCTCATTTCCTTGAATGAAAACCGATTTATTTGAATGCAGGGGGTAACTCCATATCAGGTAGCTCGTTGCTTTTCATATCACGAAATGGCAAAAAAATGGCAAATGCAACAGCTCAACAGCGAAAAAGTAAACTAGGCTCTAGATTTCGACTCGATTTGAAAAGACATTACGAATGCATTCCGACATTTCGAATGAGTACGAATCGATTTCGAATCGTTTTCATTACGTGTGCTATCTATAGCCATTTTTATAGAACAGCTGTGTGAAAAGATTGTTTATCTTTTCGATTTTTTTAATTCAAATTTTAAATTAAAATATACAATAAATATTGAAAAATGCGATAAGCATTTCACAATTATTTAGGTCATGCGGTCATCTTGCGACTTTACCTCCACCACCGTTAAGTCTGCGTCCATGTCATCGCTGATGTTCTCATCAGCGGAGTCAGCACTCTCCTGAGACAGCGCTTCTAGCCCTCGAACCAAGGACGCATCGGACATCACCGATTCGCAGTCCTCGATTTCTGGGTCCTTCTCAGGTTCCTCGATTTCTTCATCGAGAACCTCCTCTATCGCCTCTTGGCTCTCCGTCTGCCTGGCATCCGATTTATAAACGCGAATATGCACCGAGCTAAAACCGAAGTTTAGCTCTCCGTGCATCACGTCAATCGGTGCCAGCGACTCCTTGTTGAGGATAAGCAGAATCTTCCTCATGGGGGTCTGCGTATCCTCAACTTTAGCGACCTTCCAATCCGAGGCCGGAAGGTGGGGATTGCACCTCTGCAGCATCTTCAGGATCATCTCCGGCTCCTTAAAGGAAGCCGGGATCCACATAATTGCGCGAGGTCTACTCGGGACGTCCTTCCAATCTACGGCAACCAGATTGGCGCCCGGGTAAACCTCGCCCACCTTCGATACGGCCGCTTTATAGAGCTCAGCCGATCGTGTACCTTCGCAGGCTATCACCTTGGTACCACCCGACATCTTTGCAGATTAGGAGTGGACCGGGCATCGCTTCCAGTGCTTCGAAACAGTGGATGGCCAGTGCCGCCTCCACCCATCTCCACTGATTTCTGGGGATCCTGCCGTCGGAATTACCATGGTCCAGGACCCCCAAAAGAATCGTTTCTTTAGCTATCTCAGCGAAGCTTCTATTGGCTACCAGCCCGTTCGCCCTGACTCTCTTTGGAGCATTAGGGACCACGAGCTCCTACGATCGTTGACGCTTAGACGCTTTCTTTTCCGCATACCTGTCAATTTTGGTCTTGCTCGTCAGGTCCAGTGACCACTGCGTTCGCACCCAGAGAAGGACCTTCGGTCCTTTCCGGTTTTTTTAGAGTTCCGGACTCTTTTTGTAAAATATTTTTAATTTTATTTGAAGACATACTTGGTCCCACGAGTGGCGGAGAAAGGGTGGTCCACCTGCGCAGAGATCCGCAATACGCAGGTAAGGCTAGTTAATCCGGAGGGCGCCAGGTATCCGGATGCACCGTTTGCGACTGGGCTATTTTTGAAAGGGGCCCCCAGCCAGGTTGATCATCGGCACAAGTCGCGTGACACCTTGATCCAGCCCTTTTTACCTAATAGCCATGATAAGGAGTGACAAACAAGCCACCAAGCTATAGAGGAGCTAAGTTGCCAGCAGCTAGCTCCAAATCTTAACTGGTACCGCCCATAAAGGACACTGTAGTACCATTACCAGTCGGCACCCTCGTGGATGGTTCAGCCATTAGATTTTTGCCGACCATGTTAAGCTTTAAGCTGAAAGAGAATTCTTTTACGAACATTTCGAGTCTAATATCGTTAAAATGGGGTAAGAACCCCATTTTGAGTCTAATATCGTTAAAATGGGGTAAGAACCCCATTTCGAGTCTAATATCGTTAAAATGGGGAACTGTAGTAAAGTAACACTAATTATATGCCACAGTCGTGGTCTTGTCCATTAAACGTTAAAATTGTTTAGAAGAGACGAAAATTTTTGACAGCCGTACACGTGTTAGCCCTCCCAACTCGAATAGTAAAAAAAAAAATATTAAAAATATATATATACTTATTTATAAAAAAAAAATTTCAGAGGACGATTGCAAAAATAAAAAATGGAAATTGAAAGGCATTGCGCAATGTACCCAAAGCAGCATCAGGGTCTGCAGCAACCACCTCGATAAAACCACGTTTCCGTTTTTTTGATCTGATGTTATCAATTTTGATTTTTAAATGACAATATACAGTCATCTTCCCAATGCGAAGAAAATTTGGATGAAATCATTAAAGATATTTTATTGAATGACGAATCTAGCAGCGTCCCTTTGACATTGCTGAAGAAGTCAAAGCAATCGATGACAATGTATAATGACTCCTCCATTGTCGAATTGAAAAGTCGGTTTACGGACGATAATTTTGCGTGATAACGTCATAAGAAAACATTGATGCAAAATTGCATAATTTTATGAATTGAATTGATTTATTGATTGGACTCCAATTAAGGATTTAAAAGAACTACTTCTGCCGCGTTTGATTGTTTGATTTCAAGTGGCTTCATGCCAACATATTTATTCAATATGTATATCTAGTTTACAAAAAAGCTTAACTAGTGGTGAATATATCAGTGCACTGAGAGCACAGAGTGCACTTCCAGTAAGCTACACTGATCAAAAACAGTTTACTTATTACAAGTATTAAATTCAAGAACAATATGTTTAAGTTAGTTATATGTCTGCTATTCTCCCCGACTATCCTCCGCCTGTTGAAAGGACCCTTTCAAGTTATTCGTTAAAAGGAAGTGGGGCGAGTTTATGCATGGGTAGTCTAAGCACGCCTTTAACCGTTTTCACATCAGCTACTCGGACTCGGCCATCTGTTCCCTCTATTGGTGTTAAGATCCTGCCTAGTTGCCAATGTTGGGGCGGTAGATTGTCTTCATACATAAGTACCAGCTGTCCGCTCTTGATGTTGGCTTCTGTCTTAAGCCATTTGGACCGAAATTGTAGCTCATAGTCTCGGTGCCATAGCTCCCTCTCTCTCTGTTTAAAATAGGTTATGCGTTGATAGTGTGTCAAACTTCACACCTTGTTTTCGTCAATATGCTGATCTGGTAGGGCAAGCAGGGATTTACCGATAAGAAGGTGGGCTGGTGTGAGTCCCATCGTTAGGATCATCGGCCAGTGCAGTGAGAGGCCTTGAGTTTAAGATAGCTTCGACCTCGATCACCACTGTCTGCAGCTCCTCATATGTTTAATATGATTGTGCAATATTCTTCAGCAAAAGCCTCTTCATAGATTTGACTGCGGATTCCCACAGCCCACCAAAATGAGGTGCGCGAGGCGGTATAAAGTGGAATTCAAAGCCAAACGCTGTACATGTTAGTAACCATTGATTGTTTGCTGAAGAAATGCTTCTTAAAACCAACGAGTTGGCCCTTTGCGCCAACAAAATTGTCACAAAATATGCGTTGAGGAACGCCACGGCGGCCTATAAATCGTTTTAAACATAAAATGAAATTATTAGTAGAAAGGTCAGAAAGTAGTTCTGCATGTACTGTTTTGGTACCAAAACACACAAATATCGCTATGTATATTTTATAAGGTGTTTTGCTGCGTATTCGATATGTTGTAAAAAACGGTCCACAGAGATCTACTCCTGTCACCAGAAATGGTCTTTGAGCACGTAAACGGTCAGCAGGAAGAGATCCCATGATCTGCTGCTTGGTTTGTAGTGGAAGCAATGAATACAGTTTTTTACTATCTTCATCACCAACTCTCGAGCGTTCATAATCCACACGTGTTTTTGCATTTCTGGTTGCAAAAATTGATTAGCATGGACTTTGTGCTATATAAGTGATATTATTCGAAGAAATGATTCCTGACTCTAAACAGCATACACAGGGCTTACATTATCTTGGGTTAGTTTTCTATCAGGCTTAACATGGTTAAAAACTCGTAAAATATACGCTACTACATGGATTATGGCTTGGTATGATGACATCTGTTCAATTAAATGGTATAAAAACGTTTCACTATTATCTTTGCTATTACACTTCAGTACAACTTTTCTTCGCTGCTCGAGCGTTTTTTTATCAATAGGTTGGCAAATTAAGGGTTCAGGCCAATGTGATGGTGCTAATGATAAAAATGTAGGACCTGTAAACCAAATTGTTATTGCAAGTTCTTGAGCCTGGCATCCACGCAAAACAATATCTGCAGGATTTTCCTTGCCTGGCACATGTCACTAAGTAATGCCTACTGAGATTTCCTGCAGATCAGCTACGCGATTGGCTTCAAAACAATTTAAGGTGGCGGAGAGCATTGTTATCCACTGCAACACGATGCGAGAATCCGTCCAGAAATATACCTTACTACAACCTTTTTCGAAAAGATGTTTGATTTTATTTAAAGTTCAGGCAAGCAACACTGCAGCGCAGAGTTCCAACCTTGGCAATGATGCAGCCTTTAATGGCGCAAACTTTGATTTGGCCAAAAGTAACGTTGTTGTGTTGTTTCCATTTAAGGTCATACGTAGGTAAAAGCAATTCTCGTAGGCACGCTGCGATGCGTCTGAAAATCCGTGAACTTCGAATGAATGAATGGGTGAGAAATTTACGTTTCAATGTATTTGTATTCTTTTAACTGAGCCAAGTCAGTTTCAATTTGTCACCATATAGATTCGAATTGTGTTGGCAATGGATCATCCCATCCTAGGCGCTGCATCCATAATTCCTGAACCAGAATTTTACACAGTATGATTATTGGACTAAGAATTCTAAGCAGGTCATAAATTCTTGCAATAACTGACAATATTGATCGTTTAGTTGCAGCGTTAATTACCGGTAAGCCATACCTGAAGCAGAACAAATCGTTTTTTGGTATCCATGACATTGCCAATGCCTTTTTGATCAATCTTGCCAATCGTTATTGTTGCTGCTCCATTTTGCCAAAGTCAATCCTGCTTTTGCTAAGATTTGTTTTACTTCTTTTGCCTTTATGTCCAGATTTTCTAAGGTATAAGCGCCTGTAAGTAAGTCATCTACATACATCTCTTGACGCAGCATATTTGCTGTCTTCTTCAAATGTGTATGCATTAAACTTTAAACTTCGTATTGCCAAAAACGGTGCGCCTGAAAGCCCATAAGTTACAGTGTTGAGTTTGAAAAGTTGCAAAGGTTCATTTGAATGATTTCGCCAAAGAATTAATTTTTTTTTTCCATTATAAACTACAATCTGTTTAGGTTAACAATAAGTAATTGGTGTAGGGGGCTCGGAATTGCAATGTCCCTTCCCTTCGCAAGAGTACATTATTATTTTAATTTTAGTGCGATTTAGTTTTTATTTCTATAAAAGGTGCATTTGTGTGTGGTTATGATTATTATTATATTAAGATGCGAGCTAGTTCTGTTGGTGTTTTGCTCTTTAGTCTTCTTGGTTGGAGTTCCATTCCCGGTGTTTGTCTCATTTTTAGATTTTCGTGCTGTAGTAGTCGCAAAGTGTGCTTACAGCTGTTTTTCATTAATGTTTCCGTAACTGTTTCTACGTCAAGATCATGGTGGATATCATCATTTCTTATGTACCAATCTGCATTTGTGATTGTTCTTAGCATCTTGGATTGACTTCTTTGTATTAGTTGTAAGTTCGATTTACTGGTAGTCCCCCATATTTCTAGTCCGTATGTCCATATCGGTCTTATTATTGATTTATATATTATTTGTTTGTTATGTAAGCTTAGGTTAGATTGTTTTCCTAGTAGCCAGTAGAGCTGTCGGAATTTGTTTCTCATTTCATTTCTTTTGTTCAATATGTGTTGCTTCCATGTGAGTTTTAAGTCAATTGTGATCCCTAAGTACTTTGCACTCGAGTGTAGTTTTATGTCTTCTCCATTAATTTTGATTGGATGTCTTGCAGATTTTCTCTTAGTGTATATAACATGTTGCGTTTTGTCTTTATTGATCTCAATGCCCCATTTTACGAACCAGAGGGTTGTAGCTGATAGCGTATCTTGCAGTGTTGCTACCTTTTCGCTGTTATTAGCTGACATCAACACAGTGTCGTCTGCAAATGTAGCTATCACGGACCCTGGGGTAGTTGGCGTTGGTAAATCTGCTGTGTATATCAGGTATAATATGGGGCCAAGTACGCTGCCTTGAGGTACTCCCGCTGTCGTCGTCATGATTTCAGAGCATTCGTCGTCGTATTTTATGAAAAAGTATCTGTCAGTTATGTAGCTTTTAAGGATATTAAATATGTTAAGTGGTAAGATGTTTTCAAGCTTATGTAGAAGTCCTTTGTGCCATACTCTGTTAAATGCTTTCGCAATGTCCAGGTATACAGCAATGCAATATTTTTTATTGTCAAAGTCGTCTGTAATTTTGTTGACTACTCTGTGAATCTGCTGGACAGTTGAGTGTTGTTTTCGGAAACCGAACTGGTGAGAGGGGATAGCGTCCTTTTGTTTTATAATCGGGTCAATTCTGTCAAGTAGTATTTTTTCGAATAATTTGGAGAGGATAGACAGTAAGCTGATTGGTCTGTACGAGCTTGCAATAGTGGCGTTTTTATTTGGTTTAGGAATCGCTGTAACTTGTGCAACTTTCCATGCCTTCGGAAAGTATTGTAGTCTAATAATCGCATTGAACAGGTCTCGTATATAACTTATTATAGGGTCAGGTAGTTCCTTTAGTATTTTTCCGCTTATTTGGTCGTATCCCGGTGTCTTTTCGTCTTTAAGTTTCTTTATATAGTTCTTTATTTCTGCTTTTGATGTGTTTTGCATTGCGTAGTCTGGATGTTCAGTTGGAACTGGGAGCTCAATGTTTTGATTGTCCATACTATTTTTAAATATTGTTTTAAAGTGGTCAGCCAGAGTGTCAGCTTTCTCTTTGTTGGTCCTTGCCCATGTGTTAGATTTTGTTTTTATTGGAGGCTTGTGTATGATTGCTCTAGAAGGTTTTTTAGTCGCTTTCCATAGGGAATAGTTAGTAGCTGTAGTTGTCTCAAGGCTGCTTAGGTACTTCGTCAGTCGATTATCTTTGTCTTCTTGGAGAATTTGTTTAAGTTCATTTGTGGCTTTGTTTAATTTAGTTTTATCGTCTGGATGTTTAGAGAGTTGCCATATTTTCCTAAGTTTGCGTTTTTGTCTGATTTTGTCTCTAACAAAAGCAGGGATTTTGTTTATTGTTGAGGTGTCTAATGCTGGTGTCGATTGTGTTACTGCTTTGACTATGTTGTCATTTAAATTTGCAATTGCAGAGTGACTTTTTCGACGGGTCTATCTGGAAGTGTTATTATAATTGGTGAGTGGTCTGATGATAAGTCAAGGCATGATTTTATTGCTAAGTTTTTATGGGTACAGAAGTCAATTAAGTCAGGAAGTTTTTTAGTGTCTGTTGGCCAATATGTCGGTTCTCCTGTGCTTAGTATGCAGTTGTTATTCGCCTTAATGGCTTCGTAAAAATGTCTTCCTTTAGCGTTGGTAATCCTTGATCCCCACATTATATTCTTAGCATTGTAGTCTCCTCCTGCTAAGTACCGATTTCCAATTGATTTTAGGTAAGCGAGGTATTGGTCTTTTGTATTATTGAACTTGGGTGGACAATAAACAGCTGATATATTTATAAGACCAGTTGAAGTTCTAATGCAGATTGTAGTCGCTTGTATATGTTCCGTTTTATAACGGACTTCAGAGTTCTTTTTATTATGATTGCTGTGCCGCCATGAGCTTTGTTGTCAGGGTGGTTTGTATAATAAATATCGAAGTTCGGTATGTTTATATACGTCTTGTCAGTGGCATGGGTTTCAGAAATAAGCATGATGTCGATTGTATTTTCAGTAAAAAACGATTGTAGTTCTAGTAAGTGACGAAACAGTCCGTTAGTATTCCAGATGGCAATTATTAGTTTATTGTTTGTCAAGTTTCGTTACAAGAAGGGTAATGATGTTCATCATATTTGTTCATCATCTGTTTTAGTTCGTGAAGGTCATCTTGTTGCTGTGCTGGGTTGGTGTTAGTTGTTAGAGGAGGCTGGTCGTGACTCGCTGGTAAAGATATATTTTTGTTTAGTGCTTGTGCGTATGATATTTCTGGAGTAACTTGTTTGTTTATATCGGTGTTGTGCTGTTGGTCTGCTGGTGGCGTTGGGAGTTCTTTTTTGCGCAGGGTGGGGAATTTTTGTATTTGCAGAGCTTTGTAGACCATGCATCCTTTATAGTTAGCAGTGTGATTTTCGCCACATAGGGCACATTTTATTTGGTTTTTGTCGGAAAGGTTATTGATTTTGCAGTTAACTGTATTATGTTTACCTGCACATTTTACACAAACTGGTTTCTATTTCTGGTCATATTTTTGGCAGTTTGTGAATTGAGGGATTGTCCGTTTTTGATGAGGTGGCTTAAATGTGACTCTACAGTGTAAAAGGCTTACTATTTTATAAATTTCTTTGTTATTATCTTTTTGTTTTAGTTCTATAGAGAATAAGGAAGAGGTTGTTTTGTGTCATTACGTTGAATGTTGTGTATGTTTAGCACTTCGTGACTGAGTTCAGCTAGTTCAGTTATGATTTCGTTTGTATCTGTAGCATAATGAACGTTGCGAAGTATTGCTTTGAAGCCTCGTTGATCTTTTGGCTTAAATGTATAGTATTTTGTGTTCTATATTTTAATAATTTTATTATGTTTGTGTAGTGAGTGCTTTCTTGCGGTTGTATTTTAATATCATTTGTTGGGAGTGCTTTTAGTTCATATTTCGTATCGCGTAGTGATTTAACGGCTGTTGTGGTTTAAGTTAGCGTTATTGTGTTTGATTTTGTGTGTTTGTTTTCGGTTTTGTCCCACTGTCAGTGAGTAGTTCGCTCTCATCATCTTCTTGAGCTAGCATCTCAAAACGGTTGTTTGACTTTGGCTTGTCCAGCAAGTACTCTTTGTACTTTGAGTTTTGTTTTTATGTTTTTTGTTAGTGTTCGTTTGAGCTGAGAGACTGTCTGTCTCGGTTACGTTTTAGGCTTTCTTGCCTAGTGAGTGCATTATGGGTATTGGTATTGGTGCTTTGTACTTGCGTGAGTGTTGATGCTGATGCTGCGGACGTTGTTGAAGTAGCTGCCGAAGAGCAGATCAGATGGGAGAGGGAGCATACTGATGTTGTGGTTGTACTGCTTGCTGTCGTTGTTGTGCTGGTAGTTGATGTCGTTGTAAGCGGGAGAGTATAAGAGCGAGCTGGTAGCTTGATGGCGTAGGCAAAGTGGTGAGGGATGTAACGGTGGTAGTTGTTGGTAAGTGCACGGGAAGTGGAGTCGATGGTGACATGCACTGGGCACTCCAAGGTAGCGAGTTGCAGTTGGTTGAATTGGTAGAACTTTCGAGTGCAGGAGAGCAAGATCTGGCTCTAATTTCTTTTGGCGCGTGAAGGTTGTTGTAGTTGTTGGTGTGATTTGATATATGTGAATATGTGAAGTATGCACTATTCACTTTTGTTGTTGCTTGAGGCTCTCGCCTCAGAGTTTGAGCGGGCACGCTCATTTTATTTTAATAACGTATTATGTTGATGTTTTTTGTTTTTATTCACTGTGCAATATTTGAACAAAATATTATTAATTAATTAATTAATTGAAAACAACAATCGTCTGGGTGAAGCATAAACTGCCTATACATTTTTGTTATATCAGCAGTCAACGCATAGCGATGCAACTGAAAAGACAAAAGCGTCAATAACAAATTTGGTTGAATTTTTGATCCAATGAAAAGCAGTTCGTTCAGAGAAATGTTTGAGGATGTTTTGGCAGATGCGGAAAAACAACACGCAGCTTTGTAGTCGTACTTTGTGGTCGAATAACGCAGTGATGAGGTATCACATAATGACGTTTTGAAAAGTCTGTATTTTTTGCGGGGCTCTTTTGCTGTAGTTGTATATACTCTTCCATAAATGAAATGTGTTTAGGTGGGTGGCTTCTGCAGGGGTATTTGTGGTTTTCCTCCTTGTTTTCCCTCAGCCCAAAGAAAAGACTTGTTGTTTTAGTGTATCTGTATGTTTGTGTTTATTTTCCTCGCCTCAGCCGTGGCTATAGCGGCGGTTTAAATGCTGAAATAGGTGCAAAGGCAAATCGAAAAGGGTACGCGTGCAGCGGGTCTGCTTACGTTAATTGTTTATATAGCACTAATTCTATTGCGCTCAGCTTAGAATAGAATAAGCGCAGCATAAGCTGAGCGGGGTCGGGTCATCTCTTGTGCAGCTTCTCAGCTTAGTGAGCGCAGCTTACGCTCTTTGATGAGCGCTGCTTACGCTCTTTGAGCGAAGCTAAGCACGGAACTAGGCTTAACCCATTCATGCCGTTTGGGCATGAACATACTGCCCCCCTTGCAACGTAGTGTTGCAATAGGAGCTGCAATTGAAGCATGGCATGGGCCAAGCCGAGTGCTCGCTGCGGAGCTGTGGCTGTGGCACGTCGGGATTTAGAGCATTGGAATTGGAGCGCTTGATGCATCTTCGCCGCTTAAGGGATCGCCTGCCAGCTCCTGGTTGTAGTACTGGTTCTTGGGCGATATTCTCTATGACTCGGGATCCTGTCCTTGTGATTGCGCGTGTGGGCGGAAGAGGACCCTTGTGAGTGGTTAGATGAAGGAGCGTGTGGTGAGCTTGACCACAAAAGCGGCATCGAGCGCCGCTTCTACAGGAACGCCCGGAGTGCTTGCGGGCCAAACAGTTTTGGCAATACTCGTTTGTGAGTGCCACATGGAGACGCTTTTCGGCGTTTAGCTGCAGAAATGTCTGGCAGTTCCGGAGGGTATGGATTCCGTCGCAGACTCGACATTGAAAAGAGGTTGTCCTCTTTGGAGTCACATCGTCAGCATTAAGGAAAAGTTTTGACTGTGGACTGTCTTTGCTGATTTTACTAGAGAATATCTTGCTTGACTCGTTTGTCTGCATACGTAAATCAGTCGAAGGGTGGGCGGAGTCAGAAATGATCATTGTGGAAAAGGATGATATAGACGACGCTGGCCCAGTGAGTATCCATCCGAATATGGTCTCCTGTCCCAGCAGTGAACCACAAATGTTGTGCTGTGTGCCGCTAAGCATGATGGATGGAGGATATCCGCACCGATTAAAAGGTCAATCTCTGCGCTTTGAAGGCAGTTGGGGTCTGCCAGCTGCAAATCAGTTAGATTTTGAAGAACAGCTTCGGAAATGGAGGCGGATGGCAAGCCCCTTGCTAGGGTTGGCAGCACGTAGGCTGCTACCTCGACCTGTAGTCGTGGATTTTTTGGAGGGGCTAGCATGAAATGGCATAGCCTTTGGGTTTGAGCAGCAACGGATTGGTTTAATCCTGCAACTTGGGCCTGGACAATTTGGGAAGGCAGTTTAAGTTTCTCAAAGAGACTCTCTGAAACGAAAGTTCCCTCTGATCCTGGATCAAGAAGAGCACGGGCCGTAAGGGTTGCGCCTAAATGACAGACGCTAACGAGCGCCGTACCCAGAAGGATTCCTTGAGACTGGGAGGCAAAATAACTCTGGATATTCGCTTGCGGCGGAGAAATAGTGGACTGTATATTTTGAGGATAAGTGTATTGCGTTGGAGTCGCAGTAGAGGGCGTCGGAGGGGACGCACCACGGTGGAGAAGTGTGTGGTGGCGCCCTTGGCATGTATGGCAATTGCGCGGACTAGGGCATTCGCGAAGTGAGTGGCCACTTGCGAAGCAGTTTAGGCACAACTTCTGTTGCTTAATGACTGTGTCTCTTTCAGCAACAGACCTTTGGAGAAAACGGGGACAGAGGCGGATAGCATGGTGCTCCTTGGAGCACAGAACACATGTATTTTTGTAGGGTGGCGCTGTTACTCGGCCATTAGCTTCGAAAGGATGTGCTTTTTTGGCGGCAAATGTTAGCTGGTTTTGCGTGCTTTGGATGGCTGGGGTGAGGTCTTCAATGGCCTCAAGCGTTCGGAATCGCTCAATGAGGAACGAGTTGAGCTCTAGCCACGTAGGAATGTCCGCTTTGCCTTTTATGGATTGTTCCCATAAAGACAGCGTGATTTTTGGAAGCTTAGACGAACATATGTAGACAAGCAGGCAATCCCAATTATCAGTTAGGATCTGAGAATGTGTGAGTGCCCCCAAACAACCCTGGATCGTGCTTTGTAGATCCTTGATGGCTGCTCCAGACTCATGGAAAATCGAATCGATGTTGAGGAGGATATTCAACTGGCTATTAACAAGCATCCTCTTGTTCTCAAAGCGTTCGTTAAGGTTTTCCCAAGCGGACTGAAAACCTTCATGGGTGAGCGGGGATTTTGCCACAATGGCGTTTGCTTCACCTCTTGTTTTCGCGCGGAGATGAAATAGCTTTTCAACTGGAGTCAGTTGCGGATTGTCAATGTAGACAGCAGTGAACAAATCACGGAAAGTGGGCCATCGCTTATAGTCGCCCGAGAACAATTCTATTTCAATTGGTGGGAGGGTAATACCTCGATCTATTATGGTTGCTTGGGACTGGGACTGTCTGTTCAAGTCACTCATATTTTCGATGCGCTCGGAGAGGAGAGCCACACACCGCTCGTAGACCGAGTATGAGTAGGTGTACTTGGCTCTGATGACTTGAAGATCGCTTCTGGCGTCATCGCTTTCTAGCGCAAGCAGAGCTCTGGAGCAGGCCTCATATTCTTCCTCTACGTTTCCCCACAGTGACTTCGCATGGTCGCGGCGAACTCGTAAGGTGTATATGGAGACGCCTGTGGTGGGAGCTGCATTTATTGTTTCCTCGAAATCGATCAATTTATCTGTTGCAGCAGTAAAATAAGCGAGGGCCATGTCACTGCTTTCTTTTTTGAGTTGCGCTTGGCTTCCTGTGGCGACTTTAGCTCTTGTAGCAAGCGTTGATGGAGTAGAGGACTTGCCAGCAACCCTGGCAGAGGCTGGCACTGTTAGTCTGTGCGCTGTAGAAGAAGATTTCAGCTCACTGCGTGCTGATGAGGATGGTGTTGCGGCTTGCGCACTAGCTCTTGGCGAAGCGGAAGGTGTGCGGCGCAAAGATGATTGTACGGAGGGGCCCAACCTTTTATTGCTTCCGGTAAAGGACTGTTTCTTATCCTTATCACTGCCGGTTGGCATAGTATGGCAGTAGAATAGGGCACTAGTGGCGTGGGAGGACAACCGATGGAGTGGAGCTCTAACTCACAATTGGTATACAATGGATATGTAATTTTACCAGAGTTATTTATTGAAATAAGTTTTCTCCCACCCCACGAAAACGTTTCAGTTTTTTTTGAATTGTTGTTCACTGTAGAAAGGGCTTATTAAGTTTCAGTGGATGGAGCTGAAATCTTAATTATATTGGAGTAATGGCGTCGTAGATCGAGTTGAAGTCCTTATATATAATGTTAAGGTGGATGGATTCCTGGATGTGGTTAGGTGTGTGTAGTAGTCTTTCCTGATGCCTTTTGTGTGACCCTTGCCCAGTGAAAATGTGTAGTTGTTGTAGTGTTGGAAATAGTAGGTGTTTGTCTTTATTCGTTGTATTGATAGTGTATGTACATATGTGATTATACGCTTAATCCGAGAGGTTCAAAAAATCAGGCCATGCTCAGCGAGAAATGTTGACCACCATCTTAGCACCAGGACTCCATCCGGCTCGAAGGACCAAATGTTTAGGTGGCTTCTGCAGGGGTATTTGTGGTTTTCCTCTTTGTTTTCCCTCAGCCCAAAGAAAAGACTTGTTGTTTTAGTGTATCTGTATGTTTGTGTTTATTTTCCTCGCCTCAGCCGTGGCTATAGCGGCGGTTTAAATGCTGAAATAGGTGCAAAGGCATATCGAAAAGGGTATGCGTGCAGCGGGTCTGCTTACGTTAATTGTTTATATAGCACTAATTCTATTGCGCTCAGCTTAGAACAGAATAAGCGCAGCATAAGCTGAGCGGGGTCGGGTCATCTCTTGTGCAGCTTCTCAGCTTAGTGAGCGCAGCTTACGCTCTTTTGATGAGCGCTGCTTACGCTCTTTGAGCGAAGCTAAGCACGGAACTAGGCTTAACCCATTCATGCCGTTTTGGCATGAACAAAATGAATTGCTCCTTCAATGATGCGTTTCGCTCTAGCCTACGTTCAAGCATATAAAATCTACGTTTTGCTATTTCTAGTGATTGTCCTAGAACTAATGACGGTGTCTTGAACGGCAAGCGCACTTGAACGCGGCCTTTTTCTAGTATAATTGAATCTGCTGAAAATGAATTTCGCAGTCAATTTCTTTCTTAGATTGTGTGAGTTGTTTTGCACTTCGGATGTCCTCTACTTCCCAAAATCTTTGTAATGCTTTGTCTAAATCCTGGGAAAGTGCAGCATTACATGTAAAAATGTTAGATTGGCAAGGTTCATTTAATCTACCTCCTACAATCCAACCAAGTTTTGTATTTGCCAAATATGGCAATCCTGCTCCTAGGGAGAGTTTTCCTTCTTGAAGTAGTTCAAAAAAGTGTATAGAACTTATTAGAATGTCAATATGCTGTGACTTATTGAAAAGCGGATCAGCTAACTCAATTCCAGATGGGATTTAAAATTTTGAAACGTCAATGCTACTTTTAGCCTGGTTTAATGATTTAGTTTTCGCAACCGCCAACTGAGATAACCAACTATAATTTGTGATACGAGATTTCATTGTTGCGTTTACTGAAAATCTCAGTGCTGTTATTATATCCTCTATTCTTGATATTTCCTGATCTGCGTATTCAAATTTCAGTTGTAGTCGTTTCGCGAGTTCCTCTGTTATGAAACAAACTTCCGAACATGAGTCTAATAAGGCGCGTGCTGGCTGATAAAGGCCATACTTGTTCATCAAAGGCAAGTAGTACTGATGTAGCAGTACTTTTGGATGTACTGGGCTGAAAGGTTTGCAGCTGATTAGCTTGCGAAAAACCTTGCTCCTGATTTGGTATAAATTTGTGTAACAAACTGTGATGTCTGCCATTACATATTCTGAACGTCTAGCACTTGTTTCCAAAAATTGGCAATGTCTACTTAGAGTTTTGTAGCACTGGTCCCATTTGGGCAATGTTTCAAAATCTTGCTTTAAGTCGTATACCATTTTGGTATCTAAGTCAACCTTTGATAGCACGAGTTGGATGATAATTGCATTAAATATTTCTGATTATGTGCCAAGTGAACACAAAGAGCCACGAAGTGCTGAAACCGTAACGATAATTGTGCTTAGTGATAATGCATCAGATTTAGCCATAACCTGGACATTAAATAGATTGTTAATGTGCTCAAGAAATATAAGCACCTTTTTATCATACTTGTCTTTTAATTGCTCAAGCGCTTTGGGGTAATTTTGATCTGTGACTTGAAATGGTTCAACCACTTTCAATGCTCCACCTGAGAGGCAACTCAATAAACATTTGAATTTATCAATATCTGAGAGCGATGTGTCATTATGCACAAGATTATTGAAGGCTGCTATAAACCTTTTGTATTCGCCGTATTTGCCATCAAATTTGGGTAGCTTAATGCTGGTAGCCTATTTTGACCTGTCGAAGAATTTGCACTTCACGTAGTTGTATGAAAAAAACGATTCTCATCAGTTTTTTGTACCTTGCTTACATTAATACACCTTAATAGTTTTGATTTCACACCAATATATTGGTCTTCTAATTCACTTCTGGTATCATCGCCTGGTTCTAAATTTTCAACTTGGGTTTGAATTTGGCAAACTTGTTTAAAGAAGACTCTAAAATTTGTAATCTTTTTTTTTTTTGTAACATTTTTCTCGATCTTTTTCTACCTTGTCTTGAATGTTACTAATGTGACGACTTATAGAACTTCGTTGCTGTCTGAGTGAAACTAGTTGCTCTTCCACGACAGATGGACTCGTATTGGAATAAAAATAGCTCAAAATCACCAGACAAAGAAAAGAACGAAATGCAACAGCAATAAGCGAAACGAATAATTGAGTAGTTTTAACTGAAGCTTACATTCTTAAGACTTGAGTGGTATGCTGTAACAGTAAATCGCAAGAGAGAAGTGCTCAGATAATCGTTTGAATTAAGCTTTAAGATAGGATAATTAGCTCTCTCTCACTCTCGATGTACCAACCCAGTGGACAATATGTCCGTAAACTCAATCAAAAACGAAAGCAATGCGGAACTCAAACGGATGAAAGTATCGCCAGCAGACCCGACAACGATAGTCAAACGAATCATCTCTCGCTCAGTTTGTGGCAGAAAATACCTTCGCTTACGATAGTTGTCAACAGGCACAAAACCGGACGAAACTCTCGCAAGCTGAACTGTTCGCAATAGTTTCGCGTAACGCAAACGGATCTCTTGCGATACTTTTGCAATATTGCCAACAAGGCGGATTCGTATGTGTTGCGGTAGACTTTTGTGTCCCATTCCAATTTTGTTCCCACTACAGTAAAACGTTGCAATATGTTTTTTGGCATATTTATTTATGTATGCAATATAATTATATATACTTATAAATAAAAACATTATGCATTCATTGCGCTTAAAAATTAAATAATAATAATTATACTCATAATAATAATAATAAAAATAAAAATATTAAAAATTCAATTGTGATTTACATTATATATACTTACATATACAATATATATACACTTATAAATAAAAACAAAATGCATTCATTGCGCTTAAAAATAATTATATGTAATAATAATAATAAAAATAGTAAATAATATAATAGATATACATTATATTTTTTTTTTTTGCCTCTTTCGAATGCCTGTCTTGGGCGTATTGAAAAAATTTTTGGCTGACCCTGTCGAAGTCGGAGTCTTCAAGCGCGAATTTTTGTTTAAACGCAGCTGCAAATGAGTATTTATATTATTGGAAAAGTATATAAATCAATTTGTAATATTACTTAATCGCTAATGTTATGCGCATCCCTCGATGCAGTGCCACGCCATGAAAAATTTTTGCCACTTCATCTGCTACTAAGGCTCGCCAACAGCTTCTTATAAATTTGTGAAAATTTTTTTCTTGCGTGGTCACAAGTTCGGCAACCTTTCAAATGTAATTTATTATTATTATGTTCAATTCTGAAACGAAATCTACTTACAAAATTTTTGAAAATTGTCTCCTCTTTAATTGTGTCTTCTAAACACATCAGTCCGTCAACAGTTTTTATGGGCGCGATTGGCATTATCACTTTGGGTTTTTCAATTTCGCCACAGACCCTTCTTTTTATGCCTGCAATTTCGCTCCTTAACGACAACAGCTCTAGCGAGTTACTTTTTGTTGATCAGAAATATTGCGTAGCGTGGTTGTGAAGTCTGGAATTACATCGCAATTAGTGATTTATTTTACATAATATCAAAATTTGTTATTATTACCTGTTTGCTGGTTATCTGGGACATTCTCGTCTTCTACTTGGCTTTCAATTGTGTTGAAGTTCATGGTGTACCTTAAATTAATTAAGCATAGGAAAGTAAATGTGGAGGCCGCAATCAAAAAAATAAATTATTTTGCCTGTTATCTTATCAATGGGATGCTGCAATATTTTTGAATCAAAATTAAGGTTTTTGGAAGAAAAAATGCCGACAAAAGTGGAGTTTATTGGATAGTTGAAAAAAGGCTCGAGGTCAATGATAAGTCGGCTAAATAAAACGTTTTTTTCAATGTCACAAATTTTAAATATTTGATATGTCTCATTGCTCTTTATAAAATAAAAACTATTTGTTTCTTTTAAATCAAAAAATAAATTGTTAAACGATATTTTTTTTTTTATCCATTAAAATCTAAAGTTTTTTCTTGATTTATAACTTTTAAAACACTTCGTTCGACAACGCGATTGTAGAATTGATCTACAACAAAATCAGACTTTTTGATACCATTTTTTAATTGACCTAAGAAATTTTCAAATGGAAAAGAGCTAATGGTCTGCAAAGAACCGAATAACTGAGACTGTTTACTTAAATGTGTTAAACCATGAACATTGAATGTGACAATTGGAAACATGTATAATGAAGGTACTTCCTCCACAAAATCATTAAGCAATCTAGAAGATGAAGATTTTTTGTGGTAAAGTACTCATCATGAAGAAGCAACCGTATTCCCAAACTAAGTAATAGAAAATGATTAAACCGCTCAGTATCTAAAACGCCTTTCAAACAATAAAAAGCTTTGAATCGTTCAAGATCATCAAGAGATCTCGGTTTTCGACTTAATTCCCTAGGAATGAGTTTCTTAAATGAAATTAATTTGGCGTTTATTGCATTGATGGACTGCCGACAAAGAAAATCGATGACCTCTTGTTTTCACCAATGCCACTAGCAAAGTTTTCATTACACCAAGACAAACTACGTGCATATAGTCAATTGGAAATTGATTCACTAAATCTTTTTGCAAAATTTTCTAACATGATTTTGCTCTGAATATTATGGTGCGCAGGTTGTACGCGATTTGTAAAACTATCGTTCGTACGTGGAAGGTTATCTGTTCTTTTAAAAATTATGCGCCTTTCAAATGTTTCGCCCTTCTGAACGCATTGGTTACACGAATAAAACCCAGAGTGATATTTCACACCCAAAATAAATGCGCGGGCTGGTGCATCGCAGATAAATGCTCTACCCTTTATTTGGAACTTTTTTTCTTGAAACAAGATTCCCTCCATAAGCAACACTTCCAATTCGTGAACAAATTCTTCTAAATAAAGATTTGGATCATGCGGCTTTGAATTGCCTACATATATCCCCACTGTCCTTATTGGCTTCGTTCCATTAACATTTATTAATATTGGCCATGCTTGTTTAAGTGAGCTTTTGAAAAGTGGTAAACCATCCACGTTAATGTTTAAATTTATAACGCTGGAATCGTAATTGAAATTACGGAGAAAATCCGTAAGAGCGTCTTTTACACCATAGTGCACATACTCCCCTGGCTTAACTTCTCGCTTAACAATCCCCCGTGGCGTGCACTTTATAGTGCGTACATCTTTTGGCAATCCTGGTATTTTTTCGGACAACAACAAAAGTAAATCATTGGCTGGCCTTTTGCTTATGTTGTTTGCTGATAACCATTGAGCTAAACGGACACTGCAGCTATTTTAACTGGAATGCTCTGTTGAGGCATTACCATAATCGCTATTAAACGTAAAATTTTGAATAGATTCGCAATTTTCTTCAATAACCTTAACGTTGACTGCAGGTCTGTTAACATGCAAACCCTCGCAAATATATTGCCGACTCTTTCTTTTTGGCGCCATTAAGGAAATTAATTTAAGTTCGTAATATTATAATATTAATATGTAATATTTAAAAAAATTAATTTATTATATTAAATAATAATAGATTATACTCCCCTTTGGTTAGTCGTGTTAGCTGTTTATCGCTTTAACTAAAACAAAAACACAGTTTCATTAGTAGCTAGTAGCAAAGAAAAAATCCAGCAAACTACTGTGTTGTTGTTGTTGCGGCTGCCAGCAGCGCATTTTTTGTAGTTGCAAAAAAACTGATCTGCGGTTAGCCGAAACAATTACAACTCAATTTAATGTTATATTATAGTTTTTAATATTCTTGTTATACTTACGATTTTTATTTATTTTATATTTTATTAAACACTTTTAGTTAGTTTTTTCACCAAATATCGCACAATTAGAAACAGAGAACAACAAAAACTATCGCGACACAAAGAACACGAAATCGTCGCGAGAGCCGTAAACGGAAATTGAGAAGCAACAAGCACACGAACAACTCCAATCCATTTCGTTTTGTTGTTCACACACGCACCTGCTATCGCGCAAACGGACGTTTTGCTGAAGTGGTACGAAACGATGGCCAATGCGTTTGTTTTACACGCTTGAGATCCGCATTGCTTTCGTTTTTGATTACAATAGTGGCCAAAAGTATTTTGACAAAACTGTACCAAATATTATATCGCTTATATATTAAAGCTGAGAGAAGTAACGGAATCAATTTTACTTTCAAGAAAGAGAATCTATTATTAGCATTCAGTGAGCAAAAAATTGCACTGATAATGATTTGCACTTTTTTTTTTATTATCTTAATGGTGAGATGATACATTTTTGGCTGGACAAAAGTATTTTGACATTGCGATCAATTACAACTTCTTTGATTCCCGTGTGGTACAAGTAATGTGTGGCAATTTTAAATGTTGTTTTTATTCATTTTGAAAAACAAAATCCAATTTTCTTGCCCTTTGTTTTTGTTATAATCGGCAAAATACTTAAATTCGGTCAGCTTGTTCGAAATGAAAAAGTCACAGAATATAATGCCGGTTTTCCAGCGGAATACCAAATCAGATTTTGTAAAATGTCTAGACAAACCATTTTCTAATGAATTATGAGGCAAAACAAAACTTATTCTATAAATAATACAGCCAGTTCGGGCAGAACACGCAAAAAGGACGCTATAGATCACGGCATTAAACTAAGAAAATTTTTAAAGATGCTTTAAAAACACCAAAAGCTTTTTTCAATTGAATTCAATAAACAATATAAAACATTAGTTAGTAGAAAAAATGATAGAAGACAGTGAAAGAGGCCAGTTTTACTACCTTTGTAGCTCGTACAATCCTTGTATTTTATTAGAAAATAGGCTTAATAGGTTAACATTTGCTAAATAATATAAAAACAACGCACGATCGTTTGGGAACACAAATTATGGATATATAAATCTCCTTTGAATATTCAAGATCGAAAAAATAAAGTTTATTGAAGGTAATTGAACAATGTTTGGGAAAAACCAATGCCTGTATGGGTACGTGTAACTCATGGTGGAGGCTTGTTATCTTTTGAGTATGTTTAAGCTTGATTTGGTTGGACGATTTACTACCAATTGATAGCACAATGAATATAGAAATATATTTAAACATTCTTAATGACCGGGCTTCCACTTCCGGTCGCAGAGTCATTGGACAATCCTTCATTATGGTGCAGGATAATACTGAATGCCACAGTGCCCACATCATCCAAGAGAGAGAAGTCAATTCATTAAATTGGTCCCTCAAAGCTTGGATCTGAACAAAATATAAAAGTTTAGTTCCCATCAGCCCATTAAATAAAAAAAACGATGCCTAAATTGATCAAGATGGCGAGAAGAGACAATTGTTGAAGAAAAAAGGCGTTGGAAGGATATTTTACAGGAAACATAGAAAAAATTGTTAAAATCAATTCCTGAACTTTTGCAAAGGGTCTCTGACGTCAAAGGAGGGTTAACTTTTTATTATTAATTTTATTTAATCTAAGGTTACAGCTTTTTCTCTTCATCTGCCAAACTATTTTGTTTTGTCAAAATACTTTTGTCCACTAGCATTTTTGAAAAATCGTTCTAATTTCCTAAACTTTAACAATAACAATAGTACACTTATGCGTTTTGAGGAGCTTAATTTATCATTATTCACAAAAATAATTTATTAAAAGCTATATAATAAATAAACCATAAGAAATTTCCAAATCAATTTTTTTTTACCTATGTCAAAATACTTTTGACCACTATTGTAAGTTTACGGATGTTTTGTGCACTTAGTTGTTTTATGTCCGCTCGCTGGTCCACTGGGAATAGCCAATACCAAGAAAAGTACAGTTATCCACGTTTTTTATATGTACGGTTCTTTCTCTAGTACTTCTACTTACAGTGTCACCATGTGCATTTTTTTGGTGCCAAATGTAATCTCTGACTTGGTTTTGTATAATATACTTTGGTTTCCAACGTTGGCTCGGTTTGGTGAGGGGTAGATCTGAATTTAAATATTGAATTCTGGATTTGCTGATTTCCAGAGAATCCCACTAAGATGGCTCAATGTAATGATTCAGACGGCTCTAAGATGAATATGCGCTGCTCCACTGCAACGCCGTTGTTTATGATGAATAGCAAATATGTATGAAAATTAGCTTCGATGAGTTTGCGCCGCTGTGTCCAATATTAAGTTGCCATGTAATAGGGAAGTCTCTGTCTTCGATTTCAAGTGGCTTCATGCCAATATATTTATTCAATATGTATATCTGGTTTACAAAAATGCTTAACTAGTGGTGAATATATCAGAGCACTTAGAGCGCAGAGTGCACTTCCAGTGAGCTACACTGATCAAAAACAGTTTACTTATTACAAGTATTAAATTCAAGAACAATATGTTTAAGTTAGTTACATATATGTTTGGTATTCTCCCAGGAAAAGTTGGAAATCAAGGGGAGTGTTTCAAGTGTAATGTGCCTTGAAAAAGGCAAATCGATGGTTGTTCCTCTCAGTGTTGTTAACTTGAAAATGAAACATACATGTAATTAAAAATGAATCAATACACTTAATTAAATTCATCGATAATTTGATTTATTCAATCTTTGCAAATTTAATGTGAATTACACTAGTTTACAAATTTAAGGGTCATCGAGTGAACCTTCATAAAAAAGTGTTCTTTAGGGTAATTTGGGGTCGAGAAACACGAAAATGGCAACCTTTTTTTTTTCTTAAGCACCGTTTTCGAGATATTTTCGAAAAACATGTTTTTGGGCACTTATTTCAGTTATTTTTCAATATCTCGTGAACAATATTTCGTATCGACATGAAAGATGATTAGATCAAAAGGTATTGATGTGCTCTTTACAGTTATAACGAAAAATCGTGTAATTTTTGACCATTTTTAAAAATTACAAATTTTCGAATTGCTTTTTATTAACGAAAAAAAATTTTTTTAAATTATGTTAAGCTTTAAACTGAAAGAAAATTCTTTTACGAACATTTCGAGTCTAAGATCTTTAAAATCGGGTAAGAATTGTAGATGTTATGGAACCATATACGAAAGTTCCAATCTTCACTCATTCACACTTTTGTATGAAAAAAAAATTTTTCACTCAAAGTTTTTCATTTGCGTTCATTTTCGTCTTCACGCATTTGTATGAAGCTGTAGTCGTGTTTTTATACCCTGTACCGTATGGTACAAAGGGTATATTGTGTTTGTGCAAGCCGAAAATGTATGTAACGTACAGAAGGAGACGTCGGAGACCCCCCAAAGTTACCTAAAGTATGATCAGTGTGACTCGAGAAGTCGATATACCCATGTCCGTCTGTCCGTCTGTCCGTCTGTCCGTATGAACGCCTAGATCTCAGAGATGGTAAGAGCTAGAGCAACCAAACTTTCAGATAAGATCCCTTATTAATCCATAGGAGACAAGTTTATTTTATTTTTTTTGATATCGGGGTTACATTATATAGCTCCCATAGGGGTGTTTCAGAGGACCTCGAAAAAAAGCAAAAGTTTTAGATGGATAATTCGTTTGTTTATGAAGATATCATAACCAAATTTGGCAACCAGAAGTTTTATAGAGACCCCCAGCACTGTACCAAATTTTATCAAAATCGGTTGACTATATCATATAGCTCCCATAGGATCGATCGGTCGAAAAATGTTTTTGTACAAAATTCGTTGTGTTTCGTTTGTTTGTGAAGATATCGTAACCAAATTTGGCGTTTAGAAGTTTTTTAGAGTTCCCAAGCACTGCAGCAAATTTGATCAAAATCGGATGACTATATCATATAGCTCCCATAGGACCAATCGGTCAAAAAAACGTGTTTTGTGCAAAATTCGTTGTGATTCGTTTGTTTGTGAAGATACCGTAACCAAATTTGGCATTAAGAAGTTTTTTAGAGCTCCCAAGCACTGTTCTAAATTTGATCAAAATCGGTTGACTATATCATATAGCTCCCATAGGACCAATCGGTCAAAAAATCGTTTTTTGTACAAAATTCGTTGCGTTTCGTTTGTTTGTAAAGATATTGTTGGCAAATTTGGCATTAAGAAGTCTTTTAGAGTACCCAAGCACTGTAGCAAATTTGATCAAAATCGGTTGACTATATTATATAGCTCCCATAGGAACAGTCGGTCAAAAAAACGTTTTTTTTTACAAAATTCATTGCGTTTCGTTTGGTTTTGAAGATATCGGAACCAAATTTGGCAGTCGGAAGTTTTTTATAGTTCCCAATCAGTGTACTAAATTTGATCAAAATCGGTTGACTATATCATATAGTCCCCATAGGACCGATCGGTCAAAAAAATTGTTTGGTGCAAAATTCGACTGATTTCTTTTTTTTTAATTTGCCGAATAAAATATCTTTTGGAGGTTTTAAGCAATGTGTCGGACTTAATTGCAATGTGGTGGTACAGGGTATCCCAAAGTCGTCTGCGCCCGACTTTAACGTACGCCATTTTTTTATTCATGGTTCCATAACATCTACAGTTCCTATCCGATTTCGAAGATCTTCGACTCGAAATGTTCGTAAAAGAATTCTCTTTCAGATTAAGGCTTAATATATTTTTTAAATATTTTTTTTCGTTAATAAAGGGCAATCCAAAAGTTTGTAATTTTGAAAAATGGTAAAAATTTTCGACTTTGGTTGTTTGTAACTTCTATAATTTTGACTTAATCTGTACATAATTATATATCACTGTAAAGAGCAAATCAATACCTTTCGATCTAATCATCTTTCATGTCGAGATATTGAAAAATAACTGAAATAAGTGCCCAAAACATGTTTTTCGAAAATATCTCGAAAACGGTTGTTTGGTCAAACTAATATGCCTTCACCATTTCACTTATGTACTATAGCTAAAGCTTTTATTTACACTCATTTGTCTAATCTTAAAATATAATCACCGTTATAACTCAATATCAGTGCACTCAATGCAAGTTGCACTCCAATCACTCTCTGTAAAGCTTTTATGTTAATCCAAGCATCCACCTAGTTCTAAGTTATGTTAAGTTTAATAAATCAGTTGTGCATAGAACCTAAAACAATCAAGAAGTGCGTCTGTTTCTTATCGGCGATCTGAAATAACTCTTATTAACATAACCTTACCGTACCGCCCAAACTGATGTTTCATGTTTGTACAAAAAACGCTTTGTATCAGCGTTTAAAATGCTGCTACCAACAGAGCAAATATCACGCAATTTTAGCTGCCGCTGCTGCTTGGGCTCTGTTAATGTTCAATATGTGCTGCAGCAGTCGCAGCCGAAAAGACAAAAACGAATAGAGCCGATCGTGCCCGACGCTCGCAGCTACGACAAAATTCAGAGCCTAAGCAGCAGCGAACTTTGTGCACACGGATCGAAAGAATATTTGCACTTGGGATTTTACACACAACATTTTTCGACTGCGGCCGCTGCTGCCGAATCTGCGAGCTCGGCTGGTGCTGCCGAAGCTGCGAGCTCGGCTGCCGTGCCTGTCGAATAGACACGCAATTCAATTTGACTGCGGTACCCGAACGCTGCTGGGCGATTTCATCGTACACAAAAACTGCCTTGCTCTGTTTAGTGCGGCTCGCAAAGCAGCCTTTTCATAATGTTGAGACATGTGAACAGCAGTCGAGAGCTGCTGCTTCAATGTTGATAATAATGTTGAAAGCAGCCGATCCATGTTGCTAAAAATGTGTACAGCACTTGTGACCTGCTGCTGCAAATGTTGATAATAATGTTTAGAGCAGCCGATCCATGTTGCTTAAAATGTGTACAGCACTTGTGACCTGCTGCTGCAAATGTTGATAATAATGTTTAGAGCAGCCGATCCATGTTGCTTAAAATGTGTACAGCACTTGCGACCTGCTGCTGCAAATGTTGATAATAATGTTTAGAGCAGTGCTCAAATGTTGATTGGAGCTGAACCAAATGTTGATTTGTATTTGCAGGAAGAACTTTTAGCGGCTGTTTAATTTGTTGATAGATAGACTTTTAGTTTGATTTAAAAACATTTATTTTCTATTATTACTACTACTAATTAACAATTTAAGGCATATAACAATTAACATTTTTAGCAATAAAAAAAAAATTGGAAAGTAATTGAAGAGCTATATAGAACTATATTTAACTATATTTGCAATAAAAAAAAAAAATGAAAAGTTTTTGAAGAGTGTTAAAGTAACTATATTTAAAATTACTTTTCAATTTTTTTTATTGCAAATATAGTTAAATATAGTTCTATATAGCTCTTCAATTACTTTCCAATTTTTTTTTATTGCTAAAAATGTTAATTGTTATATGCCTTAAATTGTTAATTAGTAGTAGTAATAATAGAAAATAAATGTTTTTAAATCAAACTAAAAGTCTATCTATCAACAAATTAAACAGCCGCTAAAAGTTCTTCCTGCAAATACAAATCAACATTTGGTTCAGCTCCAATCAACATTTGAGCACTGCTCTAAACATTATTATCAACATTTGCAGCAGCAGGTCGCAAGTGCTGTACACATTTTTAGCAACATGGATCGGCTGCTTTCAACATTATTATCAACATTGAAGCAGCAGCTCTCGACTGCTGTTCACATGTCTCAACATTATGAAAAGGCTGCTTTGCGAGCCGCACTAAACAGAGCAAGGCAGTTTTTGTGTACGATGAAATCGCCCAGCAGCGTTCGGGTACCGCAGTCAAATTGAATTGCGTGTCTATTCGACAGGCACGGCAGCCGAGCTCGCAGCTTCGGCAGCACCAGCCGAGCTCGCAGATTCGGCAGCAGCGGCCGCAGTCGAAAAATGTTGTGTGTAAAATCCCAAGTGCAAATATTCTTTCGATCCGTGTGCACAAAGTTCGCTGCTGCTTAGGCTCTGAATTTTGTCGCAGCTGCGAGCGTCGGGCACGATCGGCTCTATTCGTTTTTGTCTTTTCGGCTGCGACTGCTGCAGCACATATTGAACATTAACAGAGCCCAAGCAGCAGCGGCGGCAGCTGCTACGAAATTGTAGCGTACTTTTTAAACGCTGCTTTGTATAACCAACATTTTGGCGCCCAACGTGGGGCAGTACGTTAAAGTTTATTAATAAATAATATTTTTATCGCAATCGCGTAAAATTTGTGAACATTTAACACAAAACGTTTTATGTGAAATCTGTTGGTTTGATGTCCAACACCAACAAATACGCCTGCACAACTCAAACTACGCCCACTTCACTCGTCGCCCTAAACGGCCCTAATCGCAGTAAGTGAATTTTCCAAAAACTTGGAAAAATCGGTTACATAACCGCACCACGAGGCCCAAGAAAATTGCATCAGCCGCAACTCTTCAAAGCTCTTAGCATTGTAGTACAGTAAAAATAGGTTTTGACCTGGAAAAAATTGCACACTGGAATTTCTCTTGCTTAATGTATTAAGGACCATCCAAAAAGTCTAAAACCAAATTGGAGACCTCCTCCCCCCGTAGGGTTTTCCGTTATTTTGACATATGTTTGAGCCCATTTATCTCGAAATCTATAAGCCGTACACAAATACTTCCAAGGCAGAAAATGTTTAAAATTGAATTTAAAATTTTATTTGTTCTGGAAGGTATACCCAGAAGTTCATATTTTAGGCGGCAGTGGGCGCCAAAGTTACTACAACGTGGTTTTTTGTATTTTTACCCACCTCCTTGCCCTTTTTTGTTTTTGGTGTGTATTAAAAAATTGTAGATCTCAAAAAAATACACAAGACTGTTTTTTGAATCATGTAAGTATCTCTATTAGTTTCCACGTTATGACACTTTAAAGTCTACCCGTGCCTTGAAAAACATGCAAGCGCATCGCCGCTGCTGCGCGCAGGGGGCGCTAAAGTGCTGAAGGTAGCGCAGCGCTTGCTTGTTTTTAAAGGCGCGGGAAGATTTCAAAGCTTTATAACTTGGAAACTACTAGAGATACTTACATGATTCAAAAACCAGTCTTGTGTACTTTTTTAAGATCTAAAATTTTTTATACACGCCAAAAACAAAAAAGGGCAAGGAGGTGGGTAAAAGTAGGAAAAACTGCGTTGAAGTAACTTTGGCGCGCTCTACCGCCTAAAATATGAACTTCTGGGTATACCTTCCAGAACAAATAAAATTTTAAATTCAATTTTAAACATTTTCTGCCTTGGAAGTATTTGTGTACGGCTTATAGATTTCGAGATAAATGGGCTCAAACATATGTCAAAATAACGGAAAACCCTACGGGGGGAGGAGGTCTCCAATTTGGTTTTAGACTTTTTGGATGGTCCTTAATACATTAAGCAAGAGAAATTCCAGTGTGCAATTTTTTCCAGGTCAGCCCCTGTTTTGGTCTATTTTTACTGTACTATTGGGCTAGAGCTTCTCTTAACTATCGACGCTGCTGCCGCTGCCCTTGCCGGTTGCAGCACATCCAACGCTCTCAGCATAGGGCTAGAGCTTCTCTTATATTTCGACGTTGCTGCCGCTGCCCTTATCGTCTGCAGCATACCCAAAGCTTGGCTAAAGCTCATCTGTACTTGCACGCTGCAGCATACCCAACGCTCTCACCACTTGGCTGAAGCTCAACATATATCGTCGCTGCAGTCGCTGCCTTCGACAGTGCATCACACCATCATACGCTCTTAACACAAAGCTAAAGCTACTCTTCGTTTTCGACGCTGCTGCCGCTGCTCACTCCGACTTCAGCATATTCATCGCTCTTAGCACTCAACTAAAGCTCCCTACATATCGTCGCTGCTGCCGCTACCGCTCTCAGCACGTGCCTATTTATTTCTGCGTTTGTTGCTGCTCTTTACAAGCTGCGCATACGCAACCCATTGCTTAAATTTAATAAAGATCATAATTAAACTCTACCAATATCGCCATATTTAATTTGCCTCTCTCGATTTTGAAAGCTCTAATACAGCATTGCCAGCATTGCCTACAAATATAAGGTCATTTTTTGAAAGTAACATCGCAACAATTATAAATCAATTATGTCAGAATCAAAAATTAAACTTAAAGACCACAAGCGTCAACGTGACAATATTTCAAGCAATATTTTGCGCATCAAAGGAATAGTCGACATGCAGCCAGATGAGACTCATACAAAATTAGCAAAAGCCGAACTTCAGTGTCGTTTAGACATTTTAGAAACATACTTTACGCAAGGTATGTCTATTCAATCAGAGATTGAACGCTTAGATGCAACAGATATTGGTCGCGCCGATTTAGAGGAAAGTTATATTAGTGCCAAACTTTCAATTACAAATCGTCTCGATGATGACCTGCAAAGCACTGTTTATGAGCCAGTACAACCACATTTCTCCAATTCTTTAAATTTGCCAAGGCTATCCTTGCCTACATTTGATGGCAATCACTCCGAGTATAAAAACTTTATATCGTCATTCACACAACTTATCGCAAATAATACCTCGCTATCAAACATCGAAAAATTCAATTACTTATTGAACTGCTTGAAGGGTCCTGCTTTGGAAACAGTTAGAGCATTTCCAATAACTACTGAAAATTACCCAAAGGCATTAGAAAAGCTAAAAGCACGCTATGATAAACCATCGCTTATATTCATTGAAACAATTGCTGCACTTTTCAAGCTTCAACCAGTGGAAAGGGCAAACGGGACGCAATTACGCAGTTTGTTAGATAACGCATCCGCGATGTTTAGCTCATTGTCCACATTAGGCAACGCTGATCAAATAGCTCAAGCAATGCTAAATTGTATAGTTATAGAAAAATGTGACAATCAAACTCGCAATAAGTGGAACGAGTCACTTGACTATCAAACGCTGCCGTCTTGGAATCAATGCTCCCAGGTTCTCGAACGCCATTGCCAATTTTTGTATTCTATTAGTAGTACAAATCAATGTCGTAAATCAGAATATACAAAACCAAGCCGTTTCGGAAAATCCGGAAATAATGTATCGTTTGCTCTTACAACCTCTTCTTGTGAGCTGTGCTCAAACGGTCAACATAGGATATCCGCATGCGAGAAATTCAAAGCAATGAATGCACAGGATCGCCTTAACATGGTTAAAAAGCATGGACGTTGCGTTAACTGTTTAGGCAACGGCCATCGACTAATAAATTGCCCATCAAAGCATCGTTGTCGCATATGCAATCAAACTCATCATACTTCTCTTCATCATGATAGCTCATCGCAAAACTCAATATCACGTTCGTCCGAAACCAAAGCAACTTACCCTGAAGTAGCTTCTCACTCTCATTCGCAAATAGATAAACCAAACGGATCACAAGTAGTTTTATCAACTGCTATGGTTTTTGTAAAGGATGGCACAGGCTCATACAAACTTGGTCGAGCCCTATTAGATTCGTGCTCTCAGGTAAATTTCGTTACCGATGAGTTTGCTCAGAAGCTTCGTTTGCGTCGTGAAAAGCACAACATACAAATTCGCAGCATAGGGGACTCGCAAACTTCCATAAAATCTCGCACTACAACTTTCATAAAATCTCGTACGTCATCGTGTAATCTTACACTGGAGCTATGCGTTACACCTTATATAGCATATCAACCAAACACTGAGATCGATATTTCGAGTTGGAAGATTCCAGCTAACACTCCGTTAGCCGATGATAAATTTTATCAATCGCGCCACATTGACCTTTTGCTTGGTGCAGAAGCCTTTTTCGATATTCTCGCTGTTGGACAAATTAAACTCGGAGCCAATTTGCCTATTCTTCAAAAGACTTTGTTTGGATGGGTCGTCACGGGTGGATATCAATCACCACGCTCATCGCAATCTACATGTATGCTCGTCACTGAGCCATCTATCGACAACTGCTTACAACGTTTATGGCAGTTGGAAGCTGTCAGCATGACGAGAGTCTTGGTCACATGTCATTGGTGACTAATGTCGATCTTTCGCAACCACACTACTATATTCCGCACCATTGTGTCATGAAGCCAAGCAGTGAGACAACCAAACTCAGAGTCATCTTTGATGCGTCTTGCCGCACATCGACACAAACATCGCTGAATGACATACTATTGGTTGGCCCCACGCTGCAAGATGACTTATATATAATCCTGCTGCGCTTCAGACTGTTCCAGTTCGCTGTTACGGCCGATGTCACCAAAATGTACAGGCAAGTAAAAGTTGATATTCAAGATCGTAAATACCAGTACATTCTTTGGCGAGCAATTCCAGATGATGAACTTCGCACGTATCAACTAAATACAGTCACGTATGGAACGGCATCAGCGCCATATTTAGCAGTACGCAGTCTGCGGCATCTAGCAGATATTCATGGAAACGAACTGCCAACTGGTGCAGCAATCATCAAATCATCGTTTTACGTGGATGATCTCTTAACTGGAGCTAATGATATTGATGCCCTTCAAACAATCAAGAGTGAAGTTACTGAAATACTTCGTCGTGGACATTTCCCTTTGTCCAAATGGCACTCAAATCATCCACAATTCGTCGAAGCAAACTGTAACAAAACACTTAATCTCGGCGAAGACGCCATAACTAGCGCTCTAGGAGTCACATGGGATCAGCATCGTGATATGTTCTTGTTCTCATTTTCACCAAAGCAAATCTATAAAGACGTCACCAAACGCACAATTTTATCCATCGCCTCATCTTTATTTGACCCTCTTGGACTACTTGGGCCACTCGTTATAGTCGCAAAGGTCATTCTCCAGGAGCTTTGGTTCCACAAACTGGACTGGGATGAGTCTGTACCTCAACACATCCAAGAGTCGTGGAACAAATGCTTATTGTCTTTCAACTCTCTGTCGTCGCTTGCAGTGCCACGCTACTGCTTGCAAGCAAACGTACTTTCCACACAGCTGCACGGATTCTGTGACGCCTCCATACGAGCTTACGGATGCTGCCACTACGTAAGAACAGAAGCTGCTGACGGCAACATCGCCGTTCGCCTACTCACGTCCAAGTCTCGAGTGGCTCCAGTAAAAAAGCAATCACTGCCAAAATTAGAATTGTGCGGAGCGCATTTACTTTCTAAACTGTATGAAAAAGTCAAGTGCCTGTTCAACAATAAGCCACTTTCTATTTACTTTTGGACTGACTCACAAATCGTCCTTCATTGGCTTAAACAGCACTCAGCTACCCTATCAACCTTCGTTGGAAATCGTGTGTCAGAAATTCAGGATCTGACTGCAAATACTCAGTGGAGATTCGTGCCTACAAACCACAATCCAGCCGACATAGTTTCCCGAGGATGCACATCCACTGACTTGCAAGCATCAAACTGGTTTTTCGGTCCACCATTCTTACTTCAACCTGAGTCAAGCTGGCCTGTTAGTCCACACAATACAACCATCGATTGGAATATCGTTGACAACGAAAAACGCAAGAGTTCGTTTGCTGTCGTTTGTCAATCTAACTACTTACTCGACAAACTTGCCAACATCAGCGCATACAATAGTTGGCTACGAATAGTTGCCTGGATGTTCCGGTTCGTACACGCCTCTAAAACCAAACTGCAAGTCAACAATACTCTACTGTCGCCTGAAGAACTTCGCCATGCCGCGAACTGTATAATTTGGAATGACCAGCAACTTTGGTTTGCCGATGATATTCACCGTCTTCGCAAGGGAATTCCTATTAAAAGCCATCTGAAGTTTCTCAATCCATTTCTTGACGATTCCTCTGGTTTCCAACTCATCAAAGTCGGTGGGAGACTGGAAAACGCTGACATACCAGAATGCCAGAAACATCCGCTACTATTGTCAAGCAAATCTAAATTTGTTTGGATACTTGTTCGTCACCTACATCTACGAAACTATCATGCAGGTCCCAAGGCGCTAGTTGCTCTTATTCGTCTTCAACACTGGATAGTCAACGCCAGGGATGTGGTTCGTCGAATCGTTCGATCATGCGTACATTGCGTTCGATATCGACCAAAACTGCAACAGCAACTCATGGGCTCACTGCCTGCTGCACGCTTATCAGTTGAACGACCATTTAAACGTTGCGGAATCGACTTTTGTGGACCTATAAACACATACCTGCGCATACGAGGAAAAGGTCCTATCAAATCTTATATGGCAATCTTTGTCTGCCTATCTACGAAAGCTGTACACATTGAAATAGTATCAGACTTGTCTACCAAAGCATTCTTGGCGGCACTGAAACGAATGATCGCACGCAGAGCTCTACCATCTGATATCTACTGCGATAATGCAACCAATTTTGTCGGAGCTGCCAACAGTCTTAAGGACTTAAAGGAATTCTTGTTTAATAGAGTCAATCAGCAAGCAATCCAATCTTATTGTTTATCTGAATTTATAAACTTTCATTTTATTCCTCCCAGGGCACCTCATTTCGGCGGCCTTTGGGAAGCTGCAGTAAAAAGCGCCAAAGGACTTCAATATCGTACGTTGATGAACGCAAGACTTACATTTGAGGAGCTCTATACTGCTGCTGTTGAAATAGAGGCAATCCTTAACTCAAGGCCTCTATCACCACTGTCTTCCGACCCAAATGATTTCAGTGCTCTCACTGCGGGACATTTTTTAGTCGGAGAGTCCTTGCGCGCCCTGCCTGAACCTGCTTTTGACAGCAAGAACCTAAGCAACAAAGAACGGTTCGAACTCGTCACAGCAGTCAAGCGACAGTTTTGGCGCCGCTGGTCAGCCGATTACATACACGAACTTCGCGCCCGCACCAAATGGACGGAGCCGTCGTCTGATCTTTCCGAGGGTACCATGGTCATCATACACGATGATAACCTAGCACCACAACATTGGAGACTAGGCCGCATTGAAGCTGTTGTACGCGGAAAAGATGACCGGGTCCGTGTGGCTCATCTACGTACTGCAAAGGGAGTTTGCTGCCGCCCAGTGCACAAACTTGCCATTCTACCAACTTCTTGAAAGCAGGTCCTTTCAACGGGGCCGGGATGTTTGGTCAAACTAATATGCCTTCACCATTTCACTTATGTACTATAGCTAAAGCTTTTATTTACACTCATTTGTCTAATCTTAAAATATAATCACCGTTATAACTCAATATCAGTGCACTCAATGCAAGTTGCACTCCAATCACTCTCTGTAAAGCTTTTATGTTAATCCAAGCATCCACCTAGTTCTAAGTTATGTTAAGTTTAATAAATCAGTTGTGCATAGAACCTAAAACAATCAAGAAGTGCGTCTGTTTCTTATCGACGATCTGAAATAACTCTTATTAACATAACCTTACCGTACCGCCCAAACTGATGTTTCATGTTTGTACAAAAAACGCTTTGTATAACCAACAACGGTGCTTAAGAAAAAAAAAGGTTGCCATTTTCGTGTTTCTCGACCCCAAATTACCCTAAAAAACATTTTTTTACGAAGGTTCATTTTTCGTGTAAACTAGTGTTATTTGTTTAAAAATAATTATGAGCAATTTTTTTATAGAAATAAACTTTAATCAAATTAATGTTAATGAAGTGTTTATTTAAAACGATTTAACAAGTCACTATTGCCCATAATTTTTTGCTTTTGTATTGCAAGTTTCGTGTTCAGAAAACAAAACACACAGTGCAGAAAATTTCGTCCGCAACCAATCTTACTCGTTCATAATAATGGAATAATAAGGTGATGTCGTGCGAACGCTCACTCTCTCGTTTAGAGCCCTTATCGTCATTAAGTTTTGCACTGATGCCACCATGGCCCAAACGGGCAATTTTTCTTAGTGCATTTATACCGACACAATGGTTATAATGATATGTATTTAAATATTGGCAATCAACGCATTTTATTAATTATAAAACAAATAAAATATAATATATACAATGGCCAAAAATTCCAAAATGTTTTGCACTCAAACATATATGAATTAACATTTTCAATGATAAATAAAAAATAGTTCAATTAATTTGACAGTCTATATTAATTATCACAATTAAAAACCTAGAATAATTATAATATGCAAGCACATTTTGCAATAAAATTCATTTGCGCCGTGTATAGCTCACTAGCACACTCATTTTTCGGCGGCTCTCTTTTTGCCCAGCTCTGCTCATAGTGTAATAGTCTCTCGTGGGTCTTTATTTTGCTTGCAGTAGTGAATTACATTTCAAAGTGAAAGGTTGTGCAAGTGCCGTCGGCATTCGATCGTATTTGTCCTCGCGTGTTATTGTTGAAGTTCTTAATCTATTATATTATTATATTATATTTTAAAATTTGTTGTAGAATAATATTAATAATAATAAATAATTTAAGCTCTGTACATACAGATATACAATAATACATATTTATTATTATTATTTTACCATGGAATAAAATTAAATTAAATTTAATTAATAATAAATAATAATAAAAAAAAAATATGAATTGAACTAACCGAGCATTTTATTTATTAAAGAAAACAAGTCCATGAACAAATTCCAGCAACAACAAACGATCAAAATTTCAGCAACACAATCAAGCAGCAATAGCAAAACAAACATACGAAATGCAAGAGCAAAAACCAATACATATAAAGAAAAACACTAACACATTTAAAGTTAACAGTTATTACGTTTTATTGTGTGCACTGAAAAAAATTGTATGTACATTCTTATAAGAATGGTAAAAAATAATGAAAAAAATATATATTTTATTCATATGTTTTTACCAATAGCCACCTTCAGTCTGTTATATACATTGCATAAATCTAGTATATCCTTTGTACCTAAAGGGCCCTGTACCTTTTTGTTTGAAAGCAATGCCTTAAAAGTCCCATTTAAAAAAAGAATCTAATACCGATTTTTTCGAGTGCATGCTCAAACGAAAAACAACAACAAAATTACATTGAAAATCTGTGGGCCAACATGAAATATACGCAAGGGTTGTTTTTGTTCTCACGAGATCAGAGAGCAAAGAGAGTAACAGAGAGTATGTGAGAGAACGCTCGAAATTGTTTTTGTAATTTGCATTGGCATTGGGTGATATACAGTTAGGGCCGTGCATGTACACGTGCATCGCTGCCTATGCCTAAAAGCCAAATTTGGTTACGATAACTTCAAAACCAAACGAATTATCCATCTAAAACTTTTTGTTTTTTTCGAGGTCCTCTGAAACACCCCTATGGAAGCTATATAGAACCCCGATATCAAAAAAAGAAAATAAACTTGTCTCACGTAGGATAAAAACGGATCTAATCGGAAAGTTTGGTTGCTCTAGCTCTCACTATCTCTGAGATCTCGGCATTCATACAGACGTACTGAAGGACAGACGGACATGGGTGTATCGACTTCTCTAGTCATCCTGATCATACTTTAGATAACTTTGGGGGGTCTCCGACGTTTCCTTCTACATGTTACATACATTTTCGGCTTGCACAAACTTAATATACCTTTTGTACCATACGGTACAGGGTATAATAAAGTTAGCTCAATATATGTACATTGCTTCAATATTCATACAAATATTCATACAAAAACATCTTTAAACATCACTTCTACTTTTATTTATCACCTTCACTCTGCCAACGCATAAGTAGTGCGAATAGAACAAAATCAATAGTAATTTCTCTGATCTGAGCGCGTAAGAAAGCAGCATAAAAAGAAATAGAGAAAGAGTTAAACAATGTAACTGTCATGTAATGCTGCTTGGCTTTGTTGTTCATGCAACTCTCACCTCCCCCGCGCCTACTTCTACAACGTTCATTGCGCAGCGCGATCTCATTTTGTAGCCAACTAAACAGCGTTTTAATTTTGTGAGAGTAAAAAAAGCAAGAGAGAGAGATAGAGAGAGACAAGCAAGCAAAAATACGAGCTGGCACACTATGGTAGAATTAATTCTACCATGCTGGCACACAAGCTTATGCATGCTCTAGTGCTGGAGAAACATCGGTGTTGGTCGACATCGATGTTTTCGATATTTTTTTAACTTCGATACATCGAAGTACATGTGGCGGCCATTTTTTGAATGCTTAAATTAATTCAGAGCCATCTGCTGGTTTGGTTATATAATTATGTACATATTGTCAAATAATAAAATGGAATTAACAAACAAAAATAAGCAAAGAAATAATACATAACAATCCAAAAGGTTATATGAGCAATGAAAGCAAATGATAATACAGGCTACAAAAAAAAGTGGTGTAAACTTAACAGGTGACAGAGGCATCCCTTATGGATTTTGAGCCGCCGAATCCGAAGTCCAAAAAACTCCTTCACACATGGGTTATTAAATAAAATCATATCAACGTTTTTGATTTAAGCGAACTCCGCCATTCGCTCACTAGATTGCCAGCCTTGCTAAACTTTAAAAAGTATAACCTTTCAGTAATTCAACGGGCACATGCTTGAATCTAAGTTTTCGACATTAAAATATTGTCGAAGTGCCTAAATTGAGTCAACCCTACTATTTCGGATCTTTTGAGATTTGTTTTTTCCTAAAAACACGAAGAGTGTCTGCGACGCGGGGATCCCGTAATGGGATTTGGTCGATAATCGAAATAAAAATATCGATTATACATATACATACATACAAGTCCCATTTGGGTCTTTTTTTATATGAAGTTTTGTTTTGTTATAGACCTTTAAGCTAAACAAATTATAATAAAATACTTTATGTTATTGTCTTCTGACTTAAATATGTATGTGATTGCTTAATATACTTCACTTTAAAGTGGATAACAATTCAATTTGTTTATGTAGTAGGGAAACTAAGCAACAGGTTTTTTTTTTTTTTTTTTTTTTTAAGAGGTGTTCGGAGAGAAAAATTTCGAAAATACACTGCAGTTATTGTTGCAGTAGTGTGGGATTCTAACCCACAAAAAACCTTTCACCTCTTTTCTTCGAGCCCTTTTTTAATTTACCCTTACGGAGCCACCGTTCAGTATTACATCGTAAGGGTCGAGCTGAGCCTTATTGGCTCCTACCTAATTTGTGATCCGCTGCTATCAAGAATTTCGCAGTCTTTCTATTCTTCTCTGCTCCTTCATTATTTTTGCACACACTTCTTTGACCTTATCCCAATTTTTAAGGTCGGCTAGCATAAAACCCACAATGTTATCCGGAGTTACGGAATTCCCTACACACGTATTTAAATATTGCCTATCTGATGCATAGTGAGGACAGTGAAAAAATATGTGTTCTTCCGTTTCCTGATCCTCATTGCACAGGAAACAGGTGCCCACCGAGTCACGACCGTACTTGTGTAAGTACTGCCCATGACCTGTTAAAAATTGAGTCAGGTAGTGGTCTACCTGACCATATTCTCTACTTGTCCATGCTTCAATATTGTTTATCAGTCTGTATGTCCATCTACCCTTTCTTGCTACATCCCATCTATTCTGCCATGCTTCCATATATGTATTTAGGTCAGGTTGTCTGTCCGAATTTTTTCTACTCACGTATTGCGCCTTGTACATATCTGCCATCAAGTCTGCTGGCATGATACCTGCAATGACCTCCGCGGCAGAAACTGTCCGGAATGCGCTGGATATGCGCAGTGCACTTATCCTTAGCACCGATTTGTAGCTTTGAGCGAATGATTTTTTCTTTAGCGCTTCAGCCCAGATGGGGTCCGCATACATCAATATTGAAGTCGTCACATGTGAAAAGAGTACACGCACGTTTTGCTTTGGTCCTCCAATGTTTGGCATTATTCTTGATAGGGCTGCCTGGACCCTTGCTGCTTTTCCACATGCTGCTGCTATGTGCGCCTTAAAATTGAGTCTCCCATCGATCGTTATGCCAAGGTATTTAAGTACTGGGCTTGTTCGTATATTGTGACCGTCTATACACAATGTTGTATCCTCCAATACTTTTCTGCTAGTGACAAGGACTGAGCGATCTCTAAGATAACTACCAACTAGTGCTGGAGAAACATCGATGTTGGCCAACATCGATGATTTCGATATTTTTAAACTTCGATCATCGATTTTTTCGATACATCGAAGTACATGTGGCGGGCATTTTTTTAATGCTTAAATTAATTGAGAGTGGGCTATCTGTTGTTTTGGCTGTATAAGTTTTCAAATAATAAAATGGAATTAACAAACAAACCAAGAGATAACTATATTTTCATAATATACATTTCAAAATTAATTACATTTCATAGAAAAATAAGCAAAGAAATAATAAATAACAATCCAAAAGGTTATACAACAAAGGTAAAATATAATACAGGACATAAAAAAAGTGGTGTAAACGTAACACTTGACAGAGGCATCCCTTATAGATTTTGTGCAGCCAAATCCGAAGTCCAAAAAACACATGGGTTATAGATAACCACTATAAAACTATAACAATAAAACGAGATAATTTTGATATATCTAAGAATGATTGGTTCGGGGTATTTTGGGCTTCTGGTTCAGCTGCCCAAAGTCCATAAGGGGTGCCTTTATCACATGTATACCACTTTTTTTTTGAGAGCCTGTGAGATATAAAAAAAAAATGTTCTTTGAGATCCATTCATTATGGTTAGTAAAATAACATCATGTCAACGTTTTTTGATTTAAGCGAACTTCGCTTGTCGCTCACTACATTGCCAGCCTAACTAAACATGCGCTCGCTTTCTGTGGATGTTGCAGGAATACAGAGGTATTTTTTTGTACATGTTCTAAAAGCGTCATCTTTTGAGTTCTATAATAAAAAGGTTGTTAATTTTTTATTCAAGCGCATATAACTTTAAAAAGTATTACCTTCCAGTAATTCAATGGGCACATGTTTGAATCTAAGTTTTCGACATTAAAATATTGTTGAAATGCCAAAATTAAGTCAACGCTACTATTTCGGATCTCTTGAGTTTTTTTTTTGTCTAAAAAAGCGAAAAGTGTCTGCGACGTGGATGCTGCTGTTGGCAGGCGAATGGTAGGAGGATGTGATGATGCGCAAAAGGTATTGTTGAGTAAAGATAACTCGTTCTTCAGAAATTTTTCAGCTTCTGTTGCATTAATATCTGACAAGAAGCCTTCTTTTTTAAAACGTGGATCCAATAATGTTGACACAGGAGTAACTGTCCGATTTTCGTACTGGCACAGACGTTGTTTAATGCCCTCTATTAAAAAAGCACATGATTCGTTCCCTTCAGGAGTTTTAAGACTTTCTTTAGTATTTTCTAAGCTATGTAAAAGTCCGCACACTACAGGTATAATCATTGACACGGTCACTAAATGGCTTGACGAAGTTTGCAAAGTTGCGTGCTCGAATAGTGACAAAACTTTCTTCAAATCTTTTAATATTAGGACTTCATCAGCGGACAACGGCAACAATGCTTTTGGAGTGTTTAGTAGTACTTTATCCATTGCCATCTTTGTCAACAAAATGCGTTCTATCATGTAGAAGGCACTATTCCATCTAGTGGGACACTTTTGTTTCAAACTGTATGGGTTATCTATCTCCTGGGCTTATTTAAATTTGGCATAAGAAACTGTGCTGCTTTTAAAAAAGCTAACTATGCGTTTGCACTTAGCCAAAATTTGCTTGATATGGTTTTGCGCCAGACGGCCTTGAACCATTAAGTTGATGGAATGTGCAAAGCATGGAACGTGCATTTTCTCAATCAGCTCACATGCTTTGACCATATTCTTGGCATTGTCCGTAACAATAGCAATCACTTTATCGAAAACTTGCCATTCACTCAGGATATCTTGCAATGTGCTTGATACATTGGCCGCCGAGTGATTTGTCTCATCAAGCAGTTTTTTTGTAGACAGAACTGCACTCTTTAACTCGAAATTTTCCGTAATAAAGTGGCAAGTGACCGTTAAGTAGCTTTCATTTGCCCTTGATGTCCAACAGTCTGTAGTCACTGCGCAATGCTTTACATCCTCGAGAATGATCTTTAATTTCCATTTCATATCATTAAAAAGGTTTGCCATCAACACATCTCTTACTGTAGTACGTGACGGCAGGTCATAGCGAGGATCCAATGTTTTAATCAAATGGCGAAAACCTTTGTTTTCAACAATCGACAATGGTCGCAAGTCTGAACAAATGAAATTCGTTAGTGCGCTGTCAAGGCTCCTTTTCCTAATAGACGTTTTATCGTATTTATTTTCTAAATAGCGCGTAATTGTACCGGGCGCCTGTGGTAATTTGTCAACGGTTAAGTTGTTATGCATACGAATCAAATGCGTTAACATATTTGTAGTATTACCGCAAGTTTTGTATGATTTATTACATTTAATGCACATTGCAGATTTTCCATCCGCTGATTTTTTAAAAAAATTTCATACCATTGATTGGCCATATTTTGTCCTCTTGAGTGGGGTTTCTTTTTCATTGTCACTGTCGTCCAAGTCAATCGAGTCGGCATTTTTGGCGTCTGTATACATAAAAATCAAACTTCTGATGAAATACGCTCACACATACACACATGCAGCTTGCAAAATTAAGATTGACTAAAATTATATACATATTTACCTTTGCCATATGAATTTTTTAAAACATTCTTCTTTTCCATTGGCCTGCCAACAACAATATCTTTCTGTTAAAATAATAAATATTATTTATTTAATAAGCTATTTTAATTAAAAACATTTCTGCGCAAATTACTCACCTCGCTTATAGTTTGTATTTTTTCTTAGTAATGGGATTTATTCGATAATCAAAAATCGAAATAAAAACATCGATGATCAAAAAAATTAAAAATATATCGATTCATCGATTAAACATCGATATTACTTCCAGCACTACTACCAACCAGTTTGAAAAGGTATGGTGGTATGTCCAGGTTGCGAAGAGCTTCCATTACGTGATGCCAGCCAACCGAATTAAAAGCATTTTTCACGTCTAGCGTAATAATGGCGCAGTACTCTTTCTTTCCTCCCCTCCATCTTGTTCCTTCTATTGCCTTTTCAGCTATCATCTGCACCTCATGAATAGCATCTACAGTCGACCTATTTTTTCTGAAGCCATATTGCTTTTCAGATAGTCCTCCAGTATTTTCAACGAATTCGCACAACCTTAAGCTTGCTATTAGCTTTTCCAAAATTTTCCCCATGGTGTCGATCATACAAAGCGGTCTGTACGAGCTTGGTTCTCCAGGCGGTTTTTTTCCTTTGGATAAGAGAACGAGCCGCTGCCTCTTCCAAATCTCTGGAAAAATACCTTCTTGTACACAACCTGTGTATACTGTCGAGAAGATACCAGCGCTGCTTATAACTGCCAACTTAAGTGCCTTGTTTGGAATACCATCCATTCCTGGTGCTTTTTTATTTCCAAAAGTTTTAACCACGTTTATTACATCCGCTTCCGTGATTATTTCGTTGTAGACTGTCCTATTTATCTGCATATCTGACTGCTGGCTCGGCTGCGATCGTTGGGTTGGAAAAAGTATCTCCACGATGTCTTTAAGTAGCAAGGGACAACTTGGGGGATTCATCCTGTTACCTCTTATCCTTTTCATGACCATTTTATAGGCCCCATCCCATGGGTTTTCATTTGCTTGCTCACATAATGTTTTAAAGTTCGACTTCTTACTAGCTTTTATGAGCTTCTTCAGTTGCCGTCTCATATCTTTATATGTATTTAGTAGCATTTGTCTTCGTCGTTCTTCTCTGTTCCTCTGTAGTTGTCGTCTAGCTTTAATGCATTTACTCCTGGCGTCCTGTATTCCTTGATTCCACCAGTACGCTTGATTTCTGTTAGTAACACCATGTTTTCTTACCATGGCCGCATCGCAGGCACTGGTCACTAACTCAACTAGCGCCGTAGCACGTGTTTCCAAATTATCAGCTTGTGAAAAGCAATTTTGCGCTCCCTCTTTGACCATGTAGCTAAGGACATCCTCATCCAGTATTGATTCTTTCCATCCTTTCGTATTTCGAACTCGTACTTTGTCCATACTGGTTCCTCCTTTTATCTGCATAATGATCGCATTATTATCACTGTGGGTATATCTTTCGCTGACGTGCCAGGACATGTGTCGGCTTATGCTGCTGCTAGCAAAGGTAATGTCCACTATCGAGGTTCTTCCATTTTTCTCAAACGTCTCTTTTCCTCCAGTATTTAGTAATACGACATCCATTGTCGCCACAACTGCATTAACTGCGTGTCCTCTTGCGTTGGTTATTCTGCTTCCCCATTCGACGGCCCATGCATTAAAATCTCCTCCAATAACTTTTGGTTGCTTGCTTGTTGCGCTGGTGGTTATGTTGTCCAATGCTGTCCCGTAGTCTTCCGAAGCCAAGCTTGGGGGAAGGTAGCAACTATAGAAATGTACCCCTCCTTCCTTGGCCCTTGTAAAATAGGGCTCCGTGACCAGCGGCCTGTCGTCGAAAGATCGCTGGCCACATATCCAAATTGCTGCCTTTCCCGTTTTGTCACTTATCCAGCTTGGATAGTCTGGGTTTCTATATTGTTCGCTGATCAGAGCTACGTCAATATTTTCCTCAAAGATTATTTGCGTCAGAAGGTCCTGTGCTGCCTCACAATGGTTAAGATTAATTTGAATAATCTTCATTTTGTGTTGTGTTTAAGCGTGTCTTGGTGCGCCAGGCAGTTCTTGCTGCCTGCAATATGGTTTGTGTCTTCTCTTCTTTCATCCTTACATATTGCGCAGCAGGCATCGTTACTGCACTCCTTTATTTTGTGTCCCTGCTGCCCACACTTTATGCAGCTATTGCTTCTGTCATTGTTTGTGCAAGTTCTTGCCATATGTCCATAGTGCCAGCATTTAAAGCACTTGAGAATGAGCTTTACTCTGCACCTTACCCATCCAATCTTAACGACTGCTTATCTTAACAATTTGTTTGCCACTTCGATTGGTACCTTCACTAAAGCTGATTGTGTTCCGCCAAAGGAACTTCTAATTGATTTTACACAATTTTCGCTCAGGCTAAAATTGCTGCCATCTAGTTCATCCTTTATTGCCCTTTGTATGTGTTCAGCTGTTGTTACTTCATCCATATCTCGAATTTCAATAGTGACTTCCTTGGTCAAAGTTCTTGCTGAGGCACATGTTCCGAGGGCCTTGTTAACTGCTTGCTCAAAGATTTGTGGTGTGGCGTCCGGCTTGTTTTTCAACTGTAGGAGAATTTCACCTTTCATCGTCTTTCTGATTTTTGTAACATTTTAAGAGACCTCAAAATATCTGCGTAGGACATATCTCCGGTTTTTGTTAACAAAATTGCGTCAGGTCTACTGCTTAATTTTTTGGGTTTTGTCTTGTTGCGCACTACCTTTGACCATTGTGTCGCTTCCAGTTCTTTTTGCTGCACGAAGGAGCTTTGCTCTGCCATTTTGTCGTCTGGTTTGTCGCCATGCAAATCTTCAATATTGTGTGACGGCGCTACATGTCGACTTTTTTTGGGAGGCGTATTTCGTGCGGAGTTTCTGAAACTCTCCTAAGACGGTCTTCATTGTTAGCCATTGTCTTTGCGATAGCTGCGCATAAATATTTCATTCTGTTGAATGTGTCCTTCATGTTTTGATTAATATTTCGGACATTCTTCTCATTGACTGCTTCTACAACTCCATTTATTATATATATATTTTCCCGTAGTTCCTAGATGGAACAAAGGGCCTCAATAAACAAGTTAAAATTTGGTTTATTTAAAGCTAGGAATTTGATTTGTCGCCAAGTGCGACCTGCTTGTAACGCCTCTGTTTCGACTAGTCGTCCCACGTATTAGATGGCCTACCGCGTCTACGGCTGCCTTGCGGGTTCCAGTCTAGGGCTGCTTTTGTAATATCCCCATGCGGCTTTCGCAGTGCGTGGCCGATCCACTTCCACTTTCGCCGCCGAATTTCAAGATGCCCAGAGATCGGTGTTAGAGATGGTATTAGGCCAGAAAACGCGTACAATTTTACGAAGACTACGATTAATGAATACCTGAAGTGCTTGTATATCGCGCATTGTTGTGTTCCAAGTCTCACACCCATACAAGACAACAGACTTTACATTAGATTCAAAGATCCTCAGTTTCGTGCGCCTGGATATATGTGAAGATCTCCACACTTTGTCCAAAAGACCAAACACGGAGCGACCCTTCGATATTCGACTGCGGATGTCGGCTGCCGAGCCGCCAGTGTTGTTGATGACGCTTCCGAGATAGCAGAACTCGTCTACTACTTCGAGGTTAACGCCGTTTATCTGGAAGATTTGTGAGCCAGCAGTGTTGATGCACATCATCTTTGTCTTCGCAATGTTGATTTTCAAGCCTGCTTTCGCAGCACATGCGCTTACCGCCGCGATTTTTGACTGTATATGTGAGTATGTGTGCGACAGCAGACGTATATCGTCGGCGTAGTCAAGATCTTCAAGGTAGCCGCCCAGGCTCCAGGATATACCTCTATTTGTCATGGATGCTTGCCGCATTACTAGGTCCAGAACCAGGTTGAATAGGAGCGGGGATAGTACACACCCCTGTCTTACTCCTGTTTGTACTTTAATACCACCGCTCAGGATGTTCTCAAATCTCACTCTGCACGTGGCATCTGTGTACAACTCTTTTATGAGATTAATGATTTTTCCTGGCACTCCTTTACAGACAAGGGCTCTCCAAATTGCATCGTGGTTAAGAGTGTCGAACGCCTTTTCGAAGTCGATGAAACACGTATACAATGGTGTGCGCCACTCCGCAGACTGCTCAACGATCACTCTTAATGTTTTGATGTGGTCGACGCAAGAGCGCCGTGGCCGAAATCCGGCTTGCTCTTCCCTAAGGCCACTCAACAGGGCGTCGGATAGTCTTTTGTTGATTATATGAGCTATAATCTTATTCACAATACTCAGCAGCGTGATGCCTTTCCAATTTTTGCACTCAGAGAGATTGCCCTTTTTCGGTAGAAGCGTAACGACGCCTTCCTTTAGCTCATCGGGTATCTTTTCTGAGCTCCAGATATCCACTAGTAGGGGAAGTAGACATCGTGCACTCACCTCCGGATCAGCCTTGAGAAGTTCTGGATTGATATTGTCTGACCCAGGCGCCTTGTTGGCTTTTAGTGCGCCAATAGCTCTCACAATTTCGCTTAAATCTGGGCAAGTGGTCGGGATATCGCGTTTAACTGAGTGGCGTGGACAATCACATGACTGGATGGACTGCGACGAGTTTGAAGACAGTAGTTTCTCGTAGTATCTCTCCCAAATTTGAATTTGTTTGTCTTTGGACGTCGTTGCTTCGCCATTCTCATCCTTTAAGGGTTTTGTGGTTCTGAGCGAAGTATTTGTTAAGCTGCGAACTGTTTGGTAGAGGTCGCACGTACGGAATGTCTCCGCAGCAGCCTGCGCTTTACTGGCTAAGTTGTCATTCCAGATTCTTTTATCTGTTCTCGCACTTTTCTTGACTTTTTTGTCAATATTACTATAGCATTGATGCAGGGCTGTTTTGGAGGCCCTGGTTCGTGCACAGTTAAGTTGGTTCTTTACCGCTTTACGCTCGCTTATTAAGTCCCAGGTGTTATTTGAAATCCAGCATTTGCGTTTGGTCATTCTGAAGCCTATGTGGTCTTCCGCTGTCTTTAAAAATAACTGCTTAACTCGTTGCCACTCATCTACCTGTGAGGTGGTCGCGGTTGTATTCGAGGCTAGTGCCTCGACAAACCTAGCGGAGGTAGTGGCGTCCTTCAGGTTTTCCACATTGAATCTTCGTGGTGTTTTTTGTTGTGCGTCATTGACGGCAGCCACTTTTAACCGTACAGTTGCGACAAGAAGATGGTGATCACTTGCTATATCAGTTTGTTGCGTACATCCAAGAGAGATCCACGCCATTTACGGCTTATAGCTATATGGTCGATTTGGTTCTCAGTGTTGCGATCCGGCGAAACCCACGTCACTTTATGGATACGCTTGTGGTCAAACAGTGTTCCGCCAATCACAAGGTTGTTACTCGAACAAAGAGCGTAACGAGGTATCGGTGACTTCGTCTCTACTGCCTCTTGCGGCTTCGGACCAGCTATGGGTGATCTGGCCAATTTGCCGCTCTTCTTAAAGGCTTCAGCTGTTTATTTATTTATTTTTTTTTAAATAAAATAAAATTAAATAAAAAAAAAAAAAAAAAAAAAACTTCGGGGCTTTTTTGGGGTACGAACCCACGCCTACTGCTTATGGATCCGGCTGCTTACACTCTGACCTATTGTCACTCGGCGAAGCTGTCTTGCTAAGTACACACTTGGGTTGCACAGGTTTTAATGCGAATATTATGCGTTTTATCTTGCGGAACTCAGAAAGCGCAGTTACTTCAAGTAGGTTTTAGGTGGAACAGACCGGCTACCATTCGATGGCGCAGTAGAATGAAGCCAGCTCAATACCCCTAGGGTCACTGGTTCGATTCCAGATGGCACCTCTAAGTTTTTTCACGCGTTTTTTCACTTTCACTCACTTTGGATCACAACCACGCTTGTGGATTTGTCCATGATCTTCTATAGGGTATAGGGAGTTAAGTCGCGACGCGTGGGCTACAAGTTGCAGGTGAAAGATCACGACGCGCGTGCTCCAAGGTGGAGGACAACGATCGCGGAGCACCCTTCCAGCGGAGCGCCCAAACTGTTATCGGCCGGCGGAGCCTCAACCGTCAAATGTCAAATGTTCGTATATAGAAAAAATAACTATCCGACAAAGAAAATTCACGTCTGCTCTGCACAAAGGTCTATGTTCTGTCACTAAGCAACGGGTGTTTGCTTATGTGTGTGTGTGTAACGAGTGTGGGAGACAAAGAGCGCGAAAACGGTTATATGTAATGTGTGGACTGTAAGTGGAATACGAATGTCTTTTTGCCGCCCTTTTGCGAAATTCACCACGGCACAAAAGATGTAAATGGAATAACACAAAAACGCAATTTGAATTTTATATTTATTATATGTTAATAATTTTGATAATTCGTGTTAGTTAGCAGTAGTATATGTTGGAAATTTGTGTTTTTTTTTTTTTTTTTAGGACTAGAAACAAATATAGACACAAACAAAAAAATGGAATTTATAATTTTTTCCTTGGATTCATGGTTGCAATGTTGGAATTATGCAGATTTTTTTTTTTTATTTGTATGTAAATATGTGTCTTATATATGTATAGTTCTTGAATGTATTTTGTCTTTCTTTTTTTTTTTTTGGGAATGATAATTTTGTGATTTTAGTTATACTGGAAGGAGAGCTTAATTTTCCTTTTATCCAGTTTTGACGTAGTAATTTATATTGTTTATTGTTATTGGATTTTAATCAATTTTAGTTTTGTAGGATTAAAGTGGAAGAAAAAATGTATTTTCTTGTGGGCCCACTTTTGACGTAGTAAGTTATAAATTGATTGAAACACAACACCACCTCCAAAATTGGAAAACACTAAAAGGAAAAAAAGTGCACTACTTATCTGATTTTTATTCTGTTGAGAAGTCCACCGTTGCGAGCTGGGGATGCGGATTGAGGGGAAATTTTTCCAAAACTATAGTTGGATCCGGCTCGAAGGAACAATGTTTATGTAGTAGGGTGCTCTTTCCTCGCCTGTGTATTGTGTCGTAAAATACCCTCTAGTTGACCCTTTATTAAAATCCAGTTGTTTTCCTCTTTGTAGTTTATGTTTATTTGTATGTTTGTATTGTACAGTTTGTGTTTTGTGTTAAATAAAAAACCGAAATGCGCGTGCAGAGTGTCTGCTTACTTCGAAGATGTATTTAGAACTAAAACAACTAGGTCAAGCTCACGATCAGCGTGCACTCAGTGAGGCTGCAAGTGCAGCTTTTCACTACATCTTTGTGTGTGGGCGGAGTTTGACCGGAGCTTCATAACGGAGTAAGGCTTAACCCACTTGTTCCTTGCTTTCGCCAAAGGAGTGTAGTTCGGGCACAATAAAATAGTTATTCCAAATAATTAAAATATTTAGCTTTAAGGTTTTTTATATTTGTTCTGTGTATTTCGTATTTGCTGTGCAGTGGCCGTATGTATGTAAATGCAATTGAAAAGAGAGCTTAATGCCGGCTTGCATTGAGCTTTTATAAGCTTATGTTGCTAACATTTTGTGTACTGTATGTTAAAGTTATGTAGTGATTGCTTAAGATAATATTCTATGTTAATTTACATGTGCATGACTGAGTATTTATGTTTAACAGAATTAGGCTTATATGCTATGTTTACATTGTTTTATGTACATTATAGTTTAATGAGTTGTTAGGCTCCAACATTCTCCCCCCGTTGAAAGAACCAACTTTCAAGTTAATTAATAGGAAGAGGTTGGAGTCGATGTGTGACAGAAATTTATGCTAGAGATGTCTGCGACGACCCTGTCAGTAGTGGCTCTGTTGTCAGGGCGCAATCATCATGTGGGTCGTCGGACCTCGGATCAATCGGACGAGAGTTTGCAGTGGCGTCAATGTCAATGGAGATGGGCTTCAACTCCTCAAATGTTTGGTTGGCTTTGGTCGATCTTCCTGTCTCGCTGCAGGAATAAAAAGACCGAAAAACGGTTTGGCTGAATGCTTGTGATCCACCTTCGAAGATTTGAGAAAAGTTTGTTAGTCGAAAATACTTGTAAATGGATGATGTGACCTTTGACAATCTTCGTCGTACTCTCACTACATTTTCTACTGCGTTTTGTAAGGTTATATTGGTTGCTAAGCAACTTATATTTTTTGCTGTCTGTTGTATAGATGCGCCTACTCCCCAAAACGTTGATTTTATCTCTCTAGGTTGTAAATGAGTGATTCTACTGACTTGATTAAAACGATTGACAATTTTGTTAACTGCTTGAAAAGTAGAAGGACTTTTTTTTAAAAGTTGTTTAAATGCTGATGGATTTAGTTTGCTTTCGTCTTTCGTTGTTGTAGAGTCTTTTGATGTATCGCTACGAATAAGTATGGCTTTGGTTTGAACTTCGCTTAGTACAGGAATTGGCGTTTGTAGAGACGGTGTATGTTGTATCAGGTCGTGTCTGTTAGTTAATGTAATCTTATTGTTTTTCGGCGATATTTCCTTTGGTATATGTTTGGTTGATGTATTGTAAGGCTGTTCTTGATCGTTTTGTGATGGCAGGTGGACCTGTTTGTCCTCGCATATTGATTTATTAAGTTTTTCTTGGTTTTGATTTTGTTGTTCTTGCTTCGTTAACTTAAAAGGCGCAATATTTTCTTCTTTTATGTCCCATAAGCGGCTGGGTATGTTAATATATGGCGAGGATTTTTGCAAAACATGGCATTGGTAGTTTGCAGGACTAAGTTGCGTTTCCACCAATAATCCAACCGAATGTGGAATTGATTAAGCTTGGGTAGCCTACACCCAATGACAGTTTCCCATCTAAAATAGCGTCGAAAAATCCATCCGTGTTTAAAAGAACATCGATTTTATTTGATTTGTTGAAGTGTGGATCGGCTAAAACAATGTTATCTGGAATCTTCCAATGCGATATGTCGAAGCTTTCCTGTGGGTGATTAGTACATATTCTTTTTGTCATAGAGAATGTTGAAGTCCGTTGAAACCTCGAGATTCGTGACTTCACTGTAGTTGCAACATTGAATTGGATTGGCTGTGATATGCCTGATATGCCTCTGACAGTGTCTGAGACGTGACGTTTATTTAGCCGTAAACGATTTACGGTTTCTTCGGTGATCAAATTTACCTCAGAGCATGAGTCTAGAAGTGCGCGAATTGGGTAGTACTTGCCACATTTGCTTTGAATGAGTATTATAGCTGTGGGTAGCACACTTCTTTTTTCAGAGCGAACGACAAGGGATAGATTTTGTTGTGACTGTTGAGCAGGAGTGTATGTAGAGACATTGGCTTGAAAGGATGGTTGAGGATGATTGTTTGTTGATGGTTGAATTGACTGAGTGTAATTATGCAATAAAGAGTGATGCGATGCATTGCAGACTCCGCAATGTGATTGAGAGTGGCACTGATTAACATTGTGATTGTTGCGTAAACAGTTAAAACAGAGTCCGATATTTTTGACCCAATCGTTTCGTTGGTTAATGTTGAGGGATAGGAAATTCTGGCACGCCCATATGCCATGGCTGTCAGAATTGCAATGAGCACAATTTGTTTTGGTTGTGATAAATGATTTGGATGTTTGAATGACGCTTGACTTTGGCTTAGAAATGTGTGAGTCCAAGTTTACTGCATTTTTAGATCGGCTTTCTAGAAACTGGCATCTATGGGTTATTATCTTGCAGCATTCGTCCCAGCAAGGAAGTTTTTCAAAAGTTTGCTTCTCGTCATAATAAAGTTTTGTATCTGCATCTGCCTTCGACAATAGAATGTTTATTATAACAGCGTTCATTACATCTTCTGCCGTTCCTAGCGAAAGAAGAGATCCGCGAATTGCTGAGACGGAGTCGAGAAGTTTTTGTAATTGAATTGCATCTGGCTTATGCATTGATGGTTGGGTAAATAGGCTTGAAATATAATCCAGGAAAATTAGCACGTCATTGTCGTAACGAGAACGCAGTTGAGATAGTGCCTTTGAATAATTTTCTTCAGTAACTTGGAAGGATTGAATTACTTCTAGTGCAGGACCCGTAAGACAGTTCAGCAAGTAGTTGAATTTATCAATTGTGGAAATGGATTGGTCACTGTCAACTAGGTTTACGTATGCACTCATGAAACGTTTATAGTTTGCATATGTACCATCGAAACTTGGAAGTTTCATTTTAGGTAATCTATTGAAATGGATTGAGGCGCTAGTCGAGTTCATAAAACTTGCTTCTGGTAAACTGACACGATTGGTTTTGTTAATGAATGTAAGTAGAATTGATTTGATTTCGACATATAGCTCTTCTATGTTTGCTCGGCCGTTGTCGCTTCGATCTAGATCCTCAATTTGCGTTTGAGTTTTGCAAATAACTTTAAAATGTGATTCCAGTAGTTCAAGGTTGCATTCGAGGACCGGTAGGTTAACAGTATTGCCAGTATTAATTATTCTTGCTTTTAAGTTGATAATATGTTTTTCAATAGTTGAGCGTTGAGCTCTGAGTTTGATTAAATTTTCGTTGCTCATTGTGATAATTGTTGATAGATTGCGAAAAGGTACTAGAATGTCAACGCTAATCAAAGTCAGATGTATATCACTATGTATTTGTATCACAAAAATCAGTTTTGTACCACCGTACTAACGCACTACGAATTGGGAAGATGCAACGCGACAACAAGAATATCAGCAGACTAAATGGCAAGATGGCGCGTAAAACCGTAAATACACAATACTGTAAATAGCCGTGATTAAATCGAGTAACGGATCTGATGATTTAAATTTTACAGTTTCGGAACTGTGGTTTACCGTATTAGTGTTTGTGTATGTGTTAGATGAGCGATTATGTTGTGTTAGATTTGTATGTATGATTGCTGTAAATTTGTTCATGCAAAATGTGTGTATGTTCATGCAAATATATATGCTTAAGTAAGTGTATATATATATGTAAATTTGTAGAATTTTATTTTATTTTTCTTTAATTCGGTATGTGAACGCAAAAAACTTTTTTCAAATGTGCATCAAATGTTGATAAAAAAGTAAAAACTTGTTTGCAATTAATTTTATATTTATTTCAGCCAATTTTATTTCTCGTGAGTGACCCTAATGTAAAATGTTAGCTTTATGTTAAGTGTGAGCTTTGAGCTAGAAAATGTAAGCTTTAAGCTTGAACATGTGCGCATGCGTGTCGATCGAGTTGAGCTTTGTACTATATATTCAAGTGTGTGTATATATGTACGAATTTATGCACTTTTTACCGCTGCACTTGTGTTTTTGTTGTTTTACTCACTCAGAATGTTAACCTTTGCAGTGTAGTGTGTGGAGTTTAAGCCTTGTTAAGATGTTATTCGGCCAATTGATGTTGTTGAGATGAATGTTGTAGAGATGTATGTTGTAGAGATGTATGTTGAATAGATGTTTGTTGTATGTCCCACGTAGTTTGTGAGGTTATGTTCACTTGGTGTATGTATAGTTGTCCGCCAAATTATTTGACCTTTGATGTTTGTGTGTTTGATGTATTTCCACTGGCGCGCCGTGGCCTCTTGTGTTGTGTTTTATGTATTTCCACCGGCGTGTCGTGGCCTTTTTTTGTGTGTTTTCCACTGCAGCTCTTTCCTTATGTTCACCTTTAAGCTAAATACCAATGCATGAAAAATATGCTTTGGAATTTGATATATTGGAATTAAACTTATCTTTTTGTGTCCTGTCGCGGTCGCCAAAATGTTCCTTGCTTTCGCCAAAGGAGTGTAGTTCGGGCACAATAAAATAGTTATTCCAAATAATTAAAATATTTAGCTTTAAGGTTTTTTATATTTGTTCTGTGTATTTCGTATTTGCTGTGCAGTGGCCGTATGTATGTAAATGCAATTGAAAAGAGAGCTTAATGCCGGCTTGCATTGAGCTTTTATAAGCTTATGTTGCTAACATTTTGTGTACTGTATGTTAAAGTTATGTAGTGATTGCTTAAGATAATATTCTATGTTAATTTACATGTGCATGACTGAGTATTTATGTTTAACAGAATTAGGCTTATATGCTATGTTTACATTGTTTTATGTACATTATAGTTTAATGAGTTGTTAGGCTCCAACACCACTCATGCCGTTGTGGCATGAACACAATTTTTTTCATAAAATAAAAAAAGAAGTAGAGTTTTAAAGTTTCTTAAACTAAACAAATCATAATAAAATACTTAATGTTCTTGTCTTTTGATTTAAATATTTCTGTTTCTAAAGACAGAATTCAGAAATAAGAAGCTATCAACGGAACCTGGTTAAAGTCTGTTTCGATAATGATCTCTCAGCTAGAGCACTGCTAGCTGGCATTGAGTGAATCTAAGTGCCTATTACTAGAGTGACTATTTCTTTCAAAAGAAAATACTGGAGAAGAAGTCAAAGGTGATGGTGTGAGAAAGTAATTTCCTCGAATTAATTCAGTACTTGAATTAGGCTTAATACGAGAAATACCGAACTCTTTAATTTCTTTTAGATCATTGATTTGCATGTTCATAGCTGGTGGATATAAAAAAAGCGGCTTTATGCCAAGTTTAAGTTTGAGACCAATATTTCGCCAATGTTCTCTAAAATTTTTTTCTTTAAAATAGAAATTGTGGCTATTTCTTCTAGGATCGGCTTGCAAAGGTTTTTAATTGTGACTATTGAAGGTGGAACGTAACATAATGACGGTGAATTGCTTTGTTGTAATTTCTTAAAAATAATTTCATAATTCTCGCACATTTCCACTAAAGCTTTAAGAACATTTAAATTAATATGTAGCAATCGTCGGCTTTCTTTATTTTTTGTCCAAAATATTATTTATCTCTCCCCACTTATCGTTTATGGACTTAAGCATTCTATAGTGAGAATTCCACCGCGTTGGACATTGGTATTTTAGGGATGTCGAAAGGAAATGTTGCTTATTTGTCTTTTTAAAGTATTTAACCATTTTTTTGCATGCATATAATATGTCTACGAGCTCTGTAGTGGCATCAAAGGTGTTAAGCTGGGTGGTGTGGTTGGGCCTCCGCTGTGTAGTTTCCCTTGTTCCCAAGTAAAACGTCCGGTGTCTTAGTGTATAACTTGGTGTTTATTCAATGTCTTATCCGTAGATTTAGCGACAGATAATATGCTGGAAAATGTTTATGTGCAAACAATACGAAAAGGTACGCGTGCAGCGGGTCTGCTTACGTTAATTGTTGTGGAAGAACTAATTGTACTGCGCTCTGCTTAGCATAGCATAAGCGCAGCATAAGATGAGCGGGGTCGGGATCACTTCTTGAGAAGCTTTTCACCTAAGTGAGCGCAGCTTACGCTCTTTTAGTGAGCGCAGCTTACGCTCTTTGAGCAAAGCTAAGCACGGAGCTAGGCTTAACCCACTCATGCCTTTTTGGCATGAACATACTGCCCCCCTTGCAACGTAGTGCTGCAATGAGAGCTGTAGTTGGAGGACGTGGGCCAAGCCGAGTGCTAGCTGTGGAGTGCGTCACGCGGTGATGAGGAGCATTGGAGTGAGAGCGCGTGATGCATTTTCGCCGCTCAAGGAAGCGCCAGGCAGCACCTGGTTGTAGCATTTCTTCCTTGGCTGTCTCATCGCTGGCTCGGGATGGAGTCCTGGTGCAAAGATGGTAGTCAACATTTCTCGCTGAGCATGGCCTGATTTTTTGAACCTCTCGGATTAAGCGTGTGAGTGGACGAGGACCCTTGGGAGTGCTTACGTGAAGGAGAGTGTTATGAGCTTTACCACAAGTGTGGCATTGGTCTCTGCTCCTGCAAGTTCGCCCGGAGTGTTGATGGGCAAGGCAGTTCCGACAATTCTCGTTGGCAAGAACCACCTTGAGACGCTTTTTAGCGTCAAGCTGCAAGAAAATACGGCATTTACTTAGGGCGTGGGACCCACGGCAGACCCGGCATCGGTAGGAGTTATTTCCATCTGGGTCTGTTCTCATATTTGAAGTCGTCTCATTTGGAGCTGCTTCGACTGAGAAAGTACGGAGTGTGTCAGCATTAAGGGATGGATTAGAATCAGGTACCACAATCGTCTGAGCCTTGGTATCGGTATTGAGTACCAGTCCTGATGGCAAAGTGCCGTTTTTGACTCTGCTATTGGGTGATGTACCTGACCCGATGGCCTGAGTACGGCTCTCAGTGGAAGGGCGGACGTAATCGGACGAGATCGTTGTTGAAAATGAATGTTTGAACCACAAACATTATGTTTTGTGCCGCGGAGCATGATGGAAGGCAGGATATCCGCACCGATGAGAAGATCAATCTCTGCGCTTTGAAGGCAATTGGGGTCAGCCAGCTGCACATCAGTCAAATTCTGAAGTACAGCCTCGGAAATCGAGTCGGATGGCAGTCTCCTTGCTAAGGCTGGCAGCACGTAGGCTGCTACCTCGACCTGTAGTCGTGAATTTTTTGGAGGGTCTAGCATGAAGTGGCATATCCGTTGGGTTTGAGCAGCAACGGATTGGCTTATACCCGACACTTTGGCCTGCACAGATTGGAAAGGCAGTTTGAGTTTGTTAACCAAAGTTTCTGTAGTAAAGGTTCCCTCTAAACCTGGGTCAAGGAGAGCACGGACAGTCAGCGTTGCGCCCAGATGACAGACGTTAACAAGCGCCGTGCCCAGAAGGATTCCTTGGCGGTGGGAGGCGAAATAGCTCTGAATATTTGCTTGTGGATGAGAGAAAGTGGACTGAATTTGTTGAGGAGTAATGGATTGCGTCGGAGTCGCAGTGGAAGGCGCCCGATGGGACGCGCCGTGGTGGAGGAGTGTGTGGTGGCGCCTTTGGCACGTATGACAATTGTGCGGACTAGTGCATTCGCGAAGTGAGTGGTCACTTGCGAAGCAGTTTAGGCATAGCTTCTTTTGCAGAATGACGGTTTCTCTTTCTGCAATCGACATTTTGAGGAAGCGAGTACAGAGACGGATCGCATGGTGTTCCTTGGAGCAGAGAACACATGTTTTCTCGGGGGGTGGCGCTGTTACGCCGACCTTGGCTTCGAAAGGATGTGCTTTCTTGGAGGCAAAATCCGTCGGAGAGAATCTCAGCTGGTTTTGCGTTCTTGTAGATGGATTGAGATTTTCAATTGCCTCAAGTGTTCGGTATCGCTCAATAAGGAAAGTATTGAGCTCTAGCCACGTAGGAATGCCAGCTTTGGCTTTTATGGAATGCTCCCATAAAGACAGCGTTAGTCTTGGAAGTTTCGACGAACATATGTACACAAGAAGACAATTCCAATTTTCAGTTTGGATCTGAGAATGTGCGAGAGCCACCAAACAACCCTGGATCGTGCTTTGGAGATCCTTAATGGCTGTTCCCGACTCATGGGAAATCGAGTCGAGGTTTAGGAGGACTTTTAACTGGCTGTTCACAAGTAACCTCTTGTTCTCAAAACGCTCTTTGAGGTTTTCCCATGCCGACTGAAAACCGTCATGCGTGAGAGGGGATTTCGCCACAATAGCGTTTGCATCACCTTTTGTTTTTGCAAGAAGGTGGAATAGCTTTTCAACTGGAGTCAGTTGCGGATTGTCAATGTAAACAGCAGTGAACAAGTCACGGAAAGTGGGCCATCGCAAATATTCGCCCGAGAAGACTTCTGTGTCAATTGGGGGGAGGGTAATACCTCGATCTATCATAGATGTTTGGAAGTGCGGCCGTACGGACTGTCTGTTCGAATCGGTCATACTATCGATACGCTCGGAGAGGAGAGCCATGCACCGCTCGTAGACCGAATATGAGTATTTATACTTGGCTCTGATGACTGGAAGATCACTTCTGGCGTCATCACTCTCTAGCGCAAGCAGAGCCTTGGAGCAGGCTTCATATTCTTCCTCTACGTTTCCCCACAGCGACTTCGTGTGGTCGCGCCGAACTTGCAAGGTGTTTCTGTTGCAGCGCTGAAGTGACTAAGAGCCATTCTTTTATTCTCTTTAGAATTATTTTTGAGTGGACTTAAAACTCAAAATCGGTATACAATGGAGATGTATTTTTGTTCCTAGAATTATTTGTTGAAATAAGTCTTCTCCCGCCACAAAAACGATTCAGTTTTAGTAGAAAAATTTTTGCAAAGAACTTATTAAGTTTCAGTGGAGTTGAAATCTTAATTATATTGGAGTAGTGGCGTTGAGGAACTTGTAAAATCCAATTACAATTTTTATTTAATGGGGAATAAAATAACAATAGCTGTCAATGCTATAATTTTTACGAGGAATAAGTAACGGAGAAGTTGCTAGCCAAACTTCTGGAAATGCGTTGGGCGATATTTTTTTTTTTTTTTTTTATTCTTGGAGATTTTCGCTTTGTAAATAGTACAGGAATACCGAAACTTTCGCGAAAATAGACAAATAGTTGTAATTTCCAACTATAGTAATTTTTTTCGAAACGCTGAACGCGAGGAATAAAAATATATCGGATTATATTTTTATATTGTGTTGGAATGGTTTTTTATTTTATTGTGGAGCTGTTAAAAGGCTTAAAACTTAACTTGTTTTTAATTGGAAGATGTATTTAATAAGATTGTATGTTGAATGTGGATAAATATGTTGTGTGTTTAAATATATATGTTGTGTTTATAGGTATGTTGTGTGTAGATAAATATATATATTATGTTTTGCGTACATATATATATGTTGTGTAAGTGTATGTGTTGGATTTTTATAATAATTTTAATAATGTTATATATACTTTTTTTTGGAAATAAAACGCAGTGAGGTTTTTATAAATTTATTACAATATGTTTTGAATGTAGTTGTAGGGTAAAATAATGTCGGTTTGGAATGTGCGTGCAAGTGCTGTTGGATTAATAACGTATAGAGTGCAAAAGAACAAAAAAAATGTGCATGTAATAGGAAATGTGCGCGAGTGTGTGTGTGGATAACCAAGGAGGAGGAGGAGATATGCTCAACCGGGAAAAAATAGAGCTTCTCATAAATCGAGGTTAGAGTGCACTTGGATTATATTATTTTTTGCTCTTGAAATTTTTTGAATTTTGGATAAAAAATAAATAAAATAATTTTTATTTAACCTTTATGTGCTTGTGTTATTATTTATTTATTTATTTATGTGTCTTTTAGCAATGTTAATTTAGCTATTTATTGTGCAACTAATTTGGCGCCGAAATAAATGTCTAACAAACAATATAAAACGGTGCACTCTAGGGTTAATGCGCGGCCGTTAACGTTCTTTGTCGTTTCTTTTACACACACTTCGCGATGCACTTGTTGTTGGATTTTGGTGGTGGGTTTTTGCACGTTGGAAATATATGTTGTTTTTGTTTTTGTAGATTAATTTGCACTTTGCACTTTTTGTTTTTTGGTTATTATGTGTATATTTGGGCTAGGCTTAGCCCACTCATGCCTTTTTGGCATGAACAAAAGTATTTTTCCAGAATGTTCGAGAATAAATGGCTACTACAGTAGATACGTGTATTATTCTCCAAAGCCTTTACAATATTTGTTCCCCTATCTGTTACAAACTTAATTGGTTCAAGATTGTCCACACAAAATCATGGAACAGACTTTTAAGCTTTTTAAGAATATTTTGGCTGTTAGATCTTTCGGAATCCATCGATTTCATTCCCAAAACAGTATCAATAAATTTGCAGTCTTTTTGATAGTGGAAAGTGACGCCCAAAAAGTTACGTTTTCCGTCGTTGTCAGTCAACATATCTATTGTCGCTGACGCTCCATCGCTGTACACAGTATTACAAATTTCATCCTTGAGCTCCTTTTTTTTTTTTTTTCATTTTCAGCCTTTTGCACATTTCTGGAAACTGCAGTCGGATCCGGCAGCAAGTCCTTGACATCTACATACGTGTTCTCTATATGTCGCCCCGATTTTAATAAAAAATTGTACCATCTGCATGAAGCCAGAACCACTGACTGCGGAAAATGGTCTGCATTCTTCAGTTATCCATGCTGTGCACTTATCAACAGCTTCAGTTTTGTCCTGCGCTGATACAGTTTTTAAAATATCAGACTTCTTTACTGTTTTGCAGCAGCTATGTATAAATAAATTTGAAGTTTGGACATTTATGTACTTTAATACGGTTGAGCACATGCGGCAGTATATAAAACCCACCAAAATTGAGCCATCTATTTTTATTTCTGATAATATGTTCCACATCATATTATAAATGCCGCTTTTAATTTTTTCGCTTAAATGTTTTGCTATTTTCCTCCATGTTTTTAAAATAAGCATGTAAACTTAACACAGAACAAAAGAAAATAAGAATCTTGTGCGTGTGCACGAGTAGAGCTTGGGTGTCATGAGCGACCCGAACTCTAGCGAACATTGTGATCACACATACATTTCGAAGCTCTTATAAGAATGTTCATTCCGTGTTGAGCAACCGAAATGGAATATTCATACTCATACTCGAGTAAACACTCGAGTGTGATCGAAAATGGAATACTCGTTGCAGCTCTCTGGTAGGTAAGAGCGGCAGCTGGCTTAAATAGCCAGCACACCACGGGCCTTGACCGGCCCGTTGTGACACCGCGCGGATCACTATTTTCACCCTTCTCCTGAGGAAAACTTAAAGAATTCTCTCTTTCAGACCTCTTATATTCTTCGTTCAGTGCCATCAGTTTTTCTATTCTTTGTTTAAACGCAAGGAGTATCAAAAGTTTGATACTCCTTAGTTTTAACACTTCGATTTCTGTTCCTTCGTTTACTGCTGCTACTGTTTCGCCGCTTTGCCCTCCGTTTTGGTATACTGACGCATCTGTGCTGGCGCTCTGCTCTGCGGCGTCGGCGTCTTAACCTTGGCTTGTCGATGGTGTAGCGTCGCTAGCTGCTGCGTTTGTTTCGCTGCTTGTCTTAGGCGTCTTGTCGTTTACCGTTATGTCTATTTCATCATGAAATGGTGGTTGATCGCCGCGTACAGAAATTGGAATTCTGCCAAGACGAGCTGCTAGGTTAGCCTTTCTGCCAGTAGTGGACATTCCAAATAGTCCCAGCCAAACCTTTAGTTGGCGTCTATGGGCTCCATCGTTCCATACTTTAACACGGCTTTGCAGAAAGAAAATTTTTCTCGTTTCTCAGCCGCACACTTTGCCACCCTTTTTATTTTTTATTTTTGTAGGCTTTTGTCTGTATATCCCACTTCTGAATTGTAGGCGGCACAGCCAGTAATGCAATGAAACGCTTGTTATTCGCTCAACGGCCGATCACAGAATACTTTATTGTTCTCTTTATTACTGTTAATGTTAAAGTGTATGTATGTGTGCTTATGTATACATGACTACAACTATATATAAGAAGAAACAGTTATAGTTCAAAAGAATACAGATAGTATACGGTGAAAACGATACATAAAATACCAAAGCTAAGCAGCAGGAGGTAGCTCAGAGCCACACACTTTCATCCAGCGATAGCTTGTAATATAAAAATGTTACGCGTTAGAGAAATTTGTGTTAGTCTATATTTTGCTTATAAAATGGTGGAAGTAAGGGTAACTGAACCACATTACCAAATCGCACTTTAAATATAAAAAGCAAAATACAAGACTAAGACAAAAGAAAAAATTGTGAAACTGCATTATGATCAAGGTAGACGGGAAGGCCGTAGAGTATAACCACTAAAAACCTATAAACAACGCCAACCTTTTCTTATAAACAGTAACACAGATATTATAATAATAAATAGGAATATAGTAGGACTACTTTATTTGCCTTAAGCCTAGTACGCAGCAGTGTAAAACCGCGTGAAAGAAAACAAAACTTCATATAAAAAAAAAACTGTCAAAATTCTTAGCGCCAAGAACAAAATCATTGGCAGCAGGGCTGCATATACATTTTAAGAATTGACGTGTAGATGGCGCTAAAAACAAATCAGCTGTTCTCTTTTCGCGCTAAAAACGAAACACTAATGTGCCGCAACTTATTTTGATAGCTAGAGCAATGGCGCGTAGACAAAACAGGTGTACAAATTTTACTAAAGAGCAGAAAATTGCTCTAATAAAGGAAGTGGAGGACCACCCAATTATTTGGGAACTTTTTTTCTTTAGTTCCTGGCGATTTTCTATTTCCTCCAACAATTTGGCAAATAAATAGGCAATAATGGCGTTATTTACGAAATAAATACTAAGCATTGTTTTCATTTGGCGATGCATTTTTCACTTTTATTATTTTATGCACTTTATGCACTTGTAAGCAAAAAAAACAAACAGCTGATTTTTATATTTACTTTGTGGTGCCATCTATTGTTTGTAGCGCCATCTACATGTCAATTGTACAAAATATTTGGTCACAAACTCTGCCCATAAATTTTTTTTTGCGCACAAAATAAGTAGCACTTTTTTCTTTCACGCGGTTTTACACTGCTGCGTACTAGCCTTTAAGTTTGACGGGAAGGCCGCATATTATATCCACTAAAAAAAACCTATAAACAACGTTAATAACACTATAATCGCTTATACGAAAAATTAAACTTCGTAAAAAAGTGTTTTTTAGGGTAATTTGGGGTCGAGAAACACGAAAATGGCAACCTTTTTTTTTTCTTAAGCACCGTTTTCGAGATATTTTCGAAAAACATGTTTTGGGCACTTATTTCAGTTATTTTTCAATATCTCGTGAACAAAATTTTGTATCTACATGAAAGACGATTAGATCGAAAGGTATTGATTTGCTCTTTACAGTGATATATAATTATATACAGATTAAGTCAAAATTATAGAAGTTACAAGGCTTCCGTTTAGTCTGTTGGGATGGGTTCCTGGGTTGAGTCGAAAATATAAAGTGCTCGCAACGATACACATAAATTAATAAAAAAATCGCGTGCATTGGTAAGAAAAAGGGAAGGACAGGGGAAAACTAAAACTTGGTAAGGGAAATGAAAATCAGAAAAAAAGAAAAGTATCCAGACGAACAGAAGATTATAGGAGGCTGTGTAGGTATATAAACACAGCAGACACCCACCCTACCATGATCACTATGTTTGCCTAAAGAAAATTATTTTATAAGTGGTCCCAAAAAAAAACCTACAGCTGGTCAAAGGCCCACATAGTCGCTAGGCATGGTCTCGAAAAACAAAACAAATTTAACGGAGTTCATTTTAACAAGATTTATTTATTTATTTATATATAGCTTATAAACTATTACAAATAGTATAAAGAAGATCAGTGTTTGGGAAGCATTGTGTTCTTAGGTTATTGAATGAGGGGCATGATGTAAGGATGTTAAGAACAGAAATTGGTTGGTTAGAGTTACAGTGGTTACATAGGTTGGATAGGGATTGGTCGAATAGATGCTTATGGGTTAGAAGGGTGTGCCCAAGACGAAGTCTGATGAATTTTAAAAAATGTGTGCGTGGAAAGGAAGAGTTGAATTTGCTGTGATCATAGCAGTGTAGATTGTTTTTATGTGTGTTGACTGTTTTATAATGATGGTTTGTGAGGTTCCAGATATTCTGTTCATTTTCTTTTCCGTATAGTTTTTTAATATAGTTAATGATGTCTTTAGTGTTGAGGTTCTCTTGGAATATTAGAGGTAATAGGGAACTATTTTTAGCTGCTTTGTCGGCTGTTTCGTTGCCTGCGATTCCACAATGGCCAGGTATCCAGATTATTTTTATTCGGGGAAAATTCTTAAGAAGCAGTTGTCTGATGGTTGTAGCATAATAAGAGTCGTTTGAAAGATTTTTGATTGATTCTATAGCTGAAAGTGAATCTGAACATATTGCGTAGTATTTGGGGCTGTTTTTAATTCTAGTTATTGCGTGGAAGATGGCTATTATTTCTGCAGAATATATTGAACTGTATGGTGGAAGGAGTGATTGTTGGATAATTCTATCAGTGTAGGTTATTCCGAAAGATGTTATGTTCTGTGTTTTTGAGCCGTCTGTGAAAATAAAGGTATGCGAGGGAAGTGTATTTTTGATCTCTAAAAATTTTATTTGGAAAATAGCCGGCGAGGTATCAGATTTTGTGAGATAATGGAGGCTGGTGTCTATTGTTGACGAGTTGAAAATCCAAGGGGGAAAGAAGATTTGGGCATGGGGGAGGGAGTAGTAGGCAGGCCTAGTTTTTTACAGAGTTCCAATGAACGGTAAAGGGACGATGGAAACTTGGGAGTTTTTTTTGATATTAAAATTTTGTATGTAGGGGTGGCAATAGGGGAATTACTGGCCTGGACAATTGACTTATTTAATTTTGCGAGTGAAATCTGATATCTTATTTCGAGTGGTTGGATATTGGTTTCAAATAGGATATTGTTAATAGGAGTTGATCTGAAGGCGCCTAATGCGAGTCTAAGCGCCGAGTGATAGATGGTTTTGATTCTGCTTAGCTGAGAGCGTGGGGCATTACCATAAAGGTATAAGCCATAGTCTATTTTGGACATGATTATTGAGTTTATTATGCGTATAAGGGTAAGGGGGTTGCAGTTGTACCTTTTGTTAGAGAGACATTTGATGATGTTAAGTTTTTTTGAAAGGGAGATTAAAAGGTTCTCGATGTGTTTGTTCCAGGTATACCTTTTGCTGAAGATGATACCGAGAATTCTGAGGCTATCGACATTGATGATGGGTAATGAGTTTGACGTTAGTTGGAATGAGCATGAAGTCTTTTTGCAGAAGTGAATGTGTTTGCATTTTGAGATTGAAAGTTTTGCGCCAGAATAGTCACACCAGGAAATAATTTCGTTAAATAAAGGGTCCAGGGAATCAAGAGTATGGGCTTTATTCATCTTTTTAATTATATGGTAATCGTCTGCGTAAGCGCAGAAGTCAAATTGTTTATGTGCTGAAATTATTCTATTGAGTTTGTTAAATGCTATAAGAAAGAGAATGACCGAGAGTGGAGAACCTTGTGGTATGCCATTAGAGAGTGGAAAAGAGTTTGAGTAAGTGCTGTCGATATATACTGTTATTTTACGGTTGGTCATAAAATTTTTTACGAAGTTTATTATTTTTGGTCCGATCTTCCAACTTTTTAATTCGTCCACAATGGTGTGAAGTCCGATTTTGTCGAATGCTTTTGCAAAGTCAAGGGAAATAACTGATGCGTGGTTTTTGGATGATAGGGCAGATGATATCAAATAGTCAAGGGTAACTAAACAATCAGATATTGATTTGCCTTTTTTAAATCCTATTTGTCGTATATCGATTAGCTTGTTATTAGACACAAACCACCATAGACGGTTGGCAACCATCTTGTCGAGTAGTTTTGAACAACAGCAATTGAGGGATATTGGTCTATAGGAGGTGATGATTGACTTGTCGGAGGAAGGTTTTAAGAGGGGGATGATTTTGCTGATTTTGTAATGTTGGGGGATGTGACTGTCAAATATATTGTTACAAAGATTGAGTAAACGATAGGAAACTGTTGTGTCTAGATGGTGAAGCATTGGATATGAGATCCTATCAATGCCAGGGGTATTTCCTTTCAGTTTATTTAAAGCGGCATAAAATTCAATGACAGAGAATGGTTCCTCAAGTTGTTGTGCATCGTTTAGGGGAATATATGAAAGGGGAGAGATATTATGTTTGTGGTAGCGAAAGTTGTGGGAGAAATTATTGTCAGCGGCTTCTGATGACCAGTATTTAGCGAACTCGTTTGTCACTAGCTCTCTTTCCGTTAGGAATGAATTATTGTCATCGCAACGTATGCAGTGAATAGAAATGTAGGGTTTAGTTCCGCAAAAGGATTTAATTTGGGACCAAATTTTGGAGGTGGGAGTGTTAGGGTTAATGTCGGCTGTAAAATTTTCAAGTTATTTTCTCTTTGAGATTTTGATTTCCCGTTTGTAAATTGCGTTGGCTCTTTTAAAATTAATAATATTGCCCGTGTTTATGTTACGTCTAAGAATATACCATAGTTTGTTTTTTGATGCCTTCAAACGTTGCAACTTGTCATTCCACCACGGAACAAGGTAAGTCTTATTTGCGTTACTACAGGTTTGCGGTATTGACGCATGAGCACTTTGACGCAGAATTTTTACTAAATTAGCGGATTCTTTGTTGATATTGGGGCTTACTGGTTTTTCAAGGCTTAAAATTTTTGAGGTTTTATTAAATAGGTTCCAATTTGCTTGATCTATTTTAAATTTTGGGGCAAATTTATGAGAAGACATGGATGAGTTAAAGAGGGAGATTGTAATTGGAAAGTGGTCACTACCGTGCAGACAGTTGTCTACATTCCAGGACGCATGAAGGCTTATTGCGGGAGAAGCTAATGTGAGATCAATATGGGTAAATGTGTGGTGGGTGCTGAAATGAGTAGGCGAGCCGTCATTCAGGATAATGAGGGGTGATTGGTTTATGAAATCCATAATCGTGTTTCCCCTATGGTTGTTAATAGGCGAACCCCAAGATTGGTGCCAGCCGTTTAAATCGCCGGTTATTAAAGTTGGTTCTGATAGAGAATTAAACACGTTTTTAAGATTGTTCACGGTGAAGGGAAGGTTTGGAGAAATATAGGCGGATATTATGTTAATTTTTATTTTTGATTGGACTATAACACCAACAGAGTCGAAATCATGGGGCAGCGGTAAATTGTTGTGTTGCAGAGAATTGTGGACTAAAAGGGCAGCACCACCAGAGGACGATGGGGAGAAATTGGAGAAATAGGGAGTATAATTTAATGGCGTGGGAAAATTATTAGTGGAGTTGAGGTGGGTTTCTTGGAGTGATATTATTTTCGGGGCGTAGGTTTTTATCAGAATCATTAACTGGTCATAGTTGTTACGAAAACCGTTCATATTCCATTGAAGAATCTTAATCATTTTAAGGTAACGCGAAATTAATACTAAGGAAGGATACTTAGCTTATAATTTGTTAAGTGCTGTCGCTGTCGCTAAGTAGCGTTATGGTTTTTATGTTTTTTGCAATTGGTTCGTTTTTTACTTTTGATTTAAATGGCTTGGCTAGAGAGTTGGGTTTGTTAGCGTAGAGTCTAATTTTTAAATCATCATTAAGAAGTGAAGAGGATGCTGAAGATGAAGCTGATGTGGCAGAGGTTGAGGCGGTATCCATAGGTGTTACAATATCATTGTTTGTTGTTAAATTACGTCTTGGCAGATGTGAAGGGGATGCTGAAGATGAAGCTGATGTGGTAGAGTTTGAGGAGGTATTCATCGGTGCTTCAATATCATAGTATGTTGTTAAGTTTCGACTCGGAGTTTTGATTAAATTGACGGTATTTTTAATGGATGAGTTTTGGTGGGAGTTTGATGTTGCTTGTTGTGGTTTTTGCTGGGGAACTTCGTTGGTGGCTGAGTGTTGAGCAGTTATGGTGGAATATGATGTTGCTTGGTGGGCGTGACGTGTGTAGTATATGGATGTGGCAGTTTTATGATCAACTTTTTGTAGAGTTTTTATGGCAGTTAACTCTTTTTGCTTAATAAAAGCAGGGCAAGACTTGTCCAAAGGGCTGTGATTATTTAAATTATTTGGATCGTATTTGCAGTTGATGCAGAATTTTGTATTTTTGCATGTTTCGTTTTTCTCAGTATGTTGCTGGTTTGAGCAGTTTATACATAATTTCGGCGACTTACAGATAATAGTGGGATGTCCGAACTTTAAGCAATTGTGACATCTGAGTGGGAGTGGAACGTATGGACGTACGTTAACTCTCTCATATGCAACCATAATTGATTCCGGAATTGTCAGAGAAGCGAACGTTAGAGTAATTAGGCCGGTTTCTTTAAGCGTGTTGTTATCCTTTTTTAGTATTTTCCGTACTTCAGTGATTTTTTGAATTTTTAGCTCGTTAAGGATAGTGTCTTCATCAATGTTGCGTAGTTCATTGCAGTAGATAACACCCTTGGAAAAATTGAGAGTTTTGTGTTCGGTAACAGTGACAGGAAAGTCTCCGAAGGTTTTAAGCTTTTTAAGTTTTTCTGCTTGTGCGTTGTTTTTTGTTTTTATTAATAAAGCGCCGGCTCTTGTTTTTTTGCACATTTCAACTTCCCCGTTGCATGCATAATCAATGACTTTTTTAATTAGGAATACGAAGACATTTTCAAATAATCCATTGTCAGATCTGATTATGTTGATAAATTTTGAATCGCAATTGTTTTGTTTAAGTCTACTTATATCCGGTGGCGGCATTGTTGTTGTTGTAGGGCCGTGGCCCTGACAAGACAAGTTGATTTCTAGAAGGTTCTAGAACAGGTACGTTATATTTAGTCAGGGAAGTCTCAAAAAATATGCACTGTCACTGCACTTTTTTCTTTGTGATGTTTTTTTTTTTTTTTGTCAATTGATATTTAATTATGTAAGCACTTAAGTTTGTTGATAAATATGATAATGCCACGTGCGTGGACTTGTCCATAGATTTGGTAAATATAATTATAACTGATTTATTTATTATTAATATTTTTTCTTTGAACACGAAAACTTTTGCGACCGTACTTTTCGATTTTAACAAGATATATAATAAAATAAACTCAAAAAAATAAGATAACTTAAAACTAGCATTGCCAAAATTTAGCACAGTAAATTGAATAATGTAAAATTAAAAATAAAGTGAATCAAATTTAAAAGTTAAATACTACATTAATTTATTTTAAATTATATTATTAGACGTTAAAAAAAAAAAATAACAAACAAAAGAAAAATTATAAGTTAGGCAGTTCAAATGAAACAACAACAAAAATAAAGATTGCGAGCGTTAAAATCGGGCGCGGACGACTTTGGGATACCCTGTACCACTGCTTGCAATAAAATCCGGTGTATTGCTTAAGAACACCAAAGACATTTAATTGCGAAATTATGTTTACGATACCTTCATAAACAACCAAAAACAGACGAATTTTTGAACCAAAAATGTTTTTTTGACCGATTGTTCCTATGAGAGCTATATCATATAGTCAACCGATTTTGATAAAATTTGCTACAGTGCTTGGGAACTCTAAAAACTTCTTAATGCCAAATCTGCTTACAATATCTTCACAAACAAACGAGACACAACGAATTTCGTAAAAAAAAATGTTTTTTTGACCGATCGTTCCTGTCAACCGATTTTGATTAAATTTGCTACTAAAAAACTTCCGAGTGCCAAGTAATGGTATATCGACTTCTCTAGTCATGCTGATCATACTTTAGGTAACTTTGGGGGGTCTTCGATGTTTCCTTCTGTATGTAACATCTATTTTTGGCTTGCACAAACTTAATATACCCTTTGTACCATACGGTGTAGGGTATAAAAATCAGCGTCATGAAAAAATCATGCGGCTGACCGCGCTGATAAGTTCATGTCATGTAAGCGCCCTGTGTAAGCGCGGCCTAAAGGTATACAATAGTCTGTACCGGACACATTTGTGTCTTCTTTTAGAATGGACGAGTACTCATATCCCAAGACTGCCCAGCATTTGGCATCCTTCATTAAGTGCCTTACTCGAAGTTGTTCTTAGGGCACCAGTGATATGAAGTTGTGCCATTCTTTGCACCCTATTTAATGGCTTACCCCATTTGAGTCCTATTGTTGATTATAATGTGAGTGTGCCCACATTAACCCAAAGTATCGGAAAAAATATCGATAATACCACAAAAAAACGATAGTTCGATATAAAAAGCGCTTTGACTTACTATGCACACACTGGTGGCTCCATCTGAAATAATTAGGGTATTCACGCTTTGTGTTGACTTGAGAACTTGTTGAAAAAGTCAACAGGCCAAAGCGTGAATCCCTCCTGTTGACTTTATGAGTTGACTTGTTGACTTTTCTTCTTCTTTCCTGTTTTTGTTTACATTTGTAAATTGGTACAATTTACATAAAAATTAAAAAACTTGAATTAAAAATGCCGAGTCAAAGCATAAAATCTATTTTAACTATACATGTAGCTAAAGTAGCTATGTATTATACATCGATTTGTATTATTTTATTGCTGCGAAAATTAAATAATTGTAGAAAAGCCTTATTTGATTTTGTGCTTACTCTTCTTGTGTTTGTTTACATTTCTTAATTGCTGCAAATTATCATCAATAGTTAAAATTTATATTTAAAAATGCCAAGACAGAGCGTAAAGTCTATGCTGCTTGAAGCTGTTGCTCAAAAGGCTTTGGATGAAATCTATTTTATTGAAGGTTCGTCTGCTAAAACAAATTCATTGTGGAAAAACTAACTTTTGTATAATACAGATACAATGGGGTTGCGTGGCGACGCAAAAATTGATGAAGTTTTAGATAACTATCATGAGGATGCAAATGCAATTATACTCTCGCATCGCATCGCGCATATCCCTAAGTCAATTGACTGGTGCCAGAACGTGCTCAGTTCGTTCGACGACAACCGATTTCCTCAAATGCTGAGGGTAACTCCACAACAATTCCAGCGTATTGTAAACATAATGCAGCCCCATGCAAATTTAATAAATCGTGGAGCGCGCCTACAAATACCTGCCGATTTGCAGGTGGCGATCGTTCTATTTCGACTTGGTTCTTCAGGCAACAGTGGGTCTGTTAAAAAAATTGCGACGCTCTTCGGAATTGGCGATGGTGGCACATTGGTAAAATAACAAGTCGAGTTTTTGATGCCATTTTGGATAAAATGAAGCAGTTCCTATATTGGCCAGATGAGCAAGAACGGCAAAAGATTGTGTCGCATACGATGAATGAACTGCCGCACTACATAGGATACATAGATGTTGCAGAAATTAAGCTCGCAGAAAAGCCTTAGTACAATCATGAAGCTTACTTTTCGAGAAAACGAAATTATGGCATTAAATTGCAGGTGATATGCGATAACAAATTACGGATTCGCGACGTTATTGTCGGATACCCAGGAAGCTTGCACGATGCAAAAATATTTAAAACCGCAATGATTTATAGGCGTAGTTCGGAGTACTTCAGTGGTGAGCAATGGATGGCCGGTGATTCTGCATACCCACTGTCAAAATTCGTCATCGTTCCGTATAGAAGCAATTCACACTATATGGAAGCCGATATGCAGAAACGCTTCAACAAACGCCATAGTCGATTCCGCGTTCGAGTAGAAAACTGCTTTGGATTGTTAAAAAACAAATTTTGCAGCTTGAAGGAAATGCGAATAAGAATTGGAGACATGGCCAGCAAGAAATTTTTTTGTAAATGGGTAACAGTGTGCTGTATATTACACAACATATTGCTCACTGATGACGAAGTGGAGAATATGCAAACAGAGAGTGAAGAAGACGATGACTACTACCAAGAAGAAACTTTGCACACAAATTCTAATGAACAAAAACGACAAGCAATTTATAATTTAATTTTTAATGAATAAATTTATTTTTTCCCATATTTTAAATCTAATTCATACTTTTTTAACTCTTTCATTTGTTCTAATTCCATTTTTTTTAATTCAAATTCATTTTTTATTTTTTGCTCCTCCATCAGGAGCCGCCTGTTTTCAACGGTTTGTTGAAACTGCAACGTTTCCATTTCCAGCAGTAAACGCTTTTCTTCCCGTTGCCGTTGCTGCTCCTGGTTCATGCGCATCCATTCCTCTTTTTCAGTTTCAAGCTTGAGTTTTTTTTCTTCATGCTGCAGCTGTCGCTCCTCCTTGGTGCGCCTCCACTCTTCGGCTGCGGCTTCCAACTGAAGCCTTTCCTGCTCCTGTTGCAGCAGCTGCTCCCGCTGCTTAAGACGACCGCCTTCGATTTCTTGAACTGCTTCCACAGCAGTTCGCTTTCTTTTTAGTCTTCCCACGAAAGACACTTCTGGTACCTCAACCTCCGTGTCTTCCATGGGCGAATCAGCGTTATTTTCAGCAAAATAACACGATGCAAAGCTGCTGCAGGTTGCGTTGTCTTGTTCCGAGTGCATTGCAAACACCTCCGCATCTTTTTCTTTTGCAAAAATTGCCTCCAGCGAATCAAAATACGGGCATATTTCCCACAATTTTTCTGTAATTGTACAATTTTTAATACAGTATTAAAGAAAAACTAATCATTTAATTAATCATACCTTGGATTGAAAAGTGACACTCTTCATCTTCTAATCCTGCACCAGTAGAGTTGCGCCATTCGTTGGCCTCCTCATACTTCCTGCGCATATGGCGAATCTTTCCTTTTATCATCGTCCAATTCGCATCGATTTGAAGCTCTGCCAGCATCTTCTTGTAAAACGCCTGCGCTGTGGGTTTCTGTCAAACAAACGCAATATTTATAGACCTAACAGTTCCATAAGTACTTACACATCTTACCTCAAAACCTCTATGCTCCAATAAATAATTAACAATTTGCTCAACATCCTCGCTTGTCTATTTTTTTTGGTGCTTTGGCATCCTGGCGCTTTTTGGTGTTGCTTCAGCCACTTTAAATCATTAACAATTAATTCTCTTAATTTAGTACATTGAATACACAATACTTACTCTTTTATTTATTGATGATTGTTTAAATAAAATTATAACGTGTTATTTATTTAATTTGCCACTAAAATGCACAACCTTTTATTTGCTTTGAATTTTTTGTTTAATTTTATTTTCCCGCTCTTTTTTTTCCACGAGTACTAAGTAACTCGTTGTTTTTCATACTACGAATTGACTAAAAAAATGCAAATGCGTTAGTGCTGAAAAAGCAGCGAATTACCATATTGTGCAACACTTTCTGCTCAACTCAACAGCAAAAAGTAGACTTGGGTCTGGGTTGAGCACTTGAGCAGTTGGGAGTTGAAACGCAGGGTTGTATTTCGCCATACATTTTGTTTTTGTAAAAGCGCTCAACTGCTCAAGTGCTCACAAAGCGTGAATACCCTAAATATTTTATGAACTATTATAATGGGGCAGTAAAAATGTGGATTAAGATTCTTTTTAATCAGTTCGTTCATATCGTCTCTTTTATTTTGTAAAATAAAAATGTTTTTTAAGAATGAAATTTGTTGGTAGTGTTTTATTTTTAATGAACAGTGACCTCCTTGAATTGATTTTCATTGTATGAAGTTTTATAAAAAACTGAATTTGGTAGTCTGTATTAATACTTCTTATGGTCTTGCTTCCTTTAATAAAGGTTTTCATTGTATTTGCTTGAATATAATGGCTCTCAATATTTGTCATTTTATCTATGAATTGTTTAACACCAGCTTTTAATTTTGGATCAATTATTTTATGTTTACCATGCTTGCCTTTTCGATCAGGTTGTAATACCTGATTGGAAATTTCCCACGTTTATCTCTCACAGTTCTAATCGGACAATTGTTTGTATTAAAGGGGTTTTTAAAAAACTATTTACATACACGAACAATATTATCGCCCTTTTTCGAAAAAATATGCATTATTTTGTGGGCGAGATTTGTTTCTGCCAATACGCTCTCAACCACAACTAATACAACTAGCAAAAAATTGTCGTTGTTTCTCAATATCTCTAAGTTCCCAATATGAGGCGAATATGAGTTTTCTTTCTTCCTCGGCACATACAGATTTCATTTGTCTCGCGAGTTTAAGTTTTTTGCTTGGTGTGTGAGATTCATATTGTTTTCCACTGTTCCTTAATTTTTTAGTAATGTTCTTCTTCCATTTTTAGGATCTTTAGCTCTTTTCCAGCTTTTTCCATTGAACTTAGAAAAATTAAAGATGCACTTGTCGCATTAAAGGCAGACGTGCCAGAAGTTGACGTGTGGGGTTGCAAGTCATTTAAAATAGGTTGCGGTGAAATAACCAAATCTTTTGATAGTGGTTCGTTGCTGTCATCAGAATTACATTTGACCATTCTGGATAGTACGTGCCATCAATCGGCACACTCTTCCGAAAGGGATAATGACCCTAATAAATTAGACGGCGAATTTGAGTCTGCCATTTCAAAACGACCCAAAAACAATCCCAATATTCTCTATGTGCTGGAGTATTGTTTCCACACATTTACAATTTTTTATCAACAATACCGTCATATTTTGAGTTACAACTTACTATTTTGAGTTTCCATATATGATTTGACACATTGGCACTTAATGCAAAACTTGTGACGAAGCTTCTAAGCTTCGCCACAATCAATTAGTTGTAATTATTATTAGATATAAGGCTTTCATATTTCTTAGGTATAAGTTCAATTTATGGATTTTTGGTTATTTATATTTATATTAGATATAAGGTTTTCACATTTCTTAGGTATAAGTTGGATTCATGGATTTTTGGTTTACAGTTATAAGTTTGGTATTAAGTTAAGTGTTGAACATTATAAAGGGCTAAATATCGATATTAAGGAGATCGCTAAAACATCACCACGTCGGACTGCCAACCCAGGCTGCTGATAGCCGGCTATCGGCAATAGCGATAGACGGATATCGGCAGAATGTGGTATAAGCCGGCGTGGGCGAGAAAAAACTGAACACGAGAAGAGAGTTTGGAGACGGCAAAGCACACGGACGTGCAGCGGAGTGACACATAGTTAAACGAAGACAAAGGAAAAGGTTAGGGTGAAATCGAAATCGTTAGTTTACGGTTGTGGGGGTTGAGAAAGAAGAGCTAAACTAAATAAAAGTATAAAGTGAATCGAATCAGCAAGTGTTTTAATACGTCAAATATTTGGCGCCGTGTGCAAGACGCGCGTGGGAAGCAGAACGCCGTTGTGTACGTGAGTGTGCTAGTGCTTTTCACCATTCTCCCCTTTCATGCCGCGTGCGTGTACGAAACCAAGCAGGCCTCGCCTCTCTGGTGGTATATGTACGCTGGACCAGTTGTAGGTACGAGTGGGCTTCGCCCGCCACCACAACTTCCCCACCCCCTCGAGCACGGCTATGGTCGCCAGAGCCTCGCTCAGCGACGTAGTCCACAAAGATCTTGCTGTCGGTTAATCGTGCTGAGAGCACGCCAGCCACAGCTACACACACACAAGCTGCACTAAATGAGGAGTAAAAGGTACGTATGTATGAATGCAGGTACGGCGAGGACGGCAGACTACAAATAAGTTGTTAGTCGACCCTGGTGTAGGCAGAGTTATACCCCAGCACCAGAACTTCCTTACAAACTCTTACTCCCTACCAGTGGGTGTTTGAGTATCAATTTAGAAATTAGTCTCTAAATTGTGTCCGTAAATTGAAGAAGCTATCACCAGATACCGAAAAGAGTATTGTTTACCTGACTAAAAGTGGCTGTTCGACACGCACTATTGCTGAGAAGCTGCAAGTTAGTCAGTCAGTGGTGGTCAAGGTGCAAAAAAAATAAATGTATGTTCCGAAAGCGTGTTGAATTGTAGCCGTCGCCTCCTAACAGACTCTGACGCTCGACTTATGATGTCCAAAATGAGGTAAGATAAGCTTTTAACATCAAAAGAGGCTTCTACTGAAATAAATAAAAACGTGAGTCGATGGACAGCTAGACGAGCACTGGGTAGAATTGGATATATCGCATCTGTGAAAAAAATAAACCAGCTCTATCCGAGAAAATTTTAAGGTTCGGTTGAAATTCGCAAGGGCACAAAAACTGGACTGTAGAAGACTGGAAACGTGTTATCTGGTCGGGCGAATCCAAGTTTAACCGTTTCCAGTCGGATGGGAAGCATTATTGTTGGCGTAGGCCTGGCGACAAGCTTCAAAGACATCATGTAAAGCAAACCGTAAAGCATGAATGAGGAAATATAATGGCTTGGGGGTGCTTTGCATGATGGCACGTTGGACCGTTGCACAAAATTGACGGAATAATGCGAAAAGAAGATTATTTACATATATTGGAAACTAATCTTCCCAATTTTCTGGACAAGTGTGCGAACCCGGAAGGAAAATCACTTTTCAACAAGACGGGGATCCGAAGCACACTGCAAAAATTGTTATGGAATGGTTGGGTAACCAAAATTTTAAGTTGATGGAGTGGCCAGCTCAAAGTCCCGACCTTAATCCGATTGAGAACCTGTGGTCAATCGTGAAGCGACGGCAGTACCAATCAGCCCCATCCAGTCGTGTCGAGCTGGAAGTGGAATAAAATACCGAAAGGAAATTGGTTGAGAGTATGCCAAACCGAATAAAAAATGTTATAAACAATAAGGGTCTTTGGACAAAATATTAATTCAGTATTCAGTGTTTGATTTTTTCATAAAAGGTGCAAAACTGAACACATGCCTTTTGTTTTTGTTTTTGATTTTTCACTATTTCATTGATTATTATATTTATTATTTTACTTTTTACTTTTTTTTGTTACAAATTAAATACATATTTCAGAAAAAAAAGTTTTTTTCATTAACTTCATCCGTTTAGGTTTTATGAGCGCTCAAACATGAAAATGTTGAGTGTGGAATCACTTTTGCTCCCCACTATATGTATATTTTCAGTGTACTATTTCATGTTTGCTTGTTCAGTGGCCTTATGGTTGTAAATGCAATTGGAAGAGAAGAGAGCTTTATGCTGTCTTGCATTTAGCTTTTATACGATTGGTCCTATGGGAACTATATGATATTGTCAACCGATTTTACTCAAAGGTGAAGTACTTTCGAGTGCCAAATTTGATTACGATATCTTCATAAATAAAATATATGTATATAGAAACATTTAACAGTTAAAGGTTAAAAGTATCTCCACATTAATAAACTTTTTTCAAAGAACTATAGTCACCAAAACCAGTGTGTAGGCTAATCCAGATTAAAATATTAAATATTATCTATAGCTGGCAGCTGATCAGCTGGCAAGTTGCACTTTTTAAGCAAACCGCCACATGTAAGTAACTATTAGATGATTTTATTGCATTTATCTTTAATTGTTTATTTTTACATAAGCAAAAAAGGAAGCGCTCCTTTTTGAACTATTTTGAGGATTCAATAAAAGTGGCCAGATCCGCTATCGGTAGATTTGCCGGACTGCCCTGATCTCAAAGAAGGGTTAACCCAGAAGCTGGGTGCGTTTTCTAAGAAGTGCCGGGCAGTCACATAGCAGGTGTTGGATAATTTCTGTTTCCTCTTTATCTTCCTAGCGGCGACAGAAGTCGTGATGGCATGCATCCTCTCAGCCATTAGCTCTATGGTGCAGTTCCCCGTTAGAACTCCTACAATCAACCTGGTCCTGTTCTTGTGAAATCGCAGTAGTTTAGATGTTCGCTTTGGATTGTTCCTCGGCCAGAATGCTCAAGTGCTGTGTCCAGGCACAGTGTCGCATTCTCTTTCCGCCCGAGCACTGACTGCCTGCTCAATTTCCGATTTAACGTCTTGAAAGGGTCTTTTTATATCCGCAACAGTAAAGACAACTGGCAGTGCTAATCCTCCTCATTACCAGGTGCACGGCAATGCCACGTCACACAACAGAGGGTACAGTGGATATGGTTTAGTGTTTTTATCGTATTGGATGACATAGAATAGTTGACAAGAATTAATATGTTTCTTCCAAAGTGTTTACAAGTCCTACTGCTTGGGTGACTTCGTATATCTCGTCCTGGAAAACGTTAAGCTAGTCGGGAAGACGGAATGAAAGTTTCGTCGAAAGCTCTTTAGAGGAGACGTCCGCTCCTGCCATCATAGATCACTAGCTCGCTCCCCTTTAAGGGAGTTTCGTGCTTCCAATTTTCTCTCTCCGAAAAAACCGCGACAAACTTGTCGTTTCATTTCTGAAATGACAAGCAGCAGTCACTATCCTCGGTCCAATGAGTATGCTTAACTCAGGTAGGACACTGCTACGACCCGAAGTAAATGACGTAAAAAGACTCAGTGCTTGGAGTCTCGCTGCGCTTCTGGCTGGTGCCCAATTCAGGAAGGTGATCACTGGATCCAGGTTCAGAATAGCATCCAGGGCTACCTGTTGTGTGGACCGCAATGATCCAGTAATGCCCAGGTAGACTACCCTTTGTACCCTCTGAAGGTTGTTAAGGTGGGATTTGGTATTAGCCGCCTTCCACTAGACATAGGTTAAGATAGTTTTGACGACTGCTATGTATAACCAATAAATGATACACGATTGTGAAGGTGTAATAACCACCCAACGCTCTCTTCATCCTTTTTTCCGAGTTTCTCGTCCTGTTGTGCCAATTTTAGACGTCACTGATTGTGGGTAGAAGTTTACCCGTTACCATGAGAACCACGTCATCTGCATATACCATGACACTGCATCCTGTTTGTTTAAAAGCAAGGCAGAGGTCATTAAGGACCTAATTCCACAAAAGCGGAGATATGACACCACCTTGTGGGGTGCCTCTTGTAACTTTCTTTCTTACAGCCCTCGCACAAAGTGCAGACTTGATCACCCGGCTGCTGAGCTGCTTAGCCACTAGACGACCATCGGTTGGGAGCTCGAGAAAGGCTGCCAAAGCTTCTGATGCAGTGACTTGTCAATGCTCATTACCACCGTGTGAAGTGCGGTGTCAACGGACCTACCCTTGAGATACGCGTGTTGTGAACTACCGAACATACGTGGAGTTAGCTTCCTCCTGAGGTGTAGATCCAAAAGCCGTTCTATTGTTTCCAGTAGAGACGAGGATAGACTGATGGGTCTGAACTCTTTTGGCGAATCGTAGTTAATCTTCCCAGACTTGGGAATGAAAGCCATCCTCACCTCCCTCCAGCTTCCTGGGGTATATTCTGTAAGGAGAGGTACCCAAACGCTGCTTATGGCAGAGCAAACACCAATACATATGAAAGAAAAACTTTTACTTATCTAAAGCAAACCTGTTAATCTCAGAGAGCGAAGAAACGCGTGAAATTGTTTTCGTAATTTGCATTGGCATATGGAAAGATCCTGGCATGTGTACGCGCATTGCTTGCCTATGCCAAAACAAAATGAGCTAGATGAGCAATGGGCCTGGGCACCTCTGCTGTAAGGAGACAGATCTGTAAGATGTAAGATGTTTTTGCTTTGTTGAACTTTCCTTTCTTATCTCGCTTAGCTCTGTTGTCGTGGTGGATTGCGATCAAACTTTGCGATTACAATTTAGCTCTGGATGATTTGGCAGAATTTGAGAAACGCTTTACAAAGCACATCTGTAAGCACTTTGTGGCAATTTTCAAGTGTACCATGTTGCATCAGCTCCCCTTCCGATGGGTCGGGTAGTTTGTAGCTGACTGTTCTTGAAAATTTAACCCAGTTCGCACTTTTTGTATTTCGGAAAGGAGTCAGCTTATCCCCGCGCCCTTTGATATCGAAACGTATCGTATAGTGGTCCGAAAAAGAACACTGAGTGTATTATTAATGTATAGGGCGCTATTGTTGTGCGGATGGTGGGGTGGTTACGCACAATAAGGTGTGCGCTTAGCAGAAGTCCGAGCAATGCCGTGCTGCCCCAAATGGACTGGTAAACATTGGCGTCGCAGCCCAGGATTAAATCGTTGCCTTCCTTACTTAGCTGGAGCCTTACTAAGAGCTTTGGCTTCCTTCGATGTGGAAGGGAGTTCCTTCCCTATCAAGGCAGCCGTCGCTCCTTCTGGGTCCCCTTGCTACGACTTCTTCGCTGACATATTTTGTTCTATTGCCTACATATACATTGCGTCACTAAAGTGTGAAAGTAAACAAAGAGGCACAGCTGGCCGTTGAAAAAAGGAACTCTCATGACCCAAGCAGGCCCGAAAAACCTGCTCAACTGAGAAAACAGCATGTAAACGCGAACGGCCTGCTACGCCTCTTTATTTAGTTCCATACTCCTTTCTAGAACATTACTTTTCCAAGATCAGCTCAGTTGGAATCTACAACACTTTACTTTTAAATCGCTCGATTTTGCTTTGTTTATACACACGAATTTAATAGCCAAATTTGTAATAAAGATGGCGTACGTTAAAGTCGGGCGCAGACGACGTTGGGATACCCTGTACCACCACATTGCAATTAAGTCCGACATATTGCTTAAGACCTCCAAAATATATTTTATTCGGCAAATTTGGTTAGTCAACCGATTTTGATCCAATTTGGTACACAGATTGGAAACTATAAAAACTTCTTAATGCCAAATTTGGTTACAATATCTTCACGATCAAACGAAACACAACGAATTTTGTCAAAAAAATGTTTTTTTTTGACCGGTCCTATGGGAGCTATATGATATAGTCAACCGATTTTTATAAAATTTGGTAATGCCAAATTTGGTTTCAACATCTTCACAATCAAACGAAACACAACGAATTTAGTACAAGAAACGTTTTTTTTTACCGAAATTTGGTTGCTCTTGCTCTTACCATCTCTGAGATCTAGGCGTTCATACGGACAGACAGACAGACGGACATCGGTATATCGACTTCTCTTGTCACCCCCTTAGTTAACTTTGGGGGGTCTCCGACGTCTCCTTCTGTATGTTACATACATTTTCGGCTTGCACAACCATAATATACCCTTTGTACCATACGGTACAGGGTATAAAAACGCATGATTGCTAAAATTTATGAAAATTTATTGATATTAAATTTAACTGATATTAAATTGAATTTGAAAAAACAAGTAAAATTTAACTGTCCAGGGAAGTCAAAATTGTGGTTTCTTGTGATCGGTTTTTCGTGGTCGACGTACTACAAATGAATTGTTACGGAAAATATTGAAAAAATATATCCGAAAATGGCAGAAAAATTCACTAAAAACGATTCAAATTGGTTTCAATGAAAATTCCACCCAATAAAACAGTCATATTAATGTAAGATTGTTTCTTATAAGAAGGTTTATTCATATAGTATTATAAGTAAGATCTTTAGTTTATGTGAGCAACTGACAACTTCTTATATTCGGCCCTCCTGATCATCCTCATCTGACCCAAATGACAAAAGCTCTTCGTTTTTTACTATGAACCTCCACAACTCCATATTGTCACAGCTAGTTGTATTAATATTTAGGCCTTCGACGTTTGCTGCTTTCAGGACGTCATACCATCCGATTCGCTTAATTTTACAACTTTATACGGACCCAGATATTCGCTAACCAGCTTCCGACCTGCCACAAATTGCGTCCTCTTAATATAAGGATTTTCGCTCGCTACAGAATAAGTTTTCTTCACTTTCAAGCATGTTTGGCAATTTGAAGCTTGTGAGAGTTTCTCCTAAGCGCAAAATGGCAAACCTACCAGTAACCGAACCAATTTTTATAAATTCTAACCTAACAGGGCTGGACTCGCCTACAACTTGCCGTCCGACGCAGCTTATTTCTTTCGCAACACCTATCACAGTTTCTACAGCCGTTGCTGGTGATACGGCTAATGCTGTTGCTGTCGGCATTGGTGCCAGTTTGACTGTAGATACCGCAGCTTCTATTGTTTCTGTCGAGTTTGCCACTACGGACTGCGCCACTAACAGACTGACTGATGCGCCATCCTCTGACATCGTTTTAAGGGGAGTCCGTACTTCCGCCGCCCCATCAACTACGGACCCATCGGATTCATTAGTTGGAGTGGCACCTAAAAGGTCTATCTTCGTCTCTAGACTAATGCCATCGGCTACTGAAAATTGTATTAACCAATTCGTTTGCGAGAAGCTTAATATATCTCCAAACGAAATTGAAGTATTTAAGTTCAATTTTAAGTATAAACGCGATATCTCTTCGTTTAAGATTAGTGTCCCTGATTGTCTCTTTTCCGCTATACTTAATCCTTCATTCTGGCCTACTAATTCCATAGTGCATGAGTTTATTAAAAAACCTGTAGTTGACACAGTTTCAAAAAACTAAATTCTATACTTACCATTCAAAAGCAGAATGTTCGTGGTCTTCTCTCCAAACTTAGTAGACTTTACACTAATAGCATAGAATTTGATTCTGATGTGATTGCTTTCTCTGAAACCTGGCTTAATGCATCTATCTATGATTTTAAAATTTTTGTTAACTCCTATATAACCTATAGGCTTGACCGCTCTCCGAGTCGTGGTGGTGGCGTTCTTATTGGTGTAAAAGTTGCCCTAGAATCTCATTTACAATCTCTAAATTTTCCTATTGGCATTGAGTTCATTGCGGTAAAAGTGTTTTTTAATAATTCCTTTATCTATTTTACTTGTCCCTACATACCCCCCTGCCCTGACTCCATTAAAGCATCCTTTTCTCCTGGGCCCGATGCAATTCTTTGTTGCGTCCTAAAGCATTGTGCTCGCTCTCTTTCTATGCTTTTATCTGTTCTTTTCCGTACTTCATTAAAATGCTCTTGTCTTCCGGCCATCTGGAATGAATCCTTCATTATCCCTATTCATAAAAAAGGTTCCAGGTCCAACATTGAGAACTACCGTGGTATTGCCAAGCTTTCATCAATTCCAAAATTTTTTGAAAGGATTGTCACCTTACAATTGCAACACTACTGTCATTCTTTAATGTCGGATTCCAAAAATGGGTTTGTAAAACGTAGGTCCACTTCTACTAGCCTTTTAGAACTTTCATCACTTGTTAATCTTGGTACTTCTTCTTTTTAACTTATTTTTAAATGCTCAAGTAATCTCATCTTCTCGTATTTCTTATGTATGCGGATGATGTTAAACTCTATATGTCCTACTCTGATAATAATAAGCACTTACTTCTTCAGCACGGTTTTGATGAGATGCAATCTTGGTGCAATATCAATCAACTCTTTCTCAACAAGACAAAATGTAACGTTATGACATTTTATCGTTCTTCTCCTTATTTGGCTACTTACTCTTTAGAATCTTCTACCTTAGAACGCATCGAGAGTGTATCCGACCTTGGTGTTTTGTTTGATCATAACCTTAGATTTAATAATCATATTTCGCACTGTGGGCCCAGATTTTCATATTTTCGCCAAAACCCTGTCATTTCCATAATTATTTTTTTAGAGTGATTAAATTTATACACGTGTTCCTAAATGATTGAACTATTTTCCTGGGAAGTTTGAACCTCCTCCGACCAAAATTGGAAAAATTTAAAAAGACCAAACAATTTTTTTAACTTAATTAAAAAAAAAAAACGATAATTGGAATTGGACCATATTTCACACAGAGGTAGACATAAGCTCCTCATACATTGAAAAAATAACCTATACCCAAAATATTGAATGGTTTTGGAGTTATAGACCCAAATAATTTCAGCTTTCCAAGCAAATTGCAGAAAGACGACATCACCTTTCCATCTGGCTTTTAACTGTTATAATCTTTTTTTGCATGCTTTTTAATAAAAAAAAAAAAAATTTCAAAAATCTATATTTAATTTTTACGTTTTTTCGTCAAAATTGATCATTTTTACATTTTTTGATTTGCATCATTGTAAGAGTGCTATACAACTTTCCAATCGTACATTTTTTGTACAATTTAGTACAACCTTTGAAAAAATTGTTATTAAAGCATACTTTTAGGCAGCTAAGAAATTAAAAAAATAGTAAAATTTCCTGGGGGTTAATTTTTAAAATTCAAATTAATTAAATGCAGGTTTTTTTTCTGAAAATGTTAAAAATAAAAATAAAATACAAAATGTCAACTTTGATTGCCAATAACTTAAACATTTTTTTCTGCACAGGATACCTTAATGTGTGTAAAATAATATTAAATTGCCGTTTTGTCGAAGTTTTGATTTTCATCAGGAGGTCTTTTGGCCAAAATCCGGCCACGTGGGCCCATGTGCATCGAGACAGAGCCAGAAGTGTTCTTGCTTTTATTAAGCGTTGGTCTAAAGAATTTAACGTCCCTTCACAACCAAACTTCTTTATGTTTCTCTCGTCCGTCCTATTTTGGAATATTGTTCCTGCCTTTGCAGCCCTCAATACCACCTTTATCAGATCATGATTGAGTCCGTACAAAAGCAATTTCTCCTTTTTGCACTTCGTGGCTTAAACAGGGACCCAAGTATCCGACTGCCGCCATATTCTGATAGACTTCGCCTTATAAAGTTGCCTTCCTTAAATCATCGTAGAACATGCCACGGCGTGTTATTCTTGCATAAGCAACGCTTATGCGCTCTTATCGATTCAACGTACTTCTTAGCAAGGTCTTTTCTAAATAAATTATAGTTTTCTTTATAATATAAGGTCAACTGTACTTAGTTGTATTCCTCTAGGGTGACTTGAGAAGTCGATATACCCATGTCCGCCTGTCCGTCTTTTTGTCCGTATGAACGCCTAGATCTCAGAGATGGTAAAAAGTAGAGCAACCACACTTTCAGATTAGATCCCTTATTATTTCATAGGAGGCAAGTTATTATTATTATTATCAGCGGTGGGCACGAAAAATAAGGGAAAGAGCACTTTTTGCGTGTGCGTCTAGCTGGCGCCACTTGCAAGAAATAACGGAAAGAGCACTCGGAGCAAAAAGAGCCAAGGCGTGCCCACCCCCCACAAGCCGCGCGAGGTGAGGTCATTTACCAATTTCGATGGCAGTTCAACTGCAAGTCTCAGGGATCTTATCTTTTTTTTTTTTTTTTTTTTTTTATTTAGTAGTATGAAGTATGAATTTGTATTATAATTGATTATTTAAAATTATTAAGTAACAAATTGTCTCACTATATTGCATGTTTTTAAAATAGCTGCTTTTTGTAGGTTGTAGTGAAGATTAGTGTGTAGGTTTATTTCAGTAAGATTAGATAATAAAGATTTGTGAATTACTCTGTTGCGGAAATTATGATAGGGATTATTTTTAAATTTTTTTGTTTCCATATTCTTTTAATTTCCTCAGCTAGTAGGCAGTATTTATTAAGTTTATCTAAGTATTTCTTGTCTATATTGTTGTCACATGGTACACTGATTTCAACAAGGTGTGCAGTTTTTTTGTTTATTTTATTTAGGAGTGTTATATCAGGTCTATTGTTTGTTGTTGTTTTGTCGGTGAGAATTGTTGTGTCCCAGTAGAGTTTGTGTGTTTGGTTTTCGAGAATTTTATCAGGTTGATATTTATAGTATGGAATTGTATTTGATATTAAATGTAGTTTATGGGCTAGTTGTTGATGAATTATTTTGGCTAGGTTATTATGTCTTTCAGTGTAGTCGGTACCAGCAATCACTTGGCATCCAGATGTGTGTGTCTGGTGTGTTGAAGGTTAAGTCTTGCAAGTTTAATAGAGTGTACTGTAGATCAGCTTTGGTTATTGATTTGTGTAGATTTGATGGATGGTGGTAGAAATATTGTCTTAGATTAGTGATTTGTTTATTATGTAAGTTGTGTATGTCAATCATTCCTCGTCCTCCTTCAAATCGTGGTAAAGTCATTCTCTCGATGCATGAGTTTGGGTGTAGTTTCCTGTTTATTGTAAGTAGTTTTCTTGTAACTATTTCAATATTATTAAGATCTGTCACTGACCACTTAATTATTCCAAATGAGTATGTTAATATTGGTATAGCATATGGGTTTATTGCTTTGAAGAGGTTTTTGGAGTTGAGGTAGGTTTTCAGTAGCAATTTAATTCTTTTTCGATATAGTGATGTTAATTCTTAACTATTGTGTGGTCGATCTTAGTGCTTCGTTGAAAGCCCAAGTACTTGTAGGTTTCGTTTTGGTCCATACTTTCAAGCATTTCACCATCCAGCGTCCTATTTTCTGTTGTTTCCTTCCCCTTTCCTCTTTCGATGTGTTGTGTTTTGCACATTTTTATTCCGAATTCCATATGTATATCTGTATTCTGCAAAACCAAAGAGAACTTGATAAATCTCCTTGGAATATGCCTCTGTTTATTTTAATTTCGTCTGTTTGTACGTTATTTTTTGGTTTTAGGAGGTTAATCGTTGTTTTCCAGTTTTCAGTAAGATGTTTAAAGAGGCTTATAAATTTTGGATGTATTTTATAGATTATAGACGGAATCGAACGCTTTTATATAGTCTATATAGCAGGTGGGGAGGTTTCTGTTTTTTAATGTGGCTTGTCTTGTTATTACTGTGTCTATAATTATTTGTTCTTTACATCCTTGGCTATGTTTTGTGCATCCTTTTTGTTCATTTGTGATGATATTTTGTTGTGTTAGGTGGTAGCAAAGAATATAGAACTAGTTCTATATTCTTTGGTGGTAGTCTATTTTGTTACTGATAGTAGCGGTGATTATTTTATATAGAGTTGCTAGGCATGTGATGGGTCTATAGGGTTTTCGATGATTTGGTTTATTGCTCGTGTGATATGTGAGTGTATTGTGGTTAGTTTTTTGTACCAGAAGTTGTGTATATTGTCTAATCCTGGGCATTTCCAGTTATGGGTTTTTTTTATTGTTTCTTTTGTTTCCTGCAACGTTATTACGTAATCTTGTTGGATTTCTATATGGGTTTGGCTAATTCTTCTTGCTGTAGCCATTTCGCATGCGGGTTGTGTTCGACTGCTTTGCTCCATATATCCAGTATTGCGTGATTTCTGTTTTAGAGGGGGGCGTAATATCTGTTGCTGTTAATTTTTTATAAAATGGTTTTTCATTAGTCTGAAATGTTTTATTGTCTTGTTGTCTTTGGTATGATTCCTTGTAACGTTTTCGCCTCGCTGCGTATACTTTGAGTTTTTGCTTCTTTACGTATGTTAGTTCTTGTATGGGTACCTCGTGTAATGCTTGGAGTGTGGTTATGTGTCTCAGAAGCTTTTTTGTTCTATTGCCATTCATATATTGTGTCAGCCTGCCCAACCCTTTTCGAAGAGTATTTATTTTGCCTTCAATTCTTATCATCCACTTTGGCCTTTTGGATTGGCGAGGCTGATTGGTGTTTTGCGCATTTTGATTATTGAGTGCCAGTGTTGTTTGAGCTATTGCGTATACTGTAAGATGTAAGTCTGAGATCGTTGTTTGTTCATTGATTAGTGCTGGAAGAATTTGTTTATTTATTATGTCTTGATTAGAATAGATTTGTTTATTTTTAATTTTGGAAATAGGGGCGTTTGTTTGGATCTATTCCTTCCCATTGAGCTATGTTTGCGGTTATTTGTTCCATAGATGTTCTAGTAATGTGTTGGCTGTTATACAGTTTGCCGCATTTGTTTGATGAGTTGTAGGTTGTAATTCGTTTGTGTTATTTTGGATTTTATTAGATTGTGGAGTACTTGCGGCACCCATATTCGATTGGATCGTTTCAGGTGCTGGGTCTACTAGAGAGGTATTGACGTTATCTAAGTTATTGAGTGCTATAGCTATTTCGGATTTGGTGTGTTCTAATTGCATGGCTGTTAGTAGATTATTTGTTAAAATTGTTCTTTTTTGATCTCCTAGACGTTGTAGGGAAAGATGGGAGTATTGCGGATACATTGCGGTAAATAATTTGTGAAGCTCTTCTCTGTATCCTATTTGGATATTTTCTAATTTAGTTGCTTTGTAGTAACATCGCATGAGATTTATATTCATATCATTTGTCCATCTCATGCGTTGTCGAGGGAGTCCGGCTCTTGTGGTTATCGGTTGTCCCGATAAAACGTTTTGAGCTTGTTGGGGGTTATTTATCCGGTCGGCATCATGATCGGGCTGTACATTCCCGCGCCGTACCCGATCGTATCGGCGCTCGTCCGAGGCTTGGCTTCTTAGTACAGGAACCGTGATTCTCGTCAGTGAGGTGGTTGGCCTGCTACTGACGGTTGACTAGGGACCGCAGGCTTGTCAACACCCGTTATCTCATAGAGATGCCCTTGCGAGTAAGTTGGTTTAAGCCAGGTATTCGCATACACCGTTTTCTTCGACGAAAACGAAATCCCATACATTAACAACGAAAAAATTTCGTTGCTGCGTGAAGATTCTTATTGAGCCAGCTGGGCCTGGTACACCTATACTCCATTCCTCCCTGGTTGGAATATGGGTTTTGAAACTGGTTTTGAAGTGTTCCTGCGGAATGCAGTAGTCTGTGCTCACGGGAATAGGTGGATTTCCCATGAGAATCTTTGTGTGACCAAAGTCATGGTCATTCCATTTTTTCGCCACTCTCATGCGTAAGGCTGATAGAACGGCTTGTTGTTTACCCACCTTGTCCAAAGGCAGGAGATTCAGAATAGCATCTAGTGCCTCATTTGGGGTTGAGCGTAGAGCTCCGCTGATGGTCAGCTCTGCGGTCCGTTGAACCTTACTCAGCTGATTTAGGTTGGCCATCTTATCTAGAGTTGGCCACCAAACCGAGACTCCATACATGAGTATTGGTCTGAAAATGGCAGTATATAGCCAGTGGACTATATTTGGAGACATGCCCCATTTAAGTCGGATGGCTTTCTTACATGTATATAGGGCGATCGTAGCCTTTTTCCTACGATCTTCCGTATTCAGGTTCGAGTCTAGTTTGCTGTCTAGGACTAAACCGAGGTATCTTGCTGATTCATTGAATGGCAAGGTTATACTATTGAGCTTGGGATTAATAAGAGCAGAACATTGTACTTCCTGGTAAAGAGCATAAGCTTTGTTTTGTCAGGATTGACTCCCAATCCGCTGGCTGTGGCCCATTCTGAGAGCGTAAGGAGGGCGTTAGTTATACGCTCACAGAGAGTTTGCGGGTATTTACCCGAGAAAGCAACTGCTACATCATCGGCGTACGCAGTTATATTGCTTCCGCCGCCCTCCAGGATGCGTAGGAGGCCGTTTATGGCGACGTTCCAAAGGAAGGGGGACAGGACTCCGCCTTGGGGCCTACCCCTGCTTACGTATCTTTCGATACTAGAAGTGCCGAGAGAGGCTTGAATAATTCTGCATTTAAGCATCTGCTCAATAAGGCTGACTAGCCGAGATTCCACCTTAAGTTCATTCAGTGAGTATGTGATGGTCTTAGGTGTGACATTATTAAGAGCGCCCTCAATATCTAAGAAGGCCACTAGTGAAAATTCATTGTAACGAAGTGATTTCGCGATTCCCGAGATCACTGAATGTAGAGCCGTGGAGCTGCCTTTTTTGTATGCATGCTGTGAGTCCGACATTTGGGATTGAGGAATAGTGTTCCTCAAATGGAGGCCCAATAGTCTTTCCATCGTTTTAAGAAGAAACGATGAAAGGCTTATGGGCCGGAAGTCATTTGGAAGAGTGTGAGTGGCCTTCCCTGCCTAAGGAATATAGACTACTCTAGATCTAAGCCAAACTTTCGGGATGATCCCTGTGGTCAAAGTTCTGGTGAAAATATCCGTCAACCATCGTATGACAGATTTCCCCCCATGTTGTAGCTGCGCTGGGATAATATTGTCTGGTCCCGTCGATTTGAATGGTTTAAAACTGTGAATGGCCCATTCAACCTTATCGTGGGTGAACAGGTTTGTGGAGATACAAGTTGTACCTGGAAAGGGGCTGATCTCCGCTGGCTTGGCGATAGAGCAGCCCCGAAAGTGTGTATTGGTTAGTAATTTTAGCGATTCCTCGCTAGAAGTGGTCCAATTCCCATTGGATCCACCGAATTTGGTCCTCTTGGAGGATTCGGAGGGAGAATTCTACCCATAATCTCTGTAAAGAGCCCCCAGTTCGTGGACCGGGGATTCCTATAACTCCCTATAGAGGGTGGGGTTAGGGATATCAACGTCTCAATATACCGATGGTCCAAGGAGGAATGGTCGTTAAGGACCTTCCAGCTTTGGACCCTATGGTAAAGAGGGCTAGATGCCAAGGTAATGTCTAGGACTTCTTTCCTATTCTTTATAATAAAGGTGGGGTCTTTACCTCTATTGCATATTAGCATATTTGTGGACAGGATGTAGTCAGAAATAACTCACACCGTGCATTTATATTAGTGCTTCCCCACTGAGTGTGATGTGCGTTGGCGTCGCAGCCTATAATCAGGTCAATGTGATTGTACTCACTGTCCTTTATAAGGCTTCGAGCCACTTGCGGTTTGGGATCACTCTGCTCATAAGCCATGTAGCAGGAGCTTACCCTTAGATTGCCGGATGGCAGTTCCAGGCTTGCAGCGGTGTTGTCACCATCGCTGTAATTTGAGAGCAAAAACATATGCAAATGCTTTTTTGCTAGAATGCAGGTACAAGCTTTACCTGAGTGCTGAGTTGCTATCTGGCCTTTGCTGAGCCACGGTTCCTGGATGAGGACGATATCGACTTCGCCTAGGCTTAGGCGAAGCAACAGGGCAGCCGAAGCTGATGTGGAGTGATGGAGATTAATTTGAAGAAGTCTTATCGACACAGTGGTCCTGAAACATCATTAAATGCCTTTCAAATGGATCCAAAATTAGTTTGCAGGATTTGTTTGTAAATCGTTCGTAGCATCGAAATCCGAAAGAATCAAAATCCTAGCTGCTCCCTTTCTCGGGAAATCGATATTTATATGTTTCGACGTGAATCCACAATTTACTTTGTACTTTTTATTGGTATTCATCAAATAAATATAATAAGGACTTATAAAAGCTGTTCTTATATTTGGATTTGATTTTCGTCCGCTAGATGTCGCACAATCGTAAGAGAACTAATCTGCAACAGACTTAGTCCCCCCACTTTATATACCAGGGCGATAATGCCACATTATCATTGAATTTTGCGATTCAGTTTGTTGCAAAATGAGTCACGGAGGAAAGTGTTCTCCCCATGAGAACAGACAAAAAGTATGTGGACCGTGTGGTAAAAAAATTGTTTTCGAGAAAGTCGATCAAAGGAAATTTTTAATAAATGAAAAAATGGAGGGTCTGAAAAAAAAAATTCATACTCAAAGAGTACGATATAAGTGATGATAAATATCCACTGAGCATTTGTAGAACATGTTATCTCAATTTTATTGATGCTGAAAAGGGAGTTTTCAAACGACCTTCTCAAAAATTCCGAATTATGAAGACGTGAAAATACCAAAAAATACTTGTTCGTTTGAAGGTACGTGTAATTGTTATTTTTGTTTAACGGGGGTATTCAACATCGATACCATACCATACCTTATTCAGAAATTCAATCAGTAGACGTTCTTCAGATTTGTAACCATGTTTCCAAGAAACTGGGAGATGTATAAAACATGTATGCAAAAACTCTACATAAAATGTGCTAAAAATTATCCACCAACTCTCGGAACAATCTCAAGAACAAATCGCTTCTGCTATTATAAAAAAAAGTGGATAATGAACCTGGTAGCAGTAGGCAGCTTGATTGATTTAACTTTGTCTTACAGAGGTCGGAAATCAATAGTCCTTGTTAGCCCCCATGAAAAAAAATGCTTCTTTCAGAAAAGAGAGTTTGGATCAATTTCGAGTTAACTCTTCAATGTCAGCGATTTAAATGAAAAAAATGACAAATTTTATCAGAAGTAACGTTGGAAGAATGTCAATTCCAGTAAATTATCGACAACATAAGTAAAAAGATGGCGTACGTTAAAGTCGAGTGCAGACGACTTTGGGATACCCTGTACCACCACATTGCAATTAAGTCCGACACATTGCTTAAAACCTCCAAAAGATATTTTATTCGGCAAATTTGGTTACGATATTTTCATAAAAAAAAAGAAATCAGTCGAATTTTGCACCAAACAATTTTTTTGACCGATCGGTCCTATGGGGACTATATGATATAGTCAACCGATTTTTATCAAATTTAGTACACTGATTGGGAACTATAAAAAACTCCCGACAGCCAAATGTGGTTCCGATATCTCCAAAACCAAACGAAACACAACGAATTTTGTAAAAAAAGCGTTTTTTTGACCGATTGTTCCTATGGGAGCTATATGATATAGCCAACCGATTTTGATCAAACTTGTTGCAGTGCTTGGGTACTCTAAAAAACTTTCTTAATGCCAAATTTGCTAACAATATCTTTACAAACAAACGAAACGCAACGAATTTTGTAGAAAAAACGATTTTTTGACCGATTGGTCCTATGGGAGCTATATGATATAGTCAACCGATTTTGATCAAATTTGTAACAGTGCTTGGGAACTTCGAAAAAACTTCTCTTATTTGGTTGATATTTTCAAAACCAAACGAAACAAACAATTTTGTAAAAACATTTTTATTTTTTTTTCTCTTGCCGTAATTCATTTTCGGCTTGCACAAACACGATATACCCTTTGTAAAACCAAACGGTATAAAAACAAAAGTCAAGTGACATTTATAAAATAGGAGAAATCAACTTGATTGTTCTTCTGTCTTCTAAAACAGCCGGCCGTACAGAGCAGAGAACTCTCCAACAATCATCGATCAACAAAGTTACAAGGAAATGCTATTAAAGTCATGGCTGATGGAGGCCAAGTGTTTTCAAGATTAGTTTGAAAATGATGCCCGATAACTATACGTTACGTCATATTATGAATTGGATAGAGTGATTCAGCAGCTAGTAACTGACACAGACTCTCTAAAACCACGTTACTCTGATGGTGGTAGCGCTAGTAAGACAAGTAAGCTTTCTAGTGTGCATAAATTGATATTGTATTGTATTGATAGTACCTCAGATTAAGGAATCTTATGATAATGTAAAACTGTTGTTTGACTTGACAAAAATAAACAATATTTCAATTAATTTTGTTTTTGATTTACTTTATTTACCTATTGGATTATAGCCTTAGTTTTAAGTAGGCTGATTGCCAATACATTAATAATAATAAAAAAAAAAAAAAAAAAAAAAAAAAAATGACTAAAAAGAAACATTAATATATACATAACAAAACTAAACATTCCAATATTCTTTAATTACTAAAGATTCAACATTATTATTATTGAAGATTTTATATAAATTTACTAAAGGATTCTCCTTGGGAGATCCTGTGGGTGGCACCGTTTTAATCGTCTCATTCGTGCTCTGGAAGACGGTCTTTCTGAATTTAGCAGTCGTGCTAGCAAATTTGGATGAGATCCAAGACGCTCTAAATACTTTTTGGCCTGCAGTTGGATCTCCTATTTTAGGCACCCTCAAATCTTTTTCTATATCCCTAGTACGCATATACCAGGGAGCGCCGCACAAATTGTGCTCCATGGCCTCCAAGGCGAAGTTAACAACTCGATGAAGTTATTCTGGCGTGCCGTGACTTTTTCGAAAACCGAACTGCCATTTAGGTATAGCTTCAGTCACGCTCGTCAACAGTAGAATTCTGTCAAGAATGACCCTCTCCAACATTTTTCCTAGTGATGGTAGCAGACTAATTGGTCGATATGCATCCACATTTGTGGGCTGCTTTTCCGGTTTCGGGATCATGGTGATCAAAGCAGTTTTCCAAGCACGTGGGAAGTATCCCAGTCTTAGAGCAGTGTTAAAAAGTAGGACTATGAATAACAGCGCCTTGGTAGGAAGTAGCTTTAGAGTTCGATTATCTAGAAGGTCCTTGCCCGGTGATTTTTTGGGTTTTAGTTTCCTGACTTGTAGCACCACTTCTTGTAATGTGACTGGACTAGACGGCAGAGACATTTGGAAAGGTTCTTGTTAAGCTGTACTGATCACTCCACGAGTTTCTTCAGAAGTAAGATTGAGTGGCTTAAATCTGTCTGATTGTCAGATTATCTGCAAAAACGTCAGCTTGGCGCTGGCTTGAAAGGCACCAACCTCCTGCTGGATCTCGAATTGGGCTTTTCGGAATTACCTGCCTTTTGTATTTGTTTGTTAGCTTCCACAGAGAGTAATTCGTAGATTCATCAGGACTTACGTTGGCAAGAATTTCGTCTATTCCAGCTTGCCTATGTTTATTGAGTACCTTGTGCAGACGGTTGGCCAATCTTTTATGCATCGCATGCAGTCTTACATCCCCTGTTCTGGCGTATTCTCTTCTGACCCTTCTTTTGAGGCAAAGAAGAGCAGCAGCAGTTGGAGGTAGCTGGACTGGGCGTTGTTCGTTGGGCGTTCGCAGATTTTTGGGGGCAGCACACATAGCTGCTTGTATTATATTTTTCATGAAAACTGAAACCGCATCTTCGACGTCTTCAGAAAAATTTAGCTCAATGTTGATGTTAATGTTTCTGTCTAACTCGGCTTTAAAAGCTTCAACAGAAGAGCCTGGAACGAGCAAGCGTTTCCTTTGAGGCTTGAACATAGGTGAGCGATGAAGTGTCGCCACAATAGGGAGGTGATCCGAGGAGAGATCATACAATGTGTCAATAAAGAGTCTTCTACAATCTATACCATTGACAATAAAGAAATCCAGTGCAGATGGTGTATGCCGAGTATTGTATGGCCACATTATTAACATGATCTTGTATTGCCCCACCATTGGTGATTTGCATTAAAATCACCTCCTCCGATGAATCTGTTTCCCATGGTTAAAAGTAGCCGATCAAAGTCATCTTTTGTCCATGGCTCTTTGGGGGGAAGGTACATAGAAGCTATTTTAACTTGACCACTAGATGAAGCCACAGTCACAGCAGCAGCTTGGATGTGCATTAGCTGCATGGGTTCGTTCGGCGTATGAATAATGTTCGACTTAATAAGAATTCCAGCACCACCTTTTGAGGTATTTCTGGGGTGATTAGCAAAATGTACATTAAAACCAGGAATATAAATTTTCTGTCTAGGCCTTAATGAGTTTCGGTTACTAGCATAATATCTATATTGTTGGCACTTAAGAAGAGTCTAAGCTCATCACTGCTTTTGACTAGACCACGTGCGTTCCACAATCCGAATTTTAGGCCCGAAATATTCATTTTGGAATTAACCTTTGAACCAGCTCCCGAAAAGCTTTATTTGCATCCATCGTTTCTTGGATGAGTCGAATCATTTGATCCATCCTAAAATTAATATCTTGTAAGGCTTTTTCAAGCTGATTAAACCTCTGGGCAAATTCCTGATTTTCTGCAGGCTTATTCAAGGGGGTGTAAATTGGTTTTGAAGACAATGGAGTAAAATTAAGTTTGGCCATATCCGCGTAAGAAAAGCCATTTTTAACAACCGCCTCTGAAATAAACTGTGGCCGGGAATTTTCTCGATTTGTATTTTTGTTGTTATTCGAGAGACCGTCTTTTGGAAGCCTAGGTGCCGGTTTGAGCTTTTTAATCAAATTAATTCTTACTTTACATCCACTATAGCTGGAGATATGGTCATCACCGCAGTTTGCACATACGCTGCGCTCGCTCATACGAAGCTGACATAGCATGGATTTAGTGTCGTGGTCGCCTGAACACTTTCCACATACTGGCATTTTAAGGCAGTAGTTTTTGGTGTGCCCATAATCTTGGCACTTAAAACACTACACCAAATCTTTATTTCGGTTCGCCTTTTCAACAGTAACCCTGTGTCTACCGATGTTGGTTAATTTCAGCGGTTCTTTAATATTTGGAGTATGTTTAAGGTTGACGTAAAACATGTTTTGCCTCGTTTTGGCATTGTTTACCTATTCACCATCTTCCTCGTTAATTGAAATATTACGCCAATCTCTCTTTCGCGGGCAGTAAATATTCAACACTTCGAAACCTCTTTCTGAAAAGCTGCGTTCAATTAGCTCTTTCGGTACATTAGGATGTATATCTTTTAAAATTATTTTAAAGGGGTTGCTTTCCCTCAGCTGGTGGGACCAAAACTCACAATTTCGCTCAGAAAGGAGTTTTGTCACAGCTCTAAACGCTTCACCATTGCTCGCGTAAATACGGGTAACTCCAAATTTCGAGGTACGAATGTCGCATTCATTATCTCGAGTGACTGCATTAAGCGCTTCTTCCAGTTGATCCAAATTATCGATACGAGGCACACAGATTGCCGGAGGCTTAGGGCAAGCTGCCTTTTCGGGTTGCATGGCATTGGGATGAGGAACCTCTGAAGTGTCAATGGAATCTTCATATTCGCCCATCTCCATAACCGCTTCAGTTTCTTTAGCTAATGCTGCAAAACGATTATTCTGAAGTGTCGCTGCAGCATTGCTGACATTAGGGCGCCTATGATTAATATTTACTGGTGTAGGCTTAGCTTTAGCTATAGTTTTTGTCGCCTTCACTTCCCTTTTCTGCTTTCTGCGAACAGAAACCAGAGGCAATTGGAAGGGGCACGAGTCCTTTACTGAAGCCTCATTAATAGGCTTGACCTTTGATACAGAGGCTGCAAACGAGCATATACTAGCCGTTGTTGCGCTTGAAGTTGTGTAAGTTAAAAAAGAGCTTACAGTAGACGACGTGCAAGTTGTCGTCGTAGTTGTCGCCTGTGCACTGACTGAAGACAGCTGAAAATCCCTTAAGAGTTGAGTACGAAGTTCCGAAGAACATTGACCAGCTATCAGTTTCATCTTCTCTAAGTCAGCCAGCTTTTTACTCTTCTGGGAATAGGGCAATGGATCCAAATCCATTTTTGAGCAATCAGCAAATCAAATTGAATGATACAAAGATAAGAAAACGAGATTCTCTTTCCCCTCGTTGCGACTGCGCGCAGTCCGAGGGGTATAGTCTTGCCCTATAGTGAGAGCACGCACTAACCGTTTAGTTCGATTTTGAAATACAGTGTGTACACGAAAAGAGAGTACATACATGCACAATGTGTACACACACGGTATTTATGTACACACGCGGACAGTGTGTACACACAACACTAGGAGAAAATAAAAAGTGCCAGCGGAGTCTTAATAAATTTGCACTGTCACTGCACAACTTTTAGTATTGTTTTTTGTGTTTTAATTGTTAAAACTTATTGACCCACATAAATATTGGTGTTCGGGAATGAAATAGATTATGCCACTAATGTGGACTTGTCCATAAATTAAGATTTTTGTAAAATTTAACTTTTCACAACCGAAGAAAAATTTCTCATGAAGTTATATTTTAGAAACAGAAGAGCCGACACGATTAAAGACATACGGAGATTTGAGAGCAGACTATGACAAATTCGTTCTTTTGGGTAAAAAAAAAACTTGAGTAATCAATGCCATAGTACTGTTAATTCGCCTTTGTTCAATGATTTGATGATAGATATGTCTTGCACAAATGTATCATTCCTGAACTTCCAATACTGCAAGGATTTGTTAATCATTTGTTTTTAGGAGGATTAGTACCGGTACTTAGACGAGAAAAAGCTTGATTATGGCCAAAGAATTTAAAACTTTTTCCGACAAATTATCATGGTGAAGCTTTTGTAGTTAAAGCCTTCCGAAAACTATTACCAAGCTGATAAACTGCAAAATCCCCAGATATATAATACAGTTGGGCTCTTTACCATCTTGCCATACATAGCTGCTTTTAAAGCAACGAACAAAATTGTCAATTGTCGTTTTACCTCAGGTAAAGTTCAATCTTCATTACGTCAACACATATGTGAATTACATAATCAGCCATGCTCCGGAAACCGACAAATCCAAACCGAACAAATTTGTTCGGATTCGGTTTTGCATGCTCCGGAATCCGAATTTTTTGTCGATAATTTCCTTTTTTATTTTCGATACATTTGTATATTTCCCTCGTTTTTATCGATAAATTCACATATGTTGTGGTGTAACCAGCTGACTGCCTTTTGTTAAAAATTGTAAACATTGCAAAAATTTCATTTATTTTCTCAATTGCTTGTTTCAAAGCTAAAAGAAGACGTAAAGAATCCTGTCCTACTCGGTGCTTTTGTGTTCTCCCCTGCAATAAATATATTTTGTATTCATTTGATTAAATATGTAATTACATTGTGTTTGTTGGCGCCAAATGTTTTTTGTTTGATACAAAACAGCTGACATGGCCGCCGCAGTTTTGCACCTTTTTATTTGTATATGTTGTTACATTTATTTTTCATTAAAATATTGCTAGTTCTTTCTTATGTTGAATTTTAAATAAAATAATACAAAAATATTGCTTAAGCAACAATATTTATTGAAATTAAACACGACTTAGTTATTTTTGCTAAAAGGGAAATTTTCTTTGTGTAACGCGGCAACCCTGTCGCACTTATCGGCCTTGTGTGCATGTTTCATACACACATGCGCAAACAAAACGATAATTCGTTTTGGCTTGTGTATGCTATTTTTGGGTTGTGTCAGGAAAAAAATTATTAAAAATAGTTAGCAGCTAATATGCAAATTAAAGTTAGCATAAATAGAATCTAAGAATATCAAGGCATATATAAAAAATGACTTCAATATAAAATGCGTGCTTTTTTAATCCTATTTTGGCGATTCGTTTTAATTCCACATGCAACCTACCGTTCGGTTTCAACGCACATGAAAAATTCGGTTTGGTGGAAATGGGAGCACCAAACATTCGGTTTCAAAACGAATCCGAATGAAACATGCGGATTCGGTTTCCGGAGCACGGCTGTATATCCCGAGAAAGGGAGCAGCTAGGATTTTGATTCTTTCGGATTTCGATGCTACGAACGATTTACAAACATATCCTGCAAACTAATTTTGGATCCATTTTAAAGGCACTTAATGATGTTTCAGGACCACTGTGTCGACATCTCCAAGATTAACCTCCACACCGTGTTATTCGCCTCATCCTCGTCTGTTTCCTCGAGGATGGAGTCATCGTCTGTATGACCTAGTTTAGAGAGTTCCCTGGCGAGCTCCGATGACTCCGAGGCGTACCCCTCTAGGATATCTTCCCCCTCGCTCATCTCTTCAATGATGGGTTCAGGGTCTTCGAGCTGTGGTTCGGGTGCGGTTTGCTTGCCGCCCGTGGTGTCAGTACGGAAGACCCGAATCACAGCCTTTTTGTAGCCATACCTTACGGTGCCTTCTTCGGCTTTGCTGAGACCCAAGCTCTGGCTCTACGTCTGAAAGGGACATCCTTCCAATCCACAGCCACTAGCTTGGCTCCTGGGTATACCTCAGCGAGGGCTGCGATGGCTTTTTTGTATGCCTCCGCCGAGCGGCTATCGTCACATGCGATTGTTTTCACAGTGCCGAGATGCCAGCCGGCGTCGCTACAGAGAGGTGGGGGGCCTCCATTACTCTCCATTTCATCAAGGAAGCGATCCTGCAGCTCATTTTCCACTCCTGCCCACAGGCTTCGAGGGATAAGACCATCCTTGTTGCCCTTGTCTAGGACACCTAGGAGGATCTTATCCTTATCCAGAGTTCGCAAAGAAATACTGAGACCCCCTCAGCCATTCATCTATCGGCCTTTGCTGTTCCACCTTAGATTGGGGTAATTTTATAGAGTTTTCTACTCTCGCCCGAACTACAATTAGTCAGCACCCGTGGCAGAGACATGACCTTATCATGGGCCTGCTTCCAGCCGCCCTCGCGTGGAGAGTGTAGTCGCACTTCCAGAAGTGTATCACAATTACGGCGCGTACCCTGGTCTTGGATTACACGTGAATCCCCTTGTGATACCAACTGGCTGACGGCCGAGACGCCCCCCAAGTTACCTAAAATATAAAAATGCAAATAAATGTGTGACAACTTACATTTTTGAAGTCATTTTGGAATGCATTGAAAAAAAATTTGTCTATTCACTGTGTGTCCGAAAACCTTTTCTGATTATGAAAGTCCATTGAATTTCAGTTCCAACACAAATTTTCCTTGATTTTTTGTGTTCGTTTGATTACTTTGAGCGCAATCAAAAATAATGTTTTTGATTTTCCGATTTCTTTAAAAACAATTTTTATATTTTGTCACACGCACTGCGTTTTGCCATCGAAGACAGATGGAATTTTGGTATTTTCATTGCTGGAACATCAAAACCGACCAGGTGTGCCAACTTACAAGCCGTGTCAGCTTACAAGCCTTTCCCTTACAATAAAGAAACCAATTGACCATATTATGAATAATCGAAAGTGGCGATCCTCCATCACCATCACCTGATTCGTGGAAAGTGAGAATAAAACTAGCAGCTGTATAAAATGGTGAAAGTACAAGACCACAAAGAATGGACACTGAAAATCATAAGAGCACGCAATATTTAGAGCGATTCTGCTCGGATGTTAGAACTGGTTATGGAGCTAGTGCCGAAACTAGGACAATGCATCAAATGTAGAAGAGATGGTAAAAATAACAATAAAAAACTGTGGATGCAACAGGAAACTTGTCTAAAATATCAGTGAGAATACAAAAAGATACTTGCGACAGCAATACACACAAATGTGTGAAGCCACCAAAAAGTGTTGTCAGAGAGTACAAAATAGACAGAGGCGAAAATTCTCTCCGAGTTCGAAACTCGAAAAAGATTCTGCGTGACTTGGGCTCGGAAACACAATGCAAAGCAAAAACAAACGAAATTCGAAATTGCTTGATATTGCTTTGCTTTGCTCGAACACAACACAGCACAGATCCTTGCTTTTGGTTTGGTCGAACCGAACCTAAGTGAACTCAAAAACGTCACAACACATCTCGATCGAACGCTTGCTTTTGCTTAGTATATATTAATAATATTTTATATATCAATAAACAAATCCTGTATGAAAATGGAATTAAAATTTTATTTTATATAAATAAAAAGGAGCATTATTATTATTATTATTTTATTTTATTTTTTTTTATATAATTATAAAGTAGTAGTTAATTCTAAGTTATAAAAAGTTTGTAGTCAGAGCAACGTAGGCCTTCAGGCTGTCATTACAAATTATTGTCACTTTATTGTTTTAAGCTTAATAAAAAAAAAAATAATTTGTAAAACAAAAACATTTTTAATGTTATTTAATGAACTTGTAATTTTTTAATTTAAAAGGAACATTCATATAAAAGCAATGCCGTTCTTAACTCAATGCATCATGAACATCAACACAAACGCAGCCAGAACCAATGCTTGCTTATGCTTAGTTATTGTTGTTCACTGTAGCTTTTGTTTGTATACGCATATTTGCAACTGTAACACAATAGTGGCTATGGATTAGAGGAATGCGAGTTTTTCTCCCAATCCAATGGAACAGAGATCAATTCCTCCAAGGATATTTTTAATTAATTTTTATGCATGTTCTGATATTTTTTTAAATTTTCACAATTTTGGGTTATCCTGTCAGGAAAAAGTTGTTTTTTTGCAGTTAATTTTATTTATTTATTTAATAAAGATTTAGAAGGTTTACAAAAACTTTTTCAGTACTATTTTGTGGTTTTGCTCTGCTCAAACAAAAAATATTGCTGTCTACGTCTGCATTTGATCGCGCTACCAACATTTTGACTCAAAAAATTTTTAAGCAGGGTGGAAAATTTTTTCATTGAAAAGGTGGTACGCAAGAGTGCCTAGGCATGTGTCGTGTCAAATGTCAATCGTATTACATTGACATTATTATAAATATAATTTCAAAAAGATATATTAAATAATAAAATAACTATAAGAGCTAGAGTACTAGCAACAGTGGCCTTATAACTTGCAGTTAAGTAATGACAACGCACGTGACCAAAAGTCTGTTTTTTTTGTTTCGGCTAAAAATTTCTTGCCTTGTGTGCGCAAAGCAATTTATAACATCAAATACTAGTTTAAAAAAACAGCATAATGGATAGCTAAATTCTCTTCTTCAGTATTTTTTTTGCCTCTTATGCATGCATTTGTAAGTGTAAATGCAAACAGCTAAATAGAAAAGTGTCATAGCAGCCAAATATTAAAAAAGGGTATGAATTCTCTATTCTTAAACAAATAATTTTACAAATTTGACTGTCAGCTGTAATTTGATGTACATAGCCGACAGGCAACAACGAAGCTTAGAGCCGAGTTCAATTTTTAATGAAAACAGAATTGTCCCACTGTGAACTATTTTTTAGATTAAATTCCTTAGTTTACGCACGATCTGCTCAGCCCGCACAACATGAAGTGATTTGCGTTTTGCGTTACACTTCTTAAAAGGAGTTTAATAATGTCTTCGGGCTGCCGGCCTTGGCTAACAAGCGCTGAACTGAATTTGCTCGAGTATGCAAATCAAATGTATTTCTGTACCATCATTTTTGACTTATTTCTTCTCTATTTAAAATAAGTATGCAATTTATTTTTTGTGACATCTAAAAAAGAGGAACAACTCCAATCATTTTAACATAGATCAGTTTTCCAGGGAAAACATTAATGTAAATATGTAAACATATCTAGATTATTTTTTTTAATTTAGCTTTTTATTATAAAATAAAGTTAATTATGTAAACTGATTTGATGCAACAATGTTAAAAAAAATTTAGAACGTTCGAAAAATGTTTTCAGTACTATTATGTGTAAAATCTGATCAAACAAAAATCATAATAAAGTTGGTAAAATATTTTTCAGGTTAAATAACAAGATGCCTGGCATTCGACAAATACAATCAAACGTGATTAAAAGCAAAACGTATTTGAGCTCGAGCTAGCAACATGGCCTGTATAATCGATTTAAAATGTCAACGCTTTACTGATTAAAAGTCATGCTTCGCTATTGCTTGGATTGTTATTTACTACAGAAAACATAGAGATTGAGCTGGAAAAAGATACTTAGTAGCAACTATCATCAGATTGTTTAGGACCCTAATTAAGTCTTAAACAGAGTTTTCAAGCGGCATGTTGCCCTTTCCCGCCTAAAAGTGGTTGGTGTGATTTGCATTTTGCATTAATATTTTTTTTTTTACTATTAAAGTTAGATTCATGTTTTTGTAATCAAAAATCATTGGCAGTAAAATCTAGCATTTTTCAAATAAAACTTAAATCAAGGTGATTGATTAATTGGTTCAAGCACAATGATTATGGCTTCTTTTTATTTATTTTGCAGTCAGGGTCTAGGCGTTACATTCTAGATTTATATAAAATACTTATCATAACCTAGGGTAGGGATTGAACTAAAATGTTCCTAGGTCTGTGCATAAACATCAAAACAAAAGCAGCAAGAAGCCGAGCCCAAGTTTACACAAAAACGTCACAACAAACGCCAATGCTTGTCTTTTTGGTTCGATCGAGCCCAAGTCCATTCAGAAACAACACAACACAGACCGAACCAATGTTTGCTTTTGCTTAGTTATTGTTGTTCACTGAAGCTTTTGCTTGTATATGCATATTTGCACATGTAACACCGAAGCGGCCATGGGTTAGTTGAATTTGTGATTGACTCCCAATCCAGTGAAACCAAGTTCGATTCTCATGTGGGATATTATTTTGTTCTTTCCTTTTAGAAATTATTTTTTTATTGTCAAGAAAAAATGAGTCTTTTATCACTTTTCTACAATTAATAGTTTTACAGGAATCGAACAAATAAGCCCATTGCAAACGCCACTTTTGTTCTACGCCGCCTATATGCGTCATTCGTGACACCAAAGCAAACAGCCGCCGGCAAAATATCGGCTCCTTTGCTTTGTGAGATTGTAGGTGATTGGAGTCAAAATTTAATTTGGCGTCGTAAAAAACTAATCTAAAACAAGCCTATTAAGTAACAATACTTTCAGTTATGAAAGCAAAATAATATTTAGCCACATTGTATTATTTCCTTTTTTTATATACATATAACTATTTGCCTTGGGTAGTTTTTACCTTAAAATTATTTTAAGATATCCTGATTTAATTAAAAATAATAAGGTTAATAATAGAAGGCATCTTTTTATTTATTAAGTAGTCAGGGTCAAGGAGATACATAATAGTTTTTATAATTAAACGCTTATCATAACCTAGGGGAGCGATTGAACTAAAATGTTTCTATTTCTAAGTCCATGCATAAACATCAAAGCAAACGCAGCCAGAGCCAATGCTGCATATCGCTTTGCTTTGACCGAGCCCAAGTCCACGCAGAAACGTCACAACAAACGCCAATGCTTGCCTTTTTGGTTTGATCGAGCCTAAGTCCACGCAACACAGCACAACACAAAACGAGCCAAAGCTTGCCTTTGCTTTTGCTTTTACCGAGCCCAAGTCACGCAGAAACGTCACAACACAACGCAGACAGAACCAATGTTCATATCGTTGCTTTGCTTTTGCCGAGCCCAAGTCAATGCAGAAACATCAACATAAAGCACATTTTGTGTTTGATTTTGGTTTTGCGCAAACCGAGCCCAAGTCCACGCATAATCTTTCAACGGGAAAAAAAGCTCGGAGAGAATTTTCGCCTCTGTCTATTTGGTACTCTCTGGTGTTGTAGACGCGACAAAAGAATATGGGTAAATGATAAGGCCACAATAGATGAGTCAGCCGCAGTCTGTCAGTGGTGATCTGAGAAAGCTCCATTCAATTACAAGAAAATTGGCTGACACTAGTTATAGCGGGGAGAAACCCGTCAAAGATTTAGATGGAAATTTCCCCAAAAAACAGACCATGCGGTTGGCCGAACACTTTAAAGAAGTGCTTAATAATCCATCGGAAACAACCCCCGAATGCGTCAATGTAAATCCCCCAACTAAGGCTGAGGTCACAGAGGCAATAAAAAAACTAAAGAATAATAAAGCTCCAGGTGCAGACAACAAATGCGCAGAACTATTAAAATGCGATGTTTCACTTTCTGTTGATATATGGTAGCCAATTATGAAAAAGATTTGGGAGTCAGAAGCTATACCTGACAGCTGGGATGAAGCGCTACTCGTGAAAATACCCAAAAAAGGATATACAACCGGTTGTAACAATATAAGGGGAATAACCTTATTGACGATCCCAAGCAAAATCTTTGCAGCGATTATACAAAATAGAATTTCTACCGTAGCAGAGCTTTAAGTGTGTGAGGAGGTGTGTGTGAGGAGGCAACGGTGAAAGCGCGCCTACTCTCGCCAAGCAGTTCAAGCAGTTTAGCTATTGCCCTATTGGCAAGTTCGGAACAATGTTAAGATATAACTATAATTATTGTTTTGTAGGTAGGTACGGCGGACTCTTCTTTTCTATTAGGATATATAGATAGATAAGCAGAGTGCCGTTTAGGATTTATTAGTATACGTTTACGGATCGACAGCCAAATCGAGACAGTCTGAGAAAGTTATAGTGAGGCAATGCAACTAGTGAGAAAGTAGTAAAATCAGTGCCGCAGACTTAAAGGCGTTTCGGGTAACAAAATAGAGAATTGTCGCAAGGGACGAATATAAGGGTTTATTTAATTAGTAGCGCACCGGGTGCGACCGCGTCGGAGTTGATACGTTTTCGTGAACGAGCCACACCAAGTTTTGCTACCAGGATTTAAGAATCTAGGTGAGCGTATCGCCGCAAAGGGCAGTATATATATTAATTTAAATTGTTTATATTGTTAGATATAAGTATAACTTTGTTTTGTCAAAATATTGTTTTGCTAAAGATATTATTTTGTACACCATAGAGAGCGTGTGGGCTCGACTTAAGTGTACTGTGATAATAGACCGCAAAAAGGCGGATAATATAATATATTTTTAAAGCTTAAAGCAAATTGAGTTTTGTTTAAAATATCGAAAGTCTCAGCAAATATAAATTTTGTTGTGACATTTACCCTGGGGATAGCTCAGCCGTTGTTCCGGACAAAGCCGGAGGTCATTACAAGTGATACCAGTGGCATCCAATGGGTTTTATTTGAATATCTACAGCACTTAGAGTTCGCCGAGTAAACTAAGCATCATATGGCGATCCAGTGAGCTCACTAGGCAGACCATATTGGGAATCCTTAATTCAAATGTGAAATCTGTCCTGTACTTTGGCTGTGAAACATGGAAGCACTCATGAAACATAGAGAAAAACGTGCAAGTATTTATCAACAAATGAACAAACAAAATATCGAATGAACAACTGCTAAATCAAACACATCAAAAAGCAGCACAAATTGAAATGAAAACGAAAAAGTGGAAGTGGATAGACCACAAACTCAGACAACTGAGAAATTAAATAGCCAGACAAGCTTTAACATGGAATCCGCAAGGTAGTAGAAGACCTGGTGCACCAGCGAAAACTTGGCGAAGAACTGTCGAGAGTAAATCTGGACCTACCGGTCGTTTTGGTGCTGTATTACATATATAGTAATCCGATTTTTCGTTATATTTGGAACCCTGCTTTGGAACTCCAAGCCAATTTCCAACACCAAAAATCGGACTTATTAAAAGAATTACACTACTTTACGGCAAAATGTATCCTCAACATGTTTTACTCGTTCCCGTAGTAAAACGGCACGCTAAGTCCGAAAATACAGTCTACATTTTTCTCCGATTTTGATAAAATACCACTCATTTTTTTTGTAATCGATCAAACTTTACGAGTCATGAAAAAAACAGTATGAAAATATTTTTAAAAATTTTTATATTTACGTTCGAAATATAATTTTTTCAAAAATTTCCTAAAAATTACGAAAAATTTCATATGAATGCATAAATAGCGTCCAAGCCGTAAATTAGACAAAAATATGTTCCAAGTATAATGGATGGGTAATTCAATTACACTAGTTTACAAATTTAAGGGTCATCGAGTGAACCTTCATAAAAAAGTGTTTTTTAGGGTAATTTGAGGTCGAGAAACAGGAAATTGCCACCCTTTTTTTTTTTTCTTAAGCCCCGTTTTCGAGATATTTTCGAAAAACATGTTTTTGGGCACTTATTTCAGTTATTTTTCATCATCTCGTGAACAAAATTTTGCATAATAAATATGCTCAACGAAGCCGAATGCATGGTATGCAATCGGGTGATAGCAAAAAAGGCAAAATATAATATTGAGAGGCATTACCAAATTCATAAAGAATTACATGTGGTTGTTGGAGTTGACCGACTAAAACTTTTCAAAAAATTGCAACTTTCATATGAGTCAAAGAATAAAAATATTTGTAATATTATAACTCAGCAGTCCAAGGAGTCCAACTCCTCAGAAACTGAACAATTAAAAGCTTCTTTTGCTGTAAGCTTAGCTTTGGCAAAAAGAGGTCGTCCATATGATGATGGAATTTTTTTCAAGGACTCGTGCTTAGAGGTATTGAGCATTTTAGGGCAAAAAGGGGAGGATGCTGCTAATTTTATTAGAAACATTCCGTTGTCGCGTTGGACAATATACCGCAGGACAGAACAAATTAGTAAATACCTCTTTTGGGAAACTAAAAAAAGAATTGATATTTGTCAATATTTTTAAATTTGCTTAGATGAAAGTGTTGACATAAATGACATAAGCCAAATGATTTTATGTGTGAAAACTATAGACGAGGGTTTTAATACGTTCGAAGAGTTTTATAAGTTACATTCCTTTCAGGGACACGTAAATGGAAAATTAATTTTCGAGGCATTTTCTGAACATATACTTTCATTAGAAGCAATCGAAAAATTGTCTTCAATTTGTACTGATGGTGCAGCCACAATGGTGGGAAAAGATGAAGGTTTTGTTGGACATTTAAACTGAAGTGGTATTAATGTACCAACATTTCACTGTTTGCTAAAATTTTTCAGCTCGTAGATGCAATGAACGTGTCTATTAAAATTATAAATAGAATAAGGAGAGGTCACAATGCGCTAACGCATAGAAAATTTAAGGCGTTTCTAGAGGAAATAAAGGCAGATTACGGGGATTTGTGTTTATTTACGGAAGTCAGATGGCTCAGTCGCGGAAGAAGTCTTGAGCGCTTATACAACCTCCGTGAAGAAGTAGTTTCATTCTTAGAAAAAGTTAGCTTGCCTAAAGATCAAGAGCTTTTGCGCGCCTTACAAGACCCTCTATTTTTAATGGATTTAGCTTTCCTAACAGATCTCATATTAATGATTAATGAACTCAATTTACATCTACAAGGTAGAAATAGAAACGTTTCTGATTTACTATCAGCTATTATAGATTTTAAGCGCAAACTCGATATTCTTAAGGAACAACTTAATAATAGAGACCTGTCTAATTTAAAACGAACAGAAGAAATTTACAATATTTATAAAAACAACACACGCATAGAGGAGTAAAGGGCTGCAGTTCATACCTTATCATCTGAAATAGAGGATAGATTTAAAGATTATCAGCAAATAGAATGGCTCATTCAAATTTACAAAAGTCCTTTACAATGTCAAAGTGAAGAAATCCCAATTGATATTCAAGAAGAATTAAATTTAATGCAAAATGATATAATGTTGCCATTAGGAGAGGGTATTGAGTTTTGGAAGAAAGTACCTATTGAAAAATATCCCGTAGCCAAAAAACAAATGCTAAAATTATGTTCTTTATTTTCCACCACATACATTTGTGAAACAAAGTTTTCATCAATAAAATTTATCAAACATGCCATGAGGAAGAGAATAACAGACACTCATTTGGAAGATCTCTTGAGAATTTAATGTTATGAAAAGGACATCGACATAGATGCAATAATCAAATTTGATGCAAATTAAAAATAATGGCTAAGGTTTTTTTTATTTATTTTTTCACTGATTGAATTCATTTAATTTATATATTTATTTATCCACCTTTCAAGTAGTTTTCAAGTCATTTAGTAATTAGTTAAATAATTACATTTAGTTATTCATACATATAACTTTTAGTTATGAAGTTATTTCTTTATATTTATGAACAACCAACCAATTTTCTTTTCCAAACCAGCAAATTTGCTATCTATCAACAGTTTATTTGATATAAATAGAATTTAAATCGGAATAAATAAATCAGTATTTTTAGCTGAACGCTAACTTTTACTTTGCTACTATATAATTTTTTCAGTGCAAATATACCAATAGATCTACAATTTTGGCCGCTCTCTTCTTGCACATCCCTGATTTACAGTTAAGTAAATTGTCAAAATCGGTTTGGTAGAACCAGAAATATTTGCTTTTAAGTAGACACTTTTTTTTAATTTCGAAAAATGGTTTTCTCGAAATCCGTTCCATGCAAAAATTTTTGGACTTTATTTTCGGATTTAGCGTGCCATTTTACTACGGAAACGACTAAAACATGTTTAGGATACCAACATTTTTTAATATTTGAAACGAGTGTTATTTTCTTTATTAATTGAAAGTTTTTTGGATTACCTAAGCACTATACAGGACTTAATTAAAATCGGGTTATTCTGACATCACAGAGCAACGTGCTTGCTTTTTTACTCTCACAGAACTAAAGCGCTCCAGCATTAGTATGCCGTGGCTTTGGTGCTGTGTGGTAGAAATAACAAAATCAGTTTATGTTTAGTTGGCTACAAGACAAGCTTAGCAAATTATGTTTTTTTCCATTCCTCTTTGAAATTTATTCCTTTTTAAAATGAATAATTTGCGTAGCGCGATCCAAGCGGGTTATGTAGATTAACCACTGCTTTAAAACAAGAGCGTGGCAACGCCAAAGAATTGGCTGAGAGAATTTCAGTACCATAGGGCCGTGTCGACCACTGGTATAGGGTATCTCAATGTCTTACGCGCCATTTTTTCCATTTAATTCGTTATAAGAATTGAACCTGGGTAAAATATTTTCATAGCAGGTGAACGACAAACGGTAAAGTAGTAAGTTTTTATCTTTTCTTTTGATAAATAGCATTCAGAGAAAATAAACATTGTATTTATTGAATTGGCCTGAAGGCCTATGTTGCTCTGGCTTTAAAACCACTTTTGTTTCCTAGAATTAATTCTAAGTTAAAATATTAAATAAATAAAATTTATGGAATTGGTAAAAATATTCGAAAAATAGCCATTCAACTTACTGAATTGTGTTATAACTAATACCTCATTTGCTTTTATTACTTAATGAACTTACGATGTACTTTGCTTTCTGACACTTGTTGCAGATGGTGCTCTAGTACATAATCGACTTAAACAATATGCTTTAGATGGGTCAACTTCAATTGACGCAGTAAAAGAATTTCTAAGCTTACATAAAACCATAAACAACATTTCTTTATTTCAATGCACATCGGTATTTCTGAAACAGAAATATATACGGCAAGCAGTTTGGAAGTTTAAAAAACATGCCTGCGTATTCGCAATAAAAAGGTATTTAAACATTTTACTATTACTATTATATTATATATAATGTTCTACTATTATTAAAAGTTAATATGCGTATATAGTAAAATCATTTGGTGATCTTGTTGATGATTTCATTGTGGCCTTTCTTATCTAGTTATTCTTATTTTTTATGTACGTATTTGTTTAAATATTTATTTTAATACACCAACAAATAAACAAACAGTAGGACAATAAGTAACTAGAGATCCGGGGTATTCGAATTACTTTATAGTGTTACACCCTGAACCTGCAATCATCAAATGGGTGTTAAGTAGTGCTGGAGAAACATCTCTGTTAGCCAACATCATATATAGAGATTTTAAACTTCGATCATCAATGTTTTCTCCAGCAGTACTGCAAAGGTATATAGGGTATATTAAGTTTGTGACACCAGGAAATGTGAGTGACATAGAGAAAGAGAAGTCGCGACGTAAAGCTAAAAATCAAAACTGAATTACGCCACGCTTTATTCTACGCTGACAAGGGAAAAGGTAAAATAATTACATTGATAGATTGATAATAAACTTCTTGCTTTATGTCTAGGTGTCAGACACAGATGCGATGTACTTATTCAAATATTAATGGTTTATTGGACAGCGTTTATCCTATTTCGTGTGGTTCAAGACTAAAGATTTTACCAAATTAAATCTTAATAAAATTGATCCCAATAGAAAGATAATGAAAATATCTTGCTGTGGTGTCACATCACTGGCGAATTCAAAGGTGGCATCGAGGATAGCCTCTTTGATCCGAGCCATTTCATCGGAAGTAAGAGTTGCAGCGTTTGAAATAAAACCTAGCTAGATGCCTTTAAATACGCTGCTGTAGGGCATCTTGTTGGACTCTAGTACGTGAGTTTGCTTAGATTTATTTGTCGCCGTATCTGGCGACTTATCGTGAGTTCGGCTTCTCTTCACCAATGTCACAGGAGGTGCCGATCTAAAGGAAGCTAGAGCGTATGATCTGGAGGCCTTTGCAAAGAGCTGCTTGAAGGACTCTCTTCTCCCGAGAAGTAAGCTTCGCAAAGGGAGGATCTGACTCCGGATTGAGTGTGAAGTGTGGCTCCGATACTGGTGCCAGACGAATTCTGCGAGACCAAGCCAACAGTGTCATCCCCGTCAGAAACCTGGAGTTTTTCATCGGAGCTGATGGCCATCACCTCGAGCTGCCGTTGAAAAAACACCGGTCCTTTTGGTTGAAGGTGTACCGGTTGTTCTTGTGGAATAGATTCCGGTGACTGAAATCGAGTTCCTGCTGTATGCCCAGCAGTGCTACTAAGGGGCGTTGTTGGCTGCGGTACTACAGCCGCTACGGTACAGGGAGAGGTCGCCGTGCGAAGTTGTTACACGTTCATCCCCTTGTGATATCTATTGGCTGACGGCTTGCAATCCGTCGATACATATCGTAAAAAATACTTGATTCGACTTGACTAGTGAAAGTTTTGGCGTCTGTCAATGCCCAAAATTCTGTTTGCACCTCGCAATGGCGAGTAATACAGAGGTTGACACATGGCCAACTTCTGCATCTCGTCCTTGTGGTTAATGGGTCATCCTATCAACAACTGGTGGAACAGAAACGGCTTATTTACTACCACTTCGGGAAGGTGAGGCTTAGTCTAAGAGGTGCTGGCGCCAAGGCTGCTGAACCCCTGATGGAAGTAGATACAAACCAGGAAGCGGGAACACAGCTCCCGTAACATCCGTAAAGGTGACTGTCACATCGGTGCCAGCCACTGTGAGGACATCTGTGCCGTCGACTCCCACGGAGTTAGTTGTTGACCCCTCCTTCGATAAGCAAATATGCTGGGCAAGCAAGTCAGACTTTCCGCTCCAAAGCGGATAAACTGCCGAAGGGCGTTAGAGGCAAAGGCTCTCGTCGCACAGTGCCACGGAAGCCGAAAAAGCGTTGCAAAAATCATATTTTCTAAACCAATTGAGATATTTAATGAATTAAATTTTGTTTGAAAGAAAAATGTTCAGGCTTTTAAATACGTATCCATGCATCGTGATACGATACAGCTGCGCAATATTTTGTGGAAGTTGGATTTTGTTGCCTGTGCAACATTAACCCATTGAAGAATATGTAGATATCTTTTTCATATTTTCTAAACCAATTGAGATATTTTAATGAATTAAATTGTAGTTGAAAGAAAAAAATGTTCAAGCTTTGAAATAAGTACTGCGCAATATGTTTTGGAAGTTGGATTTTGTTGCATGTGCAACATTTATCATTGAAAATAGGTGCCTATATATTTATTTGTAAAGCGTGGGAGTCTGTTTCTTTTCCGGATATTTGCTCATTAACAGCTCTGCAGTCTTAGTGGCATATTCACCAAATTTGCTGCTGCTTATTTTAGCCTTGCAGCTCAAAATATTTAAAACAACACCCAATCTTTTGATAATTTCATCATCCACCCCAGTTACTTCTGATGTAATTTTGTTTTCTGCAAAGAATTTTCGGGATGAGTTTTCATCGTTTGTATTACAATATCCGTATTTGGGGCAGTTGACTCTCAGTCCAAGTCCAGTAAAGAAATCGTCTTGGATTTTTTTCTTTCCTGATATTTTATTTTTCTGGTGTGTTGTCTTTAAAAGATTCGTTAACTTGCGGAAAAGTATATGCAAGCAAAAAATTTGGATTTGTATTAATTTTTTCTTTCCTGATATTTTGCTTTTCTTTGTCTGACTTATTTGGCCACAGTATCGGTGACCCACTTCAGGGTGAGGTCATCCTTGCAGCTCAAAATCTTCACGGCGCTGGTAGGCACAGCTCCTGGATCCTCCATCCTTCTGAATAGGGCATCTAGAAACTGCAGCTCCACCACCTTCTTATTTTACCATTGGGGTCACTGCGGTCGATGAGGGAGACGATTTGGTGTCGTCGCGCCACATCATTCGCCGTTTCCCTTTTCGGCAGTGACTTCTTTAAGGGCCTTCTTTGGTCTATAGCGCGGCCGCTTTCTTGCGGGCACATCCGCCTTGTCATAGTCGGCTTGGTGCTGCCTTTTAGATAGCAGCCTCGACCTTGTTGGCGTATTGGCTACTTGTGGCCTTCATCGCCGGCTTGCTCTCGTAGTACTTCCGGCCCTCCTTGATCTTTTGCTCGGCCCAGTCCAGCTTGCTTCTCTCCTGGGGGGTGAGATTTTTGCTGTCACCAAGCCCAGTTCGGATCTTTAGAACGGCCTTGTACTGGGCTTTAGCCTTCAAGCCCTCTTGTATTTGGGGCCATTCCTGCAGGGTGAAGTGGACCCCTTGACTGGGGAGAGCAGGAGCTTTTCCAATTTGGCATCTTGTGAAGTTGTGGCAGTAGCTGTACAACTCTCCTGGCATGCTCCAACCAGTATAGAGGTGTGACCGCTGGCGACACCCAGAGGGGTATTAACCCCACCGTGCCCGCCGGAGGTACCAGTCACGCTTTCCACCGACGTTTTGGCTAACATCCCAGCCCGAGTTGCATCCTTTTAAGACTCCAGCGCGCGGGGGTTTCGGTTGATTTTCTTCTTGGGAACCACCTCTTAGCATTTTATGCCTGCTGCCAGGCACCTCTGGCCATGGCTTCAACGCAGCAGCACCAGACTTGATAATCCGGATACTGCTGTGTTGTTGCCTCAGCTAGACTGTGCACTAGCCCAAGCAGCGAGGGAGGACGATGCCAGACTATGGTACTTGAGCAAATGCACAGTCCATTGCCCATCCGGCACCCTCTTGGGTGCTTGGATTTTCGTCAGCTTTCAATTTGCTTATCCTTACAAAAATAAAAAATAAACAAATCGCGCCATACGAAATAAGTATATGTGCAAAATTCAAAATTTTAAAATTAAAAGTAATTAACTACTTACTTTTTGTTAACATTAATAGTTTATGTGCCTTTCTTTATTGTTAAAAACTTTGTTAATTCACTTTGCCATCGTGGTAACAAGATTTTCCAGCGTTATTCTATCTTTTTTCGCCCACTCTTCAAGCAAAGTCTTTTTAAGTCTGCCAAGGTCTCAAATAGACGACCCTTCCTGTAGACCTTGTTAGAAAGTATTCCCCATAGGTCTTCGACGGGGTTTAAGTCGGGGCTGATAGCCGGCCATTCCATTTATGGTATTTTCTCGACGTGAAAAAGGCTTTTGTCTTGTGTTCCGTATGGACTGGGGCCTTGTCTTGTTGCAAAGTCCAGCTATCTCCATAGTGGTCTCCGGCAAAGTCAATAAGGAAAAGAAGAAGCTCTACATAGATATCTGAATTGGTATTGGTAAGAATAAATCACATTGGAGGCTTCCCCTCATAGCCAAAAGCTGCCCAAATCATTAGCGATCCTTCACCTTGGTTTCGCTTGAAGCATGTATCCCGCGGTTGCCTGACATCTCGTCAATAGTTGTGGCAGTGGTCGGGCCATTCAAGTTAAACTTTTTTCGTCCGAAAAGCTAACATTTCGGAATTCTGCGCCACAAAATTTGTATTTTTCGGCAAAACCAAACGGGCGGTTATATGGCGCTATTGCAACCTGGGAACTTGCTCCCTAGAAGCATATTTAATGTTTTCGTTGTCATTTAAAATTCGGTTAACCCGTCTACTAGATACGGTGAGACCTAAATGACCATGTTTTTCTAAGCAGGACATATTTTTTTTAACCGCCAGAAAAAATTTGCCTTTTACTACGGTCGTCGAAGTTTGAAGGTTTCTATGACGGGTCAATCTAGAAGCGATTTGATTTATTTTCATGTCACTATCAGACATTCCTTTGGCCATGTTCCGCTTCTGAAAGATGCTTGCCTCGTGGCATTTTAAATTGTAAAGTTAAATTTAATGTAATAAATTTGCAAAATGTATTCAAATAAATCTATTTTCTTTTATTATCTCGAAAAATTGTAAAAAAAATCCACGCGCTTGCGATCCTCTCAGTCCAAAACGTAAAATGTCACTGTTTGCACATATACTTATTTCATAAGGCAATGCTATCACGCCACACAAATTTTTAATAACGGTACTATGGATAGTGGTCAAAGAAAAATTTTACAAAGGCATTCTAAAAGTTTATTATAACAGCAGACTTTAGCATACCAACAATACAATTACGAATATAATTAAGGAAGAGACAAATATAAATATTTATGCACATATACTTATTTCTATGAGGTAGATTTAAAGTTGATTATATTTCATTTTTTATATTACTGATAGAAAAATAACCAAACGCTTTAAATTAAATTAATTAATTTATGTTTAAATTAAAATCAGTGGTGAGTGAAGTGGGTGGCTTGCATTTAGAAATACAATGCATCGCGTTAACTTATATATAACAAATTAAAAATGTTATATCACACAAGGGTTAAAAGATAACCACCAAAAATTCCATAAAACGATGTATATTGGAGGTAGGGTTACCAGGTGGACCGAGTGAAAAAAGCGGACAATTCGATTTAACAATTTATTACGGATAATAACTTAGTTACTAATGTGTAGTTGTCTGAATCCCCCAAATTTGTTTTCAACAAATATCGATTTTCTACACGCTGTAAATATCTCTTGAACTCTTTACGTTCGAAGTCTTTGAAATTAAACTGGACCGCAGTGATGACAGAAATTGAAAGACGAAATAAGCTAGACTTGAAAAAAAAGTTGCTAAAATAAGCTAAAAATCAAAATAAATCTGCTAAAAAAAAAGCTAAACAGAACTGCTCCCAAAAACAAAAATGTTTAGTTGTTTTAGTTCTTGAATATTTAATTACTAATGATTTCATCAACATCAGCAGAATCTTCTTCATTACTTAAATATTTTTCGTTTATTGGAATTAATTTTAAATATTTATATGGTACATCATAAGTATGGCAACAATTGCCATATTTGCGAAGCCCGTATATGTGAAATTTAAAACATATTTAAAATAACACTAATTTTTTACCAATTTAAAAAAATTTTGGTATCCTCAACATTTCCGTAGTAAAATGTCATGCTAAAACAGAAAATGCAGTTCAAAAATTTTTTCATGCAACGGATCTCGAGATATTTCGATAAGACCATTTTTCGAAATTACACAAAAAAACGTACCTAAAAAACAATATCTTTGGTTGTACTAAACTGATTTAGATCAATTTTTTTACCATACAGTAGATAATTGAGTAACATTTCGATTATATTTGGAACTTATTTTTTTCAAATTTACGATTTGTTCGTTATTTATCCATTCATATAAAATTTTTCGTAATTTTTAGCACATTTTTAAGAAAAACTCAATTGCGAACGTAAATTTAAAAATTAAAAAAAATTTTCATACTGTGTTTTTATGGCTCATAAAGTTCGATCGATTACAAAAAAATGAGTGGTACACATTTTTGAATTCCGTGTAAACGCTGTTCTTCGATCCTGTCATGACCTTTGCGTTGTTTGTTCCAATTCCAACCATATTCGAAATGTTCATGTTGCCGATTCGATTAGTTTTAATTCTTGGCGCCCATTTATGTTACCAATCGATATTTATCGATGCTCATGCATGTCGATACGTTTTAGATGGGTATCGCGTCAACACGAAGTTGAGTCAGTATCGTTTTGGTTTCCAGCAGCATAGACGGCCAGAATAACACATTTTAAAATTTTTTTATTATCATTTGCTTTAATTAACATTGCCATATTTCATTTGTTTAATAAACATTAAGGCATTTAAAATTCTATTTGGTGTTATCTCATTAATTGCCACACGGGGTGGCAACAGTTCAAGTTAAATCTTGAGAGCTAAATCAACGAGTATAAAATTAGATAGAGTGGAACGACTGGCCGTTTACTCGCTGGTTGCCCCGTTGAGCAATTATTAGGATTTTGCTCGGGTCAGTTAGCAGTTGTATTTTGCATGCGTGCAAAGAGCATGGCAGAAACACCCGAACGCCGTCGTCTGTACTGCTCTTATGCGTTAAGTTGTTGTTGGCTGCTGTGTTGCATATTTTGTTTTGGATCTTCATTCATATTTGTTTTTCGCGCAACTAGTAAAGTGTGCGTATGCATGATTATGCAATCAAGGGACGGGGGGACATGTGAGGGTTTTTGCGTGTATTTGACCGAAAGGCAAATAGTTTTGAGCAGGTAGTAATTTTTTTTGTACGTTGGACAGTTTGTATGCATTTCAAAATTGATTCTTTATTCAAGGGGTCTAACTGGATAAGGTACTGGAAACTGTCCCCAGCGTTTTTTGAAAACTAATGATGAAGTTCGGTCCATAATCTAAAAAAAAAAAATATTTTACAAAATTTCAGATCTTGAACTTAATAGGTTGCGGCTTAATTTAAAAAAAAAAGTGTTTTCGTTTTTTTTTAATTGTGACTAAACTACTGAATATTTTTGAACCAATTGTTTTTTGATTCTAAGTTGCCAATTATTTTTTTTAAGTATGTTCTTTAATTATTTCAATCACCATTTTTTTTTTAAACACGTGTTTTTATACGTTCTTTATTTGATGTTAATATGAATCAAATCGATTCGGTGGAACAATGTTAAAAAAAATAAAACAAACATTTTTTTATGTTTTTTTTTTTTAAATGTATGAAAAATTTGTTTTTTTTTTTTTGTCAAAGATGTTAAAAATGATAATACGTTTTTGTTATATTTAATAGAGTACATACTTCTTGTTAATATGATAAAAAAAAACATTTATTTTGTATGTAAATGTCCAAATATGTATAAACATTGTTCAACAAAAGATTTTTTCTTTGTTAAGAGTATTAAAAAATACAAATTTAATAGTTTAGTTTTTCATTCAAATGTGCCTAAACTCTACTTTGTTTCCATAACTAAATGTATTGTTACTTCACAGTGGTCGGCACGGCCCTATCTCTGGCGCATAGGCTAAGGCGACGTCAACACACGTCATGTGCTATACACAAAACGCATGCATGTGTGTGCTTTTTGTACTGAAATTTTCTCTGCCGTAGTGAGGTATTGCGACGCTGACGTTGCTCGACGTCAACAACAAGAGCCGAAGCCATTGCGTGTCTGTTGCTTAGCAACGTAGAGCAACGTCAGCGTCGCATACGTCACTGCGGCAGAGAAAACTTCAATACATACGCAAAAAAAAAAAGTGAGTGTATTTTGTGCCAACCACTGCTTCAAAGACTTTTAAGTTTATTGTTTTTCGACGGCAAATCAATTTTGACTCCCATCGCCTACAATCACAAAGCAAAGGAACGGATATTTTGCCGGCGGCTTTTTGGTTTGATGCCACGCAAGTAGGCGGCGTAGAAGAAGTTTCGTTTGCAAGCGGCTTATTCGTTCGTTTGCTGGAATACTGTTAATTAAGGAAAGTGATAGAGGACATGAGTCCTAGGAAATGACCTATCCCTCAATAGAGTGCTTGGATATTTTTGCGAAAGTCCTACCGATTTTTCGGTAGGAGCAGATTTTGCGAAAAACACCTTGAACGATCCACTTTTTAAACTTTGAATCAATGACCTTGATTTATGTTGTATTTGATAATTTATTTTACTGCCAATAATTTTTAACTGAAAAACATGAATCTAACTATTTAGCAAAACAATATCATCAAAAACTACAGCAACCACCTGCCGCTTGAAAACTAGGTTTAAGAAATATATTGTCCCAAACAATCTGATGATAGTTGCACCAAATCAGTTTCAGATCTGTACAAGTAACTCCCGATTTTTTTTTTCCAAAATTTAATCAATTATAAAATTTGAACTTTAAAGCGGATCCCAGGTCGCAATAAAAAAAAAATTGTCATAGAAAATTATTCAAAGTTGTTTTTCTAAAATGACGAAAAATAGATTGCAAGCTAATGAAAAACTTAGAATTTTATATTGAGAGGGGTTAGTTTGGTTTAATTTTTTATGTTCAATGTAATCCCATACATTTTTATTGAAATTGCACCATTTAAAGCAAATGATTAAAAAATCATTTGTTGAGCAATGTCAAAATTTTTATATTTACCTACAAAATAAATACATTTTTTCCATCATATAAACAAGAAGTATGTATTCTTTTAAATATTATAAAAATTTATTATAATTTTTGCCATCTTTTGACAAACAAAACAATTTTTTTTTCAGACATTAAAAAATTGTTGTTTTATTTTTAACGTTGTTCCACCAAATCTATTTGATTCATATTCACACCAAATAAAGAACGTACCTTATTCAGCTAGACCTTTTAATGGCAATATGTGTAACAAGACAACCCGGCTTACATTCAAATTTGACAAAATTTCCAATTACAACATTACTTAAACAATTCTAAAGTAGACAGTGCACCTTTTTTTAGTTTGTGTGCCCCACGGCAATAAAGTAAAGTGATAAAGATCGTAAACGCCAGCATCTTTTGCAAGTTACTTTACGTTAAGATGGAAATTTTCGCACCACTCCTCTTTTCTATCAATAGGAATCGAAAATAGTTGCACCCCACCAGCACAACAATTTACGACACATTTACGTTTTTTGTAATCCATTAACAAAAACTGATTCAATAAATCGACGTAACTTTCCAAAGTACAAAAGACAAAAATATTACAGAGTGGTGAGAAAGAGATGAAAAAAAAAGATAGGAACCGCGCCCGCGGGACCGCCGCAAAGCACTACTTCGCGGGTACAGGTGGCGGTACTAAGTGGCCGCTCGTCATGGTATTTCGCCGAACTCGTTCTTGGCGTCGCAACTCCTTTAATATAACAGAGGCTAAGTAAGCCACTGCTTGCCATACCGCATAAATCGGTTTAAATCGGTAGAGGTACGCCTTGAAGCAGCCGTGGCCAGTTAGTATTTGCGCAAGATAGAAATCTACTTGGCCGTGCCGCCGGTTTAACCATGCTTCAATGTTTGGTGTAAGACGATGGGTCCATCTGCCGTTGAATGCCAGCTGCCACCTCTGATCACATCTACTTATGGTCGCATTTCTGATTTCAGCGTTGACCGTACTGCCAGACTGCCTTTCCGCGGCAAGAAGGTCGAGCGTTATTATGCCAGCCACTACGAGAGCCGCGTCTTCTGATACTTTGCGGAAGCAACTCGCAACTCTGAGGGCGCAACGCCTATATGCCATCTTGCATCCTCGACCATATGTTGGAACATTCATAGCATTCCCCCATATGGCTGAGCCGTATAGCATTGTAGACGTAACCACACCAGCAACTAGTCTTCTGCTTCTTTCCCTAGGACCTCTGCAATTAGCCATGAGTGCTTATCGAGCTGGTGATTTTTGCTGCTTTTAGGCTGACGTACTCTGGTGGTGTTTGTACGTCAGTCTGTGGTCTATCATGATTCCCAGGTATTTTAGTGCTGGTTTTGTTACGACTATGGTGGAACCTACTCGGAGGGTAGCTGTTTCCATTTTTTTTCCGGCTGCTTATGAGTACAGCCTCGGTCTTCTGCTCCGCCAGTGAGAGACCGCACTCTGTTAGCCAATCAATGATTGATGCCACAGCTGAGCTAGCCGCCTCTGAGACACTGCTAATATGTTTAGCGACCGTAACCAGAGCTATGTCGTCCGCGAAGCCTATGAGCGTACAACCGTCTGGGAGTCTTAGTTAAAGTACTCCGTCATACATGATATTCCAGAGGATCGGCCCAAGGACTGAGTCTTGAGGGACTCCTCCTGTTATTCTGTATTGGCGCTGTCCTGACTCTGTGTCGAAGAGCAGGACACGGTCTTCGAAGTAGCTCTGGATAAGTTGGATGAGGTATGAAGACACCTGCATCCTTCTGAGCGCGCGTAGTGTGTTTCCCCAATGTGCCCAGTTGAAGGCGTTTTTGAGGCTACTCTTTTATATATATAGCTAAACAAGGAGATTTTGAGCTGCTTAATCTTATTTCCAATTCACATAAATTACAATCAGTTTTGATCGAAAAGTCAAACAGAATGGAAATAGAAAACTTGGAAAGTCGAAGTAAAAGCGACAAAATTGTTGGCATGCACTGGAATACACGTTCGGATGTTTTCCACTCCCGAACGAAGTTTAATCGTATTTCAAAAGAAGTTATATGTGAAGAGAGAATACGAACCAAAAGCGAGCTATTGGGAATCGAAGTGGCGGTATTTAATCCAATTGGTCTTATTGCCGATTTCCTTGTATTTGCCAAAATATTGGTACAAGACACCTGGGGCTATGAAGTCGGCTGGGATGAAATTATACCGACACACCTTCACAAGAAAAGAAGTTGCGCTACATCGAATTTATCCAAATTCACATTTTGAACTATAAGCTGCAGTATTAGGAGTTCGCTTGCACACATTAATTACTTCAGGAACATCATAAACTGCCAACACATGAAACAATATTTTGGAGTGACTCTTAAACTGTATTACATTGGATTTACTCAAGGTCACGAAAGCTTAAGCCGTTTATGGTAGAAGTTAAGAATTCGATTATTGAAACTATCGATACTATCGAACAAAGTGAAATATGTGACACAAAAAAGCGGCACATCCTTTAAATAAGTAAGTTTTCGTATTTGTACAAAGGGAGGGGGGCAACAAAGCACAAGTCGTTTACTTTCCGGATAGGCTGAAAGATTTTTGGTTTTTTATGCGAAGAATTTTCGTAAAAATTTGACTTAGTTAAAAAATATTTTATGGTCCCCATCGGATTTGGTGACTCTAAAAGCGTCGGATGGTCAAAAACGATCGTTGTGTTACCACCGGTTATGCATTCTTTTGACATGTTAGGCACTTTGCCAATTTTTTGTCCGTTGATTTGTCAAATAAGTTTTTACATACAAAAGTATACTGCCGATATATCGAACAAAACCATCGATAGTGTCCGTTAAATAAAACTATCGATACTATCGGTAGTGCCATCGATAGTATCGGAGCGGACGTATATAAAATACAAAATTGAAACCCGCACTTGAAATACCGAAACCTAACAATCGACGACTCTCTACTTTTCGATCAAATTCAAATGAATTTGAATGAGTTTTTGATCGTTAAAAAAGAGAATTTTGGATTTTTTGATCAGTCAAGCAACGATAAAATCTGTTCGTTCTACGCTGCTAATAAAAATAGTGCACCGTTTCGTAAAATATTAAAAATTGCCAAATTTTTCTTCGCCATTCTCGCTTCCAATGCAACAGTTGAGTGCATTTGTTCGCTCGTAGAATCTCAATGGACTGATGAGCGGAATCGATTGTCCGTACCGACCGTGTGTGACGTTATTATGGTCCAGCAGTGATGCCATTTAAGCTTGTTTATAGCTAGATCTAGCATATTTTAAAACTAAATAGCTTATAAATTTTTCAAAATGCTTATAGAAGTAAATCTAAATTTCATTTAGCTTGCTTTAGCTTAAAAGCCTTATGATATTTTTTTGCGCACATCGTCTATGTATCGCTACATAAAAGTATTATCATTGGCATGTGTATTCTAATAATACAACATTCCAAGGATTCAAATTGATCTAACTGACTGTGAACAACTTGGCTGTATTTGATGTCCTTTCTTATTAATATGCCAGTACCCCCTCCTCTTGTTTCGCCTATCCTATCTTTTCTTATAAAATTAAATTATTGTATGCTATTTTATGCCTGCTATTCAGTTTTGTTTCAAAAAGCATTACAATATCAGGTTTTTGGTTTTCTAAAAACATCTGCAAATCATATCTTCTGGATTTAGTTACTAAAGAATTAACATTTAGGGCTATTATCTTGAGATCTTTGAAATAATGTGTTATGTTATTTATTGAAGCCATTAGGATTCTATTAGTGCAAATATGGTTTCAATTTTAGATTGCTGATTATTTAATTGTGATTGTAAAGAGCTAATTTGTTTAGATAAATCTATCATCGTTTTTTTGAGTTCCTGAAAAAATAATGTTGAATTGGCTGGACTAGCCTCCGGTATGAATTGAGAATTTTGATTTTCTATAAAATGGTTATTTTGTCTGGTGGCTTGGGCATAGGACAGAAGAACCCTGATATCCCATAATCGCAAAATCCATAATCCCATCCCCTCCTCATTCCATCCCATCCTTTTTTTTTTTTTTTCCTTATAAAAACTATATATATATGTAACATTTTTGTAAATTTTTTGGTTACAATTACACTTTATTCTTTTGTTATATAACAAGGACATGCAATACACATAATACGATAATACATATTTCTTTTTTTAACACTTGAGAACTCTCTAAGAGGCAGTGTGTAATGTTAATGTAAAAAAAAGTATTTTCATTGGTATATCGGTACGTTAACTTTGTTTTTACTGAGATGCCAAATCGATAGCTGACAGTGCGAAAATTTAGCCAACGAGTATAAAATACATAGAGTGGAACAACTGGCCGTTACGAACAATTTTTCAGCGAGTGTTGAGCAATTATTAGGATTTTGCTCCGGTCAGTTAGCAGTTGTATTTTGCATGCGTGCGAAAAGCATGGCAGAAACACCCGAACGCCGTCGTCTGTACTGCTCTTATGCGTTAAGTTGTTGTTGGCTGCTGTGTTGCATATTTTGTTTTGGATCTTCATTCATATTTGTTTTTCGCGCAACTAGTAAAGTGTGCGTATGCATGAATATGGAATCAAGGGGCGGGGGAACATGTGAGGTTTTTTGCGTATTTGACCGATAGGCAAATAGTTTTGAGCAGGTAGTAATTTTTGTTGTACGTTTCTTTCAATGTACAAGGAGGACGTATGGACAATTTGTATGCTATTCAAAATTGATTCTTAATACAAATTTTAATGTTTTATATTCATAAATATATTGTGTTTAATAATAAACAATTGCTCCAGCACAATATCTAAATAAAAGTCTTGGTGTAATTTATATATATATATATTTAATTTAATATTCTTTTCAATGCGCGCACACTTGTCAACTATACAAAAACGACTGACTGAGTATGAACAAAGGAACCAAGCAACTAGTGCTGTACGTGTCACAACTGATTCCAAGGACAAACTTCTCAATACAATTATATATATACATATATATAATATATATATATGGACATGTTCAACACGCCTCCTCAAAAGTTACATTGATTAATCAAAAATTTAAATTACAATATTTCTTATTTGACAAGTATGCGCATTCTGGGAAATACAATTTTCATGGTCCAACATTCGCTGCAATGGATTAGGGAAAACCCAGAAAAACCTAATCAGACCAATCATGATTAGTTTAATATTCAATCGTATAACATTATAAAAAGTATAAATTTTGAATAACATTAGTTATTTAACAATTTAATTAAGTGACAAGAATGAAAGGAAATCAACTTATTTTTCAATCAAAAAGGTTTTAAATATAGGTATAATAAGATATAATAATATTTTGGTTATTCAGATATTCCCAGTTGATTCCTCAGATGTAGAAATCTTGCTGCTGGTAGTGGTTTGATCAAAATATCAGCCAACTGCATATCTGTGGAAATATACTCAAGAGAAATTGACTTCATTTCAATTTGTTCTCTAGTAAAGTGATATTTAATATCTATATGCTTAGTTCTCTTGTGGCAAGTAGGATTATTGGCTATACTAATGCAACCTTGATTATCTTCAAATATTTTTAAAGGTTTATTAAACTCAAACTTGATTTTTGTTATGAATGACTTTAACCATAATGCTTCTCTTACGCTTTCAAATAATGCCATATATTCTGCTTCAGTAGATGAAGAGGCAACTGACTTTTGTTTCATTGTACTCCAGCAAACAAGACATGACTCAAACATTTTAAATAGATACCCAGTAGTACTTCTTCTATCCGTCTCATTTCCAGTCCAATCAGAATCTGCATAACCAATAATAATATTCTCAAAATTGCTGTTTTTCTTAAAACTCAATTTTAAATCAATAGTACTCTTAAGATACCTGAAAATTCTTTTAAGGCATTGCCATAATTCTTTATTATTATTATTTGCATATCGACTTAAAATACTTATTGAAGCACTCAAGTCTGGCCTTGTACACAACATAATATACATTAAACAACCAATTAAATTTCGACATGGTGCATGACAAGTATCCTCAGATTCTAATGCTTCATAATTGAGCTTGCTTGGAAGTGGTGTACTAACTGGCTTACAATCTTCCATATTAAATTTTCTTAAGACAATTTTAATATAAGAAGATTGACTTAGACATAATTGATCACCTTCTCTGTCTATTTTTATTCCAATAAAATATCGAATGTTTGCTAAATCAGTCATTTTAAATTTGTTCATCAAATATGATTTAAATTTAGACATTGTGTCAAGATTTTCTGTGGCTATCACTAAGTCATCTACATACAATAGAACGTATATGTTTTTAGAAATATCTCCTTTGTCTGAGATGTAAATGCAACGATCAACCCCCACATTAACAAGACCAACCTCTTTTAATACTGCATCAAAAACTTCAAACCAGCATCGAGCTGCTTGCTTGAGTCCGTAAATAGCTTTATTCAGTTTGCAACCGACATATAAATTTCCTCTTTTAAGATTCCATTAAGAAAAGCTGTTTTGACATCCATGTGATGAACTTGTAAATTGTATTGGTTTGAAAGTGCCATTACAATTCGGAAACTTGATATTCGTGCAACTGGTGCAAACGTTTCATCATAATCAGACAAATATTCCTGGCTAAAACCACGCGCTACAAGTCTTGCTTTATATTTGACTAAGTTACCTAGCTCATCTTGTTTTATAGTAAACACCCATTTGCAATTTACTATATTTTTGTTATCGGGTTTTTGTACCAACGACCAAGTATTATTTTGAAAATGAGAATCTAATTCTTCTCGTATGGCCTTTTCCCAATATACTTTATCATCTCGATTCTTAATTTCTTCAAAAGTATTTGGTATATTATTCAAGCATATATAAGCATTCATTAAACCTCTATCTAATAATCTATAAGATATTTTAGGTTGACCTTTTAACCGTTCACTATGTCGAATTTCATTAGTCTCTAAAGCTTTATCTAAATGATGCAATTTATCACCAGTATTCATAACTGGATCGGCATTCTCCAGACATGTGGAATTTTCATATTCACTAGGCTGTATAATCTGATTTTAAACTATCAGATTTCTCACCAGACTCAACATTTTCCATTTCAACTAACGGAAAATCAGACTTTTCAATTTCTGTATTCTTATACGAAAAGTCAACCAGTTCTTCATTTTCATTTTGAAAAATAGAACTTTTAACCTGTTCCACACTATCAAGTGGGAACACAGAGTCTTCTGACTGTCTGAGACAGTCCACAGTCCTAGAATGAAACATATTTGTTTCATCCACCACAACATCTCTAGCTGTCATAAATTTCCTTGATTCCACATTCCACAATTTGTAACCATTTGGTACATACCCGACGAGTATACCTTTTATCGACTTTTCATCGAATTTACGTTTTCTTTCTTTATTAAGTACATATACCGTCGAACCAAATATTCTTAGAAATTTTAAAACAGGCTTTTTATTATGCCACATTTCATATGGTGACTCCTTTATATCTTGTAACGCTCTACTTGGGCACCTATTGATTAAATAGGTAGCTGTTAAAACAGCTTCACCCCAAAAACTTTTATCCAGCTTAGCCCCATTTATCATAGAACGAGCCTTTTCGGTTATTGTTCTTATCATGCGTTCAGATACACCATTTAATTGTGGAGTGTGAGGAATTGTTAAATGATAGCTGATGCCTTTTTCTACACAAAATTCACGCATCTCATTAGATAAATATTCTCTTCCGTTGTCTATATATAAATTTACAACTTTTAAATTGAAGTGAGCTTCGCTTTTTGCAACAAAGTCCTTAAAAACAGAGAAAACATCAGACTTATAGGTTATTAAATATGTCACACAATAGTGTGTATACTGATCAATAAAAACTACATAATAATTTTTTCTATCAACTGTGGATGGCGTTATCGGACCACAAACATCAGAATGGACGACAAACAATGGTCTTACAATATGGTCTTTATTTTTAAACTTTTCAAATTTAAGTCTAGATTGTTTGCCATTCACACAAGCCTCACATAATTCATTATTTAATTCAACATTCTTTATCAGATTCATATCTTCAAACAAATTGTTGCGTTTCAATTCTAAAAATTTGCCAATACTTATATGTCCTAGTCTTTCGTGTCACAAGCGATACTCAGCATTATTTTTAATTCTCGAAACGTATGCTTTTCGATTCATTTTAAATTTTACAACTTGTATGTTATACTCACAAGCTCCATTGAATACCAAACGACCATTTTTAGTGACTCTTACACCTTCTGAGTTGAACTCAATAGTCATCCCAGCATCTTGCATTTTCTTTACCGATAAAAGATTGTGTGGAATCTCCTTGCTGAATAACACATCCTCGAGTGTGATTTTATTGTCAGAGCCATTAAGTTGAACAATTCCTTTGGCCGTTGCAAGAATGTACTCTCCACGCTTTGCAGTCGCTATCTCCAAAGGTGTTGCCAAGTTTACATAGTCCTCAAACAAAGCTGCATCATTTATGATATGGCCTGATGCTCCTGAATCTATGATAAACATAACTTCGCCTTCTTTTAATAAATCAACTTGCCCTATCATAAACGCGAACCCACGTTCTTGTTGTTCTGGTTGAGTTGTCGCTATTTGAACCTGTTTATGCTTCCTAACATTTTGATTATCTGCACTCTGATTGTTAGTGTTTTTGAGCAATCTTTCTTAAAATGCCCTATTTTACCACAGTGAAAACATTTTGCCTTTAATTTAATTTTATTGTTGAACGGCTTTTTGTTATTTTTATAGTTCACTTTAATTCTATTTTCTCTTTTATGTTTGAAACGAACAGCTTGTAGCACAGTACCACTTGTATCTTTACTGATATTTTTTTAACTTAATCTCATGGTCAAGAAGACGCGTTTTTACAAAAGCCAATGTTAGGTTATTTTCTGACAATGTTTCTATGGCCGTTATAACCCCATCATAATTTGGAGGAAGAGTCAAAAGTAAGTGGGACACTTTGTCCATTTCATCTAATTTTGCTCCTGCTGCTATAAGTTCTGTTATCAAATCATCAAATATGTTAAAATGAGTTACTAGCGGAGTGTCACCTTTTAGTTTTAATGCGAGCAATTGCTTTCGTAGAGAAAGCTGTGATGCTAAACTTTTGCGTTCATATAAAGCATCTAAATTTTCAAAAATTTGCCTTGCACTATTTTCATTATTAGCAAAACTAAGAAAAGTATCACTTAAAAACTCAATTATAATACTTTTTGCATTTCGATCCGCCTTTTTCCACTCAACTGTTACTTCTTCTGGCTGAATTTCAACAACTTCTAACAACTCGTTTTCTGCTAACAGTGATTTAACTCGAAACTTCCAAATTGAGTACTTCTCCCCGTCAAAGGGTTTTATATTCCGTTTTCCTTTTTCCATTTTATATTTTCTTCTTCTTGTTATGTTCTGCAATACTTAAACGTTTTGTCTCTTCTCACTCAATTTTCACTCAGTCTATGCCTGATGCTCAATTTTCGCTAATTTGCTTAGCACAGTCTTCCTTCTTCTATCTCCCACATACACGTACAATATGCATGTATGTATTAATGTTGCGTCTTAAAACGTCTGTGGAATAATCTAGAATCAACTAATTTTTTTTTTTTTTTTTTTTGTAATTAAATTTTGTTTTTATGTTCAATTTATTTTCACAAGCTAATTTTGTAACGTGCAATCCACAATACTTAAATGTTATTTTGCTCATATAAGCACCAGCACATCAAACGTATTTTCAGTTTTTTTTTTTTATTTCGTACACCAAGCAAACTTAAATTATTTAACTTTTATTCGTGTCTGGGCCCATAACCTATTGTTTTATATTCATAAATATATTGTGTTTAATAATAAACAATTGCTCCAGCACAATATCTAAATAAAAGTCTTGGTGTAATTTATATATATATATATTTAATTTAATATTCTTTTCAATGCGCGCACACTTGTCAACTATACAAAAACGACTGACTGAGTATGAACAAAGGAACCAAGCAACTAGTGCCAAACTACGCCATGGTAGAATAAACAAGGTATGCTATTCCCGAAAAATTTTCGCAACTCAAACCTTATTTTAGTATCGTTGATATTTTTCACGAGAAAGGTTGTTTCCGCGCATAGTTTTTCAGCATTTACCGTAATTTTGTGCAGCGGTAAAAAATAAGCAACTCTAGTTGCAACCAGCAGCACAAAAAAAAATTTTTAATATGCTTGCCTACGCACAACAACAGCAATGGGGGTGGTTTCGCTCTCTCACTTTTTCGCTCAGACTAAAAATAAGGTTTCAGTGCAGTGAATAGCATACCTTGTTTATTCTACCATGAACTACGCTGGAATAGTCCCGTTAGATCAGTGTGTATGCTTGCCATCCTTCTTACTCCTTCATATATCAATGTGACTTTTGCTCCTTGTCCATATAGCAATATAGTCTGCTGAACATGACCATATATGGGCATGTTCGCTGTACGTGTCACAACTGATTCCAAGGACAAACTTCTCAATACAATTATATATATACATATATATAATATATATATATATGGACATGTTCAACAAATTTAATATTTTATTGCTGTTGAAAAAAAATAAATATTTTTTCTTTAAAAAAGAAATATATAAGCACATGTAAACAAATTTTTTTTATAATTATTATGATTATTAATTAAATTCTTAATGTTACATATATGTACATATATGCACATAAATATGTATGTAGGTACAAGATGTTTTCACAGTGAATTAAGAATTTAATTAATAATCATAATAATTATAAAAAAAATTTGTTTACATGTGCTTATATATTTCTTTTTTAAAGAAAAAATATTTATTTTTTTTCAACAGCAATAAAATATTAAATTTGTTGAACATGTCCATATATATATATTATATATATGTATATATATAATTGTATTGAGAAGTTTGTCCTTGGAATCAGTTGTGACACGTACAGCGAACATGCCCATATATGGTCATGTTCAGCAGACTATATTGCTATATGGACAAGGAGCAAAAGTCACATTGATATATGAAGGAGTAAGAAAGATGGCAAGCATACACACTGATCTAACGGGACTATTCCAGCGTAGTTTGGCACTAGTTGCTTGGTTCCTTTGTTCATACTCAGTCAGTCGTTTTTGTATAGTTGACAAGTGTGCGCGCATTGAAAAGAATATTAAATTAAATATATATATATATAAATTACACCAAGACTTTTATTTAGATATTGTGCTGGAGCAATTGTTTATTATTAAACACAATATATTTATGAATATAAAACAATAAAATTTGTATTAAGAATCAATTTTGAATAGCATACAAATTGTCCATACGTCCTCCTTGTACATTGAAAGAAACGTACAACAAAAATTACTACCTGCTCAAAACTATTTGCCTATCGGTCAAATACGCAAAAAACCTCACATTTTCCCCCGCCCCTTGATTCCATATTCATGCATACGCACACTTTACTAGTTGCGCGAAAAACAAATATGAATGAAGATCCAAAACAAAATATGCAACACAGCAGCCAACAACAACTTAACGCATAAGAGCAGTACAGACGACGGCGTTCGGGTGTTTCTGCCATGCTTTTCGCACGCATGCAAAATACAACTGCTTACTGACCGGAGCAAAATCCTAATAATTGCTCAACACTCGCTGAAAAATTGTTCGTAACGGCCAGTTGTTCCACTCTATGTATTTTATACTCGTTGGCTAAATTTTCGCACTGTCAGCTATCGATTTGGCATCTCAGTAAAAACAAAGTTAACGTACCGATATACCAATGAAAATACTTTTTTTTTACATTAACATTACACACTGCCTCTTAGAGAGTTCTCAAGTGTTAAAAAAAGAAATATGTATTATCGTATTATGTGTATTGCATGTCCTTGTTATATAACAAAAGAATAAAGTGTAATTGTAACCAAAAAATTTACAAAAATGTTACATATATATATAGTTTTATATAAAAAGAAAAAAAAAAAAAAGGATGGGATGGAATGAGGAGGGGATGGGATTATGGATTTTGCGATTATGGGATATCAGGGTTCTTCTGTCCTATGCCCAAGCCACCAGACAAAATAACCATTTTATAGAAAATCAAAATTCTCAATTCATACCGGAGGCTAGTCCAGCCAATTCAACATTATTTTTTCAGGAACTCAAAAAAACGATGATAGATTTATCTAAACAAATTAGCTCTTTACAATCACAATTAAATAATCAGCAATCTAAAATTGAAACCATATTTGCACTAATAGAATCCTAATGGCTTCAATAAATAACATAACACATTATTTCAAAGATCTCAAGATAATAGCCCTAAATGTTAATTCTTTAGTAACTAAATCCAGAAGATATGATTTGCAGATGTTTTTAGAAAACCAAAAACCTGATATTGTAATGCTTTTTGAAACAAAACTGAATAGCAGGCATAAAATAGCATACAATAATTTAATTTTATAAGAAAAGATAGGATAGGCGAAACAAGAGGAGGGGGTACTGGCATATTAATAAGAAAGGACATCAAATACAGCCAAGTTGTTCACAGTCAGTTAGATCAATTTGAATCCTTGGAATGTTGTATTATTAGAATACACATGCCAATGATAATACTTTTTATGTAGCGATACATAGACGATGTGCGCAAAAAAATATCATAAGGCTTTTAAGCTAAAGCAAGCTAAATGAAATTTAGATTTACTTCTATAAGCATTTTGAAAAATTTATAAGCTATTTAGTTTTAAAATATGCTAGATCTAGCTATAAACAAGCTTAAATGGCATCACTGCTGGACCATAATAACGTCACACACGGTCGGTACGGACAATCGATTCCGCTCATCAGTCCATTGAGATTCTACGAGCGAACAAATGCACTCAACTGTTGCATTGGAAGCGAGAATGGCGAAGAAAAATTTGGCAATTTTTAATATTTTACGAAACGGTGCACTATTTTTATTAGCAGCGTAGAACGAACAGATTTTATCGTTGCTTGACTGATCAAAAAATCCAAAATTCTCTTTTTTAACGATCAAAAACTCATTCAAATTCATTTGAATTTGATCGAAAAGTAGAGAGTCGTCGATTGTTAGGTTTCGGTATTTCAAGTGCGGGTTTCAATTTTGTATTTTATATACGTCCGCTCCGATACTATCGATGGCACTACCGATAGTATCGATAGTTTTATTTAACGGACACTATCGATGGTTTTGTTCGATATATCGGCAGTATACTTTTGTATGTAAAAACTTATTTGACAAATCAACGGACAAAAAATTGGCAAAGTGCCTAACATGTCAAAAGAATGCATAACCGGTGGTAACACAACGATCGTTTTTGACCATCCGACGCTTTTAGAGTCACCAAATCCGATGGGGACCATAAAATATTTTTTAACTAAGTCAAATTTTTACGAAAATTCTTCGCATAAAAAACCAAAAATCTTTCAGCCTATCCGGAAAGTAAACGACTTGTGCTTTGTTGCCCCCCTCCCTTTGTACAAATACGAAAACTTACTTATTTAAAGGATGTGCCGCTTTTTTGTGTCACATATTTCACTTTGTTCGATAGTATCGATAGTTTCAATAATCGAATTCTTAACTTCTACCATAAACGGCTTAAGCTTTCGTGACCTTGAGTAAATCCAATGTAATACAGTTTAAGAGTCACTCCAAAATGTTGTTTCATGTGTTGGCAGTTTATGATTTCCTGAAGTAATTAATGTGTGCAAGCGAACTCCTAATACTGCAGCTTATAGTTCAAAATGTGAATTTGGATAAATTCGATGTAGCGCAACTTCTTTTCTTGTGAAGGTGTGTCGGTATAATTTCATCCCAGCCGACTTCATTCAGGTGTCTTGTACCAATATTTTGGCAAATACAAGGAAATCGGCAATAAGACCAATTGGATTAAATACCGCCACTTCGATTCCCAATAGCTCGCTTTTGGTTCGTATTCTCTCTTCACATATAACTTCTTTTGAAATACGATTAAACTTCGTTCGGGAGTGGAAAACATCCGAACGTGTATTCCAGTGCATGCCAACAATTTTGTCGCTTTTACTTCGACTTTCCAAGTTTTCTATTTCCATTCTGTTTGACTTTTCGATCAAAACTGATTGTAGTTTATGTGAATTGGAAATAAGATTAAGCAGCTCAAAATCTCCTTGTTTAGCTATATATATAAAAGAGTAGCCTCAAAAACGCCTTCAACTGGGCACATTGGGGAAACACACTACGCGCGCTCAGAAGGATGCAGGTGTCTTCATACCTCATCCAACTTATCCAGAGCTACTTCGAAGACCGTGTCCTGCTCTTCGACACAGAGTCAGGACAGCGCCAATACAGAATAACAGGAGGAGTCCCTCAAGACTCAGTCCTTGGGCCGATCCTCTGGAATATCATGTATGACGGAGTACTTTAACTAAGACTCCCAGACGGTTGTACGCTCATAGGCTTCGCGGACGACATAGCTCTGGTTACGGTCGCTAAACATATTAGCAGTGTCTCAGAGGCGGCTAGCTCAGCTGTGGCATCAATCATTGATTGGCTAACAGAGTGCGGTCTCTCACTGGCGGAGCAGAAGACCGAGGCTGTACTCATAAGCAGCCGGAAAAAAATGGAAACAGCTACCCTCCGAGTAGGTTCCACCATAGTCGTAACAAAACCAGCACTAAAATACCTGGGAATCATGATAGACCACAGACTGACGTACAAACACCACCAGAGTACGTCAGCCTAAAAGCAGCAAAAATCACCAGCTCGATAAGCACTCATGGCTAATTGCAGAGGTCCTAGGGAAAGAAGCAGAAGACTAGTTGCTGGTGTGGTTACGTCTACAATGCTATACGGCTCAGCCATATGGGGGAATGCTATGAATGTTCCAACATATGGTCGAGGATGCAAGATGGCATATAGGCGTTGCGCCCTCAGAGTTGCGAGTTGCTTCCGCAAAGTATCAGAAGACGCGGCTCTCGTAGTGGCTGGCATAATAACGCTCGACCTTCTTGCCGCGGAAAGGCAGTCTGGCAGTACGGTCAACGCTGAAATCAGAAATGCGACCATAAGTAGATGTGATCAGAGGTGGCAGCTGGCATTCAACGGCAGATGGACCCATCGTCTTACACCTAACATTGAAGCATGGTTAAACCGGCGGCACGGCCAAGTAGATTTCTATCTTGCGCAAATACTAACTGGCCACGGCTGCTTCAAGGCGTACCTCTACCGATTTAAACCGATTTATGCGGTATGGCAAGCAGTGGCTTACTTAGCCTCTGTTATATTAAAGGAGTTGCGACGCCAAGAACGAGTTCGGCGAAATACCATGACGAGCGGCCACTGAGTACCGCCACCTGTACCCGCGAAGTAGTGCTTTGCGGCGGTCCCGCGGGCGCGGTTCCTATCTTTTTTTTTCATCTCTTTCTCACCACTCTGTAATCTTTGTTAATATTGTCTTACTATTCGTGTTCTGTTAATAAAAAAAAAAAACATAAAAAATAAAAATGCATACAACAGCAGTATGTATACATAAGAAACGCACGGCAATACCCTGCAGGAAAAAATTCAATTCCGAACTAGTTCCCAACCACCCCGACGGTGAAACTGTGTGATACTTTTATGTATACCCAAAATTCATCTCTTTTCACAAAAAACAACAAAATCACACTCTGAGAGAGCGTGAGCATTGACCCAGCAGGAAATCGTAGAAGCGCTGAGATTTTAAAGCGATGAAACTATAGATTACTTTTCGGCAGTTTTGTGTGCGCTGAAAGTCTCGCTGCTCCCTTTGGCAGTTTTGTATGCTCAAAAAACATTGCTTAACTGAGTTATTCAGTTTTGCATATTGCAGTCACTTTTCTTCTTTTATACTTTTGACGCTTGTTTGCTTTTACCAAAATGATACACAAAATACAAAAACAAACATATGTTATTTACAAGTCGCGTTATATTTTCTTGTTTGTTGTACATACTCGTTTGTTTTCTCATACAAAATTCTGATGAAATCAGAATTTAGTTGCTTTTCAATAGTGAAAGTGAGAGGTACATACATGTAAAATTGTTGTGTGATTATAAATTTCATACATTTATTTTGTGCATACATGTTGCTAGAATATAGTTACGATGGCATCAATGGGAAGCAATCATTTAAACAATTTAAAAATCTAAACGAAGTATTACTTGGTGAGTTAGTAATAAATGATGATGTATTTTACTATATTTATATTATTTGTGTTTTTGCAGATAATATTAAACGAAATAGCTACACGGAGACGGAGTTTGTCAAGGAAGTTCGAGGGGCTTTCCGGACTCACAAAAATCGATTTCACAAATCGAAATATGATGAAAAAAAGAAAAATCAATTGGAAAAAATCAGCCAAATGAAGATCCGAAAGATTAAAAATAATTATAATAATAATTTACAATTAGCTTTATTTGCCAAATTAGAGCTTAGAAAAGAATAAAAGAACTATCAGGCATGTTCTAGATTTCGATTCCGACAAGAGTCGACTCGTTTTGAAAAGTTTGGCTCGCAGCTGTCGAAATGAAAAGTATTTTGCTTTGTTTACTTATATAAACGCATTAATGCCACTAAAATTAATTTTGTATTATTTTTTAATGCTTTAAGAAAATTTAGATGTGCTCAGTTGAACAAATCAAGGTTAGTTTTCATTATATATTTTTATTACAAAAAATGTCTATTAAAATTGTGTGTACATGCAAAACCAAAACGAGTGGAATGAAAGTAAGGTGTTCTGGATTTAGACAAAACAGAACTTCGAAAAGTTATGAGTTGTCGTGTTGCACAAGTTAATTCGAAGTTAATTTTATTAATGGATGGCTTAAAATATATATATAAAATAAATTGTACAAAATTTGTAAATAAATAAAAAATATTTCTCGCTCAGAAAAATGTTGGCAAAAAGAAAAATAAGTTATTTAGTTAGTTGTTCGAAAACTTGTGGCAACTCTACAATGTGAACTTATCGATATCACACAGCTGTTCAATACAAAAGGTTATCGATAGCACTCGAAATGAAAACGATTCGAAATCGATTCGAACTCAGTCGAAATCTAGAACACCATTTGTCGGAATGCACTCGTTATGACTTTTCAAAACGAGTCGAAATCTAGAACAGGCCTGTATATTGTTTAATTAAAAAAATAATTTTTGTATATCTAATAATTTAAAACTGTTTTTATTGATTAAAAAGTAACTTACTTTATTAAAAAAGTGGGCAACTGAGTAAGCGCTTACAAGCTGCCATACTTTTTATACAATAATATATAGCAATGTAAGCGCTACGCAAATTATTGATTTTAAAAAGGAACAAATGTTCAAAGAGAAATGGAAAAATGAGCGGCGCGATCTAAGCTTGTAGCCAACTAAACATAAACTGATTTTGTGTTTTCTGCCAAACAGGCACCAAGCCAAAAAGCAAGCACGCTCTCTAAGCAAGAGCCGAAGTCATGCACAAGCAACTTCGTGTCTGTTGCTTTGCAACGTCAGCGTCGAAACACGTCGCAGCTTCAGAATATGTTCAATACAAGCGCAAAAAAAAATGCATATGTATATTTTGCCGACCACTGAATTAGAGTATTGCAATTTTCAAGTAATGGAATGTCGTGAGTGTATACATTGAACAAAATAGGGCCGGGAACAGATCCCTGAGGTACTCCAGCACTGACAAGTTTTTTATTGGAGTCGGTACTATCCAATCTCACGAAGAAGTATCTTTCTGTCAAAAAGTTTTATATTATTAGATATACAAAAATTATTTATTTAATTAAACAATATTATACTTTTATTCTTTTCTAAACTCTGATTTACTACGTAAAGTTAGTTAAAGCATTGTTCTCATTTTATTGGCAAATAAAGCTAATTTTAAATTCTAATTATAATTATTTTTAATCTTTTGGCTTATTTTTTTTCAATTGAGCGTGTCGGCTCAAATTAAGTGTGGTGAGAAAATACCGCAAACGGCGGATAATATACATTTAAAACTTAAAACGAATTGTGTTTTATTTAAGATATCGAAAGTTTCAGCAAATTACAAATTTGTTGTGACATCTACCCTGGGCATAGCTGAGCTATCCCAACCGTTGTTCTGGACTAAACCAGAGGTCGTTACAAGAGATTCCACCCTATCTTCCATCTGATCTCTCTTTGCGGGAGAGTGTGGTCGACGCCAAATGGGGTCTCTTACGCTTTTTTTCCCGGGGCCTTACTAGGGTCGTTGGCTTCCTTCGATGTGGATGGGAGTTCCTTCCCTACCGAGGCTGCCACTGCTCCTTCTTGGTCCCCTTGCTGCTTCCTCTTCGCAGTCGTACTTTGCGCTGGCGCCTGAGCATAATCAAAATAAACGCACCGAAACGACTTTTTCGAATCTTACACACAGCTTTTAATTCACATAAACATCATAAACAATATATCTGTCTGCCCGTCCATCTGTCCGTATGAACAAAATTATCTCAGAGACTATTAGAGCAGTAGTGCCCAAGTTTTTCGATTCATGTCGATATTTTGCCACGTTCAATTGCGCGGTATACACCGCGAATAAATAAAAAGCCCCCTTATCCAAATCTACCAGAGTTATACGCTGTTTATACCTTGTACCTTTATGGTACAAAGGGTATATTAAGTTTGTGCATGCCTAAAATGTATGTGACATACAAAAGGAGAGATCGAAGACCTCCCAAAGTTACCTAAAGAATGATCAGGAAGACTAGAGATGACGATATACTCATGTCCGTCTGTCTGTCTGTATGAACGCCTAGATTTCAGAGATGGTAAGAGCTCGAGCAACCAAATTTTCAGATAAGATGCGTTACTATGTCTGGGGAGACAAGTTTATTTTATGTATTTGATATCGGGGATATATTCTATAGCTCCCATAGAGGTGTTTTAGAGGACCTCGAAAAGAACCATAAGTTTTAGATGATTTTAGATTCGTTTGCTTATGAAGATTTCGTTACCAAATTTGTCATTCGGAAATATTTTTTGGAGTTCCGAAGCACGGTACCAAATTTGATCAAAATCAGTTTACTATATCATATTGCTCCCATAGGACAGATCGGTCAAAAAAACGTTTTTTGCACAAAATTCATTGTGTTTCGTTTGTTTGTGCAGATGTTTTTTACAATTCCCAATCCCTGTACCACACTTTATCACAATCGGTTGACTTTATCATATAGCTCCTAAAAAAAAGTGTTTTGCACAAAATTCATCATTCAAAGCAATGGTTTGTTTTTAAAGATATCGTAACCAAATTTGGCATTCGGAAGTTTTTTAGAGTCTTCAAGTACTGTGCCAAATTTCATCAAAATCGGTTGACTATATGATATAGTCCCCAAAAGGGCCGATCGGTCAAAAAAACCCGTTGCAAAATTCGACTGTTTTTTGTTTGTTTATGAATATATCAAAACCAAATTTGGTTGTAATAAAATATCTTTTTAAGTTCTTATAGTACAGTAAACGACAGCTCAAAAAATACGCTTATTGGAAAAAAATACTTAATGGATGAAACTTTCAGAGATCGTTAGGGACCTCGTTCTAAGTCTTAAACCGAGTTATCGTATTTGTAGGTAGGGTCGTGGCACCAATATACGTTGGTACGGTTTTTGCATGATATCTTTTTTTCTATCAAATAGAGTCATGATTTGAAGAATTGAACAACTTTTTTGTTCGATTGCTGGAAAACTATTTATCGTAGAAAAGTGATGGAGGACATATTTTGTAGATAATTTCAAACCCTTTAAGAAAATATATGGATTCAATTTCCGAAAAAACCTACCTGCTTTGAGATATTTCTAAAATATTCGAAAAACACCAAACACCATTTCCAACTTTAAGCAGGCATTGGGTTTGAACCAATTAACCTACAATCTTGATTTAAGTCTTGTTCGACAGATAATTTTATTTGCAACAATATCAACCTTACTCTAAGTTTGATAGAAAAAAGTTATCATGCAAAAACCGTATGAACATATATATTCAGGGGGCGGTGCCACGCCCCCTAACCACAAATACAAATACTCGGTTTTAGAATAAGAACAAGGTGCCTAACGATCCCTGAAACTTTCATCCATTAAGTATTTTTTTCCAGATGAAACTCTAGTCTTACTTTTGTATTGAGCAATATATCGGATTTAATTGCAATGTGGTGGTGCAGGGTACCCAGTGTCGTTCGCGTCCCATCCCGTCATCTTTTTAACAATAGAATGTGTAGTGTGTACAAGATTTTTAATTCGGACGCAAATTGTAATAGTTATAGCTTAAAGTGCCATTCTTTAGATTTTCTCCCTAAAAACCTACGCTGGAATTTATGCTGACAGCTTTGTATTTGAAAAACTGTCACGAAAACCGGTGGATAGACTTATATAGGCTAAAATTTCAAAATAGGTTTTTGTTTGTGGGTATGCCAACCTCCCATGCTCCCCAGCAGCCCAAGCCCTTTTTTAAATAATTATATTAATTCCCTGACTGACAATTTTGTCAGTCGCCCCTGGGCGGGAAATGGGGATCTCTATTAATAACTGTTCAAAGAGAACAGGGACCTTCAGTTTATAGCCGAATCCGAACTGCGGTCTTCGTCAATGTTCATTGGGAGCTTCGGGAGTTAAGCCAGAATATACCAAATTTAAATCCATATGCTTACAAGATCCTTTGAAAACTACGTGAACTTGTTGGTTAAGCATACTCAAATTCTTAAAAATTAAGGAAAGTTCAGAGGATATATAATAAGAAGTTTATTATGAATAAAAGTCACTACTATGAATCTACTCTACCTCTTACACTTTCGTAGATTCAGAAGATCACGCATGGCATACTTCACAGCTATGGTAGGCACGTCCTAATCAGAACTATAGCCTTAATTTAAGGCCCTTAAACCATAAATATGTTATTTATAGTTATTCTTATTTTTTCTTTATACATATAGCTATTTATGTAGCTTCTTCACATTATTAATAATGGGCACTAAAAGAATTTGTTCCTATGCATCTATTTAAAGGTCCTACAAACTTCAATGGCATTGGACTGAGAACCAACTTTTACCAGCTAATTTTAAAGCAAATGCCAGGCCCAGACGTCAAGATTGGAGCGGCGATATAGTTGAAGCAGGAATGTTTTACTTTTCAAAACGATCATTAATTATGAATGGAATTTTACAAAATAACTTGTAAGTACATTTTATTGCAAAATTCAATGCCATGACATTATGGCATAATAATATATGAGGTATTCACGCTTTGTGTTGACTTGAGGAGTTGAAAATTTGAGGACTTTTACAAAAACAAAATGTATGGTGAAATACAACCCTGTGTTTCAACTCTCAACTCAACTTTTCCTCAACCCAGACCCTACTCCAACGGTGGACAAAACTACTAGTGGAATTTTTTTGTGCCTGTGTGCGTGAACAAAAAAGAGCTTTTAAAAATGGCGACGTACAATGGGCCAAAACTGTTTATTTTTTTTTGCATATTTGCTTTTATCATTAAATTCTATAGTATAATTGACTTTTATTTCAGCTTAACACCATTTTATTCGAATCAAATTGTTCAAATGTCATCTGTAAGTGCATTTAAGCAAAGCAATTTCGCCTAAAAAATTGAAAAAAAAAATCACTTCCTCATACCATATTATTACTCTTTGCAAGTGACGTCTGCTAGACTCTCTTGATGTATTCACGCTTTGTGTTGAGTTGAGGAGTAAAGGACTTTTACAAAAACAAAATGTGTGGCGAAACGCAACCTTGCGTTTCAACTCTCAACTCAACTTTTCCTTAACCCAGACCCTAGTCTACTTTTTGCTGTTGAGTTGAGGAGAAAGTGTTGCATAATACGATAATTGCGGCATTTTCAGCACTGGTACCATTTGTCATTTTTTAGCCATTTCGTGATATGAAAAACAACGAGTTGCCTTACACTTGCTAAAAAAAAATGAGCGCCAAATTTGAAATAATCAAATTGTATTAACGCAAGTAAAAAAAGGTTGTGCCTTTTTTGTGCGAAATTAAGTGAATTAGACATTATTACTTGTTGCTGGAGTTTACGCAAATAAAAGAGTAACAATAAATGCGAATTGGGAAATGCAGGGGCTGTAGAAGGCTTAATATATGCTGGGACTGCTGGGGAGTTACCCTCAGCATTTGAACAAGGCGGGTTTCGTCAAAGGAACTGAGCACGTTCTGGCGCCAGTCAATTGATTTCGGGATGTGGAAGTGGTCCCCGCGATGCAAGAGTATAATTGCATTCACGTCTTCATGATAATTATCTAGGACTTTGTCAATTTGTGCATCGCCACGCAACCCCATTGTCTCTGTATTAAACAAAATTTAGTTTTTCTGCAAAGAATTTGTTTTAGCTGACGTGCCTGCAATAAAATTTATTTCATCCAAAGCCAATTCAGCTACAGCTTGAATTAATATTTATTTTACGCTCTATCTCGTCATTTTAAATCAGTGGTCGGCAAAATATACATATAAATTTTTTTTTTGCGCTTGTATTGAACATTTTCTGCCGCTGTGACGTATTTCGACGCTGACGTCGCAAAGCAACAGACACGAAGTTGCTTGTGCATGACTTCGGCTCTTGCTTAGAAAGCGTGCTTGCTTTTTGGCTTTGGTGCTGTGTTGCAGAAAACACAAAATCAGTTTATGTTTAGTTGGCTACAAGCTTAGATCGCGCCGCTCATTTTTCAATTCCTCTTTGAACATTTTTTCCTTTTTAAAACCAATAATTTGCGTAGCGCGATCTTAGCTTGCAGCAAATTAAACATAAACTGATTTTGTGTTTTCTGCCACACAGCACCAAAGCCACGGCATACTAATGCTGGAGGGCTTTAGCGTTGAGAGAGCAAGCACGCTCTCTAAGCAAGAGCCGAAGTCATGCACAAGTAACTTCGTGTCTGTTGCTTTGCAACAAGAGCATGGCAACGCCAGAGAATTTGCTGAGAGTAGTTCAGTACAAAAATCACGCACACATGCATGTGTTTTGTGTACAACACAGTACGTGTAAACTCCAATCCCATGGGATTGGGCCGTGCCGACCACTGTTTTAAATCCAAGATTTTACATTTTGATGATAACACTAGTTTACAAGTTTTGGTATCCTCAACATATTTTAGTCATTTCCGTAGTAAAATGACACGCTAAATCCGAAAATGAAGTCAACAAATTTTTTCATTTCAGTTTTCCAAAGCGTGGAACTCCACTTCCTCTATGTCAATTCTTCCTAAATTGGTGGTGGAGTATACTTAAATGGTTTTAAAATAATTGCTGGACATAAAAAAATAAATATTAACAGATTATTAAATTAACTTGTAAAAACAACCATACCTGTCATAGGCGCTGAAGGTATATTTAAATCTTCTGTGTCATCTGCCAATGTGTTGCCGGCAGATGACAAAATGCCAGAATTGTGTTTTAATAAAAGGAAGCATAGCCTGTATTTATATTCCTGCCTATCCGTGAGATCATGGAGGCTTCCCTTAGCTCTTATGAGCCCAAAAAAGTTCTCCAGCACATCTTGGTTGAGGCGGTACGTTAAAATATATTTTATTTTATAATTGCTTTGCAAGTCGCGAAGCATAAGTTTTTGCCTTAAAACTTGGTTTAAATTATTCCTGAAACATAAATATTTAAGCTGCATGCCAAACCACGAGACAAATTTTAAATACTTTTTGAAATGACAAAAGGGATTGCTTATTGTCAACTCTCATGTTTTGCACCATGGCTGTTATTTTGTCTAAAACTTCGTATTGCTCCTCAAGTTCGAGGCCGTATGCGTGTTTTCGCTTCCTGCTATCTGATCGCGGCATACGAACATTGAGGACGTCAAACCAATCGTTAGTCTACAGGGGTCTACGCAGTTCGAAAAATTTCATGTGGAAACTATTGTACTCATATTATTTCAGATGGAGCCACCAGTGTTTGCATAGCAGTGAAGTGCCGCGTAGACTACACAGTGTAGACTACATAGTGTAGACTACACAGTGTAGACTACACAATTGTCATGACAATGTTTAATGACGACTCGTCGACAATGTGGGCAATGTCGACAATTTACTTTAACAGTTAAAGTCATATAGTTGAAACTTAAAATTAAAATGAAGTGAAAATTAAACATGAATTGCATAACTTTTGTCTTCTTTCGAACAATTTTTTGTTTTGAATATAACACCTAATACACACCGCCGTACACTCCAGATTTTGCTGCTTCGAATTACCATGGGTTTCGATCCTTGGTCACAGTATAGCGAACCAGAAATTCCATTTTTATGAAGAAGCAAAAAAAATGGAGCAATTCGTGGGTCGCCTCAAAAGATTCACAGTTTTTTCGTGAGATCGGAAAAAGTAGTCGCTAACGACGGGCAGTAATTTCAATAATAAATATGTTACTACTTTTTATACCCTGTACCGTATGGTACAAAGGGTATATTGTGTTTGTGCAAGCCGAAAATGTATGTTACGTACAGAAGGAGGCGTCGGAGATCCCCCAAAGTTACCTAAAGTATGATCAGAGTGACTAGAGAAGTCGATATACCGATGTCCGTCTGACCATCTGTCCGTCCGTCCGTATGAACGCCTAGATCTCAGAGATGGTAAGAGCAACCAAACTTTCAGACAAGATCCCTTATTAATCCATAGGAGACAAGTTTATTTTATTTTTTCGATATCGGGATTACATTATATAGCTCCCATAGGGGTGTTTCAGAGGACCTCGAAAAAAAGCAAGAGTTTTAGATGGATAATTCGTTTGTTTATGAAGATATCATAACCAAATTTGGCAATCGGAAGTTTTTAAGAGAGTTCCAGCACTGTACAAAATTTGATCAAAATCGGTTGACTATATCATATAGCTCCCAAAAGACTAATCGGTCAAAAACCCTTTTTTTTTACAAAATTCGTTGAGTTTCGTTTGTTTGTAATGATATTCTTAGAAAATTTGGCGTTAAGAAGTTTTTTAGAGTACCCAAGCACTGCACCAAGTTTGACCAAAATCGGTTGCCTATATCATATAGCTCCCATAGGAACGATCGGTCAAAAAACGCTTTTTTTACAAAATTCGTTGTGTTTCGTTCGGTTTTGAAGATATCGGAACCAAATTTGGCAGTCGGAAGTTTTTTATAGTTTCCAATCAGTGTACTAAATTTGATCAAAATCGGTTGACTATATCTTATAGTCCCCATAGGACCGATCGGTCAAAAAAATTGATTGGTGCAAAATACGACTGATTTCTGTTTGTTTATGAAAATATCGTATCTTTTGGAGGTTTTAAGCAATATTTCGGACTTAGTTGCAATGTGGTGGTACAGGGTATCCCAAAGTCGTCTGCGCCCGACTTTAACGTACGCCATCTTTTTCTTTTATATTGTAATCAGCGGTGGGCACGAAAAATAACGGAAAGAGCCCTACAACAACATCAAGAAAAAAAGTCCTGTTACGGTCCCCCAAGCGATTTTCGAGTAGGGCCATAAAACTCGCACACTGTTTTTGTAAGATTCTGCGAGTCGAGCGATAGCCCACACTGTGTGTATTTTGTTTTTGTAAGATCGGCGCGTCGCCAGCGAGCGTTATAAAAACTACCGTTACGGTCGCCCAAGCATCCTCGAGTAGGGACATAAAAGCGCACACTGTGTGTATTTTGTTTTTGTAAAATTTTCGGCTTTTTGCGTATGCGTCTGGCTGGCGCCACTTGCAAGAAATAACGGAAAGAGCACTCGGAGCAAAAAGAGCCAAGGCGTGCCCACCACTGATTATAAAAATGCTTAAAGCTAGCTCAATTTTGTATAAACAGAGTTAAGGTATAAACCTATGCAACTGAAACATTAATATTTTTTTTTTTTAATTATGTACATTTTAATTATAGTACTTAAAATATTCAAGTGAACTAGGGAAACAGGAGAAAAAAAACCTTGATTCAAAAAGCTTAAAAAAATAAAATTAAAAAAAATAAAATATAACTTACAAACCACAGGAAGGTGATGAAGGGTACAACGTATACTTAGTGTTATATAAGATTTTTTAATGAAAAATTGGGTTGATGCGCTAGTAATAAGCTCATCAATCAACTTAACATTTTCTATTTTATGCAAGGATCTAGTTTTATAATAATATGGTAGGTTGAGGATAATTTTAAATATTTTATTTGGGCAATTTGAAGTTTACTTAAATGACATTTAGCTGAGGTAATCCATATTTCAGCTCCGTATATGGTTATTGGTATAAATATTGACTTATATATACTAAGTTTGTTTTTTATTGATAGTTTAGATTAAAAGTTTATAAATGGATACGTACGTACTTTATACAGTTTTGTTAATTTTACGTAATGTGTTACCACTAAATAGCAGTTTTTTATCTAAGTGGATTCCTAGATATTTCACAGAATTCTCCCATGGAATGTAGGAGCTATTAAGCTCGAGATTATTGTCAGGAAGGAAACATGGCCATCGCTTTTTGCTAAAAAAAATTGCTTTAGTTTTAGTTGCGTTAAGCTTAATTTTCCATTTATAGAAATACGCAGATATAGAGTTTAACGAGAGTTGCAGATTACAATGAATATCGGAATAAGTTGTGCCCGAACAGTAGAGGGCAGTGTCATCTGCAAATATTATTGAGTTACTTCTTTCCAATCTGCGGATATCATGGGCATAAAAGTTATAGAGAATGGGTCCGAGGACCCATTGGACACCAGCGCAGATAAACTTTCGACATGAAAGTGTCTGTCAGTCAAAAAAATTCTTATGATTTGAGTTAGGTAGGTTGTGTTGCAAGTCATCAGTTCGTGAATTAAACAATCGTGCCACACAGTGTTGAACGCGGCTTCCACATGTAGCGTAACCATGCCGACGGATTTTTTTAAATTAAAATTTGCTTTGACAAAGCTTGTGACTTTGTCGAGAGGATGTATGCAGTTAAAGCCGGCTCTAAATCCGTATTGCATTGAAGGTAGAATGCGCTTCTCCCTTAAATAGGTACAAAGCCTGGTCTTGATTAAGCGTTCTAAAACTTTGGGTATGCCGCACAAGAGGATAATAGGGTGATAGCTCAGAGGAGAGTCAGGTGGTTTTCCTGGTTTCGCAATGTTAATGATTTTTGCAGCTTTCCAATCAAGTTTAAAATAGCCGATCTTAATGCAATTGTGAAAAAGTAGCGTTAAATAATGCAATGCGTTAACTGGAAGTTTCTTAAGGCAAATGTTTGGTATTTGGTCAACCCCAGGCGACTTTTGAACTATAAGTGAATTGATTATATTGGGCAGAAAGGTCAACTAATGAGTTTGACACTAGTTCAGAAGTAAGATTATCAGGGGTGCCACAGAAACCCATTTCCTGTCAATTTCGTTGCAATTTCTATTCTTGGCGCCACAGACATGATTTGCAGCGGTTTCAAAATCTTTGACAAAATTGCATGAGATTTGATTAAATTCACCAACAAAACCTTTTTTATTCAAAGAAACTGTTACATATTTGGAAAGTGTATTTAATTCCTGAGTTTTTTGTATCTTAATGTTTTGACAATTTTAATGTTTTAATGCAAGATTTTCATTTTTGCGAAATCATTATTAAAATAGTTGGTACATTTGCAATTCTGTATCAATATGCAAAACCTTTTCGAGCTAAGGAGCTGCCACCTAGTTGCTGTACTAAATAAGAATAATTCGAAGTTATTATTTTGGCATATTAATAGATGTTTTTTATGCTAAATGAAAGTTAAAAAATTTCATATTTTATTTTAACTAATTTTTCGTTATGAAGTGCGCCGAATTGAGTGCATAATTAAATAAATAAGTACAGTGCACCTTTTTCTCCTAATAGGTGGCAATTTACGGCGTTTTGCGCATGGTTGTGAATGTCAATAGCTTAGCAGTTCAAGTTAAAAATGAAAATATCAGTAGCGCAACCGAAGGAGAAAAAAGCCACAAAAGCATAGGGAAATTTAAAAAATTAATTAAATGATTTTAATAAATGAAGTAATATTTATTGAATATGGCGTCGTTTTAAATAACACAGGCCTACAAATACCGGGGTCATGACAGTTGTTGGGAAGCTAATGGGCATTTCCGAAGTAATTTGCTGCGTAGGATCCGAATCCGGGGCCAGAATTGGCCCATCACGTCAGGATCTTGAGATATTTGAGGCTATGTACCCGAATGTGGCGCAGTTATGCAGTGCACAGCATACATAATTGTTGCAACCTTTGCTGGACTGTATGACAGCCTTGAAGCAATCTAGAGGTTCTTCGGCCTCTTCACTAGACGTTTTCTTTGTTTGGTTGTCTATTGTGAGGCATCAATGGCTAACAATCTCGCAATTGGCATTTTAAAAATTATTTTCGATTTTTGTGAAAATTTGCAAATGTAAACAAACGAAATTTGCCATTCACAACGCTGAGGACAGCTGTTGACCCGTAGGGTTGTCATGCAAACTCTTGTATTGGGCGGTAGAAATATTAAAACTTAGTTTAAATTCATTTTGTACAAATGGAAAGCAAAATGATGCAAAATATGCTGAAAATTATTGCTTAATGTAATAAAGAATTACCATTTTTGGATCACTGTTAATAAACATTGTAACGACCTCAACTGAACTCACTTGACTCACTGACTTGACTGACTTCCTCGATTTGGCTGCTGATCGCCTTACATAGGCCTCGATCGCCGCCAAATCCCTAAATTCCCGCCCAAACTTATACAAATGAAACATAAACGGCACTCTGTTTATTTAGATACCTCGCTACTCTCACTCCACAACTACCCTGTAGAGATTTAAGGTAACAAGTTGTGAGGTGGCAATCCGCCTCCTCACAACATTTATTTAAATGAGTGTCTAAATGTGTTAAAATAATTTGTGCAAAGTAGCAACCCTTTGCTGCCATTCCTGCAAAAGCAAAAACATTCCAAGTTATTTGTTCGAAAAATTAAATATTTGAGGTTTCTGAGGCACCTTTCAAAGGTTTGGTTTGAAAGCGTTGCAAAAATGGTTAAGGATTTCTGTGGCACCCCCGATACTCTTTTGGAGTTCTTAAGGAATATATCGGGTTTGACTGCGATGCGGTGGTATAGGGTATCCCAAAGTCTTCCGCGCCCGACTTTAACGTACGCCATCTTTATATGTATATATAGAAAGATTAGCTTACATTTTTGTATTAAATAAAACTTTTCACGCTTTCTTCTTTTTAAGGTGTGCAACTGTGGATATTGAAATAAAAGATACGCTGGAAATTGATACTTTTAACGATCTAGATGTAGCACGCTGTTTAATACGGAAAAATAAATAAATGTTAATGAAAACAACATGCGTTCAAACAACCCGACACATTTAAGTAACCTTATTATTATTTTAAGACAGCTTTAAAATCTGGAACTCCGCTATAAAGCATCACCTTCCCCATTAATTGACAATCACACAAACACTGTACAAAACTTTAATGGCTTCGCTGATCACTTTTTCTCTCTGTGTCTCTCTCTTCTGTCAGCCTTACTAGCAAAACAGATGGTGTAAAAATTAGTAAGTATATTTATAACAGGCTCTTACACTGGTATATTTATTATAGCCTCATACAAAATAGTCACAGCTAAAAACTTAAAATTTAAATATAAGCAGCTCACGAAATGCGCGGGCTAAAAATATACATGCATATTACGAATTTACGCATCACCAGAAGGAGAAAAGGCGATATTATTAGCTTATCGATATTTAATACTTGTTAGCTATTCACACTGGGGCACATTTAACATCTAACATCTTTTGTCGAAGATGTTGCGTATGAATTACCCGTTCCGAAAATTTCAACATCATTCCAACATCTTGTGGAAATGTTCCTATTTTATTGCGTCCCGATGAGAAATTATTCGACTATTTTCCTGTGCACCTCTTTTTTTGTCATTCGCTGCAAAAATGTAAACTATGTTAAGGCCCCTACGCAGACACGAAAACAGCCACAGTCAACGTTTATTACTTATGCTATTTTGTGTAAACAATGCTATAATAATGACACGCATTGCAATTGAATTGTTGGACGAGGAAAAGAAGCGACGCGAGGAGGCAAAACCCAGGAAAAGGCGGAGTGTTTGAATGAACCCATATTTAATGCTCAGAGCTGAGTGTGGAAGAATTGCATAGACGTTTTATATCGCACATTAATGTTACAATTGAATTATCTTATTATTACAGCTATTTTCCCATCCTTTCCCAACGATCCGCAACGATTTTGTCGACCAGCCATTAGTTTTGCATACTAATTAACTAGCTGCACATACGTTTTGTTTGTGGTGCCAAAACCGAACAGCTGGTTTTGTTGAATGCACCATCTATGGTTTATTACTGGCATTAAAAAAACAAAAAAACGAGCAACACTGGTCTAAATACCACCTGCAAGAACAGTTTGTGACCAAACGCTTGTGAGTGTTTTTTTTATATGAAGTTTTGTTTATTTTTCGTATCTGCGTAGGGGCCTTTAACGAAAAAGACTGGCAATTTTCTCTTCAAAACATGGCGCCAAATCCTCATATGGTTATGGAATTTGCACACAATTTAAAATGTGCGGCTAACTAAACCATAGAAGGGTGAGCCAGCAGCATATTGTTTTGCGACTTCTATGTCAGTGATGATTGACATAAGTAAATCTTTAGCTTAAGTTTTAATTTTGTTAAAAAACCAACTTAATAATTATGGTGGTTAATAACTCCTACTGCTGGTGACTTTATTTTAGTGTAGCACCCATCGAATTGAACAAATAGTTCAAAGAAACTACATATACATACAAACATTTTTTAAATAATTATAATTATAATGAATTTACCATTATTTTTAAACCAGTGGCTTTTAGGCATTGGTGAGGTCCAATGAACTCGAAGCACTTTAGTACAACACCAACAAACATACAAACAGCTCGTGGCGCCTGCATATATGTATGCATATGTATATACATATGTGCGTATGTGCGAGTCAGCACATATTATTAGTCCTTATTAATACTCCCAATTTATTAATGTATTCTGCATCAATTCATAAAAGTCTACCTTAATAATAGTTCGTGTTCTAAAACAACTCATAAAATTATTGATATTTAAATATTAAAAAGCATTTTTAATAAATTTTCATAATGTGGTTATTTCACCAGCCTGTCAATATGGCAGCAAGATGTTAGATGTTGTCAGTGTGAGAGCCTATTCACACTGGGGCACATTTAACATCTAACATCTTTTGTCGAAGATGTTACGTATGAATTACCCGTTACGTAAATTTCAACATCATTCCAACATCTTGTGGAAATGTTCCTATTTTATTGCGTCACGATAAGAAGGTAGGGTAGGTAGGTAGGTAAGGGCGGCTGTTGGTTTGAAAAACCAGCACACTTAGGCCTGGACCGGCCCGTTGTGATACCGCGAATCTCTCTTTAACCCTTCTCCTGAGATAACTATTCTAAAGGGATTCCCATCCCGTTGCTGCAATGTAACTTGCGATCCTCTTTGGACATATATGTGCTAGCTCCGCTAGGTCATGAAGGAAGTAATTTCCCAGGTGTTTTTTCCTACGTCTACTGAGAGCCTCACAGGAACAGAAAAAGTGCTCAACTGATTCAACTTCTTCTTCGTCTTTGCAGCTTCTGCAAAAGTCATGACTCGGAACATTCATTCTGGTCGCATGTGTCCCGACAAGCCAGTGTCCAGTGATCGCTCTGACAACTGCCGAACAGTGCGACCGTTTGAGTTCACAGAGCCTTATAGATCGCTTTGGGTCGATTTGAGGCCATATTTGGCGACTGATTGTGCAATGGGGTGTATTATGCCATAGCCTTTGTGCGTGAGAGCTAAATTTTTCCCTGATTTGTAGCTTAAAAATGGCCATTGGCATACAAATATCCTCCTTGTCCGGTAGGAGGGTAGAGGTCGTGCCCTGTCTGGCCAATTCATCTGCTATTTCATTACCTGTTATATTTTGGTGTCCTGGCACCCAAATGAGGCTAATAACGAACTGCTGTGCCATCTCTTGAAGAGATTTGCGGCAGTTGTTTACTGTCATCGAGTTGGAAGATAGTGCTCGAAGTGACTTAATGGCTGCCTGGCTATCCGAGAATATATTTATCGCACCGGTATCCAGGCCGGTATTGCGTAAGCAGACCAAAGCCTCTTTAATGGCAAGGATCTCTGCTTGAAAAACGCTACAGTGGTCCGGAAGTCGGAAAGACTGCCGAATATTTAATTCCTCAGAGTAGACTCCCCCCCCCCAACATGGTTGTTGAGCTTGGAGCCGTCCGTGAAGAAATTAATACTGTCATTTTGACATGGTCGAGTTTCCAACCACGATTCCCTAGTGGGGATATCGGTGATGAATAATGTAGATGGGTGCTCTAAAGGAGTGCAGTAATCTGTCATTACCACAATTGTGTCTTCTTTCAGAATAGACGAGTGCCCATATTCCAAGACTGCCCAGAATTTAGCGTCTTTTAGGCGTCTCGATGTTATAGTGGCAATTTCTTTTGCCATCATGAGGATGGAAGTAATATTAGTGATAGCGTTTAGCGCTTCACTCGAAGTTGTTTTAAGGGCACCTGTGATGCATAGTTGTGCTGTTATCTGCACCTTATTTAGTGTTTTAAGCCTAGACTTGATGGTAAGGGCTGGCCACCAGGTAGATACTGCATACAGCAGTATGGGCCTAACTATGGCAGTGTATATCCAACGAACTATTTTTGGGGACATACCCCATTTAAGTCCTATTGTTCTCTTACATGCGAAGAGTGCAGTATTAGCCTTCTGTACTCTGTCTGCGATATTGAGATTCCAATTAAGTTTCTTGTCTAGTACAAGTCCCAAGTATCTTGCACTGTCGCTAAAGGACAAGACGGAATCGTTTAATTTGGGAGGAGATAAGTTAGGGATCTTATATTTCCTTGAGAAAAGGATAAGCTCGGTTTTTGCTGGGTTTACGCTTAACCCGCTTTCATATGTCTAAAGTGACAGCTCTTTGAGTTTGAGTGTCATGCGGTCACAGAGGGTTTGTGGGAATTTTCCATTCAACATTATAACCACATCGTCCGCATAGGCCACAACTTTGCAGCCACCTCCTTCTATGCGACGTAGCATCGTGTTGACTGCTACGTTCCACAGAAGAGGAGATAGCACGCCCCCCTGTGGAGTGCCTCTGCTCACGTGCCTACAGATAGAAGACGTACCAAGTGAAGAAGTAACCGTTCTGCTCAGTAGCAGCTGGCTAATTAAATTCACTAGACGGTCATCTACCTCCAGTCACGTAAGTGCATTAGTTATAGCTTTGGGATCGATGTAGTTTAAAGCGCCTTCTATATCTAAGAAGGCAGCGATAGTATATTCCTTGTTGTGCAAGGATTTTTCTATGGTTGATACAACAGAGTGAAGTGCGGTTTCTGTCGATCTTCCCTTACAATATGCGTGCTGCGATTCTGATAATAGTTTGGAATCGATTGATGTTCTTAGGTATAACCCTATCAATCTTTCCAAAGTTTTTAAGAGAAACGAAGACAAGCTAATGGGTCTTAAATCTTTTGGGACTGTGTGTGATACTTTTCCCGCCTTGGGTATAAAGACCACTTTAGACGTTAGCCATGAAGGTGGAATCCGGCCTAACGCAGTAATGTTGCTAAAAATGGCTTTCAGCCACAAGACTACAAGGTCCCCCCCGTGCTGCAGCTGGGCTGGTATTATCCCATCAGGACCTGGAGATTTATAGGGGTCAAAACTATTTATGGCCCATTTTATGTTGGAATCCGTGATGATGCCATCCAACACGTTTACGGGAAGATAGGAGAGGCTGCACGTTGATGCAAACGCTGTGCTACCCGTGAAGTGCGTATCTAGAAGTAACTTTAATGACTCGTCACTGGAATCTGTCCAGGAGTCATCAGGTTTCTTTAGATAGCCTAAATTAGTGGGTGATTTTGAGAGTAATTTTCTGAGCCTTGCAGCTTCCGAGGAAGATTCGATTTCAGAGCAAAATCTTCTCCACTCGTCACGCTTTGCCTGTCTAATTACTTTCTTATATTGAGCTAAGCTTTGTTTATATTCTACCCAGCTTTGCTCACAGTTTAATCTCTTTGCCTAATTGAAAAGCGTCCGACAACTTGACCTTAGGGTATCTACTTTCGGTCTCCACCATGGTGGTTTCCTTTTTCCCCTTGGCTTGCTTTTTGGACAGGATGCTATATACGATTTATTGCACCCTTCCGTAAATGTTTTTATAAGGAGTTCAAGCTTCTCCTCTGAATGAAGAGTCCCCTCTGGGGGGACTGTTAGGGTCTGAGCTAGCTTAACCTTGAAAGCTTTCCAGTTGGCTCTACGTGGGTTAATAAACTCAACAGGGATAGGAGTGAAGATAGATAATTAAGTTTCAATGTATCTATGGTCTGAGAAGGAGTGATCTTTCGAGACCCTCCAATTTGTGACTTGGTCATATAGAAAGTTTGAGATAAAAGTTAGGTCGATGACCTCTTCTCTATCTTTGATAATAAATGTGGGATCATTTCCCCGGTTACAAATTACTAAATTGGTAGTGAGGAGATATTCAAAAAGTAACTCACCCCTTTCGTTGGTATTTGAGCTCCCCCATATTCCATGGTGAGCATTTGCATCGCAGCCGATCAGTAGGCCAGTGCCCAGACCGTCGCAGTCCTTTACCAGATTCTGGAATTTGTGACCCGGAAGTGGGTACATGTCGTCATAGGCCATGTATGCGGATGCTATCCGAATCGATGTAGTCTGGAGCTCCAGACTTACCGATGTGATATCACCATCGCTGTAATTATAGAGCAAAAATACACTAAGGTGCTTTTTTGCCAAAATGCATGTACGGATTTTACCTTCTTCTGGGGCTACCAATAGCCTATAGTTTGATGTGCTGAGTCCAGAAACCTTGCTGGCCACAACCCACGGTTCCTGTATCAGCACCAGGTCAACTTCGCCCCCAGCCAGGCGAAGCATGAGCGCAGCCGTCGCTGCCTTACAGTGATGGAGGTTTATCTGCAAGATTCTCAGCGACATCTTGCTGGTTTGCCTCCATCACCGTAACATCGGCATCTGTGTCATCACTGATATCATCAGCGGAGTCCTCGCTCTCCTGACACAGTGCCTCCAGACCGCGAAGCAGTGACGCGTCGAACATCACCGACTCGCAGTCATCTACTTCGGGATACTTTTCCGGCTCCTCAATTTCCGAGGCCAGAGCTACCTCCAACTCCTGTTGGCTCTCTGTCTGCCTGGCGTCCGACTTATAGATACGGATCTGCACCGAGCTAAAACCGAAGTTTAGCTCTCCGTGCTTCTCCTCTATCGGCGCCAGCGACTCTTTGTTGAGGACCATAATGATCCTCCTCATTGGCGTTTCAGTTTCCTCCACCTTCACAACCTTCCAGTCAGAAGATGGAAGGTGGGGATTGCAACGCTGCAACATCTTTAGGATCATCTCCGGCTCCTTGAAGGATGCCGGGATCCACATAATAGCACGAGGTCTACTCGGTACGTCCTTCCAGTCTACTGCGACTAGATTGGCGCCCGGGTAAACCTCGCCCACTCTTAAGACGGCCGCTTTATACAGCCCAGCCGATCTGGCCCCTTCACAGGCAATCACCTTCACAGTACCCTGATACCACCCTACGTCCGTGCAGACTGGTGGTGGGCCTGGATCTGCCTCCAGAGCCTCGAAGCAGTGTACAGCCAGTGCTGCCTCTACCCACTTCCATTGGTTTCTGGGGATCCTGCCGTCCGGATTTCCCTGGTCCAAGACCCCCAGAAGGATTTTCTCCTTTGCCATCTCGGCAAAGCTCCTATTCGCTACAACCTGAGCGTTTACCCTCGCTCTCTTAGCATTGGGTATTATGGCCTCTTGGGACCGTTGCCGTTTTGGCTGATCGTGCCTCGAGTCCACTTTGGGTTTTTCGAGGACGAAGTTCGGCAACACAGACTTCGCCCACTCTACCTTTCTCAGCCATTCGGCCGATGGGGTCGTGATATTCGACGTCGCCTGGCGTTTTAGGATAAGGGCTGCATTTTTGCGGTCCGCGTATCTATCCAATTTGGCCTTGCTAGCGGATGGCCTCTCTACCTCCCCCGCACCCGACTGAGAGCCGGCTGTGCTTGTTGTAGCACCTTGCTGACTACTCAGGGTGACGAGGGCCTTCGAGGGGCCTACCACATTGCTCTTGGCCAAGGGGCGTTGGGGCACAGTTGCCTGCTTTTTCGCCGGAGTGGAGCTGACCGTAGGTCCAGTGACCTCTGTCTTCGAGCTCGTTGTTGGGATTGGTTGTGTAGGGACGACGCTAGGTCCAGTGACCACTGCGTACGCCCCCATTGTAAGACCTTCGGTCTCTTCCGTTTTTTCGAGACTCTTTTTGTTTTTTGTTTTTAATGTTTTTATTAATTGAAGCCATAGTTGGACCCACGAGTGGCGGAGAAGGGGTGGTCCACCTGCGCAGAGATCCGCAATACGCAGGTAAGGCTAGTTAATCCGGAGGGCGCCAGGTATCCGGATGCTCCGTTTGCGACTGGGCTATTTTTGAAAAGGGCCCCCAGCCAGGCTGATCATCGGCACGGGTCGCATGACACCTTGATCCAGCCCTTTTTGTTTACCTCATAGCCATGAAGTGGAGTGGCAACCAGCCACCAAGCTATAGAAGAGCTAAGTTGCAAGTAGCAAGCTCCAAATCTTAGCTGGCACCGTCCAAAAGAGGACACTGTAGTGCCATTACCAGTCGGCACCCTCGTGGAGGGTTCAGCTATAGGATTTTCGCCGACCGTCCCGATAAGAAAGTATTCGACTATTTTTCTGTGCACCTCCTTTTTTGTCATTCGCTGGGAAAAAAGTTAACACTGTCAACGAAAAAGACTGGCAATTTTTAATTCCAAACAAGGCGCCAAAACCTCATATGTTTATGGAACTGGTATACAATTTAAATTGTGCGGCAATATATGGTTTAAAGGGTGAGCCAGCAGACATTCCAGTCGACGCTACTAGTTTGATGAGGGAAAAAAGTAGAAATCAATTTTACAGATTTAGTTTGTACTCTTATTTATTACATTTTAATTTACAAAGAAAAATGTGGCTCACTTAATCCTTCTCTTTGGCCTACTCATACTATAGTGCATGAGTTTACTAAAAAACCTAAAAAAACTTTAGCCTCCAATGCTGCACCATCCGTTTCCGTAGATAACTCTATTCCAAAAAACTAATTACTAACCTTACCATTCATTACCAGAATGTTCGTGGGCTTCTTTCTAAGCTTAGTAGACTTTTTGCCAATAGCGGAGACTTTGATTCGCATGTTATTGCCTTTTCTGAAACCTGGCTTAATTTTTCTGTCTCTGATTTTGAAATTTTTGTTAATTCCTACATAACTTATAGACTTGACCGGCCGTCCGGTCGTGCTGGTGGTGTTCTCATTGCTGTAAATGCTGACCTTGAATCTCATTTACTTTCTCTTAATTTTCCCTCAGGAATTGAGTTTATTGCGGTAAAAGTGTTTACCAATAATTGTTTTATTTATTTTACATGTTCCTATATACCCCCATGCTCTGACTTAAGCGTATGTGTGAACCATCTTTCTGCCATTCGTATGGTGGCCGATACTATTGGTATTAGGGATCAACTAGTTGTTTTTGGCGACTTCAATTTGCCTTCCTTGTCCTGGACTCGCTCGGTTGATTCTAATTCTCTTTTTTCTTTTGATCAGCATGACTTTGTAACTGGACTAATTGATATCTCTCTGAGCCAAATTAACTTCATACATAATTGCTCTAACAGAATGCTTGATCTTGTATTCGTAAGTGATTCTTCGGACTTCGAAACTTCAAGAGTCTGTCCGATTTCCTTACCTGAGGATCCGTATCACCCAACCTTGCAAATCACACTAACACTTAATGTTCGCTATAGTGCTTTGCCCCATGTTCGTGCTCCTCGGTATCGGTGCTTTCGTAAGGCTAATTTTGTCGGTCCTAACCAATTTTTGGCTGATGTTAACTGGTCCTCTTTGTTGTCTGCTGAGAACTTTGAGCTATCTATTAATAATTTATATCGGATATTATACACCTCTTTTGATCTCTTTGTTCCCTACTCTGTCCTGAGTCCTTCCTCTAAACCGCCTTGGTTTACGCTAAGTCTGTCTAATTTAAAAAATCGTAAGTCTTCTTCTTATAAAAGATTTAAGAAAAGTGGTTCTACAGTCGACTTCTATAAGTTTTCTATATTACGCAGCAAGTTTATTCTCCTTAATAGAACTTGCTACAATAATTATCTTGCCCGTTGTAGGCTTAACTTCCGTAGTGATCCTAAGACATTTTTCTCTTTTGTTAATTCCAAACGTAAGTCTTCCATTTTTCCTGCTTCGCTATTCTATAAAAATGCATGTTCTTCTAACAACTCTGAAATCGCAGACTTGTTTGCGGACTTTTTTCAAACTACCTACTCTGTCAACCCTAATAGCATTAACCTTAACTATCCTTTTAATCTTTCTAGCTCAAACCTTACTGCTATTCCTCAGATCTTAGAATCCGACGTTTTACAAACTCTTATGTCCATTAAATCTTCCTTCTCTCCTGGCCCTGATGCCATTCCTAGCTGTGTTCTAAAGCATTGTGCTGGCTCCCTTTCCATGCCATTATCCGTCTTTTCAGCACTTCTTTAAAATTTTCGTATCTTCCTGCCATATGGAAAGAATCCTTTATTATCCCCCTTCACAAAAAAGGTTCCAAGTCTAATATTGAGAACTACCGAGGTATTGCCAAGCTTTCATCAATCCCAAAAGTTTTTGAAAGGATTGTCACTGCACAATTGCAACAATACTGTCGTTCTTTAATATCGAACTCCCAACATGGGTTTGTAAAATGTCGGTCCACCACTACTAATCTTTTAGAACTTTCTTCTCTTATTAACAATGGTTTTAGTAGTAAAATGCAAACCGATGTCATTTACACTGATTTCAGCAAGGCATTTGACTCAGTAAACCATAGCCTTCTTTTATTTAAACTTTCGCGTTTGGGATTCCCGCCTTGTCTTTTAAATTGGATCTCTTCCTATTTATCTAATCGTATGCAGAAGGTAGTTTTTAAAGGCTGCGAATCTAAAGTAATTTATGTCACGTCAGGGGTACCCCAAGGCAGCCATCTTGGTCCTCTACTTTTTGTCTTATTCATTAATGATCTTCCACAAGTTATCCGGTCTTCTCGCATTCTTATGTATGCGGATGATGTAAAACTTTATTTGTCCTACTCCTACAATGATAATGATATGCATTCACTTCTTCAACATGATTTTGATAGCATGCAATATTGGTGTAATGTCAACAATCTCTTCCTTAACAAGACGAAATGTAAAATTATGACATTTTACCGTTCTGTTCCCCATCTGGCTGCTTACTCTATAGACTCCTCTACCCTGGAACGTATAGTGAGTGTTTTAGACCTTTGCATACTGTTTGACCATAAACTCAAATTTAACGATCATATTTGCAACATCGTGAATAAGGCCAGGGGTGTTCTTGCTATTATTAAGCGTTGGTCTAAAGAGTTCAACGACCCTTGCACAACCAAACTTCTTTTTATTTCTCTCGTCCGTCCTATTTTGGAATATTGTTCCTGCGTTTGGAGCCCTCAATACCACCTGTATCAGGACATGATTGAGTCTGTACAAAAGCAATTTCTCCTTTTTGCACTTCGTGGCTTAAACTGGGACCCAAATATCCGTCTCCCGCCATATTCCGACAGACTTCGCCTTATAAAGTTGCCTTCCTTAAGTCATCGCAGAACATGCCACGGCGTGTTATTCTTGCATAAGCTGTTAATCGGTCTTATCGATTCCAACGTACTTCTTAGCAAAGTTACCTTTGTCATACCGTCTAGAGTAACTCGTAATTTTAGGCCTTTAGCCTTACAATTTTGTAGATCTAATTATGCTTTGCACGATCCTTTCCGTGTCTTATGCTCTAACTATAATAACTTTTACAACTTCCTCTCTTTCGAACGGTCTATTCAATCTATCACTTCTTCTATCTTAAGTCATCTTGACTTGCCAATTCGAGCATCCTTGACCAACCCTATATGATGAGTCACTTACATGGTCAACGGTGATCTATTGGCTCTTTTTGTGATATAATGTTTAATTTTTATCTTGTTTCCTTGTTTCCTCTTTAATATTGTAAATCCAAGTGTCTGGCCAGTTCTTGATGTGAGTTGGTGCATATCGTTAAAAAGTTCACCCACCGGGCTAGAGACGCGGGTTAGTTAATATATATTTCCTCTATCTTCTTTAAAAAAATAAATTATACCTTTTTTTTTATAATATAAAGTCAACTGCACTTAGTTGTACTCCTCTAATTAAAATAAATAAAAAATAAACAGGCATGTTCTAGATTTCGATTCCGACAAGTGTCGACTCGTTTTGAAAAGTTTGGCTCGCAGCTGTCGAAATGAAAAGTATTTTGCTTTTTTTAATTAAATAAACGCATTAATGCCACTAAAATTAATTTTGTATTATTTTTTAATGCTTTAAGAAAATTTAGATGTGCGCACTTGAACGAATCGAGGTTTATTTTCATTATATATTTTTATTACAAAAAATGTCTATTAAAATTGTGTGTACATGCAAAACCAAAACGAGTGGAATGAAAGTAAGGTGTTCTGGATTTAGACAAAACAGAACTTCGAAAAGATATGTGTTGTCGTGTTGCACAAGTAATTTCGAAGATAATTTTATTAATGGATGGCTTAAAATATGTATATAAAATAAATTGTACAAAATTAGTTAATAAATTAAAAATATTTGTCTCTCAGAAAGATGTTGGCAAAAAGAAAAAATAAATTAATAAAGTGGATGTTCGAAAATTTGTGGCAACTCTACAAGTGAACTTATCGATAGCTGGCCAGTTGGTCAGCTGGCAATTTGCTAGAAATTTGGCGCACTTTTAAAACAAACAACAATGAGCCGCTTTCATTGTAGTCATTTGTAATAATTCATTTTTAAAGTGACAAAAAATAAAGTGCCAAGTGCGTGAAGTAAAATGCGTGAGCATTATTTTGCTCACCAACACAATGCAAATGTTGGTAAATGACTTTGAAGTCATCTACTTGCATCAAAATGTTATAATTAAGCGCATGACCTTAATAATTGTGAAATGCTTATGGGAAAAAGTAACATTACAAGAAAAAGAAGGATATAGCAGAAAAGTAAATAAAGGCGACTCTGAAGCTGCTGCTCAGAGTAGTTTGTTGAATAAAATAAAATAAATAACTTATAAATTTGGTGAAAACTTGTGTGTTATTCTTATAGAATTAAAATGCGAACTACAAGCAACTTAATTTTTACTACGTTTCCATTTTCAAAAGACGGCTGCTGTATGATGTCGCTGCCATTTAAATTTTGCGCCACATAAACAAACATAAACAACACAGCTGTTTGTGGCCTGAATGAAAACGATTCGAAAACGATTCGAAGTCGATTCGAACTCAGTCGAAATCTAGAACACCATTTGTCGGAATGCACTCGTTATGACTTTTCAAAACGAGTCGAAATCTAGAACAGGCCTGAAAATATTTGTGTGTTTGTGCGAGTCAGTACCAGCTCGTCGTCCGCATTATTATTTCCAATTAATTAATGGTTTCAACACAAATACATAAAACTCGTCCTTAATAATAGTAAATGTTGAAAGTGAACTTATAAAAAGATTGCTATTTTTATTTTAAATAACATTTTTCATAAATTTCATAATTAGCTTATTTCGCCACCAGCCAGCCTTTCAAAATGGCAGCAAGATGGTAGATGTTGTCAGTGTGAATCGCTATTTCACATCTTCAAAAAATCCCATGCGTTCCGCATTAATGTGCTCAGTGTGGCTGCATATTCCAGAGTTGTCGGGTTTATATTGCGTAGCAAATTACGATTTAGCCGAGTTTTTTTAGGCATTATTTGAATTAAATGGTATTTACACAATTCTACTAATCTACGTATATTTTTAATGTTATCGGGAAAAAGGGGTACCCAACATATAACTTAAAAGCTATGGAGGTTGTTATTGGTATATTCTTATTCATTTTTTTTTTTTTTTGAAGGCTTGTTGCCTGGTCGCTTTCATCTTTTTCAATTTGTTTCTGTTTTAGTTGGATGAGAAGGTGTATCCTTGTTCAGTTGATATAACTGTCCCTGGTCCGACACTTTTGGGGGCTTAGCACTCACAAAATCTGGGCATACCCAGTAATTTAAGGACGATAGTTTAAGGCATTGAATTATTTACCTGCTTGAACACGCATCCAAAATATATGTGGGAGTCCCAGGTCGTTGACCTTCCTCAACCACCTAAAACAGGGATGAGCAACACGTGGCCCGTTAAACATGTTTATGCGGCCCGCTAAGCATTTCTAAAATTGAATTTATTTTATCGACTTTCTCCCATCAATATAGTGCTATAAAATTAATTATAACGGCCAAAAAGTGAAACCCCTGATTTTGATGATTTTACAGATTTGTTGAGCTACTAGCCAAAACACGTCAAATTTATTGCAAAACGATTATTTATCGAGTTATCGATAAGAATGGCTTTTCGTTTAGACATTCTTGAAACATATCTAAAACAAATGAAAATATTGACGTGATTTTTTTCCATGACAGATAAAATATTAAATTTAAAAAAAATTTTATTTATTTTTAAGATTTTTTTTTGATTTTTATCATTTTTAGTTTTTAATTTAAAAATTCAAAGTGATCTCCCACTTTTAAAAAAAAGTGGAGATGTCATTTATGCGTGTAAGTTCACTGCAAAAACAAAACAAAAAAGTTAGTAACTCTAGAATTGTAGAGTTATGCTTATTTTAGTGATGGCACCTCGCTGTTCGCCATAGAAACAGTACCTCGAAAATACAAATAAGCACAACTCCTCGGAATGAAAGATAATAAGTTCAAATTTGACATGAATATTCATTTTGACATTCGAGATCAATTTTGAAAGCGCCACATATATTTAAGGTCAAAGGTCACAAAATCGGTTTTTGCAAATAACATTTTACTCGTGCTCAAATATTTTAAAATGTTCTACAAAGTGCAGGGCGTAAAATTCTCTACAAAATTGTCATACAACATTATTTCATACAACTGACCCATCACGAGATAGAGTTTTCAGAGTGCAACGACAAAAGACGGAATTTTCGCATCAAAGCACTCCCCACTTTCCAAGCTATATCTCACGAACGGTTATATATACAAGATTATGTCGTACACCTATTTTGTAGAGAATTTTACGCATTACAACTTTGTAGAACATTTTAATTATAGGTGAAGCACGGGCAAAACGTTATTTGCAAAAACCAATTTTGGACCTTGACCTAAATATATGAAGGCGCTTTCAAAATTGATCTCAGAATGTCAAAACGATTAATCATGTCAAGTTTGAACTTATTATCTTTCAATTCCGAGGAGTTATGCTTATTTGTATTTTTCAAGGTACTGTTTACTATGGCGAACGAGCGAGGTGCCATCACTAAAATAAGCATAACTTCTACAATTCTAAGAGTTACTAACTTTTTTTTTATTTTTATTTTGTTTTTTGCAGTGAACTTACACCATAAAATTACATTAACACTTTTTTTTAAAGTGGGAGATCACTTTGAATTTTTAAATTAAAAACTAAAAATGATAAAAAATCAAAAAAAAATCTTAAAAATAAATAAAATATTTTTTTTAAATTTAATATTTTATCTATCATGGAAAAAAAAAATCACGTCAATATTTTCATTCGTTTATAAGATATGGCTTGTCAAAGAATAGTCTAAAAACGAAAAACGCCATTTTCAGTTATCGATAACTCGATAAATAATCGGAATTTTGCAATAAAATTTGACGTGGTTACTATTGGCTAGTAGCTCTACCAAATCGTAAAAATCATCAAAATCGGAGAAGGTCGCGGGAAAAGTGAAGCGTTTCACTTATTTTGGCCGATAAAAATATGGTAGTACATACTTAAGGGGTAGGCGCAGACACGAAAAAAGCCACCTAGCAAAAAGAGCGACTTATTTTTTTCACGAAAGGAACAGTGTGTAGCTAATTTTTAAAAGGCGCGAAATAAAACATGAAGTAACGTCAAAGTTTATTACTTATGCTATTTTGAAGCAAACAAAAAAAACGGAAGGTTGCGGATGAGCACAGGTATTTCTAGGAAAGGGAAAATTTGATTATTTTTTCACTTTCGCCAAAGATGAAGCTGTATGCTTAATATGCTCAGAGACTGTGTCCACATTAAAAGAATAAAACATAATTAATCATTACGATACAAAACATGAACAACAGTATAACAACTTAACAGGACAACTCCGGATAGATAAGTTTAATGAAGACCACCGATCAACACTAAGTGATGCACGATTAGAAAAATCCTTGTCTGTAAAATCGATTTAGAAGATCGACGGAAGATAGTTTTACGTGATAACGTCATAAGAAAACATTGATGAAAATTGAAAACTTTAAATATTGCAAAAATTATAAAATTCTGCGACGTACAACGAGCAGCAGCAGCAGCTACAACGGCAACGTCTGACAACCATGAAGTAGAGCTATCTCATTATTCGTGGTGATGTGCCCCACGATTTTTCGGCAATGCTTCTACACGTAAAGAGAGCTCTTGAGCACTTATTTACTGTGTTATCTAAATGTGTCCTGAAGTTAAGCCTGGAGTCAAAGGTCACTCCAAGATACTTGTCTTCCTTACTTGTTCCTAGTTTATATCTCCTTGTGAAGGGTACTATGACTGTCTTGGCAGGGTTGAGACTCAGGCCTGCCTTTTTACACCAGTCATTGATTTCCTTGAGACCTAGCTGGACAATGTCACAGAGTGTTTCCTCATGGACTGTACAAAGTACTTTATTAAAAAAGTGGGCCTTTACAAGCTGCTTTACTTTTTATACAATAATATACATATAGCAATGTAAGCGCGAAGTTGGGAATGAATGTAAGCGCACACAATATGCATTTCTTTTTAAAACAAGTTGACAGCAATGTAAGCGCTTACAATTCTCAATGCGGATAGTAGGCGGACCACCCCACTTTGGCGGGGTGGCATATAAAAGTAAGCAACGATGTAATTCGGAGTCCCATATAGAGAGAAGAGCTTACGACTTCTAAGTAAGCGCTTCGGTAGCGCTAAAGTAAGCGGGATTTTTCCAGCTGGGAAAACGATTGCGAGAGTATGAGAGTGCGAGAGATAGCGCACTATACAGAATAAACACAACGCTATGTCCAGTTTTTGAACAGCATGTAATAGCTTGTTCCGCGATCTCGCCAGCGGGCTAATCTTCGAAAATTGGCTAAATCAACTCAACAAAGAAATGAAGTCTAAAAATCGAAAATTTGTTATTTTCGTTGACAACGCGGCTTGTCACAAGACTGACATTAAACTAACCCACATTAAATTACTTTTTCTGCCGCCAAACTTAACAACTGAAATACAGCCGTTAGATCAAGGAATTATTCAAGCGCTAAAGCTAAAGTATATTAATATAAATTGTGTGAAGACGAAGTCAATCAAATCCGTCACATGGAGAATGAGAATGTGCACGAGGTCATTAGTGGCAATATTGACGAGGTGTTGAACGATGTTGTAAGTGAAATAGTAAATGCATCCGAAATCTCAGATACCGATTCAGAAGTATCCGTGGAATCTATTGAGCAACCAACAATATCTCAAGAGCAAGCCCTCAAATATTTTAATGATCTCATTGGTTTTTCAATGGAGCAACTTCCAGATGCAACAACTCATTTGATGAAATTTAAAAGCACGCTTGAAACAAAAATTGCAAAATCAAAAGCTTATAAGCAAACTAATATAAAAGATTTTTTAAGTAATGATTACATACAACGTATTATTGGAACAAACTTGTAGACTGCTTTAATATATATATATATATTATATTATATATATTCTGAAAACTTGAATTAATTTATGTAGGGGAAGTTGTCCGGTTGTGGACATTACCTAGTTGTGGACACCCCTCCATAACTTTTGAACGTGAGGAGATGGAGCTGATCTTTAAATTGCCGTTTGTGCGTAATGTCAGCACCATGTTTTATTGCTAATGTCAAAGCAAACGACGCATGCGCTTAGCAGCTACAGGGGATCACATTTTTTCATGTGCAAAAATCGAAAGTGATCTAATTTTTGTTTGTGTTCAAACTGCGATAAATTTAAGTGAATAGTTGCAAAAAGGTTGGTATAATATATATTTATGCAGGAATTTCAATATATTTTATGATTTTATAAAGGTTTCATCAAAATATTCGCGGAAAAAAAATTTGCGGGTGGTTTTTTGACAACTCTACATTTCCCAGCTGTGGACACTTAATTTTACCAGTTGTGGACACTTAATTTATTTCGCTTAAATCGTTTTTGTTTTATGTATTTTTAGGAATGTCAAGTCCGAAAATAAATTTTGATGCCTACATTGAAGTCATTGACACATTTGTGTCCTGCTTGGTTAAAAAAATTAATCATATTAGTAAGAGAAAGGAGACACCATAGCTTTTTAGCTATGTCTCGACATTGAATAAACATAGACATCAATGTAAATATACAGTTGGACAGAGAAAAGAAAGAGCTTTAATCCACTAAAAGCAAATTATTTGAAATTTATAAAAATAAGCATTTTACAGACAATTTTCAAAAGAGCTTGAAAACGACAGTGGTAAGGGAAAGGCTTGTGTGTTGGGACGTCTTGTGAGTTGGGACACCTGCAAAAATCGCTGAAAATTTAAGAAAACTGAAATAAAAACGCATGATTGCTAAAATTTATGAAAATTTATTGATTTTAAATTTGACTGTGAATTAAAAAAAACAGAAGAATTTAACTTTCCAAAGAAGTCAAAATTGTGGTTTTTTGTAATCGGGTTTTCTTGGTCGCCATACTAAAAATGAATTGTAATGAAAAATATTGAAAAAATATATACGAAAATGGCAGAAAAATTCACTAAAATAAAAAAGTCGTTTAAATAACATAGCACTGGAAAAAAATGAAAATAGATGTGTGCCAACTTACAAGCTAAAAAGTGTCCCAACTAGCATTTTTGAAGCCATTTTGGAATGCATTGAAAGAAATTTGTGTATTCACTGTATGTCCGAAAACCTTTTTTGATTATGAAAGTTCATTGAATTTCAGTTCCAGCACATATATTTTCCTTGATTGTTTATTTTGATTTGATCAGTTATTGAGCTCAATCAAAGATAATGTTTTTTATTTTCCGATTTCATTAAAAACAATTTTCGTATTTTGTTCACATCAAGAACACATTTAATTTGTTTACGGCGTATTTGCCATCGAAGACAGGGTGAATTTTGGAGTTTTCTTTGCTGGATAATCAAAATCGAACAAGTGTCCCAACTTACAAGACGTCCCAACATACAAGCCTTTCCCTTACCACTGTTTTTTTTTTTTTTTTTTTTTTTTTTTTTTTTTTTTTTTTTTTTTTTTTTTTTTTTTTTTTTTTTTTTTTTTTTTTTTTTTTTTTTTTTTTTTTTTTTTTTTTTTTTTTTTTAATTTTTTTTTTTTTTTTTTTTTTTTTTTTTTTAATTTTTTTTTTTTTAAACCCAACTACTTTCGAGTATAAATTTAATTTTTACACAATGTCCTTAATAGAGATATGTAGGCAATATAGAGATTTTAAATAGCAGTATTCTGATTTTTGTTTCCTTCACTACTTTTTTGAAAGACTTCGTGTCAGTTTGAATTTAATTGCATGTGAACCACGAGCTGTATGAGCTATACAGCGACACTGATCTAGTTCGGCGCATACAGCTACAACGTCTGCGCTGGCTAGGTCATGTTGCACGAATGGATGAAAATGCTCCAGCCAAGAAGGTATTCGAGCGGAAATCACTGGAAGGTCGACGACGACAGGGACGCCCGCCCCTGCGATGGGAAGATCAGGCAATGAAAGATCTTCGTAGCCTTGGGATTGCCAATTGGCGCCAGCAAGCACAGGACAGAAACCGCTGGCGTAGGATAATTTCTGCGGCCAAGACCGATAACCGGTTGTAATGGCCAAATTAGTAGTAGAAGCATATCGATCAGAAAAATAAAACCTATTGGGTTTGCATTGTAAAAAGTGTGAATTTTAAAAATTTTTAAGAGCTTACTTAAGTAGAAAATATTTTGGTATCACTTAGTGTGTTCAAATTGCAGTTAACTTGGGCACATTTTTGCAGGAATGTTATGCCACTGAAATGCATATGAAAGCATAAAAATATCAACCTTTTGTAACTCCAGGCATAAAATATAGCCAGTTTCTATATTGAGAACCAAACGAAAATGGTAGTGGGCTTGGAAGGAAAGAAACCGAGTGTAGTTTTTGAAACATTATTTGATAGGTGATCAAACTAGACTGTAAGCGTTTTAGGAAGAAGAAAGGTAAGGGTTCTGATAATGATATTATACTTTCAGAGGAATTTTGCCAAATTGGAAAAATACAAGAGAAGCTGTAATATTATAGCAGGTTTTCATCGAAGTAATTTATAGGACAAAAAAACTGAAAAATGTTATACGGACTTATATATGGAAACAGTTCTAATTGTCATCGTATTGTTCTTCTTCATAATTCAGATTTCGATGTCATACAAGCGCTCAGCATTTTCAATCATAGTTATCTTTGCTGGAAGCCGTTTCCAAAGAGAAAAAAAAAATCTTCTAAGCTAATTTAAATTAATTTCAATAACAAACAAAAAATCTCCTTGATTTGAAACTTTAAAGACTGTCGGATATTAATGGGTTAAACGGTGCAAAATTTACAATGAGCCCGTAAAACCGATGGCGATCCTGGGAGTAGCTTAGACTCAGGAAATTCGATAAGCAGCTGGGCGCATTTCGAATGTCGAAGATGGTGTTATGTTCGGTTTTATCGGTAAATTTACCTACATGTGCCATTGGGCATTTTGAAAAAGTGACCACCATATCCGAGCAATCGACATCGAGAGCTGACTCGATGAATTGCTTCTAGATTTTAGATGCAATAGGTCCTTGCAAAGAGCTAAACCACGGAAGCCTTCAAACCATTGACGAAATTGAAGGATAAAGCCGCTAAAAGAGCAGTTAACAAAGTAGCTAAAGCGACACAAATAAAACAAACCGCAGCTTCAGCAAGATCAGTGACTCTATCAGCTGAACGTGCCAAGATGAAACCGTCGGCTAGACGCGTCAATGCAAAGAAGGCTCCATCATCATCATCTGAGGACGGGGATCGCGATTTATGCATTATTTGCAAAAAGCTGTTGCCCATTCAAGTGACCTTCGAGAACTCCTTCGAATGCAACACATGATGAATAACTAAATTTTAATTTTTATTTTAAGTTTTATTTCATCATTACTGCTTTGAAGGCAAAATAAATTTCGTTTTTTTTTATAAACTCCATATTTTTCTATTTTAAGGGCACTTTCCAGAAGTGTCCACAACCGGTTAAATTTTTTTTCTCGTAAAAATTGACTACTCCAGAAAAAGTTTAATAATGTTTTTCTTTTTCATGGAATCAAGTCAATTCTTTTTTCAGTAGTTAGACAATGTCTGTAGCTTTCCACTGATATGCATATGTCTGCAAAATATTGACTTGGTCAAAAGTTATGGCTGAAATAGCAAACTATGTCCAACCGGACTACTTCCCTTATAAGTTAACATAAATGAAGTTAATATTTAATTCGTGTTTATTTTTTTATCATTTGTATTATTAAAGAAAGGTTTATGCTTAAACAATCATGACCCACAAAATCTTATTATAAAGATGGCGTACGTTAAAGTCGGGCGCAGACGACTTTGGGATACCCTGTACCACCACATTGCAATTAATTCCGACAAATTGCTTAAAACCTCCAAAAGATATTATATTCGGCAAATTTGGTTACGATGTTTTCATAAAAAAAAAAAATCAGTCGAATTTTGCACCAACAAATTTTTTTGTCCGATCGGTCCTATGGGGACTATATGATATAGTCAACCGATTATGATCAAATTTAGTACACTGTTTGGGAACTATAAAAGACTTCCGACTGCCAAATTTGGTTCCGATATCTTCAAAACCGAACGAAACACAACGAATTTTGTAAAAACAGCGTTTTTTTGACCGATCGTTCCTATGGGAGCTATATGATATAGTCAACCGATTTTGATCAAACTTAGTGCAGTGCTTGGGTACTCTAAAAAACTTCTTAATGCCAAATTTGCCAACAATATCTTTACAAACAAACGAAAGGCAACGAATTTTGTAAAAAAAACGATTTTTTGACCGATTGGTCCTATGGGAGCTATATGATATAGTCAACCGATTTTGATCAAATTTGGAACAGTGCTTGGCAACTCTAAAAAACTTCTTAATGCCAAATTTGGTTTCGGTATCTTCACAAATAAACAAATCACAACGAATTTCGCACAAAACACGTTTTTTTGACCGATTGGTCCTATGGGAGCTATATGATATAGTCAACCGATTTTGATCAAATTTGGAACAGTGCTTGGGTACTCTAAAAAACTTCCTCATGCCGAATTTGGTTACGGTGTCTTCACAAACAAACGAAACACAACGAATTTTGTACAAAAAACATTTTTTCGACCGATCGATCCTATGGGAGCTATATGATATAGTCAACCGATTTTGATAAAATTTGGTACAGTGCTGGGGATCTCTAAAAAACTTCCGATTGCCAAATTTGGTTATGATATCTTCATAAACAAACGAATTATCCATCTAAAACTTTTGCTTTTTTTCGAGGTCCTCTGAAACACCCCTATGGGAGCTATATAATGTAACACCGATATCAAAAAAATAAAATAAACTTGTCTTCTATGGATTAATAAGGGATCTTATCTGAAAGTTTGGTTGCTCTAGCTCTTACCATCTCTGAGATCTAGGCGTTCATACGGACAGACGGACAGACGGACAGACGGACATGGGTATATCGACTTCTCGAGTCACACTGATCATACTTTAAGTAACTTTTAACTACCCCCTCTTAAGTTGGCCACCTGCATAAGTTCGCCAAAAATTGTTGAACCATCAGTGGACAACTTAAGCAGTTTCGACTGTATGTAAAAATGAAAGTATGTTTGTACGAGGCTTACCCTCTGCAATACATCACTGGCGAATTTAACACGGGCATGTCATTGCCGGTAATGCCTCGAAACCTTCTGCATTACCGGTCACCAGTGATTTCACCACGATCCACAAACTAATCAAACCAGTGCATTCACGTGTGATTCACCAGTGATTTCACCACGATCCACACTAGGTGAATTCACCAACAACCACTCATCAGTAAATTCATTATTACTATACCCTGTACCGTATGGTACAAATGGTATATTGTGTTTGTGCAAGACGAAAATTATGTAACACACAGAAGGAGACGTCGAAGACCCCCCAAAGTTAGCTAAAGTATGATCAGTGTGACTATAGAAGTCGATATCCCCTTGTCCGTCTGTCCGTATGAACGCCTAGATCTCAGAGATGGTAAGAGCTAGAGCGACCAAATTTTGAGATTAGATGAGTAATTATGTCAGGGGAGACAAGTTTATTTTACTTTGTCGATATCGGGGTTATATTATAAAGCTCCCATAGGGGTGTTTCAGAGGACCTCGAAAAAAAGCAAAAGTTTTAGATGGATAATTCGTTTGTTTATAAAGATATCATAACCACAATTGGCACTCGGAAGTTTTTAAAAGTACCCGAGCACTGCAACAAGTTTGATCAAAATTGGTTGACTATACCACATAGCTCCCATAGGACCAATCGGTCAAAAAAACGTTTTTTTGCACGAAATTCGTTGCGTTTTGTGTGTTTGTGAAGATATCGTAACCATATTTGGCATTAAGATGCACTTTAGACACTGTACCAAATTTGGTCAAAATCGGTTGACTATATCATATAGCTCCCACAGGAACGATCGGTCAAAAAAACATTTTTAGTTCAAGACTCGTCTGTTTTTGGTTGTTTATGAAGGCATCGTAACCGAATTCGGCAATCAAATGTCTTTTGGTGTTCTTAAGCAATATACCGGATTTTATTGCAAGCAGTGGTACAGGGTATCCCAAAGTCGTCCGCGCCCGACTTTAACGTACTCCATTTTTTTTTAATATTTTTTATTTATTCAACAATTTAATTACAATGTATTTAATTTTTTTGCATGCTCTTCGCTTTGTTTCTTCGATTTTTTACTAAATGAATGGCCTTCCTCAATTGTTTTTCAGCTGGCCCAGAGTCATCAATTAAAGTGATAGCTTCTGAAATATTAATTTTGGAGTAAGCGCAAATTTGTTTTTGTAATTGTTAACATTAACACACTTACCAATGAAAGCGTTATAATAATTTGTATAGCTTATTTTTTAAACGCTTGCTTATTATTGTCACAAAATATTGCAAATCAAATTCAAAAATTGGTTACAATATATTGGTGATATCACCACTACCGCATACCAGCCGTACTGGAGGGTATTTACAGGCTATGTTTGGTATGTTTTCGAGAAGGTTTACAACATAAGAATGGACACCTTTCGATAGGTGGCGCGGAGTACTGAGCATAGTTTTTAGTATGCGAAAACAAACGAGTATGTACAACAAACTAGAAGAAAATATAACGCTACTTGTAAAGATCATATGTTTGTTTTTGTATTTTGTGTATCATTTTGGTAAAAACAAACAAGCGTCCAAAGCATAAAAAGAAGAAAAGTAACTGCAATATGCAAATCTGAGTAACTCAGTAATGCGATGTTTTTGAGCATACAAAACTGCCGGGGGAGCAGCGAAACTTTCATCGCACACAAAACTGCCGGAAAGTAATCGATAGTTTCGTCGCTTAAAAATCTCAGCGATTCTACGATTTCCCGCTGGGCTATACATACAAGTGCCAGTGTGCATGCAAATAGCTTGTACCGTGCTCTCGCTTACACGCTCAGGTGTCATGTTATATCTTTTAATAGACGTTATGACGTCAAAAAGTGTACTTATGTTTTGAGGTTAAATAACCTATAAAGTGTGGTAGTGGTACAAAATCGGAAAATTTTATAATTGCCTGTAACCACTATTGAAATTAAAATTTTTCCAATTTGCAAACTTTAATTTAATGGAATACTTCAAATCCGTGGTTAATCATTGAAGTTTATTTAACAATTGAACCCTCACTATTTGCGTATGCACTTTCTTGTTCATAAATGCTGAAATATACAGGCCTGTTGTAGATTTCGACTCGTTTTGAAAAGTCATAACGAGTGCATCCCGACAAATGGTGTTCTAGATTTCGACTGAGTTCGAATTAACTTCGAATCGTTTTCATTTAGGCCAAAAACAGTTGCGTTGCTTATGTTTGTTTACATGGCGCAAAATTTAAATGACAGCAACATCATACAGCAGCCATTTTACTCTACCGCTTGGCACTTCACTTTTTGCCACTTTAAAAATTTATTATTACAAAAGATGGCGTACGTTAAAGTCGGGCGCAGACGACTTTGTGATACCCCGTACCACCACATTGCAATTAAGTCCAACACATTGCTTAAAACCTCCAAAAGATATTTTTTTCGGCAAATTTGGTTACGATATTTTCATAAAAAAAAAAACTCAGTCGAATTTTGCACCAAACAATTTTTTTGGCCGATCGGTCCTATGGGGACTATATGATATAGTCAACCGATTTTTATCAAATTAAGTACACTGATTGGGAACTATAAAAAACTTCCGGCTGCCAAATTTGGTTCCGATATCTTCACAAACAAACGAAACACAAGGAATTTTGTACAAAAAACATTTTTTCGACCGATCGATCCTATGGGAGCTATATGATATTGTCAACCGATTTTTATCAAATTTGGTACAGTGCTGAAGTCTCTAAAAAATTTCCGATTGCTAAATTTGGTCATGATATCTTCATAAACAAACGAATTATCCATCTAAAACTTTTGCTTTTTTTCGAGGTCCTCTGAAACACCCCTATGGGAGCTTAACTTTTCGAAGTTCTGTTTTGTCTAAATCCAGAACACCTTACTTTCATTCCACTCGTTTTGGTTTTGCATGTACACACAATTTTCATAGACAATTTTTCTAATAAAAATATATAATGAAAATTAACCTTGATTCGTTCAAGTGAGCACATCTAAATTTTCTTAAAGCATTGTAAAATAATACAAAATGAATTTTAGTGGCATTAATGCTTTTATTTAAGTAAACAAAGCAAAATACTTTTCATTTCGACAGCTGCGAACCAAACTTTTCAAAACGAGTCGACTCTTGTCGGAATCGAAATCTAGAACATCTAGAACATGCCTGATAGAATTAGATAACCCATTTAATATTCAGCAAAGAGGCCAAGCCCAATTTGGTTTATTTTTACAAAAAATAGATTGAAAAGAAAAAGAAACGTAGCACGAAACAGTAGTACCAGTTTATAAAAGGAGATTTTGGGAAGCAGCACAAGTTTTCATCTAACAAATACTGCTCAGTGCTTAGTTGGACACGGTTCTGCAGTTCGATCGCTTAGACTAACTAAAGACGTCAGAGATATTTTCAGCTTAAAAATGACAGCGTTACCCCTGAAAGTGTTGGTGTTACCGAATTTAATTCTAAATTCATCAATTCAGTGTTAAGCGTGTTAAGCTGCAGATCAACCGCGCAAATTGTACTCAAATTGCACACACGTGGGTGTCTATGCCTTGTGTAATAAATCTACACATCACTATTCACTCTACATTAATATAATTAATTCATTTAATATTTTGTTTTTTTTTTTTAAATGAACATAAAGATGCACATATGTACCTTAAACTTGCGGGAGCGGGCTAAGTAACAACGAATTATGAAGATTTTAAATTTGAAATATAAAGAGAAAAGGATTGATGATTTTGATTTGTGCAATCATGATAAATAAATTAGAGTATAAAATGTATGTGTAAGTGCGTCATTTTTAGGTAATGTAGGGGTAAAAATGTTGTGGTGAACGTTTTTGGGATTTTCCAGCAAAATTGCTGTCATAGGCAGGACTGCAAGAACATTGCTGTAGTCTAATGTTGAAGATTATGTTGGTATAGTTGCTTCATTAAAACTCTTTTATTGCTTTTGTCTCTAAATTCTGTTTGTTTGCGTGCCTCTAAAGTTTCTAAAAATGCATTTGGGACTCTTATTATTTTTTTTTTGTGTGTGGGTATTGCTAGGAAGAGGAGTCCCCTCAGGCTGTTTGCTAGCTGTTGCCATATAACAATAACAGCCCACATTCGTCCGGCGTAGTGAGAACCAACGGTGCTCTTTTCGAGGTGTGTATCCATTCCATCTGGCACGGGGACGGAAAAAATAATTTGGCCTAATCGTTATTGCAGAGGCTTGTAGTGTACAGTTACTGGGCAAAATATATAAATAGAATTTTGGTAAGGTATGAGAAAGTTTTCCTATTATATTATATATATTTTTTTTTATTTATAAAATAAGAAATCTAAGTTCATATATATGAATAAATTTATATAAATTTATTTTTTTTTTTTTTGGTATTAAGTATATTTTTTTTAACTACATTTAAGGTATATTTAAAATTTTATAATATTAAGTACTTATATTTAAAATTTTAACAGCTTTGATTAAGCGAAGTCACACACCCACATACTGAAAGCATTTTCACGGTGAAAGTGAACTGTCACTTTGACATGCAGTTGACATTAGTCACTGTTAACTAATTCTAAGTCTGTTAATTAGCGTAGCCGAGGTTATTTCCTCATAGCTTGCGCTTTGTCCGACCTTTTCTATTTGAAACGTCCTATAGAGCAGTTGGATGCTGCGAAGGTAATTAGTAAAAAAATCCTAACAAAGTCTCATGTGTTAACCCATGTTTTAAATTTTAATCCAAGTATATATTAGAGATCGCTAAGACGAACCTTAATTGAAGCCTAATCAGCAGTTTATTAAAACAAAGCGCGCCTGCGCATACAAATATTTGTATGGTTTAATAACCAATTTTGGAGAAAAATTATATGGCAGTTATGCATATTTAGACATGGAAGTTTGAATTAATTGGCACAAAGGAAAAGGTAATTAAAGAGATTTACATTTATAGAACACCTCGCATACATAAAATATCACACAATAGTAACATAGAACATATAACTGTAAACATAAACACATAGCCAAGCATTAACATAAGCATAAAATTTTTCTCTCACTCTCATCTCTCACATAACTCTCTGTTAATCATAAGCATGCATGTACCCACCCTCATTTACTAATAAAACACTTGCCAATTGTCATTATCACATATCGGTTGTGTCGCTCTGCTCTTTGGTCGTCTTGCACTTTGGCCTTATATGCTAAAACGTTCCGTATTATTGCACGGCCCATCCGAGTTATTTGTCTCGGTCAAAAAAACGCTTTTGAGCCTACATTTTGGCGCCCAACGTGGGGCAGGTGCATTAATTTCGGAGTGTTTATTGACATTTAAAACGTTTAAATAATAAAAAAGAAACAAGTGCTACAAGACAACTTTGTCGAAATTGCAATAACGTGAACTTTCGTACCACGGTGTCGCGCAATTAGAGCTGACACATCGTTTTTTCGTCGCATAAATTTACATTGGCCAATTGAAGCCCATTGAATTTGCTGCATTTTTTGCATATAGACATTGGAATAGAGGTGGGATACTATCGATAGTGGCGCCACTCGATAGTTTAGACTTCGATAGTTGAAACTATCGATAGTATCGATATTACTATCGGGCTATGAGAAATATGACATACTTAATGTACGCCATCTTTTTAGTATGTAACTTTAATACAATCTCTTCTTATAACTTTTCTGTCTTGCTTTTTGCAATATATTTTTTGTAAGTATGTATTAAAAAAGGCCCTACTTGCTCTATGGTATTTGTTTTAAAATTTTCCCTTGTTAAAGTCGGGCGCGGGCGACTTTGGGATACCCTGTACCACTGCTTACAATAAAATCGGGTATATAGCTTAAGAACACCAAAAGACATTTGGTTGCCAAATAAGGTTACGATACTTTCATAAACAACCAGAAACAGACGAATAATTTTGAACCAAAAATGTTTTTTTGACCGATCGTTAATGTGGGAGCTATATGATATAGTCAACCGATTTTGACCAAATTTGGTACAATGCTTGGGTACTCTGAAAAACTTTTTAATTCCAAATTTGGTAACGGTATCTTGACAAACAAACGAAACACAACGAATTTTGTGCAAAAAACGTTTTTTTGACCGATATGCCCCATGGGAGCTATATGATATAGTCAACCGATTTTGATCTAATTTGGCACAGTGTTTGGGAAATATAAAAAACTTCCGAATTTGGTAACGATAACTTCACAAACAAACGAAACACAATGCGGCATCGATTTTCTTTTTTCTTCCTGATGAATTTTTATAGAAATTCGATTTACTCAAATAGTTCTGCATAGTCCGCTTCAAGTATTTATCCATGACTTCTTAATGAACAACAACACCACCAATCTAAATTTAAAACGATTGTTAGGTTACATTTTTTATTTACTCTATTGGGTCGTTCACTAAGTAATTTCGTTTGATGACAACAGCTGATCTTATTGAATTTTTTCGCAGCCAACTTCACACTTAACCGCTTTACCTTTATATATTTGAACAGCTGATATAGTACGGCTTTTTTGTAAAAAATGTTGTTACATTTTTTGGAATAGTTTTAGTTTGGTACCCTATCGAAGATGGAAGATCGAAAACAGCATTTTCGGCATATTTTACTGTTTTACTATCAAAAGGGTAAAAATGCAGTTCATGCAAGGCGAAAATTATGTGATGTGAACGGAGATGTGTTGACCGAACGCCAATGCCAAAATTGGTTTGCAAAATTTCGTTCCGGCAATTTCGATCTTCAGGATGCACCACGTCCTGGAAGGCCTCTTGAAGCCGATGTGGATAAAATAAAGTCGTTGGTCGATGCAAATCGTCGAATAACAACTCGAGAGATTGCTGAAAGATAAAATTTGTCTAACGCGACCGTTCACAAGCACATGAAACGTCTAGGATTAATTTCTAAGCTTGACATATGGGTCCCTCATGTTCTTACAGAACGAAATTTGCTTCGTCTCATTAACGACTGTGTTTTGCTTATCAAACGTCAAAGAAGTGATCCATTTTTGAAGCGCATTGTTACTGGCGACGAAAAGATGGATGTTTACAAGAATGTAAAGCGCAAGACATCATGGTCTAAAAAGGATGAACCAGCTCAAACCACTTCGAAGGCCGATAGTCACCAAAAAAAGGTTATGTTGTCTATTTGGTGGGATTGCAAAGGGATCGCTTATTTTAAACTTTTGCCCGACAATACCACGATTAATTCTGAAGTGTATTGTGATCAGCTGCACAAATTGAGTGATGCACTCAAACAGAAGAGGCCAGAATTGATCAATAAAGGTGTAGTGTTTGCACCAGAATAATGCGAGACCTCATACAAGTTTGATGACTCGCCAAAAGCTTTTGGAGCTTGAATGGGATGTGCTACCACACCAACCATATTCTCCAGACTTCGGACTATCACTTGTTCCGGTCTCTGCAAAATTTTTTGGATGGGAGAACCTTGACCTCAATTATGACGTCAAAAACCACTTGGACCAGTTTTTTGCTTGCAAGGATCAAACATTTTATGAGCGTGGAATCCATCTCTTGCCCGAAAGATGGCAAAAGGTATTGGATCAAAATGGAGAATATATAATTTCATAAAATGTTTTACACAATAAAAAAAATTATGTTTACATTGCACTAAAAAAACGAAATTACTTAGTGAACGACCCAATATTAAATAAATATTATTTTACCTTTGCAAAAACGCTCACTATTTCCTCAGGCTTCACTGAAAGTACACTATCGATATTCAGAAAAAACAATCGATAGTATCCGAAAAATAAAACTATCGATACTATCGATAGGGCCATCGATAGTATCCCACCTCTACATTGGAAGTCTAACATCTTTCTCGCTGCAACTTTAATATCTGGAAGGCGGCAAAACTATTGGAATATCTGTTATAATTGGCGCCAACAATACACACATACATTTATACATTGCATAAAACTATTGCATTGTTGGTTGCGTCAATTCGTACAAACAGATTTGCTTTGCTATAACAGTTACATTTCACCGTTGCTGTTTACCACTGTAGCTCTCATCCCTATCGTTTGTTGCTGCTCGCATCACAGAAGTTATCTTCGCTTTCGTTTGTTGCTGCTCTTCTAGCTGCTCCCATCGCTGCTGCGTCGTCGCGTCGCTGCTGCTCAGCCTAACTGCTTTATCTCTTTTACATATTTTCGCTTTTCGTTTAAGGCCCCTACGCAGACAAGAAAACAGCCACTTAGCAAAAAGACAGACCTGTTTTGGTCCCAAAAGGAACAGTGTGTCTCTAGTAACAAAATGTGCATTTTATCGGAATTAGTATCGATAATCAGCTGCTTTTTGTTTACAAATAGCTAATTTTTAAAAGGCGCGGAATAAAACATAAAAACATGAATAATCGTCAACGTTTATTACTTTTGCTATTGTGTGTAAACAATGCAATAATAATGACATACATTGCAATTGAGTTGTTGGATGAGGAAAAAAAGCGACGAAACGAAGCAATACACAGGAAAAGGCGGAATGTTTGGGTGAACCCATATTCAATGCGTAGAGCTAAGTGGGGACGAATTGCATAGACGCATTTTAACGCACATTTTTGTTACAATTGAATTATTTTATTATTATAGCTATTTTCTCATCCTTTCCCAACGATCCGCAACGATTTTGTCGACCAGCAATAAATTTCGCGTACAAAATAACTAGCTGCACATAAAAAAAACATAAAAACGAGCAACACTGGTCTAAATACCACCTGCAAGAACAGTTTGTGACCAAACGTTTGTGAGCGTTTTTTTTATATGAAGTTTTGTTTATTTTTCGTGTCTGCGTAGTAGCCTTTAGGCAGTTTGGCTGTTGGATTTGCTGTACATTGTCGGCAAATTGGCAGTTCTATTTTGTAGTTGAGCAACAAACATACACACATACATATTTTGCATCACCTGACGTTAGTTTACATTTTGCAAGCGCAAAGATCAAATATATAATTATTTCGGTTAAAGTTGCAACAAACATAACGCTATATAAATCAAATAAAAATCAAAGATCAAATATAAATATATTTTGTTTAACATCGTTTCAAACATAACAATTATGTCGCATCTGGAAAATAATAAACTCAAACGTGCAAATATTCAGCGCAGTATTACACGCATTAAAACACTTGTTTCGAATTCTATACACGATACCACAACTATATCAAGATTGTCTAGTGCAGAACTAAACTGCCGTTTGGGCATTTTGGAGGAATACTTTAAACAAGCACTGACAGTTCAATCCGCGATAGAAAATATTGATCCAGATGATGACGGTCGTGCTGAATTGGAAGATAGTTACATAAGTGCTAAATTGTGCATCAAGGAACAGCTGTCTGAGGAAATGCATACTACGTCAATCGAATCATCATTTCCTGTTCGTGTTGCGTCGTCACCAAGCCTGCCAAGACTATCGTTGCCATGCTTTAATGGAAATCGCGCAGATTACAAAAATTTTATAACGTCGTTCAACCAAATCATTGCTCGTGAGACCTCGCTATGCAACATAGAAAAGTTCAAACATTTGTTAAATTGTCTAAAGGGCCCTGCCTTAGAAGCGGTGAGATCATTCCAAATAACAAATGAAAATTATCCTAAAGCAATAGCTCATCTAAATAAACGATATGATAATCCCACACTAACTTTTCTAGATCAAATCGAAGCTATTTTTAATCTTCCGCCTGTCAATAAACCTGATGGTCATCAGTTGCGAAGTTTAATGGACAAGGCCACAGCAATATTTGGATCACTCTCGTCTCTGGGCACAGGCTCAGATATATCGGAGGCTATGTTAATCTACATCGTTATGGGCAAGTGCGACCAACAAACTAAAAACAAATGGAACGAAGCCATGGATTTACTTTCGTTGCCCAAATGGGAACAATGCACCCAAGTACTGGAGCGTCATTGTCAATTTCTGGAATCCAGCGGCATCCCATCACAGAATCATTGGGAAAATCAGAAGCAGAGGCGTAGTGGCAAGCCTGGTCAAATTCATACATTTGCAATAACTAACTCATCATGTGCTCTCTGTTCTAGTTTTGCCCACAAGCTTGTTGAATGCCCTCGATTCATGGACATGAATGCTACGCAAAGACTTGAAGTCGCCAAGAAGTCTAGCATTTGCATTAATTGTTTGCATTCGGGTCATCGTGTGGTACAATGCCAATCGAAATACCGTTGTCGCAGCTGCAAGCGACCGCATCATACACTTCTGCATTTCGATCAGTCATCGCAACCGAGTACATTGCAATCAAATGTACTGGAAACGCCACCACCAAGTTCGCAACGTTTAAATGCTGCCACACATTCGCATATGGAAGAATCGCAAGGTAGTCAAATCATTCTCGCAACTGCGATGGTTCTTGTACGAGATGCGTCAGGTGCGTACAAGTTAGGCAGAGCATTGCTTGATTCTTGTTCACAGGTTAACTTTATGACCGATGAATATGCACAACGACTTCATTTACGCCGAGATAAACAAAACGTTAATATTCGTAGTATCGGAGATTCAACTACCAACATTAAAACTCGCACAACCACTTCGATTAAATCACGCCATTCACAATTTGAAGCAGCATTACAATTTTGTGTAACATCACATATCGCTTATCAACCAGATGCTGAAATAGACACATCTAGTTGGAACCTTCCACAAAATATTACACTCGCGGATGAGCATTTCTACAAATCTCGTCGCATCGATCTGAGAAACCAGCTACGTGTTTACTCTCAACAGAAGAATCTATCGACAACAATCTACAACGCCTTTGGAACACCGAATCTGTAGATACCGCTGTACCGCCTGTTCAGCCACATCATCGAGTTTGCGAGGACATATATTTGAAAACAACTCATCAACTTGACGATGGACGAATTGTGGTCAGTTTACCATTTAAAGAAAACCCAGATTGCCTTGGAAATTCTAGCGACATTGCTCGTCGTAGATTTTTCGCAATAGAAAAACGTTTGCAACGCCAGCCTGAGATCAAGTCACTATATGTCAAGTTTATGAATGAATATGAGGATCTCGGCCATATGACATTGGTCGCTAAACCAAAGGTACATGAACCTCATTTCTATATCCCCCATCATTGTGTTTTGAAACCTTCTAGCACCTCAACAAAACTGAGAGTCGTATTTGACGCTTCATGTCAGACGTCGTCTCAACACTCGCTGAATGACTTGCTTCTCGTCGGCCCAACAATACAAACTGATTTGTATTCTCTACTACTTCGTTTTCGATTGGTGCGTTATACTTTAACAGCCGACATTACAAAAATGTACCGGCAAATAAACGTCCATCCCAATCATCGCAAATACCAATACATCTACTGGAGAGCGTCGCCTGAACAATCTTTACAGACATACGAGCTCAACACCGTAACCTACGGAACTGCTGCAGCACCGTACTTAGCCATACGCAGCTTGCAGTACATAGCTGACTTACGCATGAGTGAGCTGCCACTGGGCGCAGCCACAATCAAATCATCGTTTTATGTAGACGATCTGCTGTGTGGAGCAGATAATATTCAAAACTTACGCCGTATCAAATACGAGGTCATCGAAATCCTTCGACGTGGATTGATGCCATTAACAAAATGGCACTCTAACATCCCTGAACTTAGAGAAGACGAATCTATCAAGGAACTAAATCTTAGCGAAGACGCCATCACCAGCGCGCTTGGTGTTACTTGGGACCAGCGCCGCGATGTCTTTCTATTTACATTTCAGCCAAAACAAGCTACATCAACAGTAACAAAAAGATCAATCTTATCAATTGCATCATCGCTGTTTGACCCATTGGGTCTACTATCGCCACTTATTATCGTTTCGAAAATTATCTTACAAGAACTGTGGCTGTTAAAAATCGTTTGGGATGAGTCGTTGCCACAAGCACTTAACCAAGCATGGGAAAAATGTTTATCATCACTTTACTCACTGTCTACAATTTCAGCACCTCGTTACTGTTTACAAATTTCTCATACGAACGTACAACTACACGGCTTTTGCGACGCATCTATCGAGCTTATGGTTGTTGCCTTTATCTGCGGTCTATCGATAGTCTTGGTCAAGTCTACGTCCAGCTGCTCACTGCCAAATCAAGAGTAGCTCCAACCAAGAAACAGACGTTGCCAAAACTTGAATTATGTGGTGCCAAACTTTTGAGCAATTTGTATGACAAGGTGAAACCAACTTTGGTCAACTTTAAGTACTCAACCTATCTGTGGACTGACTCGCAAATTGTCTTGCACTGGCTTCAACAACACTCAGCTACACTTCCTACATTTGTCGGGAATAGAGTCTCCAACATTCAAGAGCTCACCACTGGTTGCCACTGGAAACATGTGCCATCATCTTGCAATCCAGCTGACATTGTGTCACGGGGTTGCACAACTGCTGAACTACAAGCTTCGATTTGGTTCAGTGGACCATCGTTTCTGCGTGAGCCCGAGGACCAGTGGCCACGCCAAAAAAATATTGATCTGGATATGGATGTTGTCAACACAGAGAAGCGCAAGGCTACATTCGCAATAACCATCGAATCAAACTGCATTATTGAAGCTGTAGACAGAGTGAGTTCACATAATCGTTTACTTCGAATAATCGCCTATTTTTTTATCAGATTCTTACACGCATGCAAAGGGCAACGCAAATGGCATTCGCTTTCACCTTCGCCTGATGAATTACGCCACGCATTGGAATGTATCGTCTGGAACATACAACAGCAATATTTTAAAGAGGATGTTCTGCTATTACAAAAACAAAAGCCATTGCGTAGCAGTTTGAAATTCCTTAGCCCATTTTTGGACAATTCGTCAAACTTCGAATTAATCAAAGTAGGAGGCAAGCTTATCAATGCCAACCTACCGTTTCGCCAATTGCATCCATTACTACTGCCTAGCAAGTCACAATTCGCTAAAAACTATGTTCGTCATTTGCACTTACGCGACTATCATGCCGGACCCAAGGCATTGATCGCCTTAATCCTTAAACCAATTTTGGATTGTCAACGCCAGGGACTTAGCGCGCAAGGTCGTCAGATCATGCGTGCCTTGTGTACGATGCCGTCCAACTCTACTGCACCAAGTTATGGGTGAGCTGCCACCTGAGCGTCTGTCAGCTGATAAACCATTTCGCCACGTCGGTGTGGACTTCTGTGGTACTGTCAATACATATCTTCGCATCCGTGGTAAAGCACCAACAAAATCATACATTGCCATTTTTGTCTGCATGACGGTAAAGGCTGTCCACTTGGAAATCGTCTCGGACTTATCTACAAACAAATTTCTTGAAGCATTGAAACGCATGATAGCACGCCGAGGTCCAGTTTCCCAAATTTTCTGTGACAACGCCACAAATTTTGTTGGGGCGTCCAACAAATTGCTTGAGCTTAAGAATTTCATGTTTAAGCCTGAAACTCAATCTCATATTGAAACGTATTGCGCATCAGAAGAAATAACATTTCGATTTATTCCCCCTAGATCACCTCACTTCGGAGGGCTTTGGGAGGCCGCAGTCAAGAGCGCTAAAGGTCTTCTTGTGCGCACGTTGATGAACACACGTTTTACGTTCGAAGAACTAAACACAGCCGTGGTCGAAGTTGAAGCTGTTCTTAATTCACGCCCTTTATCGCCACTCTCATCAGATCCAAACGACCTCGCAGCTCTAACTGCAGGACATTTTTTAACTGGAGATGCTCCACGTGCTTTGCCTGAACGTGCAGTTCATGAGGCCAAAATAAGCAACTTGGATCGCTACGAGCAGATTGCCGCCGTCAAGCAACAATTCTGGCGCCAATGGTCTGCAGAGTACATCAACGAACTACGTTCTCGAACAAAGTGGACGTCAGTATCACCGAACCTTGTTGTAGGAGCGATGGTGATAATCCATGAAGACAACATACCCCCTCAACGTTGGAGACTCGGGCATGTTGAATCTGTTGTCTGTGGCAAGGACAACCGTGTCCGTGTTGCAAACATTCGCACATCTTCTGGGATTTGCTGCCGCTCAATACAAAAATTAGCTTTACTTCCGGTTTCTTGAAAGAGGGTCTTTCAAGGTGGACCGGGATGTTCGGTCAAACTCATGTACATTTATAGAACACCTCGCATACATAAAATATCACACAATAGTAACATAGAACATATAACTGTAAACATAAACACATAGCCAAGCATTAACATAAGCATAAAATTTTTCTCTCACTCTCATCTCTCACATAACTCTCTGTTAATCATAAGCATGCATGTACCCACCCTCATTTACTAATAAAACACTTGCCAATTGTCATTATCACATATCGGTTGTGTCGCTCTGCTCTTTGGTCGTCTTGCACTTTGGCCTTATATGCTAAAACGTTCCGTATTATTGCACGGCCCATCCGAGTTATTTGTCTCGGTCAAAAAACGCCGATAAAATCCAAACGAAAAAAAAAGTGTAATAAAGTGCAATTTGTAGCTCAAAAGTGCCAAAAACCCTAAAATAAAATACATACAAATTCATATAAAAATAACCTTAAAAGCCTGAAAAACCCAAGTGCCGAGTGTGGTGGACAAACGCTAATCAAACGCTAATCAAAGTTTGTCAAAATTGTTAAATATAAAAATTTATGTCAAAAGAACGGCTAAAAACGACCTGTTAAAATTTAAAAATATGGAAAAAATAATTTAAAAATCTGGAAAAAATAATTTAAAATTTATGAAGTCAAATATAATTAAGTGCTAAGTTTAATTCTAAATCATTATCATTTTTTTTATATCATACGTAAAATTATTTATATAAATCATATGGACTTAGTGTGTGCAAAAGAAATGAAATAGTTATGGTCTGTTAACTTAACAGAGCCCAGTGCTTGTCCAACTTCGCTTAAGCTAGCGAGAGCGCGCAAAACGTTTGCTAACAGTTTTGTTTGTGTTTTAAAGTGGTGAGTCGTATCGGAACCATATTGTTCATATTTATATATTGATTAATATTTTTTTTTCTGAAATAATAAGGTCATAAAGTCATAAAGTTTACCGATTGAGTTAACTTTAGAGTTCCGATTTTTGTTGTTATATAATGGCTAAGACAGTGTAACGTAAAAATAACATGCATAAAGTCATAAAGTTTTATAATATGTTGTACTTTTGGGTTTGTTCTTTATCGTGCTCATTCGCGATCATGGGCGTATGCAAAGTGCAGTTTAAGTATCCAAGTTATTTTTAGACTATGCAATGAGCCATAAAACAACTTTTAGGGCAGCCTCTGTCCGATTTACAAATTTACAATGGTGCACACCTAATTAAGTCCATGAGATTTATTTATAATGATGATCTAGTTTATAGTTATTGTTTTATATCCAAATTAGTTTTAACCTAACCATTAATTATGATATACTTTATATATTATTATTTTTTTGTGAAATTTATATAGTTAATTGAGACCAAATATGAAAATTTTATATTTATTTGAATATATTTGAAATGTAAAATATGAGGATCATTTAGTTTTGTTAGTTTTATTATAAAATTTTATAAAGATGCTGAGGAGTTTGAATATGTATAATAAATTGTCATTAATTATGAATTGCTAATTTTATAAACATATTTTTTTCTATACTAAATGGGTAAGTTAGGTAAAGCAGCCTCTTTTAGGGATTTTTCGTTAAAATGCAAAGAAAAATCATGGTAGGGTGGGTAAAGAGCGTGGCGGCTGTAACATCTTAGCCTGCTTTTTAACTTAGATCTGTTGACTTCCTTTTTCAATTTTTCTGGCTATCCTTTAGTTGCTGTGTTATGCATTTTTTTTATTTATGCGGGACTTTATGTTTTTATGTATTATGGGTGTTGTAGGTCGGATGGGTCAACGAAGCCCCCCAGCCACTGTTTTTGCTAGCCGTAGTGCAAGGTCCCGACTGCATCCCCCGACAACATTAGCCCATATCTGCTAGCGTGGAGGATTTACTCGCACCTAGGTAGACATCAGCCTTTGGTCCATCGGTTAGGTTATTTATATATAACCGAAGCCTTTTCCTTCGATCTGCAGAAGTGGCTGCAGACTTATATTTTATAACTGCTGCGGACGGGAGGAGCTTCCGACTGGTGCTCCCCCCCCCAAACCAGGCATTGAGCCTTTAATCTAAAAGAAAAAAAAAAGAGAACAAAGAAAAAAAAACAAATACCAACACATATCTTTAGCAATAAGTTTTGTTGTGTAGCCCTTTCCCAGTTACCATCATAAATTCATTATCAGTCTAAAAAAACAAATAAATAATATTACATTTTAAATTTCATAATGTGCTAAAAATTGGTTAAAACTAATTTTGCTACGCAACAATAACTCGGCAACCCTGTAGAGTGCAGCTACGAGCTTTTATTATTGTCAAAGCTCTTAGTTGCAGTTTACCGTTCTTGCTTTTGATGTCGCATCTAATACGGCTTTAGTTACACCCACCACCATGCCGCCTGCCCCGCCGAAAGCGCTTTCGTCGTTGGACACAGCCGATTGTGAGTGATAATTATGTACTGAGTGAGTTTTAGATCATTGTGTTAAACGAACTTCAGCTGATTTGTGAAAGCTTGAGTATTGTTATTGTTTGTATTTGATGCGATACATAAAAGATTTGCTGCGTTTGCATTGACAACTGATTTTTAATGTAAATTTCCATTTTATTGCCAAAATATCATCCTTTTTCCTTGAATTAACTAGAAATAAATTTATATAAGTATACCTCCTATGCCTTTAATGTTAAGTTTGTATTTCCAATAGTTAAAGCCCAAGACCTACCCTATGAAATTTGTATAGATATTAGTTTATATTTTGATAGCGAATTAAAGATGAAGCCATTTATAATTACAACTTATTATTCACTCAATATGTGCTACGCTGCCCTTTTTGTTTGGGGAACCATGTGCCGCTGTAGGGATGTAGGGTAGTCTCAGACTAGTGGTAGGGATCCAACATCATCTATATTTTTTTTTTGGCCCGTTGGATCATGGTAGGGTGGGCAGTTGCGGGGAACTCCCCCGCATAGTAACCCACTAGCTAAATGTTATGTTTTTTATATTTTCTGTCCCCACACTCTAAGTTATTCTGTACCACTCTTTTTCTTTACCTAGACCCCCAAAAGTACGCGAATTTTTTTTATATTTTTACTGTTCCACGAGCAAACGGACGCGACGATACATAAACCAAGACACCCACACCAGCCGATCAGGATCAGCCGGATGCAAGCGCGTACTCCGTCCTTGTCGTCCTCTAACACCGGCTCTAGCTCTATATGTAACACGTTACAATCTTTATTCCAATTCATTTTTTTTTTTTTCTTCTTTTAATTTATTTAATTTTGCATTGTCTGATTGTTAGAGATATTTGAAGGTGCTGAATTAGGAATTTTGGAAATGCACCGAAATACCTACTACACTTTCTTTTATTTCAAAGCATCAATCAAATTTTCTCCTATTTATTTATTATCGCATCATCATTTGAAAGGTTAAATGATAGGTGCGGAATTCGAAAATTTTAGCGAGGACTGAAATTTCGACCGATTGCCTGTTTCTTCATTTGGCTTATTGATGGTTTTCGTTCACTATTTTTTTTGATAAGTTTTTTTGGGAAACTAGTAGACCTACACGGAATCTGAAATTCTGTGGCAGTGTTTGCCAAGAACCAGCCGATAGTATGGAGTACTACAGTGAACGAGTTCAATTTTAAAGGATTTTTTTTTTTAAATTAAAATTATTTACTTTATATAACTTTGCATTATTAACTGTAAAGGCTCCTATGAGCAGAGTGAGGTTTTAATTTTTGAAATTCAGAGTTTGGAATTTTACTTTATGGCTTCTGACCAAATAGTCTACCACTTTGAACAAAATAACACTTTGCTTTTGTACAGAAGAGTTTTGTAAGTTGATTATGTACCATCTAAGTCTTATTTATTATTTAGTCTTCGCAACAAGGTTCAATAATAAAATAAGTCTTTTTGCACAATAGACCCAAAGCAACAGATTTTAAATACTCTTTCCTTTCTTACCCTTCTTATATATAGAGAAAATATAAGAATTAAATTTTAGAAAATTTTTTTTCTGATTTAAACAAAACATCTTATTGTTTAATTTTGTTTAATGGTAAATTAGTTTTCATTTTTACAATTTATAATAATTTTTATAGAAATGCCAGTAACACGGAGTCGTGATAATTCAGCGGAGCAGAGTAAAAGCTCAGCAGTGCCCGAAGCTAAATGTTCTATTTGTAATGAGCATTTAAAAGAGTCACAAGACGTAGTTGTTACTAAATGTAATCATATTTTTCACCGTTCATGTATTACTGAATGGATTGATACGGCAAAAGAGTGCAATGTTTGCAAGGCTCTATGCCATACAAAAGATTGAAGTCTTGGTTCATTAATCCAGAAAGTAATAGAACAAGTAGATCAAATACTGGGGCCACACCAAAGGTGCATAATACTAGGTCCAAATCAAAAGAAATTTCACAGGAAGAAGAATCGGTGCAAACAGGTACCGAGAATTCACAACCAGTTGCAGGGAAACGATATAGAAATGTCAATCCTCGTATGGATTCGGGAAATTAAGGGCAAAGATCTAATAGAAGAGGTCGTCCATCCCGTCAGCAAGGTTTTTCCTTTCTACACAAAGTGATCAACATAAAGTTCAGCCTTCCCCAAATCTCGAAATTGATTACGACAAGATTTTTGAAAAGCTCGAGACTCTGATTGATAGGCGTTTGTCCAATTTGCAATTGTCTTCAAATTCAGTAGCTTCTCAGGCTCAAGCTATTCCAGCTATTCAAGCTCGGCCACGTTTTTCGTCTGGTGTCTCCAGCCCAGCATAGAGGCCTGATGCTTATGCTTTTTCTGGACATTCTCTTAGTCCTGAAAAGGTTACCCAGATTGTGCAGAGTTGGTCAGTTAGGTTTGATGCCTCACCTAAGGGTCCAACAGTGCAAGAGTTTCTTTATAGAATTCGAGCACTAACTGAAGATTATTTAAGCAATAATTTTTCTCTTCTTTGCAAAAACCTTCATATTTTGTTGTTAGGCAAAGCAAGAGAGTGGTACTGGCGGTATCGCAAGGAAGTTGTTCATATTGAATGGCAATCTTTTTGTGAAGCTATTACGTATCAGTACAAGGATAGTAAGGATGAAGATATTTTGCGTGATGAAATTCGATCACGTAAACAAAAAGAACATGAACACATCGTTTTATCAAACGCCTCAAAAGCAGAGCTCGCAAATAACTGTTGACCGTTTTTCTTTTTGCGGTCCACACGCTAACATAACCGAAAAAACCATGCACGCTTGCTCTCTCTCTGAGCACAACACTTCGCTTCTCTTCATTTCGGTTTTCAGTTGAGTCTTTTCCGTTGAGCTATTCTTGTTACGGTCTTTCAATAACAACTTATTGAGAGCGAACCGATTGAGCGCTCGCACAATAAGCATCAGCAAAAGACCGAAAAAATAAATGCTCAGCGCAATCGGTCTTTTACGTTTCAATTTGCTTGGTTGTGAATGCTGCGCTGTGTGTGTGTGTGTCTTACTAACAGGCCCAAACAGACGCCTCACTCACATACACGCATACAAACGCAAAAGACCTTTATTTTTTCGCTCGCGACAAAACGGTTGGCGAATAACCAGAGCAAAAGTGAAACAAAAAAATTGGTTATTGGTTGAGCGCAGACCGATTCATTAAAAGAGCAATGCGAACGGTTGATCTCTGACATGTTGCTCAAAGAGTCAGTAAATAAGAGTTATTTTTGGACAACGAAAAACGGTCAACCGTTATTTGCGAGCTCTGCTCAAAAGTAATCTTAGGCCAGAAATTCGTCATGAACTCCTGTATGTTTCAGTTCATTCTGTAGCTCATTTACGTCAATTGGTACAGATGAGAGAGAATCTGATGAGTGAAGCAGATTTTAAAGGTAGCAAACCGAGACCTCCATTTCGGCTTGTTGTCGCTGAGCTCAGCAGCAATGAAGGATTGAAAAGATCAGAATCAGAAGAGTCAATTGCGTCAGTCAATGTTCTAAATTATGTAAATAATAAGCTCCGATGCTGGAACTGTGACGAGGTAGGACACACTTGGGATATGTGTTTACATGAACGTCGCATATTTTGCTATGGCTGTGGGGCCAAGAATATATATAAGCCACAGTGAAGCATTTGCTTAGCAAAGAGGCCGGAAAACCTACGGAAGGGTTCATCCGCCGACAGCAATCGGATGGCCCGGAATTAAATGCTGTAGTAGATACTCCAAAGTTGCCTGAAGTGGTACCAACACCTACTACTGTTTCTGTAAAGGTAGCTGAGAGTAAACTAATTAAACCGAATGTTGAATCATTTCAATACATATTTCTTAAATGTTTATATTTGTATCTGCATTATAATAACATAAGCCATAAGCTGTTAATATCATACTCTCTGTTAATGCAATCATGTTATGCCCGTGTTACTCTCTGCAATCACATACTTATGTTCTTTAGTTATAAGCTGCTCAGCATGAAATAGAAAATTTACATAATAGAATCCAGACGTGTGTTTCTTTACGCTCCTGTTCGGTCCACCTATATATATTAACAAGTTGCATTGTGCTACCTTGGCACATCAAACTCAATTGTTTTAATTGAGTAGTGTTTAAATAGTTAAACACCGAATATACCTAAAGATAAAGTCCCGAAACAGTCAATTATTATCCCTTATAAAGAACGTTTAAGAAATTATAAGAAAGTCAGAGCAAGAATTTTCAAAGACCAAGGTTCCAAATGTTCGAGTTCTAAACACGTTAAACAAACCAAACAACTATTAGTTTCTGCAATAAGAAGCGATAGCGATGATGGTCGTTTTTATGCAGCTATTAAGTTCTTAGATTTTAAAGAGCAAGGATTGCTAGATTCAGGTGCGAATTGTAGCTGTATTGGTGGATCTTTGGCTCAAATTGAGGTGCCAAAGCTCTCTAAGTTTAGAAGTTTTTCATCGTCAGTAACGACTGCGGATGGAAAAAGGCAGAAGGTAATAGGTTCTATTTTAGCCGATGTACTTTATAACTTTATCAAATTATTCCCCCAGACTTAAAGTATTGTGTATTTGGTTATTTAGATGACTTGTGTGTAGTTTCAGAGGATTTTGATTCGCATTTAACAGTTTTGTTAAGACTGGCAGAACTATTCCGAAAAGCTAATTTGACCTTAAATTTAGGAAAAAGTAAATTTTGCGTAACTGAAGTTCGTTACTTAGGCTATGTCATAGGCATGGGAGGTATTGCCACTGATCCACGTAAAGTTGAGGCTATTTTAGCTTGGCCAGCGCCAAAAAACGCTAAGACAAGCTAGGGGATTCTTAGGCTTGGCAGGGTGGTGTCGTCGGTTCATCGAAAATTATTCTGAGATTACAGCGCCTATTACTGATCTTTTGTCTACGAAAAAGAAATTCGTTTGGACAGAATCAGCACAACAAGCTATGGATAGATTAAAACAGAAATTAACTTCTGCTCCAGTTCTACAAAATCCCGATTTTAAAAAGAAATTTTATGTTCACTGCGATGCAAGTGATTATGGCATTGGTGCGGTTCTAGCTCAGATATCCGAGGATGGTATAGAACGTCCAGTTGCATTTATGTCAAAAAAACTCAATTCGGCTCAACGCAATTATTCCGTAACAGAACGTGAATGCTTAGCAGCGCTAGAGGCGATAGAACGTTTTCGTTGTTACATAGAGCTTCAAGAGTTTGAAATTATTACTGACCATTCTAGTCTAGTTTGGCTAATGAAACAAGCAAATTTAAAAGGTAGACTTGCTAGATGGGCGATGAGATTGCAAGGTTACATTTTAACCGTAAATCATCGCAAGGGAAAAGATAATATAGTTCCAGATGCGTTGTCTAGAATGTATCCTGATGAGATTTGTGCGTTAGAAATTGTTGATCCAGAGGTGGATTTGGCTTCGCCATGCTTTAATGATGAACAGTATCAGTTATTGAAAACAAAGATTGCTGGAAATGAGGCAAAATATCCAGACATACGTATAGCTGATAATTTGGTGTATATTAGGACAAAGCATGATGATGGCACGGAACTTGCTAAACAATGTATGTGGAAGTTATGGGTTCCACAGAATTTGACTTTAGATTAAATAAAACGAGCGCATGACTCTGTTGTTCCAGCACACGGAGGAATGGCTAAAACGTTAGAGCTGCTTCGTCGCAAATTTTATTGGCCAGGAATGGTTACTGAAGTGCGTGATTATGTTCGTGCTTGTGAGGTCTGCAAGACCACGAAAGCTCCGAATATATCTTTAAAACCCCCTATGGGAAAACAGGCTGTGTCGATTAGACCCTTCCAAAGGCTATATGTAGATCTTCTTGGACCGTATCCACGAAGCAAATGAGGTCATATAGGTCTTTTAATTGTATTGGATCATTTTTCGAAATTTCATTGGCTGTGTCCTTTGAGAAAATTTACGTCCAATCATATACAAGAATTTTTGCAAAAATAAATTTTCTTTACTTATGGCGTGCCAGAAATTATCGTTAGCGATAATGGTGCACAATTTAAGGCTAGCAGTTTTAATGCTTGGTTAACCTCTCTGGGCATTAAACATGTTTATGCTGCTCTATATTCACCGCAAAGCAATGCGTCAGAAAGAGTTAATAGATCATTAATTGCTGCAATTCGAGCGTATTTGCAGGAAGATCATTGTGAATGGGACCAACATATTGATGCTATTAGTTGTGCATTGAGAAATTCTGTTCATCAAAGTACACAAGTTTCACCTTATCATGCTTTATTTGGCTTTGATATGGCTACCCATGGTTCGCATTACGATCTTCTACAACGGCTAAATTTGTTAGATGAGTCAGTGTGTAATCTTAATAGAGATGACCAGTTGAAATTATTACGAAAAGAATTACGTGAGAATATTACCAAAGCCTATGAGCAAACGGCTCGTCAATACAATTTGAGGACGAGAGAGATTCAATTCAGAAGTTTTCAGGCGTAATTTTGCGCAAAGTAGTTTTGTGAAAAATTTTAATGCAAAGCTTAGTCCAGCTTGGCTTAAGTCAAGAGTGCGGGAAAAGCTAGGGAACTCGTTTTATGTACTTGAGAATTTGCAAGGTAAATTAATAGGTAAGGGAATTAGTCCGGTTGTGGACATAGTTTGCTATTTCAGCCATAACTTTTGACCAAGTCAATATTTTGCAGATATATGCATATCAGTGGAAAGCTACAGACATTGGCTAAATACTGAAAAAAGAATTGACTTGATTCCATGAAAAAGAAAAAAATTATTAAACTTTTTCTGGAGTAGTCAATTTTTACGAAAAAAAAAATTTAACCGGTTGTGGACACTTCTGGAAAGTGCCCTTAAAATAGAAAAATATGGAGTAAAACAAAGCTTTATACAAAAAAACGAAATTTATTTTGCTTTCAAAGCAGTAATGATGAAATAAAAATTAAAATTAAGCTATTCATCATGTGTTGCATTCGAAAGAGTTCTCGGCGGTCATTTGAATGGGCAACAGCTTTTTGCAAATAATGCATAAATGGCGATCCCCGTCCTCAGATGATGATGATGGAGCCTTCTTTGCAGTGACGCGTTTAGCCGACGGTTTCATCTTGGCACGTTTAGCTGATAGAGTCACTGATCTTACAGAAGCTGCGATTTGTTTTATTTGTGTCGCTTTAGCTGCTTTGTTAACTGCTCTTTTAGCGGCTTTATCCTTCAATTTCGGCAACGGTTTGCTTCCGTGGTTTAGCTCTTTGCAAAGGACCTATTGCATCTAAAATTTAGAAGCAATTCATCGAGTCAGCTCTCGATGTCGATTGCTCGGATATGGTGGTCAGTTTTTCAAAATGCCCAATGGCACACGTTAGGCACATTTACCGATAAAACCGAACATAACACCATCTTCGACATTTGAAATGCGCCCAGCTGCTTATCGAATTTCTTGAGTGTAAGCTACTCCGAGGATCGCCATCGGTTTTACGGGCTCATTGTCAATTTTGCACCGTTTAACCCATTAATATCCGACAATCTTTAAAATTTTAAATCAAGGAGATTTTTTGATTTGTTAAATTATTGAAATTAATTTAAATTAGCTTAGAAGATTTTTATTTTCTCTTTGGAAACGGTTTCCAGCAAAGATAGATATGATCGAAAACGCTCTTGTATGACATCGAAATCTGAATTATGATTATGAATATGCGATGACAATCTACTTAATGAGAACTGTTTCCTGATATAAGTCCGTATAATCATCATTTGAGTTCGCTCTCTCTCTTGTTGGTCGTGTTTATACCGCGCTCCGCTTAATAAAACCTAAAAATTTTAATTCAATCTTTGTTCCAAAGCGTCGAATAACTTATTGGTCCAATTAAATACAGTGATAAACCTGATACAACTGCAACAGCGTTAATTTATTTGTAAAAAACATTTTACTTAAATTCTATACAGCGCAATTTTTTGTTGCTGCTTAATGTTTGATTACATTTCAAGCTCTGCCTAGCCGCTCAGCTTAGTTCTCGTTGTTGTTGTTGCTTGTTTCTCAGTGCGGGCTTATTTCGTGCGTCGCTTTGCGTATTCCTCTGTGTGCTGCGCTCACCAACGATTTCTTGTTGCTGCGTGCATCTCTTCTTTGCTTTGAGCACAAGTATTTATTATTGCTTAATAACTGCTGTGTTTTATAAGCTTTGGGACGCTTATACACCGTCAGTCCAGCTGCTGTTTCGTTTTTGTTTTTGACTTTTGCATTTGCGTACTAAAATCATGAGTGACCATAAAATATGCTGCTATCCATCATGCATGCTGGATGTGCGATAACATGGCACACCTTAAATGTGCGGGTCTTACTGGCCGTGTGCATGATTTTATACGTGAAAGCAAAGGTTTAAATTGGACCTGCATTACCTGCCGCGCTGCTGAAGTTGAAATGAAGGCATTTATGCGCCAAACTAGGCTCGGATTCAATGATCTGTACAAAGATTTTAGATCATTTCAGGATAAGTTTTCATCCATTGCAAGTATGTTTGCAAATTTACAGCTAATGAGAGTTTCTCCCAAGCGTAAAAAGGCAAACATACTTGCCACCGAGGCTAGTCTAATTGTTTCTTCCAACTCAGCAGGGTTGGATTCTCCCCTAACTCCAAATCCGACGCAACTTATTTCATTTACAACTCCGGTTCCAATCTCGCCCGCCGTTGCTGAGGATCCCACTGATGTCGTTGCTGTCGGCTCTGGCGAAATCTTACCCGTCACTGCACTGAAAGATTACAGCACTGCCAGCCCTGCTGCGATTTCTATCGCAGTCCCTATGGATGGTATTATGACTGAAGCATCTACCTCGGCCACTGTTCTGAGCGCTGTTCCTCCCTCAGTTGCTCCTCCTATTGTGAGTAACTTTTCTTCTTCGGTGCCTTCAGATCCACTTATTGGCGTAGCAACAAGAAAATCGGTGTTCGTCTCTAGACTAATGCCCTCCACCTCTGAAGACGTTGTCAAGCACTTCATTTGCGAGAAGCTTAACTTAACTTCTGCAAATGACATCGAAGTAACTAAATTTAATTTTAAGTATAAGCGTGATATTTCTTCTTTTAAAATAAGCGTTCCTGATTCTATCTCTTCTTCTATACTTAATCCTTCTCTTTGGCCTACTCATACTATAGTGCATGAGTTTACTAAAAAACTTTAAAAAACTTTAGCCTCCAATGCTGCACCATCCGTTTCCGTAGATAACTCTATTCCAAAAAACTAATTACTAACCTTACCATTCATTACCAGAATGTTCGTGGGCTTCTTTCTAAGCTTAGTATACTTTTTGCCAATAGCGGAGACTTTGATTCGCATGTTATTGCCTTTTCTGAAACCTGGCTTAATTCTTCTGTCTCTGATTTTGAAATTTTTGTTAATTCCTACATAACTTATAGACTTGACCGGCCGTCCGGTCGTGGTGGTGGTGTTCTCATTGCTGTAAAAGCCGACCTTGAATCTCATTTACTTTCTCTTAATTTTCCCTCAGGAATTGAGTTTATTGCGGTAAAAGTGTTTACCAACAATTGTTTTACTTATTTTACATGTTCCTATATACCCCCATGCTCTGACTTAAGCGTATATGTGAACAATCTTTCTGCCATTCGTATGGTGGCCGATACTATTGGTATTAGGGATCAACTAGTTGTTTTAGGCGACTTCAATTTGCCTTCTTTGCTCTGGACTCGCTCGGTTGATTCCAATTCTCTTTTTTCTTCTGATCAGCATGACTTTGTAACTGGACTAATTGATATCTCTCTGAGCCAAATTAACTTCATACATAATTGCTCTAACAGAATGCTTGATCTTTTATTCGTAAGTGATTCTTCGGACTTCGAAATTTCAAGAGTCTGTCCGATTTCCTTACCTGAGGATCCGTATCACCCAACCTTGCAAATCACACTAACACTTAATGTTCGCTATAGTGCCTTGCCCCATGCTCGTGCTCCTCGGTATCAGTGCTTTCGTAAGGCTAATTTTGTCGGTCTTAACCAATTTTTGGCTAATGTTAACTGGTCCTCTTTGTTGTCGGCTGAGAACTTTGAGCTATCTATTAATAATTTCTATCGGATATTATACACCGCTTTTGATCTCTTTGTTCCCTACTCTGTCCTGAGTCCTTCCTCTAAACCGCCTTGGTTTACGCTAAGTCTGTCTAATTTAAAAAATCGAAAGTCTTCTTCTTATAAAAGATTTAAGAAAAGTGGTTCTACAGTCGACTTCTATAAGTTTTCTATATTACGCAGCAAGTTTATTCTCCTTAATAGAACTTGCTACAATAATTATCTTGCCCGTTGTAGGCTTAACTTCCGTAGTGATCCTAAGACATTTTTCTCTTTTGTTAATTCCAAACGTAAGTCTTCCATTTTTCCTGCTTCGCTATTCTATAAAAATGCATGTTCTTCTAACAACTCCGAAATCGCAGACTTTTTTGCGGACTTTTTTCAAACTACCTACTCTGTCAACCCTAATAGCATTAACCTCAACTATCCTTTTAATCTTTCTAGCTCAACCTTATTGCTATTCCTCAGATCTTAGAATCCGACGTTTTACAAACTCTTATGTCCATAAAATCTTCCTTCTCTCCTGTCCCTGATGCCATTCCAAGCTGTGTTCTAAAGCATTGTGCTGGCTCCCTTTCCATACCACTATCTGTCCTTTTCCGCACTTCTTTAAAATTTTCTTATCTTCCTGCCATCTGGAATGAATCCTTCATTATCCCTTTTCACAAAAAAGGTTCCAAGTCTAATATTGAGAACTACCGAGGTTTTGCAAAGCTTTCATCAATCCCAAAAGTTTTTGAAAGGATTGTCACAGCACAATGCAACACTACTGTCGTTCTTTAATACCGGACTCCCAACATGGGTTTGTAAAATGTCGGTCCACCACTACTAATCTTTTAGAACTTGCTTCCCTTATTAACAATGGCTTTAGTAGTAAAATGCAAACCGATGTCATTTATACTGATTTCAGTAAGGCATTTGACTCAGTAAACCATAGCCTTCTTTTGGTTAAACTGTCGCGTTTAGGATTCCCGCCTTGTCTTTTAAAATGGATCTCTTCCTATTTATCTAATCGTATGCAGAAGGTAGTTTTTAAAGGCTGCGAATCTAAAGTAATTTATGTCACGTCAGGGGTACCCCAAGGCAGCCATCTTGGTCCTCTACTTTTTGTCTTATTCATTAATGATCTTCCACAAGTTATCCGGTCATCTCGCATTCTTATGTATGCGGATGATGTAAAACTTTGTTTGTCCTACTCCTACAATGATAATGATATGCATTCTCTTCTTCAGCATGATTTTGATAGCATGCAATATTGGTGTAATGTCAACCAACTATTCCTAAACAAGACGAAATGTAAAATTATGAAATTTTACCGTTCTGTTCCTCATCTGGCTTATTACTCTATAGACTCCTCTACCCTGGAAAGTATCGTGAGTGTTTTAGGCCTTGGCATACTGTTTGACCATAAACTCAAATTTAACGATCATATTTGCAATATCGTGAATAAAGCCAGGGGTGTTCTTGCTTTTATTAAGCGTTGGTCTAAAGAGTTTAACGACTCTTAAACAACTAAACTTCTTTATATTTCTCTCGTCCGTTCTATTTTGGAATATTGTTCCTGCGTTTGGAGCCCTCAATACCACCTTTATCAGGACATGATTGAGTCTGTACAAAAGCAATTTCTTCTTTTTGCACTTCGTGGCTTAAACTGGGACCCAAATATCCGACTCCCGCCATATTCCGATAGACTTCGCCTTATAAAGTTGCCTTCCTTAATTTATCGCAGAACATGCCACGGCGTGTTATTCTTGCATAAGCTGTTAATCGGTCTTATCGATTCCAACGTACTTCTTAGCAAAGTTACCTTTGTCATACCGTCTAGAGTATCTCGTAATTTTAGACCTTTAGCCCAACAAATTTGTAGATCTAATTATGCTTTGCACGATCCTTTCCGTGTCTTATGCTCTAACTATAACAACCTTTACAATTTCCTCTCTTTTGAGCGGTCTATTCAATCTATCACTTTTTCTATCTTAAGTCATCTTGACTTGCCACTACAAGCATCCTTGACCAACCCTATATGATGAGTCACCCACATGGTCAACGGTGATCTATTGGCTCCTTTTGTGATATAATGTTTAATTTTTTATCTTGTTTCCTTGTGTTCATGCCAAACGGCATGTGTGGGCTTAGGTTGAGGTCCGCGCTAAGCTGAGATTGAGATCCGCGCTAAGCTTAGGTAAAGATTCACGCTAAGCTTAGGTTGAGATCCGTGCTAAACTTGACCAAAGCTCGAAAGCTGCCGTGGTGAGAAGCTTCGCTGACGGTGCTTTCCGATCTCGCTGAGTGCAAGCTGCGCTTGCAGTATTAGTATTAAAAATATCACAAATGTAAGCAGACCCTCTGCGCGCGGCTCTTTTCGATTTTACACACTTTTTCAGAACATTGTACATATACATATCACAAACAAACACTGTACATATCACATTAAACAGTTATTAAACATAACCACAACTACGTGTACACTTATTGGAGGTGACATAGAGGACAACCAGGAAACACACAGGAACATTTAGCCAACAATTATTGGTAGGAAGACGCCCCCCCAAAACATTGGTCCTTCGAGCCGGATTGCTCACCACCCACTTCAAGCATAGGCGGACTCCTACACATTTTTTGGCAAAAAAAATCACTCAAGTATGTATGTAGTGTTTTATCCAGTGCAACAATTTCTAACGTGCAGTGTGTAAAGTGCAAAAACTATTCCATTTAAAAATTGAATAAACCCCTAAAACCACAAAAATATTCAATATCATTTGTGCATAATAAAATAAAATAAAACAAAACGCGCGAAAACTACAACTAAAGTGCAAGCAGCAAAAACAATAAGGTGCATAGCGGAAAGTGTGAGAGTGAAAGAGACAGCGAGACAAGCGAGCTTTGACTGGAAAGCTCGTTACCCTTTAAGTGAGCATATGCGTTTTCTCGTGCTATTTAAATCGCGCCAAATTGAAAATTTATTAATTATTTAACAAAAAAAAAATCTAATCCAAAATCAAAAGCAACTTAAAAAGAAGAATAAATATACATATATATACGTATATAAAAATTTTCAAAAAAAAAAAAAATAATAAATAAAAGCACTTCCAAATCCGAAAACTACATACTATGCCACATTGGTCTCCAGTTTAGAAGAGCTCCATTTCCGGGTGAGCATTTCTTCTCTTTCCGTCGCGAACACACGATTACGCGCACATTTGTTTTTTCCAACATTGTTTTTGCTGGCACTAAATTCCTCCTATACGCACATGCACACAATCCAACATTCTTGCATCCACATATATAAAATTGCACTGTTATTTCCAACATTCTTGCACACACATATATAAAATTGCACTGTTATTTCCAACATTCCAATATATAAAATTCCACATTTCCAACTACTCATATATACACATACATATATCCATTACAAATAAAGGAAAAAATCAAACTGTGTTTTACTCTAACCTTTAAGTCGGTACATCAACCGACTTGAACACCATCCCTATTCCAATTATAAATAAATAAATAAAATCATATTAAATTAATAATTCAAAGCCGCGGAAAATATAACAAAATATATAAAAAAAAAAATAAAAAAAAATATTTACATTAATAAATATATCTCCATTAACATATTTATTTATACCCACAACATATATATATTTATACACACAACATATATATTTCTACACACAACATATATATATTCTATCCACAACATATATATTTCTACACACCACATATATATATTTATACACACAACATATATTTCTACACACAACATATATATATATAAATTCACACAACAAGTATATATCTACACACACAACGTATAAATTTACACCCTACACATACAAGTATCTACACACCTCGTATTTATTTGATACACAACGGATCAATTTACACACACCATTTATTCATTTAAATACACATCTATCTATATATTTACACACACATGATATATTACACATACAATATATATAATATATAAACATATTCATCCATACATCACGCGTATATATATTAATATCTCCAACGGCTTCAACGCGATCCATCTACATCCGTTTTCAAGCTCAACTCCAAAACACCACGTACTCGTTGTTGCTCCCAATCGCTCCATTTTTTACTAGCTTATTCAGCTCCGTTGATCGTCCGGTCGTCTTTTCGATTTTTTAATCGATCGCAAGGCATACTATGCCCACTGGAAGTGATAAGGAGAGAAAATCATCCTGTTCTGGTAGCGATAAAAAGCTAGCTCCTCACATACATCCATCTGTGCGCCGCACATCATCCGCTCCTCCAAGAGCAAGTGCACAAGGCGCAACTCCAACATCAGTAGCACGAAGTGAAGAGAAAACACCTGTTTCGACGCATAGGCTAACTGTTCCAACTCTTTCAAAGTTAGCTGCAAAAACGTCAACTCCTACGCCAGGTGCCACTACAAGTACGGTAGCTACAAGGAGTCAATCCCAGAGTAAGAGGAATATGAGCAACATGGCTATCGCAAATTTCATTGCATCCACGGATGACTTAATCCATTTCGAAGACCGTATAAATTCGGCATTTTCTGCAGAGGATTCACCCGACGCGTTAGAAGTCCGACGCGACACAACGAAAACGCTGTGGGAACAAGTCGTACAAGAGTACAAGACCTGCTCCAGGGCTCTAATTGCGACGGACAGCGACGAAGCTCGGAGGGACTTACAAGTCGTTAGAGCCAAATATGACCAATCGTACACAGTGTACGAGCGGTGCATAGCCGTCCTGATTAAACGCATTAAAGCCCTCTCCGCTAAAAATGCACAGTCCGCTCAACAGCAAACTCAAGAGCCCCTAAGTCACAACATCTCTCTCCCGCCTTGCCACACAGAAGTTTTTTCCGGAGACTATCTGCGATGGCCAACATTTCGTGACTTATTCACAGCTGTTTATATTAGCAATTCGCGACTAACTCCAGTCGAAAAACTATTTCACTTGCTCTCCAAAACAAAAGGTGAAGCAAACGAGTTTGTCTCAAAATCCCCGCTAACCAATGAAGGTTTTCAGGCGGCTTGGGACAATCTCAAGGATCGCTTCGAAAATAAAAGGTTACTGGTCAACAGTCAACTGAAGATCCTCCTCAACCTGAAACCTGTCTCCCATGAGTCAGGATCCGCCTTGAAAGAATTACAAAGCTCAGTCCAGAATTGTTTGTTAGCACTCTCACATTCTGATATTTCCACTGAGAGCTGCGACTGCTTGCTTGTGTTCTTGTGCTCCTCCAAACTCCCGAAACTTTCGCTGTGCTTATGGGAACAGTCCCTTAAAGGAAAATCGGACATCCCATCTTGGCTAGAGCTCAATGATTTTCTCATTGAGCGATATCGAACTCTTGAGGCAATAGATGACCTTAAGCCTTCGACTAGCGCGCAAGTCCATCCAAGACTCTCTCGGAGGGATCCTGCCCCCAGCAGATTAAATTCGTTCGAAGCAAAAATCAAAGTCAAGACGCCAGCCCCCAAGCAATCCTGCAAATTGTGTTCCAAAGAGAACCACCCTGTGCGTCTTTGTCCACGCTTCCTCCAAATGTCCGTCGGCGAAAGAGAGGCATATATAAAGCAACAGAAATTGTGTCTTAACTGCTTTGCCCGAACGCACGTCCTTAAGGATTGCACGAGTACGCACAATTGCTACACGTGCAGAGGGCGCCACAACTCCCTTCTTCATAAAGGCTCTCCTCCTGCATCATCTTTAGAGAGTCAAAACGTGCAATCGACTCATGTTGCACCCCCTCGCTCTACTCAAGCGGCCCCAACACACCATATACAGTCCACTCTCTATCCATCACAACCGAACGTACAAAACTACTTTGTCTCCAACGCACAAAGTGTCCTTTTGGGAACGGCGCTCGTCAGCGTCTGCCACCTCGGATCTAGTTTCACAGCCCGTGCACTAATAGATTCGGGGTCAGAAGGAACGTTCATCACAGAACGGCTGCTTAACACGATGAAGCTGCCTTCACGAAACGTCCAGGCGCAGGTGCTGGGACTCAACCAAGCGGTCGCAGCTCAATCCAGGAAACTGTGTCACATCAAACTTGCTCCACTCAAAAGGCAAAGGCTTCAAGTTGAAGCATCGGCGTATGTACTGCCGAGCCTCTCAGGGAATTTGCCATCTCAAACTATCGCACGCAATGCGCTGAAAGATCTGCCAGACATCCAACTGGCAGATCCCAATTTTCTTAAAAGTTCGCAAGTGGACATCCTCATAGGCGCAGATTTACTCCCTTCCATATTGCTTCAAGGTACACAACACAATATATGTGGCACATTACTGGGACAGGAAACCATATTCGGATGGATCCTTACTGGCCCAGTGTCGAACAAGACAGCAACAGCCATCTCATCCTTCTCCACAAAACTTTTCGTAGTTGAGGATCCGCAGCTAGACAAAATTCTCACCAAATTTTGGGAGGTGGAGGATATTCCAAAAAAACCGGCTAAAATCAGTGATGTTGTCTGTGAAAAAACATTTGTCCAAACCACAAGGAGAGAGCAAGACGGACGCTACGTGGTTTTCCTGCCCTTCAAAACGCCTGAGCACATCGATTTGGGTCTGTCACGTCCAATAGCGCTCAGCCAGTTCTTGAAGAACGAAACTCGGCTGAAGCGTGATCCGCAATTAAAGGCAGAATATGACTCTGTTATCCAGGAATATCGTGATATGGGTCACATGAGACAGATCCTTCCAAATAATAATAAAAATCATTTTTATTTGCCTCACCACGCCGTGATAAAGCCGGAGAGCACTACAACGAAAGTGCGTGTGGTGTTCAACGCTTCCAGCAAATCACTAAATGGTATGAGCCTCAACGACACGTTGCACACAGGCCCAGTTCTTCAATCCGACCTCGCGCTACAGATCCTAAAGTGGCGTCTGTTTCAATTCGTATTAAATGCTGACTTCACCAAGATGTATCGGCAAATCCGTGTGGATCCTACCCATACTCCCTTCCAAAGAATTTTATTCCGCAACGATTCAGGTGAACTGTGTGACTACGAGCTCACGACAGTCACTTTTGGAGTCAACTGTGCGCCGTTCTTGGCAATACGAGTGCTGCAGCAACTCGCCGAGGATGTACGACTTCGCCTATCCATAGCCAGCGAGATTATACGAAATTATATGTATGTCGATGACGTCTTAGCCGGTGCTCACACCGTGCAGGATGCTGTGATTGCCATCGCGCAACTCCAAGACGCTCTACAATCGGCGGGCTTTCCGCTGAGGAAATGGACATCCAACAATAAGGATGTCTTGTCCGATATCCCGACAAGTCACTTGTTGCACGCCGACTTCCTGGAAATCGAGGATGCTAGTGTTGCGAAAACCCTGGGAATCCGTTGGCAAGCGACATCCGACACATTTTACTTCGTCCCAGCCAAGATGCCTCAAAAACCTTCTTACTCCAAACGGGAAGTCCTCTCACAAATAGCAAAGCTCTTTGATCCAGCAGGATGGCTAGCTCCCTTCATTGTCCGCGCAAAGGTTTTTATGCAGGAAACCTGGCTACAAGAGATTGGATGGGATGATCCATTGCCCGCTGATCTCCTCCAAAAATGGCACGACTTCCTGCAAAACTACCCTGCGTTAAACCAAATTCGTGTCCCCAGATGGATACGATACACTCCACAGGCCAAAGTCCAAGTGCATGCCTTCTGTGATGCATCTCAGCATGCTTATGGCGCGGCGATTTACGTTCGCGTCACACACGGCATTAGTTGTGCCGTGCATCTCCTCACAGCCAAGACTCGCGTCGCTCCTGTCAAGACTTTATCAATTCCACGACTCGAGCTCTGCGGTGCGGTACTTTTGTCAGACATGTGCACCGCAATCCTTCCGCACCTTCCACTAGGTGATTACGAATCGTTCTACTGGACCGATTCAACCATTGTCTTAGCCTGGCTCGCGAAACCTCCATGCAAATGGACCACATTCGTGGCCAACCGAGTGGCTAAAATCGCTGAAGCCACCAACCCCGACAGATGGTTCCATGTGCGTTCCGAGCACAATCCAGCTGATTTGGCCAGCAGAGGCGTTTCCGCCCACGAGTTGATCGATAACGATCTATGGTGGCATGGGCCCGAATGGTTGAGACTCCCTCAAGGACTATGGCCTGTCTCTGAAAAAACGCTTATGGACACAGAGGTGGAACAACGGACATTAAAGAGTCACGCAGCAACATTACCGCGGGACGCTGATTTCCTCCGATCCTTTTCCGATCTCAGCAAAGCACTGCGTGTGACGGCATATGCGCTCCGATTCATCACAAGATGCAAGCGAGACCCCGTTCCATCCACTCTGAATCTCGAATCCTGTGAAATTGAGCACGCCCAACTTGCACTCACTATCCTTACTCAACGAAATCATTTTCTTGAGGAGCGCAAGTGCTTGGAAAACAAACGGCCAATTTCAACCAGTAGCCCGATCATTAGTCTGAATCCATTTATTGACGCAAAGGGTATCATTAGGGCGTGTGGTCGTCTCAGCTCATCCAAATCGCTACGCTACGATGAGCGATATCCCATAATACTGCCTTACGCTTGTCCCTTCTCTCGCCTCCTAGTCATCTTCACCCATCGTGTTTCACTCCACGGTGGCAGCCAGCTGATGGTCCGCTTGCTAAGATGCAAGTACTGGATTCCCAAATTAAGAAATATGACAAAGTCCATCATCAACGCCTGCAAGGTCTGCACCATCCACAAAAAGCGCTTGCAGTCGCAGCTGATGGGAGGCCTCCCAACAGAGAGAACATCCTTTTCTCGTCCTTTCACACATACCGGCGTGGATTTTGCCGGTCCGTTCGAGATAAAGAACTACACGGGACGAGCGTGCCTCATCACGAAAGGCTACGTCTGCGTTTTCGTGTGCTTTGCAACTAAGGCGATCCACCTTGAAGCTACGTCAGACCTCACAACTGAGAAATTCTTGGCAGCCTTCGCACGCTTCGTGTCAAGAAGGGGATGTCCGAAAGAAATCCAGTCTGACAACGGTAAGACCTTCGTAGGCGCCTCTACGATCCTTTCCAGGGAATTCTTAGAGGCTACCAAGGCTTCCATCACTGCCACATACAGTCAACAAAACGTGTCCTGGCGCTTCATACCTCCTAGCGCTCCTCATATGGGTGGTCTATGGGAAGCGGGCGTTAAAAGCTTTAAAACGCTTTTCTACAAAAGTACTGCTTCCCTAAAATATACTTTCGAAGAATTGTCCACACTCCTAAGCAAAGTCGAAGCTTGCTTAAACTCGAGGCCGATTTCTCCAATGTCAGAGGATCCGACTGACCTCCTAGCGCTGACTCCCGGTCATTTTCTGATTGGCGGACCGCTCATGTCACCAGCTGAACCGGAGATAAGCGAAAACGCAATGTCCATCCTAAACCGGTGGAAGCGCTTAACGGCCCTAAACCAACAGTTCTGTGCACGTTGGAAAGCGGAATATCTGACAGAGTTGCACAAGAGGACTAAGTGGCAGTTATCTAATGACAACTTACAGTGCGACGATATGGTCGTCATCAAAGAAGATAATCTACCCACGTGTGAATGGCGTTTGGGTCGAGTCCACAAGGTTTATCCGGGACCTGACGACAAGGTCCGCGTAGTTGACCTGTTAACCTCGCGCGGTGTCATAAAACGACCAGTAGCGAAGCTCGTCCTGCTTCCTACAAAACCGTCTGTCCAGTCTCCATAAGCCATTTCCAAATCCATCTAGACTTGTAGCACTACTAATTCTCTTTTTCCATTCATCCACAGCTGCACAAAGGTCTAGATGGCTCCACAACGTCGCAACAGCGAAAACGCCCCAAGAGGAACAAACTCGTTCCGTTGCCGAGTTTGCCGGGGCATACACGCCCTCAAAAAATGTCGCACTTTCCTGCGACTAAACGCTGAAAAGCGTCTGCGGGCAGTACTTATCAACAAGTACTGCCCAAACTGCTTGGCACACCTGTCGGAGTGGTGATCGGTGCCGCATCTGTGGAGACGACCACCACACGCTTCTCCACCTCCGTGCATCCAAGCGACAACGCTCGCAGCCTCATTCGGACACGCAATCCCGATCGCCGCCCATGCTTCCACGCATTCTTCCCACACCTCGCTCCGCAGTGGTTACTCCAACCGACTCCAAGCGCCTCTCGTCGCCATCGCTTGCATCACTCCTGATGCACCAGGGGACGCAAGTGCTTCCGACGGCCATTATCTCCGTTGACAACGGCTCCACTCGGTATGACACCCGAGCGCTGATTGATTCCTGCGCACCGGTGAGCCGGATCAATGCATCACTTGCGTCCGCCTTCAAGCTGCCTACGATCCGCATTGGCGACGAGAAGGCATGTACTGCCGTGGTTGGGTCCAGGCTCGATACGTCGACAAGGCTAGAGGTGGTGTTCAAGGTCGACCCGGACCTGAACATGAGAACTCCTCTGCGGACGATTGGAGAAGCCGCCAGAAGCAAATTTTCGAGCCTCGTGCTTGCTGACGAAACGTTCTACCGTCCGTCGCAAGTCTCCATCGTGCTGGGCGCCGACGTGTACTCGCAGGTCATCCAAGCGGGCTTCCTGGCCAACCAGCCCGGCCTCCCTGTGGCCCAGTGCAACATTTTCGGCTGGATCCTTTCCGGATCTTGCGGTCTCTAACCAGCAGCAACAAGCACTCGGCTAAGTCCACACCCCCTTCCAACTACCAATCCTTTTGCAACTAAGTGTTGTAAGGGGGGCGGTATGTTCATGCCAAACGGCATGTGTGGGCTTAGGTTGAGGTCCGCGCTAAGCTGAGATTGAGATCCGCGCTAAGCTTAGGTAAAGATTCACGGTAAGCTTAGGTTGAGATCCGTGCTAAACTTGACCAAAGCTCGAAAGCTGCCGTGGTGAGAAGCTTCGCTGACGGTGCTTTCCGATCTCGCTGAGTGCAAGCTGCGCTTGCAGTATTAGTATTAAAAATATCACAAATGTAAGCAGACCCTCTGCGCGCGGCTCTTTTCGATTTTACACACTTTTTCAGAACATTGTACATATACATATCACAAACAAACACTGTACATATCACATTAAACAGTTATTAAACATAACCACAACTACGTGTACACTTATTGGAGGTGACATAGAGGACAACCAGAAAACACACAGGAACATTTAGCCAACAATTATTGGTAGGAAGACGCCCCCCCAAAACACCTTGTTTCCTCTATAATATTGTAAATCCAAGTGTCTGGCCAGTTCTCGATGTGAGTTGGTGCATATCGTTAAAAAGTTCACCCACCGGGCTAGAGACGCGGATTAGTAATATATATTCCCTCTATCTTCTTTATAATAATAATTTATACTTTTTTTTTTTTTATAATACATATAAGGTCAACTGTACTTAGTTGTACTCCTTTAATTAAAATAAAATAAATAAATAAATAAAATTTTTAAGTTTTTTTGTCGATGAACACCTGCTATAATATTACAGCTTCTCAAGTATGTTTCCAATTTGGCAAAATTCCTCTGAAAGTATCATTATCAGAACCCTTACCTTTCTTCTTCCTGAAACGCTAACAGCCTAGTTTGCTATCAAATAAAGTTTCGAAAACTAAAATCGGTTTCTTTCCTTCCAAACCCACTACCATTTTCGCTTGGCTCTCAATATAGAAACTGGCTACATTTTATGCCTGGAGTTATAAAAGGTTGATATTTGTATGCTTTCATATGCATTTCAATGGCATAACATTCCTCTATTAAGGACATTGTGTAAAAATTAAATTTATACTCGAAAGTACAGGTAAGGGAAAGGCTTGTAAGTTGGGACACCTGTTCGATTTTGATGTTCCAGCAATGAAAACACAAAAATTCACCCTGTCTTCGAAATACGAAGTAAACAAATTTAATGTGTTCTTGATGTAAACAAAATACAAAAATTGTTTTTAAAGAAATCGGAAAATAAAAATCAAAAAGTGATCAAATCAAAATAAAAAATCAAAAAAAATATATGTGCTGGAACTTCCATAATCAAAAAAGGTTTTCGGACATACATAGTGAAAAGACAAATTTTTTTCAATGCATTCCCCAAAATGGCTTCAAAAATGTAAGTTGGGACACTTTTAAGCTTGTAAGTTGGCACACATCTATTTTAATTTTTTTTTTCATTGCTATTTTATTTACATGACTTTTTTATTGTTTGAAATTGTCATTGAAACTAATTTGAACTGTTTTTAGTGCATTTTTCTGCAATTTTCAGATATATTTTTTCAATTTTATTTATTTATTTTTCAATATTTTCCATAACAATTCATTTTTAGTATGGCAGCACGCAGCAGCTTCTCTGGAAAGTTAATTCTTTTTGTTTTTTCAAATTCAATTTAATGCTCACTTAAATTTAAAATCAATAAATTTTCATAACTTTTGGCAATCATGCGCTTTTTTTTCAGTTTTCTTAATTTTTTTTTGTGGTCGTTTTCTCTTTTGAAAATTGTCTGTAAAATGATTATTTTTATAAATTTCAAATGATTTGCTTATTGTTGATTATAGCTCTTTCTTTTCTTTTTCCAATGTCGAGATATAGCTAAAAAATCTATGGTGTCTCAATTTACAAGCCTTTTCCTTACGAATATGATCAATTTTTTTAACCAAGCAGGACACTAAGGTGTTAATGACTTCAATGTAGGCATCAAAACTAATTTTTGGACTTGACATTCCTAAAAATATACAAAACAAAAGCGATTTAGGTGAAAAAAATTAAGTGTCCACAACTGGGAAATGTAGAGTTGTCAAAAAACTACCCGCAAATTTTTTTCCCGCGAAAATTTTGATCAAACCTTTATAAAATCATAAAATATATTGAAATTCCTGCATAAATATATATTATACCAACCTTTTTGCAACTATTCACTTAAATTTATCGCAGTTTGAACACAAACAAAAATTAGATCACTTTTGATTTTTGCACATGAAAAATTGTGATCCCCTGTAGCTGCTAAGCGCATGCGTCGTTTGCTTCGACATTAGCAATAAAACATGGTGCTGACATTACGCACAAACGGCAATTTAAAGATCAGCTCCATCTCCTCACGTTCAAAAGTTATGGAGGGGTGTCCACAACTGGGTAATGTCCACAACCGGACAACTTCCCCTACTTATCATGCAAAAGATATTCGGCAGTAACTTCCCTTTTTCAATCTAATTCTTTGCATTAAGAATTTAAGAATTATCCAGTATTTAGTGTACAGTTACTGGGCAAAATATATAAATAGAATTTTGGCAAGGTCTGAGAAAGTTTTCCTATTATATTATATATTTTTTTTTTTATTTATAATATATTTTTATTTATAAAATAAGAAATCTAAGTTCATATATAAATTTATTTTTTTTTTTGGTATTAAGTATATTTTTTTAACTACATTTAAGGTATATTTAAAATTTTATAATATTAAGTACTTATATTTAAAATTTTAACAGCTTTGATTAAGCGAAGTCACACACCCACATACTGAAAGCATTTTCACGGTGAAAGTGAACTGTCACTTTGACATGCAGTTGACATTATTCACTGTTAACTAATTCTAAGTCTGTTAATTAGCGTAGCCGAGGTTACTTCCTCATAGCTTCCGTTTTGTCCGACCTTTTCCATTTGAAACGTCTTATTTCTGTTTTTGTATCCTGTTTAATTGAACCATTTCGAGGATTCGATAAAAAGAGCCAGGTCCGCTATGGGCAAGTTTGCCAGACTGCCCAGGTCTTCAAAGAAGGGTTTGCCCAGGTACTGGGTGCGTTTCCTAAGAAGTGCAGGGCAGTCACACAGCAGGTGTTGGATGCTTTCTATCTCCTCCTCATCTCAGCAGCTCCGACAGAAGTCGTTGTGGGGGACATGCACCCTCTCGGCCAGAAGGCCTATGGCGCAGTGCCCCGTTACAACTCTTGTCACCCTCCTAGTCCTGCTCTTGTGGAATCGCAGGAGTTCGGAGGTTCGCTTTGGGTTGTATCTTGGCCAGAGTGCTCGGGAGATGTGACAGCCGGACACAGTGTCCCATTGTCGTTCCGCCTCGGATCTGACTATCCTTGTGATCTCTGAGACCACATCCTGTAGAGGTCTTGCTATATCCGTAACAGATGAGGCAATAGGTAGCGCCGAACCTTTTCTGGCACACTCGTCCGCTCCCTCATTTCCAGGTATCCGAGAGTGACCAGGTACCCAGCAGAGGGTGATCGAGTGATGCTGGATGCGGTTCAGCGCTGCCACGGTGTTACGAATAAGTTTGCTCTTTATAGAGTGCGATGACAGAGCCTTGATAGCGGCTTGGCTGTCGACAAAAATAGACACGTTCTTTGGACTGTTATCCAAAGTTTGTATCAGTTTTGCCGCTTGCCAGACCGCGTATATCTCGGCCTGAAACACACTGCCCCAATTTGGAAGACGGAATGAAAGCCGCGTTGCAAGCTCTTCCGAGAAGACGCCCGCTCCTGTGCCTTCATCCGTCTTCGAACCATCTGTGAAGATTGTAAGCTTGTTTTCCCTAATGGGAGTTTTAAGCGTCCAATCTTGTCTCTCCGGGAAGATAGCGACGAAGTTATCGTTCCATTTCTGAACCGCAGAGCAGCAGTCACTTTCCTCGGCCCCAGCGGATATACCTATCGTGTGTAGGACACTGCTATGGCCAGAAGTTGATGGCACCAGAAGATTCAGCGCCCGGAGCCTTGCTGCGCTTCTGTCTGCCGTAAACTTCAGGAAGGTGCCCACTGGTTCTAGGTTCAGAGCTGCCTGAGGAGTGGATCGCAGGGATCCGGTAATGCCCAGGCAGGCTGCCCTTTGGACCCTTTGAAGGTTGTTTAGGTAGGATTTGGTGTAACCCGCCTTCCACCAGACCAACGCTCCATAGGTCAGGATAGGTCTGACGACTGCTGTGTATAACCATTGAATGATATACGGTTGAAGCGCCCATTTCCTACCGAATGTCTTTTTGCAGGTGTAGTAGGCACCCAGCGCTCTCTTCATTCTTTCCTCCGAGTTTCTCTTCCAAGAGAGTTTAGAGTCCAGAATGACACCCAAATATTTCGCTTCTGTAGATCTTTTAAGTTCCGTTCCTCCGAGGGACGGAGGTGTGAACTTAGGGATCTTGTACTTCCTAGTGAGCAGCACCAGTTGGGTCTTTTGAGGGTTAACCCCTAGGCCGTTCTGCTGTAGACGATGGTTAATTTTGTCGACTCTAGTTAGTCGGCGGCAGCAGATGCTAGTGGGAAGCCGATAAAATCCAAACGAAAAAAAAAGTGTAATAAAGTGCAATTTGTAGCTCAAAAGTGAGGGAACTATAGTGAAATATACCAAGTGAAAATATAAAAATAACCTTAAAAGCCTGAAAAACCCAAGTGCCGAGTGTGGTGGACAAACGCTAATCAAACGCTAATCAAAGTTTGTCAAAATTGTTAAATATAAAAATTTATGTCAAAAGAACGGCTAAAAACGCCCTGTTAAAATTTAAAAATCTGGAAAAAATAATTTAAAAATCTGGAAAAAATAATTTAAAATTTATGAAGTCAAATATAATTAAGTGCTAAGTTTAATTCTAAATCATTATCATTTTTTTTTATATCATACGTTAAATTATTTATATAAATCATATGGACTTAGTGTGTGCAAAAGAAATGAAATAGTTATGGTCTGTTAACTTAACAGAGCCCAGTGCTTGTCCAACTTCGCTTAAGCTAGCGAGAGCGCGCAAAACGTTTGCTAACAGTTTTGTTTGTGTTTTAAAGTGGTGAGTCGTATCGGAACCATATTGTTCATATTTATATATTGATTAATATTTTTTTTTCTGAAATAATAAGGTCATAAAGTCATAAAGTTTACCGATTGAGTTAACTTTACAGTTCCGATTGTTGTTGTTATATAATGGCTAAGACAGTGTAACGTAAAAATAACATGCATAAAGTCATAAAGTTTTATAATCACTGCATAGACAGTGTAGTTGTTGTACTTTTGGGTTTGTTCTTTAAGGCCTCTACGCAGACACGAAAACAGCCACCTAGCAAAAAGACAGACTTGTTTTGGTCACAAAAGGAACAGTGTGTCTCTAGTAACAAAATGTGCATTTTATCGGAATTATTATCGATAATCAGCTGCTTTTTGTTTACAAATAGCTAATTTTTAAAAGGCGCGAAATAAAACATAAAAGCAGAAATAATCGTCAGCTTATGCTATTGTGTGTAAACAATGCAGTAATAATAACATGCATTGCAATTGAGTTGTTGGATGAGGAAAAAAAGCAACGAAAGGAAGCAATACACAGGAAAAGGCGGAATGTTTGGGTGAACCCATATTTAATGCGCAGAGCTGAGTGTGGACGAATTGCATAGACGTATTTTAACGCACATTTTTGTTACAATTGAATTATTTTATTATTATAGCTATTGTCTCATCCTTTCCCAACGATCCGCAACGATTTTGTCGACCAGCAATAAATTTCCCGTACAAAATAACTAGCTGCACATAAGTTTTGCTTGTGGCGCCAAAACCGAACAGCTGTTTTTGCTGAGTGCGCCATCTATGATTTGCTACTGACATTAAAAAAATAAAAAACGAGCAACACTGGTCTAAATACCACCTGCAAGAACAGTTTGTGACCAAACGTTTGTGAGCGTTTTTTTTATATGAAGTTTTGTTTATTTTTCGTGTCTGCGTAGGGGCCTTTATCGTGCTCATTCGCGATCATGGGCGTATGCAAAGTGCAGTTTAAGTATCCAAGTTATTTTTAGACTATGCAATGAGTCATAAAACAACTTTTAGGGAAGCCTCTGTCTAGCAGAGTTATTGTTGTTGTTTTTTTTAATTTTTTTTATTCTCTTTCTCTTTTAAACATTAAAGTTAAAAGTTCCGATTTACAAATTTACAATGGTGCACACCTAATTAAGTCCATGAGATTTATTTATAATGATGATCTAGTTCAGTGGTCGGCACGGCCTATGCACGCGATTATAGGGATTAGCGACGTCGACACACGTCATGTGTTATACACAAAACGCATGCATGTGTGCGTGCTTTTTGTACTGAAATTTTCTCTGCCGCAGTGACGCATTGCGACGCTGACGTTGCTCGACGTCAACAACAACAACAGGAGCCGAAGCCACGCACCATCAACTGCGTGTCTGTTGCTTAGCAACGTAGAGCAACGCCAGCGTCGCATACGTCACTGCGGCAGAGAAAACTTCAATACATACGCAAAAAAAAAATGTGAATGTATTTTGTGCCGACCACTGATCTAGTTTATAGTTATTGTTTTATATCCAAATTAGTTTTAACCTAACCATTAATTATGATATACTTTATATATTATTATTTTTTTGTGAAATTTATATAGTTAATTGAGACCAAATATGAAAATTTTATATTTATTTGAATATATTTGAAATGTAAAATATGAGGATCATTTAGTTTTGTTAGTTTTATTATAAAATTTTATAAAGATGCTGAGGAGTTTGAATATGTATAATAAATTGTCATTAATTATGAATTGCTAATTTTATAAAGATATTTTTTTCTATACTAAAGGGGTAAGTTAGGTAAAGCAGCCTCTTTTAGGGATTTTTCGTTAAAATGCAAAGAAAAATCATGGTAGGGTGGGTAAAGAGCGTGGCGGCTGTAACATCTTAGCCTGCTTTTTAACTTAGATCTGTTGACTTCCTTTTTCAATTTTTCTGGCTATCCTTTAGTTGCTGTGTTATGCATTTTTTTTATTTATGCGGGACTTTATGTTTTTATGTATTATGGGTGTTGTAGGTCGGATGGATCAACGAAGCCCCCCAACCACTGTTTTTGCTAGCCGTAGTGCAAGGTCCCGACTGCATCCCCCGACAACATTAGCCCATATCTGCTAGCGTAGAGGATTTACTCACACCTAGGTAGACATCAGCCTTTGGTCCATCGGATAGGTTTTGGGATGTGTAAATTGTTGAGTAGGTTTGGCTCTATGCTAGTAGACCACAGGGGGCTTGACTAATACGTCAGTTTCTACTATTGAGGACATTACATAAAATGGCGCTCAACGTCGGACGAGTCTCTACTTCTGTGGACTTTACAGGCTTGTGTATATCGGAGCAAAAATATTTGTTAAAGACCACCACCCAGGACGGAGCATTACACAATTGAGATTGAATGCACTCACTGTCTTGAAATTATTTTTTTTTTTTATAAAAAAATTGTATTTATTTACTTTTTCTTTATTAAAAGTTTTATAGCACAAACTTTTCCTTTTATTTCTTTTTGAATTACATTAGCGACGGCGACCATGTGGAAACAAGGTTAATTTTGCGAGCGAGTTGGACTTTTATCAACTCGTTTTCCGGAAGTTCCCTCCTCCTTCGTTTTTTCTGTTTGCCATTTAAATTTTCTAATGTCACCATTTCAATGAACAGCTGATGGCGCTCGGCCTTGCCAATTTGGCAGGTCAAAAATTATCAAGCTCGACAAGATAAAAAAGAAAGAACCTATGGTGCAGAATAAAAGTATAAGGAACTCGGACAATGCGAATTCAATATCTCTACCAGCGAACAAAAACTATCCGAAAAGTTATTCGACCAAAAGTTTTGCAATGCAAATGTTGTACAGAACGATGGTTCGTACAGGGTACGAAACAAAACCGAATTTTTCACTGGTACTCGTATATATCTTTAAGTAGGCATGCTTGAATTTGAACAAAAAAAGTACATATTCAGAAACTAAATAAAAACATGCAATATTTGTTGCTGTCGTATTCCCACAAAACATACAACAACAGTTCTTCCGTTTACATACAATAAAAAAACACGCGCAGCGAAAACCGACACAGCCTACCTCATAGGCATTCGTAACGAGAATGCAAAATATGGCCCCAGCAAAGAGAACTACGCGGCCACATTACACCACCTTACTTATTGTTACACAGACAATAACTGATTGGTATATCCTCATCGATATCACGATACATGCAAAGGCGGTGTTATCGATATAAGGGAATGGTAACAACAAGAGGAAGAAGAATGATTTTTGTGCGTGCACTTGTAAGCCAAATGACTTACCTATATATATTTGTAAAATTAAGACTATTAAATATATTATTAATGTTGAAAAACACAACATAAAGTGGCGACTAAGATATTGTTAAAAAAAAACTGTAAAGTGGCAGTGTAAAATTTAGAAAATTACGCCGTAAAGTAGCGGCATATTTCATGTACATGTCGGGTCAGGATTATTTTCAAGCGAGTTTTCCATTGCTTAATATAAACTCTGCGTAACAACGAATTCCCCGTGGTGTAGGCTGTCGTGGTCAAACTCAAACTGACACACAGCTTCTTTGTTCTTTTTCAAAAGACCATACACATGATGCAAAGAATTTTACAAGGTGCCGCAAACAATGGGATCGAGTTCACATTTTGTATGGTAGCTACACGAAATAGTGGACCAATTTGAACCAAACTTCACACAAATGTAAAGACTTAGATTAAATTAAACTGACGTAAATTTGGTTGCGATATTCCAAAAAACAAAAAAGTTTTTCTAATAATAAATATTCCCCATACAAAACGTTCGTATAACAGCAGCTGAGAGCAACATGCTGTAATGAACTAACATACAAATGTTAATTTACAGGACAGATGCTGGCATAAGCAAAAAGTAAACAAAACAAGAAATGGAAAAAGAAAAGAATTTTTGTTATCAATATTTTAATTAATTAATAGTTTTATTTAATTTTCTTATTGCTAGCTTTTGACATATTTAATTTTCTTAAATTAAAAAACATTCTCGCCCGGAAAAAAAGATTTTTTATTTTAAAAAATGCAGTCAACAGATTCTGCTGCGGACAGGTGTTGCCTCAAGTAATTGGGGGTAATAAATAGACCCTCACCGTTCATGTTTTTAAATATTCTTTCCAACATTTCCATCTTTTCCATCATTTGTTGCGATGGTTTTATGAGTCCGCCTTCGAATAACTGATCGACCCAAGTATATGTGGCCGCGTTGTTGTCTAATGTCATTTGTGTCTAAGCTGCCTTGCAGCTTAGCCCGCAAAGTTTTCCAAAGCGTCGAACTCCATTTCTCTAATTTCGGAAATTTCTTCCTGTATGGGTGGTGGAGTATACTTAAATGTTTTTAAAATAATTGCTGAACATAAAAACGAAATATTAATAGATTATACAATTAATTTGGAAAAAGCAGCATACCTGTCTTAGGCGCTTCAGGTATATCCAAATCTTCTGTTTCATCTTCCAATGTGTTGCCAGCATAGACGGGAGCACTGGTGGTGTGTTACCGAAAAATGCTATCCATTTCCTTGCGCGTAATGCCGTCCTTTGGGAATTGAAAGAAACTTCTTGATGTTTTCTTTATCCCTCCAGTTGTATTTATTTTTACAATTTTTCACGCAGCACTTCATTTTTAATAATATAATTTTCACTTTTTATATGTCGCGAAAAACCAAACACGTATGACTTGCTCTGCTTCTTTCTATTGTTTGTTTTACTTTTGTTTTTTGCTTATGCATGCATCTGCTCTGTAAATTAACATTTGTATGTATGCATGCTGTTAGCTGCTCTCACACAAACGCTGACCTTGAAAACAGTTTTTGTTAGAAAAACTTTTTTGTTTTTTGGAATATCACAACCAAATTTATGTCAGTTTAATTTAGTGTGAGTCTTTACATTTGTGTGAAGTTTGGTCCAAATTGGTCCACTATTTCATGTAGCTACCATACAAAATGTGAACACGCTCTCTTTTGAGAGAGACACGAATAACGGGACTGCGCTTTGCGTGACCTTCTTATTGTTGGATCATGGACCATACACGTAGCGAGCTCATACTGCCTTCTCGCTCCCTCTACAGCAGCTACCATGGGACTACGTTCAGCAGCAGTTTACATTTGTCCTGCTCTAATAACTTTCCACTCAAATCTGCATGTGGTTTAACATTAACATAAGTGCAACAACATAACTCAATAAGTAACTCATAGTAGACTTCTCAGGCGCCTATAATTTGTAACATCGGCGACTTACGCAAATGAAACGATACGACATACATACATATGTACAGTTTGTCAATTAAATGTTTGCAAAATGAAAAAAATCACACAAATTCAACTTTAACTTAAAAACTTATTAACAAAAACTAACTTTTTTTAATTTTTTCTTTTGTAGTATTATTAAGCTAAGCATCAAAAAAAAATTTGAAAAATCGACATAAAACCTAAAAAAAAACAAGCAAAACCAAGAAGCAGCGAATATTGCGCTGTCAATTAAATGTTTGCAAAATGCGGACATAAGGCGAAAAGAGAACAGACACAAGCTAACTGTAAATCAAATTCGAAACAAATAAACACCTGCGTCTTTTACATGCATTGCGTGATTGTGTCCTTGATTTGTGATGCCTTGGACATGTTTATCGTCCTATATTTTCTTACGATCTTCCTATTTTGCTTTGATTAGAGTAGTTTTGCTTGTTGTGCTCTGATTAACAACTCCCATTTGCAATAATACCCCCAAATTTTGGATGTGGTGTAAGTAAGAAATCTGGGCAAGTATGTTGGTGACATGGGTGGCACTTTGCGGCAGCCAGATCCTGCATAGCAACGATTTTTGTTTGTGGTCGATGTGCTGGTACTGCTTTTTGTTTAGTTTAACGTGGGTTTGAGGATCAACAAACCCAAATTTCATCGCGCTCCTTGACTATTTTTGTTTAAAATTGTCCACATAATACTCCTCCGTCATTACATTTTTGAAAAAAGGCGGCTCATGAACACCAGTGGATGATATGCAATGTCTCAACATTCAATACGGCTTGCCAAAGCCTGCTGTTGGTATTGCGTTCTTCTGCTGCACGGTTGTGTTTGGTTTTTTCCAAACTATTCTGGGTTTATCATGATAGTATAGTACTATTTTCATCTTGTCGCATAAAATAACACCATTCCTTTACTCCGGAGACTTTGAAATGATGACAATATAAATTTAATATCGTTTTGTATGACTTTAAATTTAGTGTTCGAAGGATTAAGAGCAGCGAGACCTTGAACCTTTATTTCTGCATCTCTCATATCTACCAATTCTACGCGGCATACGTATTTCAAAGATATGGATTTTCTTTTTCCCCCCTTAACGACGCTAAAATGAATTCTCCCACTTTAAAGTTTTCAATTTGTTTGACTTCCATCTTGTCTACTTCATCAGGGTCCTCTCGATTTCCTTCATCGCCCCAGTCTATATCAGATAAGTCATCATCTGCAGGCGTCTAATTTAGATTTTCTTCTTCAGAAGATGAAGATACAAGCAACTTCTTTTTTGAAGCTGATGTTTTGTTTTTTGTATGGCTTTTCTTCAGGCTCTTCTTTTTTGGCTAACTTTTTAAGCTTTTCTTTTCTTCGGCGCAAAGACGCAGACACGAAGTTGCTTGTGCATGACTTCGGCTCTTGCTTAGAGAGCGTGCTTGCTTTTTGGCTTTGGTGCCTGTTTGGCAGAAAACACAAAATCAGTTTATGTTTAGTTGGCTACAAGCTTAGATCGCGCCGCTTATTTTTCCATTCCTCTTTGAACATTTGTTCCTTTTTAAAATCAATAATTTGCGTAGCGCGATCTTAGCTTGTAGCAATTTAAACAAACACTGATTTTGTGTTTTCTGCCACACAGCACCAAAGCCACGGCATACTAATGCTGGAGTGCTTTAGCATTGTGAGAGCAAGCACGCTCTCTAAGCAAGAGCCGAAGTCATGCACAAGCAACTTCGTGTCTGTTGCTTTGCAACAAGAGCATGGCAACGCCAGAGAATTGGCTGAGAGTAGTTCAGTACAAAAATCACGCACACATGCATGTGTTTTGTCTACAACACAGTACGTGTAAACTCCATTCCCATGGGATTGGGTCGTGCCGACCACTGCTTTATATAAATAATGCTAATATGACTGCCTTCCTAATTGCAAAAAGGTTGGCTGCAAAAAAAAAAAAACAACAGAAGAAGGGGGACGGCGCAGGAAAAGGTGTATCTGGGTAAACCCTTATTTAACAGGCAGAGCTGCACCTGCAGGTCGCCTAAGGGATTACCCAAAAATGGTCAGGGACCACATTAAACATTTTGTAAACTCCACAGACGGGTCTATACCTTGGCAGTACGTGGCGGCTGGAGTCAGTGAAACACAATAAATAATAATAATTTATCAATTTATTTATAATAATAAAAATAATTAAAAAATAATTTTCATTCAATGATTATCACTTATATATCCACCAGGTATCTATGTATCAACATAAAATTAACTAGCTTATTACATATGTTTCACGATTATTTATTTTAAATTAATTTCTTCCTGTTGCTCCTCTTGCTGCTCCAGAGCCTTTTTTCATCATTCGTATAGTGAGCTCCGCTCTATTTGGAGACATTGCTGCCAAAATGCTTCTCCAAAAAACAAAATGTGGTTCAAGTGGCTCTGGAGTTTCGGCCTGGCGTCCACTTGTTACATTTTTTAAAATGTCCAAAATTCCTGTCTGCATTGATATGAATTCAGACACATATTGGGGCTCTGCTTCCTGCCGGGCCTCTTGTTCCGATGTTTTATTAGCCACCTTCTTGGGTTTCTGTAACGAAATTTGTTTTTAAATTCCCTGCATTTTCACACATATATATTATTTATTTGTGTACTCACATAAAAATATGCCACAGTTTGGCTTGTGTTGCCTACTGACCCTAGTTCCGCAGCGTCCATTGCAGCTGCGGCAGTACTGGTGCACGGTAACTCTGCCATGAACTGACTGCTTGTAGTTCTGAATAGAAAACAAACGTTTTTAAATATAAATTTATAAAAAAAGTAACATTTAAATTACTTACGTTCTCTTCGACGACATGTCTGGTAAAAATGCCATATGCGCAGCAAATTCCCACTCCGACTGGTAAGATGCTGGTATGATCAGTGCGCTGCCACCCGCGCTGCCGCTTTTAGCGCGTTTGGCTGCCGGCGACTTCATGAAATAGCGGTGACTGTCCCGCAAAAATCGCCACGTGATTTTGCACTCGTCCACTGAAATATAAATGTTTTTTTTTAATTTTCTTAGCTGAAACATGTATCCAAAACTCACTTACCCTCTTTATTGAGAGTTCCTGCAATTCCATCCCAAGCGTTTTTTGTCATTAGCACATTAAAATGCATTTTTTCGGTCAGGTCCCACAACACTGGGCGCAATTCCACTGCCTTAATCAGTGCAATTTTGTCCTCCTATGAAAAACTTTCGCACCTTTTACTACGCCTGCCATTATAACGAATGTTTCTTTTTTTTAATTTTATTTGGCACACTTTGCACTAATGAATATTTTAATGCGAGTGAAATAATGTGCTTGCAAATTAAAACCAAATTGGGCCGCCAAAAACGAAACAGCTGTTGTGAGTGTTACCACACCTAGTGAAGTAGTGGCGCCATCTAACGTTAAGCATTTTTAAAATTTTTTTTATTATTATTATATACAGCTAGATTATAATTGAAATTAATAATCTAACTTAAAATACGTTATAGCAACTGGCGTCTAAGGCCCTTGGTTGTTTGTATGGTTGTGTACTATATTACTTTTTACAGTTTATTTATTACTTATTTTATTTTTATGACTATGTATTCATCATCATCATCATCATCAATTGGCCATTACAACCGTGGGTCGGTCTTGGCCGCATCTAGAAGCCTTCGCCAGTCGTTTCTGTTTTGCGCGCACTGACGCCAGTTGGAAATATCAAGCCTAGCCAGGTCAATAGAAACTTGATCTTTCCATCTCAGAGGAGGTCTCCCTCTTCCGCGCCTACCACCAGTGGGCACCGATTCGAAGGCTTTTTTCGCTGGAGCATCATCATCCATTCTCGCCACATGACCTAGCCAACGCAGTCGCTGCAACTTAATGCGCTTGACTATGTCTTTGTCGCGGTATAGCTCATACAGCTCGTCGTTCCATCGTAAACGGTACTCACCATCAACGCGAGAGGGACCAAAGATCTTACGTAAAATTTTTCTCTCGAAAACTCCTAAGACTCGCTCATCATCGCTCGCTCATCATTGCATTATGAGCGTTTTATAAAGAGTTGTTTTCGTCCTGCGAGAGAGGGCTCGACTTCTCAATTGCTTACTTAGCCCAAAATAGCACCTGTTGGCAAGAGTAATTCTACGCTTGATCTCAAGGCTGACGTTGTTTTTGGTGCTTATGCTGGCTCCTAGGTAGACAAAATCCTCTACTACTTCGAAGGTGTAGCTATCGACAGTTACATGTTGCCCAAGACGCTGAGAGGGCTTCTGTGTCGACAAGAGGTATTTTGTTTTGTCCTCGTTCACCGCAAGACCCACTCGCCTTGCTTCTTCATTAAGCTTGGAAAATGCAGCACATACGGCGCGGTTGTTGCGACCAATGATTTCGATATCATCGGCATACGCCAGTAGCATGACACTCTTTTGCCCCAATATCGTGCCAGTGCGATGGATCTCTGCTGCACGTATAATTTTTTCCAGCATAATGTTGAAGAAATCGCAAGATAGAATGTCACCTTGTCTGAAACCTCTTTTGGTATCAAAAGGCTGGGAGAGGTCCTTTCCATTTCGCACCGAGCTGGAAGTGGTTTGTAGCGTCATTCTGCAAAGCCTAATTAATTTTGCAGGGATACCAAATTCAGACATGACTATGTATTAATTCTATTAAATTAAGTGGTAAAGATTAGCTGCTTTAAGAAATTTAATGAGTGTTGTTATATTGTTGTCTGTAGGGTTTGTTAATGTTGTGGTTGGGTCAATGTTTGGGAAGAATTTGATGCGTAAATTAGTAAGCAAGGGGGATTGGCAGTTTATCAAAAGGTGGGTTATAGAGGTGGGAGTATTGTTTTGGCAGTATGTGCATATGTTGGATTTATTTGGACCAAGGTAGTGCTGATGTGTAATTTTAGTATGTCCAAGTGGCAATCTTATTATTTTTATTTGGCTATTTCTTGGAATATTGTCGTGGTCGATGTTTTTGAAAAAGGATTCTGGGTTGACTCTATTTTCGTTTATTTGCTGATACCATATGTTTGTGAAATTTAATCTGTTAAGTTTGCTAGAGAGAAAGTAGTGTTTGAAGAATTTTTTAATGTCAGATGTGTTGGCGTTGTTTGTGTATATAAGTGGCATTTTAGGGGCAGATTTTGCTTCCTGATCAGCTCGTTCATTGCCTGTAATGTTCTTATGCCCTGGAATCCATAGTAATTTTATTTTGGGATAGTTTTGTAAAAGTTGTGTTCTAATAGTGGTTTCATAGTAGTTATTATTACTGGGGTTCCCAATTGCTTTAAGTGCAGATAGGGAGTCGCTACAGATAAGATGTTTACCTGAGTTTATTTTGCTTATCTGTATTGCTTCATGGATGGCTATTATTTCTGCGGTGTAAATCGTTGTAAAATTAGGTAGTAAACCAACTTTTAGTGTTTAGTCTGCAGTTGTAATTGCAAAAGATGTGTCATTTTTCGTTTTGGATCCGTCAGTATAAATGAATTTATAATTTTTATATTCGTTTTTGATGGAGAGAAAATTTTGGTGGAATATTGTTTGATGTGTGTCTTGGATGGATAATAAAGCTAGTTTGGTGTTAATTGTATCAGATGGTAATTTCCAGAAAGGCAGTTTAGGTTGTATTTCTTTCGTTTGTTGGAAGTGGATATTTACGTTTTTGCAAAGATTGTATGAGATTAAAATGGCGGACTGTACTTTGTTATTCTTACGTTTGTTTTTAATTTTTTTGAAAATTGTGTCTAGGGGAGAGCTACTTGAAAAGTGTATGTTTTTTATTAGATTTGCTTGTAGAAAATCTCTTCGCTCTGTTACGGTATTTATGTTCGCTTCCATTAGCAAATTGTTGATAGGGGTTGATCTGTACGCTCCTAAAGCAGTCCTTATGGCACAGTTAAGGATTGTTTGAACTTTTTATAGTAATGTTTTTGATGTGTTACCATAGAACATTAGACCTTAGTCAATTTTGGAAACTATAATTGCTTTTGTTATCATGATAAGTGTGTGTGTGTTGCAGTTATATTTGGGATTGGATAAACATTTTATAATATTTAGTTTTTTTGATAAGGAGTTAATTAAGCTTTCTATGTGCGTGTTCCATTTGTAACGGCAGTCGAGGATTATTCCTAGTGTTTTAAGGGCAGGGACTTGTGTAATAATAATGTTATTTGTTGAGATTGAGCATTGGCAGAGGACTTTTCTACAAATATGTAAGTGTTTACACTTATTTAGTGAGAGGGAGGAGCCGGAAAAACAACACCAAGAATTAATTTTATTAAATATATCGTCTAGATTGATTGTTTTGTGAACTTCTGTCTTGTTGAGTTTTACAATTATGTGAAAATCGTCTGCATAGGCAACAAATGAAAGTTTTCTTTGTATGGAAATTAAAGAGGCCATTTTATTGTAAGCTATAAGGAATAAGATTACCGAAATTGGTGATCCCTGGGGTATGCCGTTGTGAAGTGGGAAGGTTTGGGATATATTATTAGAGACGCGGCATACATTTTTTCTGTTTGTCATGAAGTTAATTGTGTATTTAAGTATCTTTGGTCCAATATTCCATTCATTTAATTGTTGTGCAACTGCATGTATACCGATTTTGTCGAAGGCTTTACAGAAATCTAGGGAAATGATTGAAACATGTTGCTTATGCGATAGGGCATCAGTTATCAGATGATCTAAGTAGGCTAGATTATCAGTAACTGATTTACACCGCTTAAAGCCGACTTGGTTTGTGTGTAAAAGTTTGTTAGTTGTAACAAACCACCACAACCTTTTTGCTATGATTTTGTCAAGTAGTTTCGAAAGGCAAGGGTTAAGTGAGATTGGTCGGTATGATGCCATGGTTGTTTTATTGGAGTTTGGCTTAAGTAGTGGTATGGCAAGGCTGGTTTTGTATGTCTATGGTATAAAGCTATTGAATATATTGTAATGGTTTAGTATTCTATTTTTGACTGTGGGAGATGAGTTGGCAATCATTGGGTAATATATTCGATCCGCTCCTGGTGTATGACCTTTTAAGCTTGAGAGTGCTGAAATAAGTTCTATTAGAGTTATTTTGGATTCTATTTGTTGTGCAGTTTGGGATGGGCAAGATGTGTATGGAAGTGTTGTAGTAGTTTTATTATTGAAAAAGGTTGAGGAAAAGTTTTTGTCGTTAGATTCATCGGACCAAAATTTTGCGAAGGAATTGGCTATGGCTGTGGATAGATGTAGATTGGAAGAGATGTATTTGGATCTTTAATTATGTGGATGTATTTCGTATTGCTAAGCCCGCATAGGCGTCTAATGTTTGACCAAACTTTTTTTTGGGTTAGTTTGTGGTTGTATTTCGGATGTAAAGGTCTGAAGTGATTTCGTTTTAGCGATTCGGAGTACCCTTCTAAACCTAGCCGCTGTTTTACGAAAATAAATTATGTTCTCAATTGAGATATGTCTTTTAAGTCGGTTTGCTGCTTGTTTTTTATCTTTGTTAAGGGTGTGTAGGTTTTGGTTCCACCATGGAACATTTTTACTATGATGATTTACTGAAGTCTGCGGAATAATAAAGTGTGCATTTTGCAGGATTATTTTGTTTATGTTTGCAGTTTCCTGATTAATGTTGGTTGATGATGGAATTTTGTTGTCGAAAAAGTCAGTTTTTATTTGAAATTCATTCCAGTCAGCTAAGTTAATTTTGAATATTGGTTTGACCTGATGTATTTTGTCTATTGTTGTTGCCTACGGTTATAACTATTGGGTAATGATCACTGCCATGTAGGTCGGTCAAGATTTTCCAGTTAATAAGTGTAAATACGTCTGGTGAACAGAAAGAAAGATCAATGTGAGTGTATGTATTATGGATAGAGTAGTGGGTCGGGGATTTGTCGTTTAATAATACGAAATTTGTGTTGTTTAAAAATTTCGTAAGTGTTCTACCTCTTGAGTTATTTATTGAGGAGCCCCATAGAGTTCCCCAGCTGTTAAAATCGCCTAGTATTAGGCAATTTGAATTAATGTTAAGGACGTTGTGTAAGTTATATTCTTTAAATTTTTGTTTTGGTGGAATATAGGCTGAGATTATTTTAATTTTTTTGGTTGATTCAACTTCTATTCCTGTTGCATCAAAGTCATTGGCTAGTGAGGAAGGAAGGAATTGTGTACTAGAATAGCTGTACCTCCATAGTGGGATAAGCTGTTTTTGAGTGCAGTGAGAAGTTGATTGGTGTGGGTATATTGTGTTGACTGTGCAGGTGGGTTTCCTGTAGTGCAATTATGTGTGGACGATATTTTGAATTAATTATCTGTAGTTCATTATAGTATTAGTGTATCCACGAATATTAGTTTGTTAGTTTAAAGGTTTTAATGTAGATGTAGGTGATGAGTTTTAAGGTAATATAAGTTGGATTTTTTAACTAATTTGGGATAGGTTGTTAGTTTTATGTTTGCTGGTTTGTTTTGATTTAAGCTGAGTTTTTAGTGTGTTGTTATTTTTAGAATATAATTTAATTTTAGTATCACTAAGTAATGAGGTCTGTAGCTGTTTATTAGGGTAAGTTTCATCTGTGCTGCTGGTGCTTGAGGTGGTGTCCATATCAACGTCGGTGTTTTGGTGTTTATTGATGTCGGGATTGTTGTTGCGTTGCATTGAACTTACTGTGGAGGTGCTTGGTTGAATAGTGTCGGTCGTGGTGGTTGGTAGGTCGGAGTAGTCGCATGGCTGTTGATTGCTTCTGCTGGTAGTGGTGGTTGGAGCATTTTGATTATTTGAGCGGACGGTAGCCGAGAAGGATGAAGAAAGTTGGTGGCGTTCGTTGTATCTTAGCAGTGCGTTTTTGATAGTGGTCTTTTCAAGTGTTTTGATGGCTAATATTTCTTTGTTTTTAATAAACGTTGGGCATCTGCGGTCAAATGTGTTGTGTTGATAGTTTGGTATGCCGTTTTCTTTACAGTTGATACGACAGTTTAAATTTTTGCAGGGGTCAAGTGATTCAGGGTCGATATGGGTTGGATTGCCGCAGTGAAGGCAGAGCTTATCACTTTTGCAAACTTTTGTTGGATGGCCAAATCTGCCGCAGTTTTTGCATCTCATTGGCTGAGGTATATATGGTCGGACAGTTATTTTTTGGTAGCCGATTAATATGTCGCTTGGTAGGTTTGGAGTGTTGAACGTTATGATGATTAGGCCAGATTCAGTGAGAGCGTTAGTGTCTTTGTCTTTTTTGAGTATTTTTTTGGATTCAATTACGTTTTGTTTTTTTAATTCGTTTGTAATTTCATCTTCAGGTATGTCCCTGAGGCTGTTGCAGTAAATAACTCCTTTGGAGCAATTCCGTGTGTTATGTTCTGCTACTTCTACGTTTATTGAATTGCTGAATGATGTAAGTGTTATAAGTCTGTTGCTTGTGCTAGGTTTTTCGTTTCGACTAATGTGCCATTGTGGCGAATTATGTCTACTTTAGCGAGTCTTCCAATACATATGTTGTCGATCACTTTTTCAATTAGGAACGGAGAAACACTTGCTATGTTTTGATTGCCGTCTTTTCTTGTAATAACAAGAAATTTAGGGCCAGCTGATAGAAATTTTAAGCGCTTGGTTTTGTCAGTGGTAAAGTGTAATTGGTTTGTGTTTTTGTTTCTATCGGGAGGTTCTCCCATGGTTGTTGTTATTTTCGCGGCAAACGCCGCAGTGGATTGTTCGCTTATTGGTTAACGGTTAATTTGTTTGCGGTGACTTGTTGGTAAATTGTTTTTGTAATGTTTTCGGTGTTTTGTTTTATGCTTGTTTTTTTCACAATATGAGGTCAATGACAGTAGTTTTGCACTAACGCACGTCCGTTCTCAGTGAGAGTGGATTTGAGAATGCATTTTTAAAATTAAAAGACAACACTATTTTGTTTTTTTATCTGCGTCCACTTGTAAAATATTTTGGATCGTTATTTTTCGACACTGCTTTTTTTATATGAAGTTTTTCATTCCGTTCGTAAATTTTTCATGCTGCGTACAGGCCTTAACGATAAAATGGAAGCAACATCAGTATCCTTGGACACACACAGACTCTTAATTTTTTTTATTGACGGGATTACGAAACATAAATAAGGTGAACTACATAAACGCAATTTTTTATATATTATTTCAAATGCACTACATAAGTCAACCAGCTGTTTGAGTGTTGAAATACTTATAAGTAGCAACCGTTGGCTTTCCTGCTCCTCTTTTAGTATGGACTCAAACATTGTAAAATTCCATTGTATAATGTTCCATCGTGTTGGGCATTCGTTTTTTAATGAAGTTTGCAACTGGTGCTGCAAGTTGGCTTTTTTTAAATATCTAACAATTTTTTTGTATGTCTCTGCAAGTTGCGTCAGCTCTAAATTTTCCTTAAAAGACTTTTCCAAGACGTTTGCAAACAAATGGCAGCTGCAGTTCAAACGGGTGTTGTTCTCTAAGGCTTTTACAACGTTTAAGCCACTGAGTTATGAATTTTATTTCATCCATACTTTATTTTATTTATTTATTTATTTGTTTACCCTGTCATTTTACATATTCACTTACTGACTAATTAGAAAACATATATAGAGTTTAGCCTTTTAAGCTTTACAACTAAGATATTTGAAATTTTAAAAATTGAATCGAATTATTTTTTATATAATATTAAATTAATAAGGAAAAAGGGGGAAAAACCTTACAAAAACGAAAATAAAAAAAATAAAGAAAAACTTACAACTAAATTACTAACTAAGACAAGAACAAGGCTAAGGATCATTAAGATCTGGATCAACACTAATATTATGGGATGTTAATGTTTTCAAATTAAATTTAGTTATAGCCTGATAAATTTTGTCATCAATCTGCTTTTTTATGGAGTCGAGAAGTGGAGTAATAGAATGGAACATCAAAAATCATTTTTAAGATTTTATTCTGGATTCTATGTAATTTAAGCCTGTGACACGCTGCACAATCACCCCAAACCTCAGAGCCATATAAAATAATTGGTACAAATACAGATTTAAATAAAGTAAGTTTGTTGTTTACTTGCAACTTCGACTTTCGATTTATAAGAGGATACAAAATGTTTATTGTTTTATTTACTTTGTCTAAGGTTTTAGCAATATGCACATTAAATTAAAATTTATTGTCAATATAAATACCAAGATATTTTATAAGACTTTCCCATTGGACACATACGTTGTTTATTGACCGCTTGCGGGTGAAGAAAATTGCATTTGTTTTGGTAAGATTAAGTTTGATTTTCCATTTAAGAATGTATTCATCAAGGGTGTGCAGGGCTTCAGTTAGATTTTGTTTTATGTCGCTGTAGCTGTTACCTGAGCAATAATAGGCAGTGTCATCGGCAAAAATTAGCGTTTTACATTGCTCATGCATAGGGACGTCGCACAGTGGCACAGCAGCCGCAAAAGCGTTGCAAAAATCGATTTTGCGATGAAATCATTTTGTAAAAGTAATACATGCATCTTATTTAGAATTTCCCAGGGATCAAGAAAACTAAAACTTTATTCAACTCGGATAAATAGTTTAGTTGCTACAGCCGCTCAAAGTGTAGTATATTTTCAACTTTGAAAAAAATCTGAATTTTTTGAATAAAAGTGCGTGTTTAAGATCGTTTTGTAAAAAAACTACGCAACCAATCCATATTTTCTTCGATTCTATGAAAAGGTATATGAAATTTAAACATAAAAGAGAAAAAAATGACTTCGTATCTTTTCTGGTTTTTTCAATACTACCGTTTACCTGAACCACTATATTTGAACCACTTTTTCAACTTTGGAAGAAAATAATTCAAATTATATTTTTTTATATATTTTAGTTTTAACATAAATACGTTTGTTATCAATTTATTTACCTTCTCTATAAATTTTGTGTCCGCCTTAATCCAGCTGTGGCTGTAAGGCCACTAGAAGTGCAGAAACCCAACTCAAAAAAATGCTACCGCAGGTAAAAGAAGAAGAAGAACACGCAGTAGATGCATCCACTAAATTAAGAGATGTTTGCTTATATTGGTACTTGACAATAAAAAAGCACCTACCCGTGACATTTCAAAAAAACAAGATTAATTATTATTAAGAGAAATGCAAATTCTTTGCATTTTAAGGTAGTTGAACCGAAAACATACGGATAGGGATGTAACCTTTCCCTTTATAATGTTAGGTACCAACTAAAAAACATTTAATGTAAGTACATTTTTACCTGTTACGCGTTTTGTGAATTAAGGATTAAACCTTGTATATATTTGCCTGAATATTTCAAAAATTTGGATAATTCCTTATTTAAAGAGGGAAATCTGGAATTTGGTACTTCACCATTGCATGCCAGAATTAGATGCATGGAGTTTATTTTGAAGCTTGCATACACTTTTCCGCAAGTTAACGAATCCTTTGAAGACAACACACCAGACAAAGAAAAACAAAATTTCAGGAAAAGCAAAATTCAAGACGATATCTTTAATCGACTTGGACTGATAGTCGACCGCCCCAAATATGGATACGGTTACTCAAACGATGGAAACTCATCACGAAAATTCTTTGCAGAAAAAAAAATGACATTAGAAAAAACTGGAGTAGATGATGAAATTATCAAAAGATTGGGGGCTATTTTAAACATTATGAACTGCAAGGAAAACATTAACGGCAGCAAATAATGAATATGCCACCAAGACTGCAGAGCTGTTAATTGAAAAATATCCAGGACAGAAACTGACTCCTACGCTTCACAAAATTTTGGCACATGGCCAAACTATAATTGAATATCATTGCCTACCCATTGGGGAGATGTCAGAAGAAGCCCAGGAATCGAGAAACATGGATTATAAAAAATTCAGAGCTATGAATACATGTAAAAATCACGATCAAGGGAAAACGAGGATCTTTTTAATATGTTAGCAGCCTTTCCAGAACCACTAGTTTTATCCCTTAGACAAGTGAGATCCAATACAGAATTAACAAGTAGTTATTCAAAAGAAATGTTAAGTCTTTTGGATATTCCTTCAAATGTAAACGTGGATGATTATTTTACAAAAAATTACTGATAAGACAAATTATGTAACATATTATAATAAAAGAGCATTGTTAAATTAAATTTATTGACTGAAATATAAAATAATGAACAAAAAAATTTATCAGCAAAATTTCTTTTCAAATGAACAAAAAAAATATTTAGGTACATATTTTTCAATGGCAAATGTTGCACAGGCAACAAAATTCAACTTCCATAGCTTATTGCCCAGCACTCAGATATCGTGTCACAATGCATGGGTACTTGTTTTAAAGCCTGAACATTTTTCTTTCAATTAAAATTTAATTCATAAAAATATTTCAATTGGTTTAGAAAATATGAAAAAAATATGTATATATTTTTCAATGGCAAATAGTGCAAAAGCAACAAAATCCAACTTCCACAACGTATTGCGCAGCTTTCAGATATCGTCTCACCATGTATGAGAACTTATTTTAAAGCCTGAATATTTTTCTTTCAACTACAATTTATTTCATTAAAATATGTCTATTGGTTTAGAAAATATGATTTTTGCAACGATTTTTCGGCTTCCGTGCCACTGTGCGTCGTGAGTATAAATGTTGTATAGAATGGGTACTAAAACAGAACCATGAGGGACGCCTGCGGTTATCAGCTTTTTGTCTGATTTGACACCATACATGTCTACCCAAAAGTGTCTTTCCGATAAAAAGCTGTTCGTGGTTCGTAAAAGATTCGTGGGTGTGCCTATCCTTTGCAACTTATACACCAGACCTTTATGCTAAACAGTGTCAAGAGCCGATTGTACATCTAAGGTAACCATACCTACTGACTTTTTGATTTCTAGTTGGTCCTTAATGTCTTTCTTAAGTTTTCTAAGCGGGTGAATACAACTAAGATTACATTTAAAACCAAATTGTGCAGAAGGGAGAATATTCTTTTCCTCAATATGTGCATTCAGCCTTGATTTTAAAACAACCTTAAAAATTTTGGAAAACCCACACAAAAGGCTAATTGGACGATAGCTTTCCGGGGAATCAACAGGCTTACCTGGCTTTTGAATTGCCACGATTTTGGCCAGTTTCCATTTGCGTGGAAAGTAGCCAGCCTTAATGCAATTATTGAAAATTTGGGTTAACATATCTAGGGCACTTTTGGCAGGTGTTTTCAGCAGATGTTTGGTATGTTGTCAGGTCCAGGCGACATTTTTTTTTTAAGACTGCAAATTACTTTCCTCACGTCTGATTAGGCTTGGTTAATTGCAGTAATTACACTTGAAGTAAAAAATTCAACCATAGAGTCAATTTCATTTTCAGAAAAACTTGTACTTTCACCAAAAGGTAATACGTCGCGAGTTCAGCGATTAAGGGAGGGTTTGAAAAGTTTCCAATTCGCTCTGGAGTACAAAAAGATTTCTTTTGTCACAATGGACAGCGATGTCTTCAGTTTAGAAATAATGGGTAAGTGGTCGGAGGAGAGGTCGGCGTGAACTGTTGGTTCAGTAAGGAGATGAGGTGAGCTTGCGATGAAAAAGTCGAGGGTAGAGGGTTTTGCTTTATAACTAGTAGGGATATATGTTGGGTCACTTGGATAGATAATACTAAATTTGGCTTGAGTTGAAAACTCATGTAAAGTTTTGCCCCAGTTGTTTGCTTTAAGGCAGTTCCATTCACGATTATGGCAATTTAAATCTCCACCAACAATATAAACACCATCTACGCGGTGAATCTTAAGCAAGTCATTTTTAAAACATTCCTTTTGGTGCTTGGTATCGCAAAGAAAATGACAGGAATCGGACAAACATTTGGCAGCTGAGGCGGGAAAGTATGCTGCAAAGATTTAAATGATATTTCCAATGCAGCTGTACACCAACATTTTCTATTAAGTGCGTATTGATTGAAGGAATTTGTTTGTCTCTTATTTTACTTTTGATGATTATTGCTGTTCCACCCCCTCGAGAAGAGCGTCGGTCATTTCTATAAACCGAATAGCCAGGGGGAAAAAATCTATCCTTAGATGTCAACCAAGTTTCACATAAAAGGCAGATATCTACATGATTTCTATTTAAAAAGTTAAAAAGTTCTAATCGTTTGTTACCAACGGCACGCGAATTCCATGCCATAATATTACAGTTTTTACTTAAATTATACATTGCACATTGGGCCAGAAAGCCGATTTTTTGGCATAAATTCAAAATATTCATAGAAACCAATTCGTTTTTTAACATTGCCATTTTGTAGTCAATACCCTAGTTACAAAAAATTAAAAAATATTATTGATTTTATTGCAACCCTGAAGTTTTGGCAGCCCTTCAAAGTAACATGTTCGATCAGCTGCGCGTTGCAGTAAAATCGGCGCGAAATTTTTTGTTAACTTTGCGAGCTTGTATATTTATTAATTTTAAATATAAAGATAATATTAATAATGGTAAATAGAGGTACGGGTATGTAGAATGTTTATGTTAAAAAGGTGTTTCCTTATTTTTGTTAATTTGTTTTTTATGTGTATTGTTTTGTGTTGTCCTTAATTAGAGAAAACTTAACCAACTTGCCCGTCTATTATGGAATAAAAAATAACTTTCTGCAAGCTTCTGCAAAAAAGTATTAATGTAACATAAAAGTACAAAATATATACTAATTTACCCTTTTTATGCTTTTTGCGGCTTTTCGGGTATTGCCATTTTGAAGCTAAGGTTAATTTCTGCTATGCAACGCTGCTTAATATCTGGAATGACAATATTCGAAAGGCATCCGATGTTTCGCGCTGAATATTTCATCAACTTAAAGACTACAACTTAAGCGCAGAGAAAAAATATGATATTAATGCAAAAATACAAAATTTTGCTATTTATATCCAAAGAAACTTGCCAAAATGCGGCAGAAATTTGAGTACTTAAGGAAAACACTCCAAGTGGCTGTCGTCAAAAATGATATTTTTATTCGATAGCTTAGGTTCCACATCTTCAAGCAAGCCTATAAGGTCATTTTCAAACACAGTAGGACGTCCACCGATGGAATACGCTGAACCACGTTTAAAGAGAAAGTTAGCATCCGATTTAGCAGATAAACAACGCCACAACACTTGTGCACGCTGCTGCAGTTTCGGTCAAAAAATTAAATGAAAAAGACACGGCTTTAATATTGAAAAATACTTTGCTTGCTTCAAATGGCCCAAATCGAGTAAGAAAAAAGCTTTTTGTTTCGGAGCGACCACCCTTAACGCCCAATGAGGCTTTGGCGTTTTTGCTCGAAAACTCCTTTGGAAAAAGCCAATATTGCAACATTCAGGAGCTTCATAAAAGCCGATCTTCCGATATTTATCCCAGTTACAATAGAATTCGAGAAGCCAAATGTAGGCCTTTGGAAATTATGGTAACCGATAAATAATAAATTTGCTCAAAGCAAAAAAATACCATTACCGGCAGCTGAGATTGACCTTTCAGAACCGCAAAATTTTAAAAATAATTGTGATAATTATATCCTAAATAATAATAATAATTTTACAGGTAATCATAGTGACACTGATAATTGTAACACTTCGATATATGATGGCACTGATCATTCTGAAAATGAAAATCTCTTTTCGTCTGAAATATATGTGGAAATCGACTGTTAAAAATTGATTGCACCTTGCTTTATTCGAATTTTTCATATAATTTTAAAACTTGAATATAAATTGGCATAAATAAAACTAAATTATAAATATAAATTTATAAATCGCGTCAGTAATAGTGCTTTAGTAAAAAAATCACACCCAGCAAAAATTCGCCCTATATGGGCGGTGGGAGGGCGTGGCCGGATCGGTCTGAAATTTATCTCAGTTCTTATATATGTCATTACAAACAACTACACAAAATTTCATGTCTGTAACTTTATTTTTCGAATTTATGCCAAAAATTTGGCTTTCTGGCCCAATGTGCATTGGAGTACTGTTATTACTATGGCTAATCCCTCCGTTAGCCTTGCTGGTAATACGGTGTTTACCGCGTTTGATCAGCAGCGATTAATAAGACAGCCGACATGGGCAGTTAACATCAGTGGAAGAGTGGTTTCCTTTACAGTTTGCACATTTTAAAGTGGTTTTGTCAAGGCAATCAGTAGTTCTGTGCTGGCCGGAATAGCGAGCACAAGATGTTTTAATCGCGCATTGATTTGATCCATGTCCATAAAGTTGGCAGTTGTAGCACTGCGTCAACTTGTTGTGAGTCTGGGTCTGATACTCCCAACGAACTTTAGTATGATTTACATACGAATAATCCTCACGTAGTTGTTTAACAGTTATACTTTTGGTAGTAAAATACACAATGTACAGCAGCAGTTTGTGATTGTTCCTTGTAGTTTTTTCAACAGTTTTAACATCAACACAGTTAAGGCCTAGATTAACTAGCATTGTTTTGACATCTTGGTTTGGAATTTTGTCCAGTCCGGAAAGTACCGCTTTGTAAGGCTTGGTGTCTCTTCGTCTCATATGAGAAGAATTATTTTAATAAACTGCAAACCACGTTAAAGTTTACTTCATTTTTCACGTAAATTTTGTGGCCAATGGAAATTTTGTTAATTAAATAGTCGTCGAGTTTGATGCTAGCAAAAGCATCATGTATAAATTTTGATGTCTGCTTTATAACCATTATTGGTGGCATTTTAGGAGTAGCCTCAGCTAAGGGCGTATCGTTTACATCGCTGGTCATATCATTCTCCTCAATAGTTTGCGGAGACGATAGTAGTTACTATAATTGTTCAAGGACTGATTATTTGAAATGTTTTTGTTTGCACGAGGCATTTTTACAGCGGCTGGTGCTGATGCACCGCCAAATAAATCGTTACACTGTTTAATTTTGTTTTTATTTATTTAATGAAGTTTAAGTGTGTACACCCGGATTGCGGAAAAATATGTATGAAGTGTGTACACACAGCACAACGAAAAAACTGATGTCAGCGGAGTCTCAAAAAATCTGCACAGTCACTTCACAATTTCTAGTTCTGATTTCGTGATTTAATTGTCAAAAAATAAACTACAATCATTTAACACTTATGTTAATATATTGCGTAGATACTGCCACGAAAGTGGACTTGTCCATAAATTAAATAATCGCAAAATTATACTTTTAACAACCGACGAAAAAATTTTCTTGTCAGCATACGTGTTAGCGATGACAACTCCGACGATAAGCTGTTTCATCCATACTTGTAATGCCGAACTCACAAAATAAAGTGGTTAGTTTACTCAAAATGTTAGCACCTGTCGAGCGTTGAAAATCCATTGATTTCATTCCAAAATTTATGCTAACCAGTTTCAAATCCTTTAGGTAGTGTGGAGTTACACCCAAAAAGTTTCTGTGCACATAATTATCTGTCCATAAATCGATTGTAGAAGATGCTGCTCCACTATGGACAATGTCAACGATTTCTTCCTTAATTTTTGAAGTAAAACTTTTTAGGCGGCATTGTGCATTTTTGGGCATGAATGAATGCGTGAATGAATGAATGTGAATTTCTATGGGAGTGACTTTGAAATTTTGTTAACCGAAAAAAACGTTAGCTGCTTTTGATTTTCTCTTTCGCATTGACGAATTGCGACGCTGACGTTGTGTTGGTGGTCATGACTTCGGCTCTTGTTGAGAGAGCGAACCGTGGTCATGGTACAGAGAGGAGAGTAAAGCGGCCGCGGCTGGTCAGATACAGCACCCAGCACATGTTGATGTGTGTAAACGTAATAATCGTTTTTGTATGCATTGCGTGAATATAACAAAACGACATACATACAACTGCAGTGTGCATGCATTAGCTCATGGTGGAATAATACAAGGTGAGGACAAAAGCGAAAAATACGGACCCATAAGAAAATGAGTGCATCTGAGCAAGAGAAAACATCCCCTTTGCTACTGTAGCGTGAGCGAGTAAGCATAAGGGTGGGCAAAAACTATTTTTTTATCTGATTGTATGTGTTGCTGAAGTTTTGATCGTTTGTTGCTGGGATTTGTACATGGACTTTTTTTCTTTAATAAATAAAATACTCGGCTTGTTTAGTTTAAAAATTTTTTTTATTAAAAATTATTAAAAATATGTATTCTACAATAAATATTTTAAGATATTTTTTCATGCCGATTAATCTTTGTTTTTTTGGTCGGCGAAAATCCTATAGCTGAACCCTCCACGAGAGTTCCGACTGGTAATGGCACTACAGTGTCCTCTTTTGGACGGTGCCAGCTAAGATTTGGAGCTAGCTGCTTGCAATTTAGCTCTTCTACCGCTTGGTGGCTGGTTGCCACTCCATTTCATGGCTATGAGGTAAAAAAGGGCTGGATCAAGGTGTCATGCGACCCGTGCTGATGATCAGCGTGGCTGGGGGCCCTTTTCAAAAACAGCCCTGTCGTAAACAGAGCATCCGGATACCTGGTGCCCTCCGGATTAGCTAGCCTTGCCTGCGTATTGCGCAGGTGAACCCCCCTTCTCCGCCACTCGTGGGTTCAACTATGGCAGGCAACTGTGCCCCACCGCCCCTCGGCCAAGAGCAATGTGGCAGGCACCTCGAAGGCCTCCGTCACCCTAAGTAGTCAGCAAGGTGCTACAACAAGCACAGCCGGCTCTCAGTCGGGTGCGGGGGAGGTAGAGAGGTCATCCACTAGCAAGGCTAAATTGGATAGGTACAGCTTTGCTGAGATGGCAAAGGAAAAAATCCTTCTGGGGGTCTTGGACCAGGGATATCCGGGCGGCAGGATCCCCAGAAACCAATAGAAGTGGGTAGAGGCAGCACTGGCTGTACTCTACTTCGAGGCTCTGGAGGCAGTTCCAGGCCCGCCACCAATCTGCAAGGACATAGGGTGGTATCAGGTTACTGTGAAGGTGATTGCCTGTGAAGGGGCCAGATCGGCTAAGCTTTATAAAGCGGCCGTTTCAAGAGTGGGCGAGGTTTATCCGGGGGCCAATCTAGTCGCAGTAGACTGGAAGGACGTGCCGAGTAGACCTCGGGCCATTATGTGGATCCCGGCATCCTTCAAGGAGCCGGAGATGATCCTGAACATGTTGCAGCGTTGGAGGAAACCGAGACGCCAATGAGGAGGGTCACTATGGTCCTCAACAAAGAGTCGCTGGTGCCGAAAGAGGAGAAGCACGGAGAGCTAAACTTCGGTTTTAGCTCGGTGCAGATCCGTATCTATAAATGGGACGCCAGGCAGACAGAGAGCCAACAGGAGTTGGAGGTAGCTCTGGCCTCGGAAATCGAGGAGCCGAAAAAGTATCCCCAAGTAGATGACTGCGAGTCGGTGATGTCCGATGCGTCATTGCTTCGCGGTCTGGAGCAAGATGTCGTTGAGAATCTTGCAGATAAACCTCCATCACTGTAAGGCAGCGACTGCTGCGCTCTTGCTTCGCCTGGCTGGGGGCGAAGTTGACCTGGTGCTGATACAGGAACCGTGGATTGTGGCCAGTAAGGTTTCTGGACTCAGCACAGCAAAATATAGGCTATTGGTAGCCCCAGAAGAAGGTAAAATCCTTACATGCATTTTGGCAAAAAAGCACCTTAGTGTATTTTTGCTCTATAATTACAGCGATGGTGATATCACATCGGTCAGTTTGGAGCTCCAGACTACATCGATTCGGATAGCGTCCGCTTTCATGGCCCTTGACGACATGGACCCACTTCCGGGTCATAAACTCCAGAAACTGGCAAAGGACAGCGACGGTCTGGGCACTGGCCTACTGATCGGCTGCGATGCAAATGCTCATAACGGAATATGGGGGAGCTCAAATACAAAAGAAAGGGGTGAGTTACTTTTTGAATACCTCCTTACTACTAACTTAGTAATTTGTAACCGGGGAAATGATCCCACTTTTATTATCAAGGATAGAGAAGAGGTCATCGACCTAACTTTTATCTCAAACTTTCTATATGACCAAGTCACTAATTGGAGGGTGTCGAGAGATCACTCCTTCTGAGATCATAGATACATTGAAACACAATTATCTATCTCCACTTCCTGTCCCTGTTGAGTTCACTAACCCAACTGGAAAGCCTTCAAGGTTAAGTTAGCTCAGACCCTAACAATCTCCTCGGAGGGGACTCTTCCTTCAGAGGAGAAGCTTGAACTCCTTATAAAAACCTTCACGGAACGGTGCAAAAAATCGTACATAGCATCCTGTCCAAAAAGCAAGCCAAGGGGGAAAAGGAAACCATCTAAAGAAACCTAATGACTCCTGGACAGATTCCAGTGATGAGTCATTAAAGTTACTTCTAGATACGCACTTTCCGGGTAGCACAGCGGTTGCACCAACGTGCAGCCTCTCCCACCCTCCCGTAAACGTGTTGGATGACATCATTACGGACTCCAATATAATAGCTTTGACCCCTATAAATCTCCAGGTCCTGACGGGATAATACCAGCCCAGTTGCAGCATGGGGGGACCTTGTAGTCTTGTGGCTAAAAGCCATTTTTACCAACATTACTGCGTTAGGCCAGATCCCACCTTCATGGCTAACGTCTAAAGTGGTCTTTATACCCAACGCGGGTAAAGTATCACACACAGTCCCAAAAGATTTAAGACCCATAAGCTTGTCTTCTTTTCTCTTAAAAACTTTGGAAGGATTGATAGGGTTATACCTGAGAACATCAATTGATTCCAAACTATTATCAGCATCGCAGCACGCATATTGTAAGGGAAGATCGACGGAAACCGCACTTCACTCTGTCATATCAACCGTAGAAAAATCCTTGCACAACAAGGAATATACTATCGCTGCCTTCTTAGATATAGAAAGCGCTTTCAACTACATCGATCCCAAAGCAATAACTAATGCACTTATGTGCCTGGAGGTAGATGACCGTCTAGTGACTTTAATCAGCCAGCTGCTACTGCTACTGCTACGTCTTCTATCTGTAGGCACGTGAGTAGAGGCACTCCACAGGGCGGCGTGCTATCTCCTCTTCTGTGGAACGTAGCAGTCAACACGATGCTACGTCACATAGAAGGAGGTGGCTGCAAAGTTGTTGCTTATGCGGACGACGTGGTTATAATGTTGAATGGAAAATTCCCACAAACCCTTTGTGACCGCATGACACTAAAACTCAAAGAGCTGTCACTCTGGACAAATGACAGCGGGTTAAGCGTTAACCCAGCAAAAACCGAGCTTATCCTTTTCTCAAGGAAATATAAGATCCCTAACTAAATATATATTTTCGGATAGCCAGGCAGCCATTAAGTCACTTCGAGCACTATCTTCCAATTCGATGACAGTCAACAACTGCCGCAAATTTTTTCAAAAGATGTCACAGCAGTTTGTTATTCGCCTCAAGCTACAAATAAGGGAAAAATTTAGCTCTCACGCAGAAAGGCTGTGGCATAATACACCCCATTGCACAATCAGTCACCAAATATGGCCTCAAATCAACCCAAAGCGATACATAAGGTTCTCCGCCCTTACCTAACCTAACCTAATCTTTGTTTATTGTTTTTAATTCTTAGCACTATAACAAACACACGCAAGCGCAAATTCTATCATTTGCCGACGGCACTTGCACAACCTTTCACTTTGAACTCTAGTTCGCACTGTTTAAAATAAACATCCACCCACATTAGAACTTCAAGGTGAGAGTTGCACGATCAACAAAGCCAAGTAGCATTGCGCGAAAGTTACATTGCTTAACTCTTTCTCTATTTCTTTTTATGCTGCTTTATTACGCACTCAGCGCAGAGGCATTACTATTGATTTTGTTCTACTCGCACTACTTATGCGTATTGACAAGTTTGCATATTTGAAGTCACTCTCACGTTTTGTTTCAGCTAAGGAGTGCAAATAGTATAGTATTCAAAACGTTTTCTTTGCGCTGAGCGCCTATAAAGTAGTACAAAGAGCAATAGCAAAATTAAACAAAATTCACGTGCAGTACAAACACGCGTTCCTTCACTTTCATTATTATTATAATAATTGATTGTTAAGTAACCTGTTGAACTTCCAAGTAATGTTAAGACGGCTAAACTACAGAAATTAAAACAGCGTAGAAAAATAAGTTGGGCGAAAAGTTTTACTTCTAACACGTGCTTCTATTGCACGTGTATTTTTTTGTTTTTTTTCTTCTGCAACTTTCTGCGTTGTATGTGAAAGTGTTGTTGCGTCTGGAAGCAAGTCCTGAACATCAACATTTTCTCCATATTTCGCTCCAATATTGATTAAAAATTTTTGCGACCTTCGCAATCCCAAAGCCACTGACTACGCAGGTGTAACTACCTTCAAACATTCTGTTTGCTTTAGCAATTGACAGCATTTATGTCAGCTCGATGTCTGTTTTGCCGAGCATTGTAAAATTTTGGTGCAGGTACGGCAGTATAAATGCCCTTCCAACATAGTTTGATCTTCGTTAATAATTTCAGAAAGAGTGTTCCACATTGTGCTTCTTCCCTTGTGCCGCGACGACAAGGTGTACACATTTTTACGCATTTTCCCTAAAATAAATGCTTGCTCTGCCATTCTGAAGCCAACTAAACGTTTGCCACTTCTATAAAATATTCGTCGCCAACACTTGCTATTACGTAAAAATCAAATGAACATTAATGAAAATGAATGAATGAACAAAATGAACAGGACGACCAGTAAATTTGTGCGAACGATGAACTTTACGCTTCGTTTGTTTTCGTACTCTGCAACTGCACTTGTGTGACGAAAAAAATGAGCAAATGATGCGTGTTGAGTGAATAAATGCTAACACAGCACACGTCGCTTATTTTATTCAACGAACAGTGCTACTGAGTGATTATTTGTGAATAACAATTTTTGTGAGTGATGAAATCATGATTATGCTCATTCTTGAAGTTCTCTGATGTAGATTTTTTTCAACGCTCAGTGCTGCGTGCTGCTGAGTGATTACTTGTGAGTACAAATTTTTGTGTATGATGAAATCATGAAAAAAGTGATTTTTGAAGTTCTCTGGTGCGTATGCAAATTTGAATGGTTGAGTGGAATGGCTCGTTTATTCGGGTGTTGAATGTGTACGAACGTTTTTGCAATCACCCGAAGCCGTTCTCTGGTAAGCATGAATATGGAATCAAGGGGCGGGGGGACATGTGAGGTTTTTTGCGTGTATTTGACCGAAAGGCAAATAGTTTTGAGCAGGCAAAAGCAAAAAGCTGGTCGCTGTGCACACAGAGCTACTGCAAAATTGGTTACTAGTTCATATGCATACTAACGCATCAACAATTCTTGCGGGTGTGTACATACAGTCAGCACACAAATTTTTCGGACACAAAAAATGTTCAACTTTAACAAATAGGTTGCACATAGGCATCATAACGGAACAACACAAAAAAAAAATGGCGTACGTTAAAGTCGGGCGCAGAGGACTTTAGGATACCCTGTACCACCACATTGCAATTAAGTCCGACATATTGCTTAAAAAATATTTTATTCGGCAAATTTGGCTACGATATTTTCATAAACAAACAGAAATCAGTCGAATTTTGCACCAAACAAATTTTTTTGACCGATCGGTCCTATTTGGACTATATAATACAGTCAACCGTTTTTCATCAAATTTAGTACACTGATTGGGAACTATAAAAAATTTCCGACTGCCAAGTTTGGTTGCGATATCTTCAAAACCAAACGAAACATAACGAATTTTGTACAAAAAGCGTTTTTTTGACCGGTCGTTCCTATAGGAGCTATATGATATAGTCGACCTATTTTGATCAAATTTGGTACAGTGCTTGGTAACTATAAAAAGCTTCTTAACGCCTTTGGTTACAATATCTTTACAAACAAACGAAACACAACGAATTTTGTACAAAAAACGTTTTTTCGACCGATTGGTCGTATGGGAGCTATATGATATAGTCAACTGATTTTGATCCAATTTGGTACAGTGCTTGGGAACTCTAAGAAACTTCTTAACGCCAAATTTGGTTATGATATCTCCATAAACAAACGAAATATCCATCTAAAACTTTTAGTTTATTTCGAGGTCCTCTGAAACACCCCTATGGGAGCTATATAATATAACCCCGATATCGAAAAAGTAAAATAAACTTGTCTCCCCTGACAAAATTACGCATCTAATCTGAATATTTGGTCGCTCTAGCTCTTACCATCTCTGAGATCTAGGCGTTCATACGGACAGACGGACATGGGTATATCGACTTCTCGAGTCACACTGACCATACTTTAGGTAACTTTGGGGGGTCTCCGACGTCTCCTTCTGTATGTTACATACATTTTCGGCTTGCACAAACACAATATTCCCTTTGTACCATAATGTAATGGAACGCGTTTAAATGCTTAACAATTATAATTAATTGCGCAAAAAGAAGAAGAACGATAACGGAAAATGTGTTTACGCTCGCATGTAATTAGATTCGACAACTAACTTTAGCCTAATTTCAATTATATACTTATCTTAAGTCTAGCTTACATTAGTGCGGCGAAACGGGGCGAACTCTCAGAGAGAGCTTTATTGGCTCCCGATTCGCCCTATTCTAACTTACTCTAGACTTCATAATATGGCATAATTTAATAATATTAAGCTATTCATATGAAATGCGCTAACACTGGCCCCGTTGAAGGGCTGAAAGCCTTCAAGAAAAAATGGCGCTGGAAATGTAGGACGCTGGAAAATATGTGATGTTGCTATGGGCATCCGCTAGTCGTCGGGACGTCGACGATTTGGACCATGTTGTCCTGACCATTTGAAACTGGTGTCATCTGGCCTGATATTGCTGTTGCATTGCTGTAGCCATCTTCTTGGTCCGGGGTCCGAAGTGCATGAGGAACGGTCCAAGAACCTTGGAAAACCATAGAATGAGCGTTAGTAAAATCGATATTGTGTTCCAAATGAACCACTTTAGACGCAAACAAATTATCTTGTGCTATAGATTTGTATGGATGTTTTCCAATTATTCTGCAAACCTAACTGATAGGGCCACAAACAGGGTTACTTATTTTTTGTCTTTGGTAATTCTAGCCATTGATTTTCATTAGCAACCAAAAATAGTTCTTTGCAATTTGCATATAGCATTCCAAACATAGCTTCTATCCTCTAAGGCGTACTTTTTGAGTAAGAGTTTTGTAATACTGTAACGCTTCTTCACATTTTGGCCTACTACTGGGGTGGAAATTCTTCGAGTTTTAAATACAGCTCCTATCAAAAAGACATTTTTGCTAACTAAATTCCTTATTTGGTAACAAGTGTCCGAGTAATTTATGTGCGTAAATTCTGGTCCATTGTGGTGTTTAACGTCCGCTCAAAATGACGTTTCCATATAACCGTCTGCTCATTTTTGTTTGTTGTGAGGTTTCCATTTTCGTCAGAAAGTGGTTTACTACATGTTCGCGTTTCAGAGCTTAACTTTTTTATAATATTATACAGATCCTTCATGTTACCGATGTTGGCTGCGCCTTGGGCAGTTTCGCCTAACTGTTGAAAATAGTTGTTTTTATCTCTTTTTTATTTGGCGTTTTATTTGATTGGTAAGTCTTTTGTATTGGGCTTTTAGTTCAGCTTGCTGGTATCGTCAATTTGTGTTGTGCATTTTTTCTTTTATTTTACGGCGTTCTTCGATCAGTCTCCAACTCTCCTGCGTTATCCATTCACTTCAATTGTTTTGCTTAAGCCCTAGAGTTTGTGAGCAGGCGTCTAATAACTCGCGATGTATATTCTCCCAATCTTCATTGCAATCACTATTGGATTCGGCAGTGTTGATATTAATAGCATTTAGTCTGCTAGACATTTCATTGGCACAGCGATCATTTTTTAATTTGTTGGCGTAAGTATGCATATGAAATAATAACCAATTTTGCAGTAGCTGTGTGTGTGCCTGTGTGTGCACAGCGACCAGCTTTTTGCTTTGACATGCTGTGTACCCTGCAGTTCTATTGGATCGATTGCTTCCATTCATATCTGATTGCTGATATGATTGAGGCAGCCATGAAATTAGGCATGTATCTTGAAACGAACGCGAAGCGGTCGAAGAAGAGCCTCACAAAATGTGAGCGATTGAGAGAGCGACATGTAATGAGACCGAGTAACGCTCTATGATAGAGAGTGATTTTTGGCTATGCACGCAAGTGCAAACGAACAAGAACTAGCAAAAAGACAAAAAAGTGTGAAGCGAAAATGCAAACATTATTGCACTTGTCTTCTTATACATATTTTTTTGTTCGCCTATGCCTATAAGTTCTCTGCGGTACACAAAAAGAAAAGTGCGTGCGCAAGCGAAAACTTACAATTTTTTTAATAGGTTAACATCAAGGAGTGGAGAAAAAATTAACTAATCAGTTCCCATTGGAAAGCGTAGACCTGGCACGTATTGACGAAATTATTGATGAAAATAATGTTAACTCCTTTGTAAGTGGTTATTTTTTCCAAAAAAAACTTTCTTTTCATCTAAAAAAATCGAGGGTCCTTACGGCTCAACAGGAGTCATCAAAAATTTGAAGTGCGTTCTAGGAGAGGGTGTTGTAAAGGCCTCCAACGTAAACGGCGTCCAGGGGAAAATCGCTCTAAAAAGTTTAAAAATTTAATTTATATACACACAAATAATTTAATTAATGTGTATAACTTTTTTTACTATTGCAGAATCATTGTGACCGACTCTTCTTGGCCTGGAGAGAAGCATCTCCGCAAGGCATTAAACTTACAAAAAAATAGGCTATGTAAGACTAATTCATCACTTAGTAATAATAATATAAATAACAACAATAATAAATAATGACGGATGCTGAAAAGCGCGCGGTCCCTAGTCAACTGTTTGTAGAAGGTCAACCACCACACTGACGAGAATTGCCTATACCAAAATGCCAAACCTTAGACGAGCGGAAAAATAATAATAATAATAATACATACATACAATAAATTAAAAACTTTTGTTTTATTTTTGTTAACTAATATAAAATAAACTTAATTTAAAAAGTCTTCTTATGGTTGCATGCATGAAATTGTGGCATGATTATTCCATGAATTTCAGACGAGCAAATCTTATAAATAGGCTATGAATTTTAGTTCTGCATTCCATAGACAAGCCATGAATTTCAGGCATGCATACTTCATAAGCAACAAACGATTTGCATACAGAGACACCCCTGCACGAGTAGCGAACGCCAAAGTAGGAGGCATGAAGTCCTATGACATGCCCGTGTTAAATTCACCCCTCGAAAGCGCGTAGTTGCAATTAGAGAATCATGCATGGTAGTGCAGACCTTTTCCAGGTCTGAAAAGAACTGCAGGGCAGCAACACTTGCATTACTACTGTCACTTGCTAAAATAATTCGTCGTATTAAGAAGTACATAGCTGCGCAAATAAAAAAAATGCCGCGACAAAAAAACGAGGAATTGTGGAAATTCTCACTATTGTGAGGTTAATAAAGTATATACATAAATATGTATATGCAACAACGGAGGCAGCAAAAAAATGTTAAAAGGGCATGCAGCTTGGAGCGGCATTTTAAAGTTTAAAGAGAACATTCAAAAGAAGAATTATTTACTAAAAATACCCCTTCGCATGGCTAATGACAATGCATTCAAAATTTTAACAAAACCATTGTTCGACGCAGCAAACATATACATAGTTGAATGAGAACAATGTAATTGACAATGTCGAACTTGCTTCAAATTTAAAAAAAAAATGGCTAAGGAACTAAGTGGCAAACTCTTATCTTTGAAAATTAATTCAGCAACAAGGTTGTCTGTAAAAACTGCACCACAATAAAGACGCTTGCAATAAAGGAGCTAGAGGACCGGCACACAAGCGACTATTTAAAAAGTGTTTTGTTGGAAGTTCTGAAAGAATATGGTATAAATTTAGACCAGGTATTAACAATAACAAGGGATAATGGAGCTACTATGGTAAAAGCCGTCAATGATTTAAACACACATGCACTCAAACAGAAGCAGACTTAGAAAATTTCGTTGATATTGAAGCCTTATCTTTCGACAAAAGTCTGTCTTTAGACAGCATTACAAACATTAGATGTGAAGCGCACACCTTACAACTTTGTGTGATGGACGTTCTCAAAACAAGAAGCATCAAAGAAAAGCTGGAAAATATTCGAATGGTTGCAAGAAAACTTTAACTCAAACTTATGTTAACCTGCTGAAAAACGGTTGCCACAAAATGAATATCTTAGATTGTCCAACTAGATGGAACTCCACATATCTTATGCTCAAAAGACTAATTGAGTTAAAGGAATTTATCAATTTGATAAAAGCGGATAACCCATTATTCGACGTTAGCGAAGAAAGTTGGGCTTTCATGAACGAATTTTTGACGGATTTTAAAATTACATATTCAGCGTCAAAAAAGTTGCAATTGGAAATCTTAATTTAAAGCGACTTATAAATTGAAATTATGAATGTTATTCTAAGATTGGAAAGTCTCCCTACCACGGTATTAAGCACAAGATTAATTGATGCTGTCAATAAACGCAAATCTCTATTATTTGAGAGCGACTTATTTTTGTCAGCTATATTTTTGGACCCTAGGACCAAAATTACGTTGACTTTAGATCAAATGGCCAAAGCTAAAAACTGTATAGTAAAATTAAATACGCGCGTTTCAGCCTTGAAAAGTATACCCATGCAAAATCAGAGCGTTCATATTTTATATAATTTACAGAAAATAATACGACAATATCAACTTCACCTATATTTGATGGTTCAAATACAGTACTGCATTCATCAGCATCAAATAATTCGGATAATCTATTAGAAGCGCTCCTAACAAACATTATAAAGGGACTTGCAAAGACAACACAATTCAAAGTATAGAACTCGAACTTCTTAGGGATTACCTGACAACGTTATTGAATTTTGAATCAACCATTTCCTCTCAAAGATAGCCAATGTTGTGTTAGCAATCCCATGCATGCGTTTATTTTATATAGATTTTAGCAGACTAGAAACTGACTGCAACCAATTTAGAAAATAATTTATAAGTAAGGACAAACGGCACATTTGAATGTATTTTTATACCCACTGTATGGTGCAAACTAGGGAAGTCGATATACCCATGCCCGTCTGTCTGCCTATATCTACCTTATATCGGGGTTATATAATATATGTGGATTGGAAGGATGTCCCTTTCAGACCTAGAGCCAGAGCTTGGGTCTGAGCAAAGCCGGAGGATCCAGACAAGATCCTCAAGCTGTTTCAGGTATGCAATCCACGGATTGCCAAGGTAGAAGATGCGGTGGGCTCATCCAGACAGGTGATGCTTATCATAAATAAGGAGTCGGTTGAAGACTTTGCCAAAAACGAAGGCACCGTAAGGTACGGCTACAAAAAGGCTGTGATTCGGGTGTACCGTACTGACACCATGGGCGGCAAGCAAACCGCACCCGAACCACAGCTTGAAGACCCTGAACCCATTATTGAAGAAATGAGTGAGGGGAAGATATCCTGGAGGGGTATGCCTCAAAGTCATCGGAGCTCGCCAGGGAGCTCTCTAGATTAGGCCATACAGACGATGACTCCGTCCTCGAGGAAACAGACGAGGAAGAGGCAAATAACACGGTGGTGTAGGTTAATCTTGAGAAAAGCCATCGGACTTAAATGGGGTATGTCTCCAAATATAGTCCACTGGCTGTATACTGCCATTGTTAGACCAATACTTATGTATGGAGTCTCGATTTGGTGGCCAACTCTTGATAAGATGGCCAACCTAAAAAAGTTGAGCAAGGCTCAGCGGACCGCAGAACTGACCATCAGCGGAGCTCTACACTCAACACCAAATGAAGCACTAGATGCTATTCTAAACCTCCTGCCTTTGGTGGGTAAACAACAAGCCGTTCTATCAGCCTTACGCATGAGAGAGGCGAAAAAATGGAATGACCACGACTTTGGTCACGCAAAGATTCTCAAGGGAATCACAGACTACTGCATTTCGCAGGAACACTCCAAAATCAATTTCAAAACCCATATTCCAACCAGAGAGGAGTGGAGTACAGGTGTTCCAGGCCCAACTGGCTCAAAAAGAATCTTCACGGATGGTTCCAAGCTGGACGACCGTGTAGGTGGAGGCGTCTACGTTGATGAACTCAACGTAAGAACATCTTTCCGACTCCCGGACCACTGTAGTGTTTTCCAGGCAGAGGTTACTGCAATCCAGGAGGCTCTGACAATAATAAGAAACCTACGGGTACGGAATGAGACCGTCTGTATCTACTCGGATAGCCAGGCGGCCATTAAGTCCCTAGCTTCATTTACATCGAGCATGAAGTCAGTGAATAACTGCCGCTTGTCTCTTGAGGAGATGGCTGAGAAGTTTTCAATCCACCTCATATGGGTCCCAGGACATAGGGATATCGATGGCAACTGTATTGCGGATGAACTGGCTAGACAAGGAACTACCAGCATCCTCCTTCAGGACAAGGAGGGCCCGGGTATACCCATGGCCAGCTGCAAACTGCGAATACGAAATTACTTCGCTCTCTTTACAAACCAAGCGTGGAATCGGGCATCGAACACGTGCAGAATCTCACGGCAAACCTGGCCGGTATACAGCAGTAAAAGAACGAAGGAACTTTGCTGTCTGAACAGAGCCCAGTGCTCGACTGTCATTCGTGCTATCACGGGACATTGGCTGTTGGGAATATATGCATCCAGGCTAAATGCTCCCCACCATGATTTCTATAGAAGTTGTGGTGATGAGGAAGAGCTGGAAAGAGTTGAACACCTTTTCTGCCACTGCCCTGGTCTTTATAGGACAAGATTCCGTTTTCTAAAGTCATACTTTCTTGTTGATTTGTCTCAGCTCTCCGAACAGAGTCCAAAATGCCTTTTAAGGTTCATCCAGGCCGCCGGATGGCGGACCCATCTTGCATAGGGGACCTCTTCAGTGGGGAAGAGCGGTGAATGGTCCACCGTAGCGGTATCACAACGGGCCTATTCTGGCCTATGTGAGTTGGGACGTTGGTCCCAACTGCCGCCCTAACCTAACCTATATTATATAGGGGTGTTTCAGAGGACCTCGAAAAAAATCAAAAGTTTAAGATGGAAAATTCGTTTGCTTATGAAGATTTCGTAACCAAATGTGACACCACCCTTAAGTTGAGCCGAGACGCTCGTTAGTTTACAAATATCTCTCTTTTTATATATTGTATCAAGATTAAATGACTGCAAACAACTTGTTTTATACTTAGAATTTAACAAACTTTAGTATATTTGTATAAATGAACAAGATTTGGGTATATAAATGAATATTAAAGCTGATTTCCCTCCAAGACTTACTGGTCTGCCTTGGCTGTACGCTACCCAGATATAAATCCTGCTACCAAAAATCCTGACAGCAAAACGTTTCTTTTCTGTGGAGATTATTTTAAGTCTACGCCCTTGGCGATACGCTCACCCAGAGATTTGTCCTGGTGGCAAAGATTTGGTTGGCTTAGGCACGAACGCAGTAACTCCGTCGCGGTCGCACCCGGTGCGCTACTTATTTATAATTGTCTTTGCTTTCTTGCCTCTGTGCAAGTCTGTAATATTGGTAATTTTCCCGCATACGCCTTAAAGCTTTCGGCATTGTCTATTATTTTATTTGTTGATTTTTCACTATTTAATATAAATATTTGACTATTTCACTTTCTCTCAGAATTGTATTTTCACAAATTCTGTCGCTTCACTTTAACTGCGTCAACATCACTGGTGTCTTGCTTTTTACAGACTCTCCGGATTTGGCTGTTTATCCGCCTTATAGTGGCCTCGATCAAAGCCAAATCCTGGAATTCCCGCCCAAACCTATACTAACAACTCCTAACCTGTACTCTGCTTATCAAACTACCTATTCTCCCTAAAAAGATAGAGTACGCCCTACCTGAAACTATTCCTATTTCCTAATCTACACTCACACCTATATACTACTACTTTCTCCTACTCACTAATACTCCTACCTATTAAGCGCGCCAAAACTGCTGCCGCAATTTTTTGATAGTGTGAGTACTCTCACCAGCCCTTGCTGGAATTCCCGCCCAAACCTATACTAACAACTCCTAACCTGTACTCTGCTTATCAAACTACCTATTCTCCCTAAAAAGGTAGAGTACGCCCTACCTGAAACTATCCCTATTTCCTAATCTACACTCACACCTATACACTGCTACTTTCTCCTACTCACTAATACTCCTACCTATTAAGCGCGCCAAAACTGCTGCCGCAATTTTTTGATAGTGTGAGTACTCTCACCAGCCCTTGCTGGTATTGGTGAGAGCACTTTCACCAAGCAGTTCAAGCAGTGTTTCTATGGCCCTATTGGCAAAACTAACTAATATTGTGATGTGGCGATTTTCCTCCTCACACTCCCCCCTTTCTCCGGGACACAAAAAAAACAAGGAAGAGAAGAGTTTTGTCTAACTGTGACTCCACTGAGTGGCATGGCGCCCGCGGCTAGTTGCACCGCCCCTGCGGATCCTCCATGCGAGCTGAGCGTCACTCGCCGTCTTTCGTTCGCCCTTACCTGTGCCATAAATCGGCAACAGGTCAAGCGGCGGAACGGCCTCCCAAAACGTTCTGCTGCCTCCCCTCATTGGACCGTAGTTGTCACCACTAGTTCCCTGCCTGGAGGGCAGGGAAAAAAAATGTTCGTTTATGGAAGAAAAGAAATAATTGAATTTAATATTTTGTTAAACTTAAAAAAAAATGAATTCAATGTTGTGCTATTGTGTGAGTGTATTTGTCTATGTGTAAGCGAACAATAAACAATTAAATCGTTTTGTTGCTTTTGTGTGGTTTTTTTTTCTAATCAGATGAATTGATTGCTGTCTGTTGTGCTTATAATAAATTAAATTGATTTAAATAACTAAAATCAAGTTTTATTTTTTTATTTATTTTTATTTGTTTCAGTTTCTATTGCTTTATACCTTTTCATTTTAAACCCTTTTTTTTATTAAGTTTTATTTTGTTCATTTTTTTTCTAAATTCATACACACATTTCTTTATTTGTTTTGGAGTTAACTCCCCTGTCTTATGGCCTTTGGGCCAGAATGAAGTCTCTCATATCTCCACTCTGGCTCCAACACCTATTGGTCGACCTCGAAGGAGCCTTTGTCTTACTGCCTCCAAGACGGCCGTTGGCCACCTCGCTTCATCCGCCACTAGTCGCCACTGCCTCCTTCCCTCGTTTGTTGCCTGTTGCTATTGTTGTAGCGATTCGCGTAAGTGGGCCAGCCGCTCTTGTGCCACATTCCTCAGACGTTGAGTACATCGTTGCTCCGCCATCCTGCGACGGTTGTCCCCCTCCTGGCGCACCTGATCTTCTGTGCGGCAGGGTGGGGTCTCATCCTCCTTCGTTGTTGCTGCTGTTGTTGTGCCTGTTACTGCTGACTGCGCTGCTGCTGCGTGCGTTGGGGTTGTTGCTGCTGTCCGCGTTGGGGTTGCTGCTGCTGCGCGCATTGGCGTCGTTGCTGCTACGCGTGTTTTTGTTGTTGTAACGACTATCTCGGTGCACCACGTATTAGATTGTCAGGTTTTATGGAAAGAAAGAATAGGAGAAAAGTTAGAAAGATTATAGAACATTAGAGAATAACCCTGTGAAGCTCGAGGAAGCGAGCTGCCTCGGTCGGATTTGTCCAAAGGGATGAAGGTGTGAGCCCAGTGCGCTTCGCTGGACACATTAAGAGATGTTGTGTATTGTGGGGGCTGCTGCCGCAGTGTGGACAGACATCAACTACTTCTGGGTTGACTCTCGCCAGGTAGCTATTTAATAGCTTAGAGTATCCTGAGCGGAGTTGGGACAAGGCAGTTCTTTGCTGCCTAGGTAGTGATTTTTCGGACGGATCTATAGGGAGAGGCTTGGAGCCTAACACTGGGTTTGGTCTAGAGTTTGTAATGAAATTACCCACCGACTCCGAGTGGATAATTTGAAGTCTGTCCTTTATTGGAAGAGGAAGTTGAGCTACATCGGAAATGGCAGGTAGCTCGCTGCGGATGTCTAGTCGGACAGGTCTAGGTCTCTCTGACAGTGGACTTAGGAAGTTGTTATGATTGGGGTGGGTGGGAATATTTGAATTTATAAGGAATTGTCTAGTCAGCCTACGCGCGTTATTGTTGTCGCTGCTGTGCTCGCTACTGTTGCTGTTGTTGTACGCCTATCTCGGTGCACCACGTATGCGGATTGTCAGGTTTTAATGGAAAGAAAAGAATAGGAGAAATGTTAGAAAGATGAAAGTACATTAGAGAATAACCCTATCCAGCTCGAGCAAGCGAGCTGCCTCAGTTGGATTTGTCCAGAGGGATAAAGGTGTGAGTCCAGTTTCGCTGGACACATGAAAAGATGTTGGGTGTTGTGTGGACTGTTGCCGCAATGAGGGCAAGCATCAACTATCTCTGGGCTTGCTCTCGCCAGGTAGCTATTTAGTAGCTTGGAATATCCTGAGCGGAGTTGGGACAAGGCAGTTCTTTGTTGAATTGGGAGAGATTTTCCAGACGGATCTATAGGGGTAGGCTTAGTGCCTAAGACTGGGTTTGGTCTAGAGTTTGTGATAAAATTACCCACTGACTCCGTGTGGATAATTTGAAGTCTGTCCTTTATTGTAAGGGGAAGTTGAGCTACGTAGGAAACGGCAGGTAGCTCACTGCGGATGTCTAGTCGGACGGGTCTAGGTCTCTCTGACAGTGGATTTAGGAAGGTATTATGATTTGGGTAAATTTAAGGGGAGCCGCTTGGTCAGCATACGGCAATGGTCGCGTACGGGTAGGATGCCCACTTCTTGGTGAAGATGATCGCCATGCACGATAGCATGGCAACCTGTTGCTACCCTAAGGGCACATTTTGTACTGTAACGACCTCTGATTTAGTCCAGAACAACGGCTGGGATAGCTCAGCTATGCCCAGGGTACATGTCACAACAAATTTATAATTTGCTGAAACTTTCGATATCTTAAATAAAACACAATTCGCTGTAAGTTTTATATATATATTATCCGCCGTTCGCGGTATTTTCTCACCACACTTAATTTGAGCCGACAAGCTCGCTAGTTTTACAAATCTCTCTTTTAGAAAATAAATGGCTACAAACAAAAGGGTTTTAGTATATATTTAACAAACTTTAGTAAATAGTTAGATAGCAAGATTTTCTGTTATTCTTATTTGTAAATACTAAAGCTAATGTCCCTTCCAAGACTTACGGGTCTGCCTTGCTTCTGTGCAAGTGTTTTATATTATTCGTTTTCCCGCATACGCCTTAAAACTTCGGCACTGACTTTTATATTATTAGTTTTATTATTTTTCCACTATAATTATTTAGGCAACTTTTTGTTTCCTTCAGAATTGTAATATCACAAGCTCTGTCACTTCATTCTTTTTCTGCAATTTCTTATATGCTCTTTAATAAACTTGTACCCGTCACTCAACTTCTTTGGCGATTATTTCTCGACTGATCCAGATTTGGCTGGTGATCCGCCTTATATAGGTACATGATCGCCGCCAAATCCTGAAATTCCCGCCCAAACCTATTCTACCAACCTCTATACTGTACTCTGCTTATCTAACTACCTATTCTCCCTAAAAAGACAGAGTACGCCCTACCTGTAACTATCCCTATTTCCTACTCTACACTCATACCTACGCACTACTACTTTCTCCTATTCACTAATACTCCTACCTATTAAGCGCGCCAAAATCCTGGCCGCTATCTTTTTCCTAGTATTGGTGGGTTTTTATACTAGTACTAACGCGACTCAAGCGCGCCAAAACTGCTGCCGCTATCCTTTGATAGTGTGAGTACTCTCTCCAGCCCTTGTTGCTATTGGTGAGAGTACTTTCACCAAGCAGTCCAAGCAGTGTCACTATGGCCCTATTGGCAAAACTAGCTAACGTTGTGAGGTGCCGATTTGCCTCCTCACACTCCACCCTTTCTTCGGGAAACAAAAAAAAACGAGGAAAAAAAGAAAGGGTGGCCTGATTATTGGAGTGCATTTGGATACACAATGTTTTTAGTCGTTCCATCTGGAGCATATACGTATAAGTCAGATGGTTTTCCAACACGTGAGCAGGCTACATATAATTGTCCATGGGAGAAGAATTTTCTAAATTCAATCCACATACTTTCGATTGTCCTTGCGTCTTGTTGATGGTCATTGCAAATGCGAGTCGTATTAGAAACTGCAAACGTTTGAATTCGAAAAGCATATCTGTTGATATCATTGGAATGCATGGTAACAACACATTTTCTCCTTTGAATTTGCCATTCAAGATGGTTGCTTCGATGATATTGTTCATCGTTTTTTTCACTGCAAGTCTGGTTCCATTGCAAAGATGTGGTGGATCAACGTTTCTAAGGAGTATAATAGGAGCACCAATTTTCAAGCTCAGAATGTGTGGTGGCAATCCTGGTAAATCGAGTGAATTCAAAAATTCAGTGGGATAATGCACAACTTCGTCTTGATTCGTAACACTGTCTACTGATTTATATATAGCTATGTCGCCTGGTATCTCATTTTGAATGGTGACATTAATAGCATTGACATCCACTGGCTTCTGAGTGTGTCTGTGTTTCCTCCGTGTATTCCCTTTTTTTCCCAATAAATGAAAGTCGTTGTATGTGATGTTTTGGATGCTTTGAGTTTATTTCGTCGCCTCAGCCGTAGCTATATCGGCGGTATTAATAGGCTGAAAATTGTTGTGTTAAATACAAAATCGAAAGAACGCGTGCAGTGGGTCTGCTTACGTTACTGTGTTATTTGATATAATACTAGACTAATGCTGCTCAGCTCAGCATAGCGGAGACCGAGATTAGTGCTCGGGTGCTTTTCACCACAGTAGGCGGAGCCTATGATCGGTGAGCGAGCTGAGAGCGAGCTTTGACAGATGCTCCGAACGGAGCGTGGCTTAACCCTCTCATGCCGTTGCGGCATGAACATGCCGGCCCCCTTGCAACGTGTAGTTGCGAAAGGAGCTGCACTAGGAAAAATGTGTGAGGGTTAAGCCGAGTGCTGGCTGCAGTATTAAGTAACTGCACGATCCGGAAAGGATCCACCCAAAAACGGTGCTCTGGGCGACTGGAAGTCCCGGTTGGCTAGCTAGGAAGCCGGACTTCATGACACTCGGATAAGCGTCAGCTCCTAGGACGATCGAGACGGATGATGGGCGATGGAAGCCTTCGTCGGCGAGCTTCACGTCAGAAAAGTGAGCCCGTACTGCATCGCCGACGCTCCGAATGGGTGTCCTCACGTGCAGCTGCGAGTCCACCTTAAAAATTACTTCAATGCGCGTGGATGGATCCAGGCGCGATCCGATTATGGCCGTGCAGGCCCGTTCCGACCCAATCTGGGTGGTTAGCAGTTTGAAGGCGGAGGCCAGAGATTCGTTGATCCGGCTCACTGGAGTGCACGGATCTATAAGGGCTCTGGTGTTATAAGGCGTGGCGCCGTTATCGACCACCACGCTTGCAGTTGGGAGCAACTGGATACCCTTGTGCGTCAGGAGTGAAGAAAAGGGTAGGCGGAGCAAGCGCACTGGACGGGCGCGGTGACGTGGAGGCAGCAGACCGTGGTCGAGAGCGCGGTTGCGGGGACCGCGATCTAGATCTGCTTGGAACGCGTCGAGAAGGCGGAGGACGCCTTAGAGCACGCAGATGGAGCAGCATGTGATGCTCCTTGTCGCAAATTCGGCATCGGTCGCCGCTTCGGCAGGAGCCCCCCGAATGCTGATGGGCCAAGCAGTTGGGGCAGTACTTGTTAATAAGCACTGCCCTTAACCGTTTCTCGGCGTTAAGTCGCAGGAATGCTCGGCATCTCCGGAGGGAGTGGATGCCACAGCAAACCCTACACCGAAACGAGTCCACTCCTCTGGGACCCGCTCTTTTATTGCGCTGACGTGGAGCCATCAGGACGGAAGTGACATAACTGTGAGTACATAAGAGGAAAACATATTAGTACGAATTTTGTAAAGGGATGGTCAAGATGGCTAGGGGCTACTTATAGTAGTTAGACGCTCGGTTGGACAGGGAGCAGGACGAGTTTGGAGACTGGTCGCTTAATATGTCCGCGTGCCGTTAGAACATCAACGACGCGAACTTGACTGTCGGATCCAGGATATGCGTGTTGAACACGACCTAATCGCCATTCGCATGACGGGAGATTGTCTTCCTTGACAACGACCATATCGCCGCATTGGACATTTCTTTGGGAATGCTGCCACTTGTTCCTCTTGTGCAGCTCGACTAGATACTCATTTTTCCAACGGATGCAAAATTGTTGGTTGAGGGCTTTTAGTCTTTTCCAGCGGTTCAGGATTGACATCGCTTCTTCCGGGATTTCGGGCTCCGCCGTGGATAGCAGAGGTCCGCCGATCAAAAAATGGCCTGGAGTCAGCGCCAACGTATCTGTCGGGTCCTCTTACATCGGAGCAATTGGTCTGGAATTGAGACATCCATCGATTTTACAGAGCAACGTGGAGAGCTCCTCGAATGTGTATTTAGTTGTGGAAGTAGATTTGTAGAAGAGCGTTTTGAAGCTCTTGACGCCTGCTTCCCACAGTCCGCCCATGTGTGGAGCACCAGGCGGTATGAAATGCCAGGACAAATTATTTTGTCTATATGAGAAGATAATAGCCTCCTTGGTGGCCTCCAAGAAGTCACGCGAGGGAATCGCTGAGGCTCCCACAAAGGCCTTCCCATTGTCGGAGTGGACTTGGTTTGGACAACCTCGTCTCGCCACAAAACGTGCGAAGGCTGCTAGGAACTTTTCGGTGGTGAGATCCGATGTAGCCTCCAGATGAGTAGCCTTTGTCGTGAAGCACACAAAGACGCAAACGTACCCTTTGGTTATAAGGCACGCTCGACCTGTGTAGTTCTTTACGTCGAATGGTCCAGCGAAGTCAACGCCTGTGTGGGTGAACGGTCGGGAAAAAATCGTTCTCTGCGCAGGAAGTTCCCCCATCAGCTGCGACTGCACACGTTTGCGGAAAATCTTGCAGACCTTACAGGAGTGTAAGATGGACTTCGTCATATTTCTTAATTTCGGTATCCAGTACCTGCACCGAATAAGCCGCATCATGAACTGGCTTCCTCCATGAAGTGAGATGCGGTGCGTAAAGTGGACGAGAAGGGGGGAGAGAGGGCAGCTGTAGGAGAGAAGAATTGGGTGGCGCTCGTCATATTGTAACGATTTGGATGCGCTCAATCGTCCACAAGCCCTGATGATGCCGCTTGCATCGATAAAGGGGTTCAAGTTTCGGATGTCACTGTTTGTTGGGACCGGACGTTTATCCTTTATGAGCTGGTTCTCCTTAGCGAAATGTCTTCTCTGCGTTAACTGGATGAGCAGCCACTGAGCGTTGGAAATCTCGGCAGCGCTGAGAGGACGAGTGGAGGGAGTTGGCTCACGCTTGCTGCGTGCTGCGAAGCGGAGTACGTACGCCATCACGCGCAACGCTTTGCCCAGATCCGAGTAGCGGTCAAGGAAATCAGCCTCTGGCGGGATTACTGCCAAGTGAGTCTTGACAGCACGTTGCTCCAGGTCGGTTTCCAAGACCGTTGACTGTGGAGTAGGCCAATCATCCGGTTGCAGTTGGAGCCATTCTGGGCCGTGCCACCATAAGTTGCTGCTCGCTAAGTCCTGTGAAGAAACGCCCCTACTGGCCAAATCTGCCGGATTGTGTTCCGAGCGAACGTGGAACCATCGGTCTGCCTTCGTGGCTTCCGTTATCCGTGCCAATCGGTTGGATACGAAGGTTGTACATCGGCAAGGGGGCTTATTGAGCCAAGCGAGCACAATAGTGGAGTCTGTCCAGAAATACATTTCAGTTATAGAAATTGGAAGTTGGGGCAAGATTGCGGTGCACATGTCAGCCAAGAGCACCGCCCCACAGAGTTCTAGGCGCGGCACTGAGATAGTTTTCACCGGAGCCACTCGTGTTTTGGCTGTGAGTAGGTGAACAGTGGAAACGTCGCCATACATAGTTCGGATGTAGATCGCTGCACCGTATGCTTGTTGGGAAGCATCGCAGAATCCGTGAACTTGTATTTTTGATTGTTGGGTGGATCTTACCCAACGGGGGACGTTCCCAGTTCCCGGAGCCATATCTCTTGCATAAACATTTTTGCGCGGACAATAAACGGAACCAACCATCCTGCTGGGTCAAAAAGTTTTGCAATTTGAGATAGGACTTCCCTCTTTGTGGTGGATGGACGTTGATCCAGCTTGGAGGTGACGAAGTAAAAGTCATCAGAGGTCGCTTGCCATCTAATTCCTAAGGTCTCCGCCACGCTGGCGTCTTCGATTTCCAGGAAATTCTCATTGAGTAAATGGTCCTTGGGAATGTGCACCAGTATATCCTTTTTATTGGATGTCCATTTGCGAAGTGGAAATCCAGCCGACTGCAGCGTCTCTTGTAGCTCCTTCACCGCTAAGACAGCTTCTTGTTTAGTGTGAGCACCGGCTAAGACATAACGTCGAATGATGCCACTAGCCACGGGGTGTTGAGGAAATGCGTCGTCTGCGAGCTGGTGGAGTACACGGATAGCCAGGAATGGCGCGCAGTTTACTCCGAACGTCACTGTAGTCAGTTCATAGTCGCCCAATTCGCCTCTAGCATCTCGGAACAGGATCCGCTAAAACGGTGTATGCCTTGGATCGATACGGATTTGTCGGTACATCTTCGTGATGTCTGCATTGAAAACGTATCGGAAAAAACGCCATTTCAATATTTGTATTGTAAGGTCCGACTGGAGAACTGGACCAGGATATAAAATGTCGTTAAGACTATTGCCATTTAAGGATTTGCAGGATGCATTGAAGACCACACGCACTTTGATCGTATTGCTATCTGGCTTAATGACAGCGTGGTGCGGAAGATAAAAGTGATTAGTGGAAGTGCTTGGAGACACTCGTTTCATGTGGCCTAGATCTGCATACTCTTGGATCACAGAATCATATTCAGCCTTTAAATTAGGGTTCCGCTTCAGTCTTGCTTCATTTTTTAGGAACTGACTCAGAGCGATAGGACGCGAAAGACCCAAGTCAATATTTTCTGGGGTTTTGAATGGCAGTGATACCACATATCGACCATCTTGTCCTCTTCTTGTGGTTTCAGCAAAGTTTTGCTCACACACCATGTCAGCGCTTTTCACGAGCTTCAGCGGAATATCCTCCACCTCCCAAAATTTTGTGAGAAGCTATTCAATATTTGGCTCTTGCAGAACGGAAATCTTGGTCGAAAAAGAGGCAATTGACTTGGATGGGCCAGTTGATACTGGACCCGTGAGAATCCAACCGAAGATTGTTTCCTGGCCTAGGAGAGAGCCACCAATGTTGTGTTGAGTTCCTTTAAGCAGTATGGACGGAAGAATGTCCGCGCCGATAAGAACATCAACTTGAGAGCTCTTCAGGAAATTGGGATCTGCCAACTGAATGTGTGGCAGATTCTTAAGCGCAGTGCACGAAATAGAGTGAGATGGAAGGTTGCCTGCTAGGCTCGGGAGTACGTAGGTAGACGCTTCGATTTGGAGTCGTGGCTTATCGCGAGCCGCCAATTTGAAGTGGCAGATTTTGTGTGACTGAGCCGTTAATGCATGGTTCAGTCCGACCACTTGCACCTGGACATTTTGGGAAGGCAACTGTATGGTGTTTCGTAGCTTCTTGGTAATGAATGTAGCCTCTGAGCCTGAGTCTATCAGAGCTCGGGCTGTAAAAGTGGCTCCTAAGTGGCAGACGTTGACTAGCGCCGTACCGAGAAGGACACCTTGTTGGCTGGAAGCGAATTAATTTTGCACATTGGCGTTGTATCACACCGCACTTGTAACGTGTAGGGGGATTCCTCTGTAACAGGACGCGGAATTTATGCGCTCTTCAAAATGAATGAGGTCGTCAGTGGAGGCAATGAAATTTGCTAGGGCCATATTGCTCGTTGCTTTTCTAAGCTGCGATTGACTGCGTGTAGCAACCTTGCTTGAAGTGTCTCCTTCTGTGGGAGTAGCAGTTTTGGCACCTAACTTTGACACTGTAGGAACCGTTAGCCGATGCGCCGAAGCAGGTGTCTTCTGCTCACTGTTACTGGCGATGGAGTTGAGTTTTAAGTACTTGCTCTTGGAGGAGCGGATGAAGTACGACGAGCTGATGATTCAGTTGGAGGGGCTAGCTTTTTCGGACAGGACGGTTTTTGTTCCTTGTCACTGCCGGTTGGCATAATATGCACTTAACTAGGAAACGAAATGGAATGGTGATCTACCTTTAGCGGAAAATTATCAGATGATGTGCACTTGTGCTTATCTCTACTTAGAAACGCAGAACGAACTTGAGGTTTGGAGGTTTATTGTACCTTTTTTTTGTTTTTATTGTTATTTGGGGTGGATACAATACTAGAAGGGGTAATTTATAATAATGCTGTAAACTTATTATAATAACGATTAAAAAAAAATATATTTATATATTATAATTTTCATTTTTTTTTTTATTAGAATTTACAATGTTAACAATATTAAATATTTCGATGTGTATGTAGATATGTGGATAAATATATATATATGGTTGTAGATGTGGTTAGATATATATTGTTGTAGATGTGGATAATTATATATTGTTGTAGATGTGGATAGATATATATTGTTGTAGATGTGGATAATTATTTATTGTTGTAGATTTAAATATGTTGTGTGTGTTAATATATCTTGTGTGTGTATATGTATGTAGATGTGTATATATCGTATAATATAATAATAATAATTTTATTTATTTATTATTATTATTTTTTTTGCTTTTTATTTAAATCCAGGTAAAAGGTTTTTATCAATTTATTATATTTTTCGAATATAGTTGTAGGGTACAACTATGTCGGTGTGGATAGTGCGTGCAAGTGCTCTTTGATTAAAACGAATAATGTGCAAAGGAACAACAGAAGTACATTTGTTTGGCAATGTGCATGTGTGTGTGTGAGCGCGCGTGAATAACGGAGGAGGAGGAGAAGATATGCTCAACCGGAAAAAATAGAGCTACTCATAGAACGAGGTTATGGTGCACTGGTTTTCTATTATTTCTTAGCGCTTGAATTTAAGTGGAAATAATATTTTCTTTCTTGAGGTACCTATATTTTAATGTATTTTTTATATATTTTGATGTTTGATACCAAGTCACATTACTTTGCAACAATATAAATGTGTTTTTTTTTTTTTTTTGGTGTCTATTATATAATTTACTTTTTATGTTTATCACAATTATTGTGGCAACAGAAATGTATTAATTTTCACTTTTACTAGTATAATTTGGCGCCAAGAAATAAAAGAAACAATATAAACCTGTGCACTGTAGGGTTAATGCGCGGCCGTTAACGTTATTTATTTTTCTCTTTCACACACACTTCGCACTGCACTTGTTGCTGGATTTTGTGTTGGATTTTGGTGGTGGGTTTTTTCCCGTTGGAAATATATATTGCTTTTGTTTTTGTAGTTTTAATTTGCATGTTGTATTTTTGTTTTTTTTTTTTTCTAATGGAAATTAATTGCACTGCACGCACTTTATATATAGAGACACTACATACATACTTGACTGACGATTTTTTTGTAAAAAAGGAGGCAAAAGGCCACCGATGCTTGTAGTAGGGGCTCGAACAATCCGGCTCGAAGGACCAAAATGAATAGGTGGGTGGCTTCTGAGTGTGTCTGTGTTTCCTCCGTGTATCCCTTTTTTTCCCAATAAATAAAAGTCGTTGTATGTGATGTTTTGGATGCTTTGAGTTTATTTCGTCGCCTCAACCGTAGGTATAGCGGCGGTATTAATAGGCTGAAAATTGTTGTTTTAAATACAAAATCGAAAATACGCGTGCAGCGGGTCTGCTTACGTTACTGTGTTATTTGATACTAGACTAATGCTGCTCAGCTCAGCATAGCGGAGACCGAGATTAGTGCTCGGGTGCTTTTCACCACAGTAGGCGGAGCCTATGATCGGTGAGCGAGCTGAGAGCGAGCTTTGAGAGATGCTCAGCACGGAGCGTGGCTTAACCCTCTCATGCCGTTGCGGCATGAACATGCCGGCCCCCTTGCAACGTGTAGTTGCGAAAGGAGCTGCACTAGGAAAAATGTGTGAGGGTTAAGCCGAGTGCTGGCTGCAGTATTTAGTAACTGCACGATCCGGAAAGGATCCACCCAAAAACGGTGCTCTGGGCGACTGGAAGTCCCGGTTGGCTAGCTAGGAAGCCGGACTTCATGACACTCGGATAAGCGTCAGCTCCTAGGACGATCGAGACGGATGATGGGCGATGGAAGCCTTCGTCGGCGAGCTTCACGTCAGAAAAGTGAGCCCGTACTGCATCGCCGACGCTCCGAATGGGTGTCCTCACGTGCAGCTGCGAGTCCACCTTAAAAATTACTTTAATGCGCGTGGATGGATCCAGGCGCGATCCGATTATGGCCGTGCAGGCCCGTTCCGACCCAATCTGGGTGGTTAGCAGTTTGAAGGCGGAGGCCAGAGATTCGTTGATCCGGCTCACTGGAGTGCACGGATCTAAGAGGGCTCTGGTGTTATAAGGCGTGGCGCCGTTATCGACCACCACGCTTGCAGTTGGGAGCAACTGGATACCCTTGTGCGTCAGGAGTGAAGAAAAGGGTAGGCGGAGCAAGCGCACTGGACGGGCGCGTCGACGTGGAGGCAGCAGACCGTGGTCGAGAGCGCGGTTGCGGGGACCGCGATCTAGATCTGCTTGGAACGCGTCGAGAAGGCGGAGGACGCCTTAGAGCACGCAGATGGAGCAGCATGTGATGCTCCTTGTCGCAAATTCGGCATCGGTCGCCGCTTCGGCAGGAGCCCCCCGAATGCTGATGGGCCAAGCAGTTGGGGCAGTACTTGTTAATAAGCACTGCCCTTAACCGTTTCTCGGCGTTAAGTCGCAGGAATGCTCGGCATCTCCGGAGGGAGTGGATGCCACAGCAAACCCTACACCGAAACGAGTCCACTCCTCTGGGACCCGCTCTTTTATTGCGCTGACGTGGAGCCATCAGGACGGAAGTGACATAACTGTGAGTACATAAGAGGAAAACATATTAGTACGAATTTTGTAAAGGGATGGTCAAGATGGCTAGGGGCTACTTATAGTAGTTAGACGCTCGGTTGGACAGGGAGCAGGACGAGTTTGGAGACTGGTCGCTTAATATGTCCGCGTGCCGTTAGAACATCAACGACGCGAACTTGACTGTCGGATCCAGGATATGCGTGTTGAACACGACCTAATCGCCATTCGCATGACGGGAGATTGTCTTCCTTGACAACGACCATATCGCCGCATTGGACATTTCTTTGGGAATGCTGCCACTTGTTCCTCTTGTGCAGCTCGACTAGATACTCATTTTTCCAACGGATGCAAAATTGTTGGTTGAGGGCTTTTAGTCTTTTCCAGCGGTTCAGGATTGACATCGCTTCTTCCGGGATTTCGGGCTCCGCCGTGGATAGCAGAGGTCCGCCGATCAAAAAATGGCCTGGAGTCAGCGCCAACGTATCTGTCGGGTCCTCTTACATCGGAGCAATTGGTCTGGAATTGAGACATCCATCGATTTTACAGAGCAACGTGGAGAGCTCCTCGAATGTGTATTTAGTTGTGGAAGTAGATTTGTAGAAGAGCGTTTTGAAGCTCTTGACGCCTGCTTCCCACAGTCCGCCCATGTGTGGAACACCAGGCGGTATGAAATGCCAGGACAAATTATTTTGTCTATATGAGAAGATAATAGCCTCCTTGGTGGCCTCCAAGAAGTCACGCGAGAGAATCGCTGAGGCTCCCAAAAAGGCCTTCCCATTGTCGGAGTGGACTTGGTTTGGACAACCTCGTCTCGCCACAAAACGTGCGAAGGCTGCTAGGAACTTTTCGGTGGTGAGATCCGATGTAGCCTCCAGATGAATAGCCTTTGTCGTGAAGTACACAAAGACGCAAACGTACCCTTTGGTTATAAGGCACGCTCGACCTGTGTAGTTCTTTACGTCGAATGGTCCAGCGAAGTCAACGCCTGTGTGGGTGAACGGTCGGGAAAAAATCGTTCTCTGCGCAGGAAGTTCCCCCATCAGCTGCGACTGCACACGTTTGCGGAAAATCTTGCAGACCTTACAGGAGTGTAAGATGGACTTCGTCATATTTCTTAATTTCGGTATCCAGTACCTGCACCGAATAAGCCGCATCATGAACTGGCTTCCTCCATGAAGTGAGGTGCAGTGCGTAAAGTGGACGAGAAGGGGGGAGAGAGGGCAGCTGTAGGAGAGAAGAATTGGGTGGCGCTCGTCATATTGTAACGATTTGGATGCGCTCAATCGTCCACAAGCCCTGATGATGCCGCTTGCATCGATAAAGGGGTTCAAGTTTCGGATGTCACTGCTTGTTGGGACCGGACGTTTATCCTTTATGAGCTGGTTCTCCTTAGCGAAATGTCTTCTCTGCGTTAACTGGATGAGCAGCCACTGAGCGTTGGAAATCTCGGCAGCGCTGAGAGGACGAGTGGAGGTAGTTGGCTCACGCTTGCTGCGTGCTGCGAAGCAGAGTACGTACGCCATCACGCGCAACGCTTTGCCCAGATCCGAGTAGCGGTCAAGGAAATCAGCCTCTGGCGGGATTACTGCCAAGTGAGTCTTGACAGCACGTTGCTCCAGGTCGGTTTCCAAGACCGTTGACTGTGGAGTAGGCCAATCATCCGGTTGCAGTTGGAGCCATTCTGGGCCGTGCCACCATAAGTTGCTGCTCGCTAAGTCCTGTGAAGAAACGCCCCTACTGGCCAAATCTGCCGGATTGTGTTCCGAGCGAACGTGGAACCATCGGTCTGCCTTCGTGGCTTCCGTTATCCGTGCCAATCGGTTGGATACGAAGGTTGTACATCGGCAAGGGGGCTTATTGAGCCAAGCGAGCACAATAGTGGAGTCTGTCCAGAAATACATTTCAGTTATAGAAATTGGAAGTTGGGGCAAGATTGCGGTGCACATGTCAGCCAAGAGCACCGCCCCACAGAGTTCTAGGCGCGGCACTGAGATAGTTTTCACCGGAGCCACTCGTGTTTTGGCTGTGAGTAGGTGAACAGTGGAAACGTCGCCATACATAGTTCGGATATAGATCGCTGCACCGTATGCTTGTTGGGAAGCATCGCAGAATCCGTGAACTTGTATTTTTGATTGTTGGGTGGATCTTACCCAACGGGGGACGTTCCCAGTTCCCGGAGCCATTTCTCTTGCATAAACATTTTTGCGCGGACAATAAACGGAACCAACCATCCTGCTGGGTCAAAAAGTTTTGCAATTTGAGATAGGACTTCCCTCTTTGTGGTGGATGGACGTTGATCCAGATGGAGGTGACGAAGTAAAAGCCATCAGAGGTCGCTTGCCATCTAATTCCTAAGGTCTCCGCCACGCTGGCGTCTTCGATTTCCAGGAAATTCTCATTGAGTAAATGGTCCTTGGGAATGTGCACCAGTATATGCTTTTTATTGGATGTCCATTTGCGGAGTGGAAATCCAGCCGACTGCAGCGTCTCTTGTAGCTCCTTCACCGCTGAGACAGCTTCTTGTTTAGTGTGAGCACCGGCTAAGACATCATCCACGTACATGTAACGTCGAATGATGCCACTAGCCACGGGGTGTTGAGGAAATGCGTCGTCTGCGAGCTGGTGGAGTACACGGATAGCCAGGAATGGCGCGCAGTTTACTCCGAACGTCACTGTAGTCAGTTCATAGTCGCCCGATTCGCCTCTAGCATCTCGGAACAGGATCCGCTGAAACGGTGTATGCCTTGGATCGACACGGATTTGTCGGTACATCTTCGTGATGTCTGCATTGAAAACGTATCGGAAAAAACGCCATTTCAATATTTGTATTGTAAGGTCCGACTGGAGAACTGGACCAGGATATAAAATGTCGTTAAGACTATTGCCATTTAAGGATTTGCAGGATGCATTGAACACCACACGCACTTTGATCGTATTGCTATCTGGCTTAATGACAGCGTGGTGCGGAAGATAAAAGTGATTAGTGGAAGTGCTTGGAGACACTCGTTTCATGTGGCCTAGATCTGCATACTCTTGGATCACAGAATCATATTCAGCCTTTAAATTAGGGTTCCGCTTCAGTCTTGCTTCATTTTTTAGGAACTGACTCAGAGCGATAGGACGCGAAAGACCCAAGTCAATATTTTCTGGGGTTTTGAATGGCAGTGATACCACATATCGACCATCTTGTCCTCTTCTTGTGGTTTCAGCAAAGTTTTGCTCACACACCATGTCAGCGCTTTTCACGAGCTTCAGTGGAATATCCTCCACCTCCCAAAATTTTGTGAGAAGCTATTCAATATTTGGCTCTTGCAGAACGGAAATCTTGGTCGAAAAAGAGGCAATTGACTTGGATGGGCCAGTTGATACTGGACCCGTGAGAATCCAACCGAAGATTGTTTCCTGGCCGAGGAGAGAGCCACCAATGTTGTGTTGAGTTCCTTTAAGCAGTATGGACGGAAGAATGTCCGCGCCGATAAGAACATCAACTTGAGAGCTCTTCAGGAAATTGGGATCTGCCAAATGTGTGGCAGATTCTTAAGCGCAGTGCACGAAATAGAGTGAGATGGAAGGTTGCCTGCTAGGCTCGGGAGTACGTAGGTAGACGCTTCGATTTGGAGTCGTGGCTTATCGCGAGCCGCCAATTTGAAGTGGCAGATTTTGTGTGACTGAGCCGTTAATGCATGGTTCAGTCCGACCACTTGCACCTTGTTGGCTGGAAGCGAATCAGTTTTGCACATTGGCTTGCGACGGATGAGTAGTGGACTGTATGGTTTGAGTGGATTGAGGAGGGGCCACGTAAGTGGATTGCGAAGAGGAAGTTTGAGGGGGGGCGCCCCGATGGAGAAGGGAATTGTGACGCCCTCTGCACGTGAAGCAAATGTGTGTGCTTGTGCAGTCTTTAAGCGCGTGTGTTCTTGCAAAACAATTCAGACACAGTGTTTGTTGTCTGATGCTTGCCTCTCTCTCCACGACGGACATTTGTAAGAAGCGTGGACACAGACGCACAGGATGATTCTCCTTGGAGCATACCTTGCAAACTTGCTTTGGGGCTGGCGTCTTAGCTTGGATTTTTGCTTCGAATGCGTTTAAGCGGTTGGGGCTGGATCCTTCCTAGAGGGCCTTGGATGGATCTGCGTGCTTATCGAAGGCTTGAGGTCTTCTATCGCCTCGAGCGTTCGATATCTCTCAACGAGGAATGCGTTGAGGTCCAGCCAAAAGGGGATGTCCGATTTGCCCTTAAGGAACTGCTCCCATAAGGATAGCGAAAGTTTAGGGAGTTTCGAGGAGCACAGGAACACAAGCAAGCAGTCCCAGCTAGCAGTCGAAATGCTAGAGTGCTCGAGTGCTAACAAACCATTTTGGATCGTGCTTTGTAGCTCTTTTAACGCGGATCCTGACTCGTTGGAGACTGAGTTCAGGTTGAGCAGAATCTTTAATTGGCTATTGACCAGTAACCTTTTGTTTTCGAAGCGATCCTTGAGATTATCCCAAGCCGCCTGAAAGCCGTCATTGGTGAGCGGGGATTTAGCCACAATGGCGTTTGCTTCACCTTTTGTTTTGGAGAGCAAATGAAATAATTTTTCTACTGGAGTGAGTCGCGCATTGTTAATGTACACCGCTGTAAATAAGTCACGGAATGTGGGCCATCGCAGATAGTCTCCGGAAAAGACTTCTGTATGACAAGGCGGAAGGGAGATATTATGACTTATTTGGGTCTCTTGAGGTGGCTGTCGAGCGGACTGTGCATTTCTTGCGGAAAATATGTCAATGCGTTGGGTGAGAAGAGCTATGCACCGCTATACTCCTGCGCTACCTGTTCCCAAAGCGTCTGCGTTGTATCACACCGCACTTGTAACGTGTAGGGGGATTCCTCTGTAACAGACGCGGAATTTATGCGCTCTTCAAAATGAATGAGGTCGTCAGTGGAGGCAATGAAATTTGCTAGGGCCATATTGCTCGTTGCTTTTCTAAGCTGCGATTGACTGCGTGTAGCAACCTTGCTTGAAGTGTCTCCTTCTGTGGGAGTAGCAGTTTTGGCACCTAACTTTGACACTGTAGGAACCGTTAGCCGATGCGCCGAAGCAGGTGTCTTCTGCTCACTGTTACTGGCGATGGAGTTGAGTTTTAAGTACTTGCTCTTGGAGGAGCGGAAGAAGTACGACGAGCTGATGATTCAGTTGGAGGGGCTAGCTTTTTCGGACAGGACGGTTTTTGTTCCTTGTCACTGCCGGTTGGCATAATATGCACTTAACTAGGAAACGAAATGGAATGGTGATCTACCTTTAGCGGAAAATTATCAGATGATGTGCACTTGTGCTTATCTCTACTTGGAAACGCAGAACGAACTTGAGGTTTGGAGGTTTATTGTACCTTTTTTTTGTTTTTATTGTTATTTGGGGTGGATACAATACTAGAAGGGGTAATTTATAATAATGCTGTAAACTTATTATAATAAAGATTAAAAAAAAATATATTTATATATTATAATTTTCATTTTTTTTTTTATTAGAATTTACAATGTTAACAATATTAAATATTTCGATGTGTATGTAGATATGTGGATAAATATATATATATGGTTGTAGATGTGGTTAGATATATATTGTTGTAGATGTGGATAATTATATATTGTTGTAGATGTGGATAGATATATATTGTTGTAGATGTGGATAATTATTTATTGTTGTAGATTTAAATATGTTGTGTGTGTTAATATATCTTGTGTGTGTATATGTATGTAGATGTGTATATATCGTATAATATAATAATAATAATTTTATTTATTTATTATTATTATTTTTTTTTGCTTTTTATTTAAATCCAGGTAAAAGGTTTTTATCAATTTATTATATTTTTCGAATATAGTTGTAGGGTACAACTATGTCGGTGTGGATAGTGCGTGCAAGTGCTCTTTGATTAAAACGAATAATGTGCAAAGGAACAACAGAAGTACATTTGTTTGGCAATGTGCATGTGTGTGTGTGAGCGCGCGCGTGAATAACGGAGGAGGAGGAGAAGATATGCTCAACCGGAAAAAATAGAGCTACTCATAGAACGAGGTTATGGTGCACTGGTTTTGTATTATTTCTTAGCGCTTGAATTTAAGTGGAAATAATATTTTCTTTCTTGAGGTACCTATATTTTAATGTATTTTTTATATATTTTGATGTTTGATACCAAGTCACATTACTTTGCAACAATATAAATGTGTTTTTTTTTTTTTTTGGTGTCTATTATATAATTTACTTTTTATGTTTATCACAATTATTGTGGCAATAGAAATGTATTAATTTTCACTTTTACTAGTATAATTTGGCGCCAAGAAATAAAAGAAACAATATAAACCTGTGCACTGTAGGGTTAATGCGCGGCCGCTAACGTTATTTATTTTTCTCTTTCACACACACTTCGCACTGCACTTGTTGCTGGATTTTGTGTTGGATTTTGGTGGTGGGTTTTTTCCCGTTGGAAATATATATTGCTTTTGTTTTTGTAGTTTTAATTTGCATGTTGTATTTTTGTTTTTTTTTTTTTCTAATGGAAATTAATTGCACTGCACGCACTTTATATATAGAGACACTACATACATACTTGACTGACGATTTTTTTGTAAAAAAGGAGGCAAAAGGCCACCGATGCTTGTAGTAGGGGGTCGAACAATCCGGCTCGAAGGACCAAAATGAATAGGTGGGTGGCTTCTGAGTGTGTCTGTGTTTCCTCCGTGTATCCCTTTTTTTCCCAATAAATGAAAGTCGTTGTATGTGATGTTTTGGATGCTTTGAGTTTATTTCGTCGCCTCAACCGTAGCTATAGCGGCGGTATTAATAGGCTGAAAATTGTTGTGTTAAATACAAAATCGAAAATACGCGTGCAGCGGGTCTGCTTACGTTACTGTGTTATTTGATACTAGACTAATGCTGCTCAGCTCAGCATAGCGGAGACCGAGATTAGTGCTCGGGTGCTTTTCACCACAGTAGGCGGAGCGTGGCTTAACCCTCGCATTCCGTCGCGGCATGAACATCCACGTTCTTTGCAGCAAATATTCTTATTCAGGCGTGCTCCGGAATCAGAAAAATTCAATCCGAACAATTTTATTCGGATTTGGTTTTGCGTGCTCCGGAATCAGAATTTTTTGTCGGTAATTTCCTTTTTATTTCCGATACATTTGAATATTTCCCTCGTTTTTATCGATAAATTCACATATGTTGTGGTGTAACCAGCTGACTGCTTTTTGTTAAAAATTGTAAACATTGCAAAAATTCCATTTATTTTCTCAATTGCTTGTTTTGAAGCTAAAAGAAGGCGTAAAATAAAGGAAGAATCATGTCCTACTCGCTGCTTTTTGTTTTCCCCTGCAATTTTTTATTTTTTAGCATTAAATTCTTTTGATTATATACGATATGTAGTTACATTGTGCTAGTTGGCGCTGTTGTTCTGATTCGGATTCCGGAGCACGCCTGTATGATCTTAGTAGCCCAAATGATGTCATCTGGAAGCATGCATTGTATTTTCGAATACTGGCCAAAAAATGCTTCGATTCTGGTGTAATACCGGATACTAATGTAAATAATGGTTCGGGTGGAGACTGCAATGCTGGCAATTTCACTTTTCCATTTGCACAGCACATTCCTGGCGTTTCTTTCTGGAATTTCAATGCATTGCAATGCCTACAAACTTTTTTCATTGGTCCGCCAGCAACAAATGCATGTGAACCATAATCGAAAACATTATCGTATTCAAATGCAATCGGATTGCATGACGATTGATTTTGTAGACGACGTGATTGGATTCGTATCCGATTTGATATTTCTTGATTGTATTTCGTCCGACGTTTTGTCTTTTCGGTGGCATGCTTCTTTGTACCTTTGTATGAAGAAATTGGCTTACACAAAACACAAAAACACTTACAAATTTCTATGAACTAATCCTTTTTTATTTTTCTTTATGTGAATTTTGACTGCAGTAAGTGTTTTCTTTATCATTAGCAATGAGCTTCTAATTCAAAATGTTCGTCTGTCAAACTTGAATTGAATGGAAACTGAGTGAACACTGTGTTTTTTTCGTTGCATTTGAAAACTATGCTCAGTACTCAGCGCAACCTATCGGAAGATGTCCATACTTATGTTGTAAACCATCTCGACAACATACCGAACATAGCCTGTAAATATGAACACAATCACACTGCAATAAAGTGGATTCTATAAGCCTTGTACAAACATACATTCATTTTTATATATACAGATTTTGATGATCAGTTTTTTTGTTCATAATTTTATATTTCAGTCAATAAATTGAATTTAACAATGCTTTTTTATTATAATATGTTATATAATTTGTCTTATCAGTAGTTTTTTGTAAAATAATCATACACATCTATATTTGCAGGAATATTTAAAAGACTTAACATTTCTTTTGAATAACTACTTGTTAATTCTGTATTGGATCTCACTTGTCTAATGGATGCAACTAGTGGATCTGAAGAGGCTGCCAACATATTAAAAAGATCCTCGGTTTCTCTTGATCGTGTCCTCTGACACCTCCCCAATGGGTGGGCAATGATATTCAATTATAGTTTGGCCATGTGCCAAAATTTTGTGAAGAGTGGGATTTAGTTTTTTTCCTGGATATTTTTCCATAAACGGCTCTGCAGTCTTGGTGGCATATTCACCAAATTTTTTGCCGTTAATTTTTTCCTTGCAGCTCAAAATATTTAAAATAACACCCAATCTTTTGAAAATTTCATCATCCACTCCAGTTATCGAAAAATGTTTCAGCTGCGAAAGCAAACAGACGTGTTTTAAGAAGCTCCTAAAAAATGATCTGTATTAATCAATATTAGTGCCAATCAATTAAATTGCAGTGTAATAATAACAAAGCGAAAAGACGCTAATATATATTTATATGTATTATTTTGTTCAAATATTGCACAGTGAATAAAAACAAACAAAAAACATCAACATAATAAGTTATTAAAATAAAATGAGCGTGCCCGCTCAAACTCTGAGGCGAGAGCCTCAAGCAACAACAAAAGTGAATAGTGCATATTTCACATATTCACATGTATCGAATCACACCAACAACTACCACAGCCTTCACGCGCCAAAAGAACTTAGAGCCAGATCTTGCTCTCCTGCACTCAAAAGTTCTACCAATACAACCAACTGCAACTCGCTACCTTGGAGCATGGTAGAATAAACAAGGTATGCTATTCCCGAAAAATTTTCGCAACTCAAACCTGATATTTTTCACGAGAAAGGTTGTTTCCGCGCATAGTTTTTCAGCATTTACCGTAATTTTGTGCAGCGGTAAAAAATAAGCCACTCTAGTTGCAACCAGCAGCACAAAAAAAAATTTTTAATATGCTTGCCTACGCACAACAACAGCAATGGGGGTGGTTTCGCTCTCTCACTTTTTCGCTCAGACTAAAAATAAGGTTTCAGTGCAGTGAATAGCATACCTTGTTTATTCTACCATGCCTTGGAGTGCCCAGTTCATGTCACCATCGACTCCACTTCCCACGCACTTACCAACAACTACCAACGCTCTCACTACTCTCCCGCTTACAGCGACATCAACTACCAGCACAACCCCAGCGGGAAAAATCCCGCTTACTTTAGCGCTACTCTCTATATGGGACTCCAGCTTACATCGTTGCTTACTTTTATATGGGCATGGCCGCCAAAGTGGGGTGGTCCGCCCCAGATCTCAGGGATGGTAAGAGCTAGAGCAACCAAACTTTCAGATTAGATCCCTTATTAATCCATAGGAGACAAGTCTATTTTATTTTTTTGATATCGGGATTACATTATATAGCTCCCATAGGGGTGTTTCAGAGGACCTCGAAAAAAAGCAAAAGTTTTAAATGGATAATTCGTTTGTTTATGAAGATATCATAACCAAATCTGGCAATCGGAAGATATTTAGAGACCCCCAGCAATGTACCAAATTTTATCAAAATCGGTTTTTGTACAAAATTCGTTGTGTTTCGATTGTTTTTGAAGTTTTTTTTGAGGAAGTTTTTTAGAGTTCCCAAGCACTGTAGCAAATTTTATCAAAATCGGTTGACTATATCATATAGCTCCCATAGGACCAATCGGTCAAAAAATCGTTTTTTGTACAAAATTCGTTGTGATTCGTTTGTTTGTGAAGATACCGTAACCAAATTTGGCATTAGGAAGTTTTTTAGTGTACCCAAACACTGCACCAAGTTTGATCAAAATCGGTTGACTATATCATATAGCTCCCATAGAAACGATCGGTCAAAAAAACGGGTTTTTTACAATATTCGTTGAATTTCGTTTGGTTTTGAAGATATCGAAACCAAATTTGGCACTCCGAAGTTTTTTATAGTTTCCGGTCAAACAAATTTTTTGGTGAAAAATTCGACTTTTTTCTTTTTTTTATGAAAACATCGTAACCAAATTTGCCGAATAAAATATCTTTTGGAGGTTTTAAGCAATGTGTCGGAATTAATTGCAATGTGGTGGTACAGGGTATCTCAAAGTCGTCTGCGCCCGACTTTAACGTACGCCATCTTTTAATAAATTACTTTGTACAGTCCATGAGGAAACACTCTGCGACATTGTCCAGCTAGGTCTCAAGGAAATCAATGACTGGTGTAAAAAGGCAGGCCTGAGTCTCAACCCTGCCAAGACAGTCATAGTACCCTTCACAAGGAGATATAAACTTGGAAGGATGAGAAGTATAACCCTATCAGGATGCAGCATAGGAACAAGTAATGAAGACAAGTATCTTGGAGTGACCTTTGACTCCAAGCTTAACTTCAGGACACATGTAGATAACACAGTTAATAAGTGCTCAAGAGCTCTCTTTACTTGTAGAAGCATTGCCGGAAAATCGTGGGGCACATCACCACGAATAATGAGATAGCTCTACCTCATGGTTGTCAGACCCATGCTAACATATGGGGCAATAGCCTAGGGCAGCAGGTCGCGGCTTGGCACGGCCAAAGCCAAAATGCAGAAATTGCAAAGAATGGCCTGCATATGTATGACAGGAGCAGTGCGCACCTGCCCAACTGCGGCCCTAAAAATATTAATAGAGGTTACACCACTACATATCGTTGTAGATACGCGGCAGAAAGCCACCTTAATAAGAATTGGGAGGGTAGGAGATGACTTCTGCCTTACCAAGAAGGATGCTGCGGATGTAGCAAAGGACATGCCTATGCTTCAGCATCCAAGGGATGAAATGCTGGCTGTGCATAAGTTCAAGCAGAACTTTGATATCAAACTCAGCACGAAAGATACCTGGACATCTCTTACGGCAATTCACCCAATGAAACCACATTCAATAAAGTGGTACACGGACGGATCTCTCACCGATGAAGGGAGTGGGCTGGGGGTAGTAGGATCCAAGATCAAGTATTACGAATCACTAGGCAGACACACCAGCATATTCCAAGCTAAAGTCTGTTCTATTGGAAGATGTGCAGAATTCAATCTGCAAAAGAACTACCACGACAAGGATATCTCCATCCTGTCTGACAGTCAAGCAGCTATAAAGGCATTGAGCAAACCCAAGATCACATCTAGGCTGGTTGGTCAAAGAAGTGAGAACGGATGAGGAAAACAAACGGCTGCTTCACTGTGCACTGACACCAGGACTTAAGCAATCAAAAACCCCCCTCTCTAAATACAACCATAAAAGGTTCAAACGTATGATAGCCTACGTGAAAAATACCATGAGGATCCTGACGGGACACTGTGGGCTCCGCAGTCACGTTAATAAAATTGGTCTAGCAGGCAGTGGGCTATGTCGCTTCTGCAGCATGGAGGAAGAAACTTCAATGCATTTACTATGTGAATGTATGGCACTTGCCAGTAAAAGAAACAAGCTCCTGGGCATGTACGTTCTCCCACCGGAGATCGTTGTTAGCCTAAGTCCAAACAAGATACTGGTGATGCAGGCCACAGGACTTTTGGGAGAGCTCTGAGCCGCGAACGGGGTACAATAGATCCACACATAATAAATAAAAATAAATAAAAGGTACTTTGTAATCAATAAACACTGTTTTAAGCTATTAGATATATAAAAATTATTTATTTAATTAAACAATATTATTTTTTTATTCTTTGGGATGTTCATTTAGCTGATTTTTCAATTGATTTTTCTTTTTCTCATAATATTTTGATTTGTGAAATCGATTTTTATGAATCCGGAAACCACCTCGAATTTCTTTAACAAACTCCGTCTCCGAATAGCCAATTCGTTTAACAACATATGCGAAACACAAATAAACTAAATATAGTAAAATACATCATCACTATTTATTACTAACTCACCAAATAATACTTCCTTTATATTTTTAAATTGTTTAATTTAATTTTTCACTTTCACCACTGAAAAGCAACTAAGTTCTGATTTCATCAGAATTTTGTATGCGAAAACAAACGAGTGTGTATAACAAACAAGAAGAAAATATAACGCGACTTGTAAAGGTCATTTGTTTGTGTTTGTATTTTGTGTATCATTTTGATAAAAACAAACAAGCGTCCAAAGCATAAAAAGAAGAAAAGTAACTACAATATGCAAATCTGAATAACTCAGTTATACAGGCCTGTTCTAGATTTCGACTCGTTTTGAAAAGTCATAACGAGTGCATTCCGACAAATGGTGTTCTGGATTTCGACTGAGTTCGAATCGATTTCGAATCGTTTTCATTTCGAGTGCTATCGATAACCTTTTGTATTGAACAGCTGTGTGATATCGATAAGTTCACATTGTAGAGTTGCCACAAGTTTTCGAAGAACTAACTAAATAACTTATTTTTCTTTTTGCCAACATTTTTCTGAGCGAGAAATATTTTTTATTTATTTAAAAATTTTGTACAATTTATTTTATATATATATTTTAAGCCATCCATTAATAAAATTATCTTCGAATTAAATTGTGCAACACGACAACACATAACTTTTCGAAGTTCTGTTTTGTCTAAATCCAGAACACCTTACTTTCATTCCACTCGTTTTGGTTTTGCATGTACACACAATTTCCATAGGCATTTTTTGTAATAAAAATATAGAATGAAAATTAACCTTGTTTCGTTCAAGTGAGCACATCTAAATTTTCTTAAAGCATTAAAAAATAATACAAAATGAATTTTAGTGGCATTAATGCGTTTATTTATGTTGGCAGAAAATTAGCAGCGTAGCAGAAACAAACACAACCGCATCGTTTTGATGATCGAGAGAGACTAATTTATTGTGTATACATAGAACGCTTATGCTACCCTTGCAGAAGGTTGCCACATAGTTGTACAGTTATTAGAATTGCCATATCAACACTCCTCCTCAATTCTTATTATTCTTACAACAAACATTACTTCAAGCCGAGTAGTTCGGTACATTTCTTATGATTAACCCTTTGCAAGTTCTTAGTTAATATGTCTGCTACCATTTCTTTTGTTGGACAATACTTCAAATTAATAATATTTTCTTTATAGCAGTTTCTTATAAAATGATATTTGACATCAATATGCTTACTTCTGGCATGATATACTGGATTTTTAACAAGATTTATAGCGCTTAAATTATCTCCATTTAAAGTTACAGTAGGCAAATTAAAACTTAATTTCATTTCATTTATCAGCTTTCTTAAATATACAGCTTCTTTTGTCGCCTCTGAAAGCGCCATGTACTCCGCCTCAGTACTGCTCAAGGCCACCGATTCTTGCTTCTTAGATGCCCATGAGAAAGCTGATCCGCCCCATACAAACGTGTAACCAGTATATGATTTTCGGTCACTTGCATCACCTGCCCAATCTGCATCTGCATACCCAGTGATTACTTCTCCAGTTTTCTTATACGTTAAAGACATATCTGCGGTTGATTGTAGATATCGCAATACGTGTTTAGCACCTGCCAAATGCTCGCTGTGAGGATTACAGTTTCTCTGCGATAGTTTGCATACTGAATGTAGTATGTCTGGCCGTGTAGAAAGTGCTATGTACATCAAAGATCCAATAATCGATTGATACTCGGTAACATCCACACGATTGCATTTCTCGTCTTGACAGTTCACTTGAAAATTCGGCTCCAATGGAGTAGACACTGTACGACAGTTGCTCATGCCTAACTCGTCAAGAAGGCCCAAGATGTGCTTCGTCTGGTTTATCTCAATCGCACCTGTTTCGCCTTCTCGCTTAACTTCGAAGCCCAAAAAATTTGTAATTGGACCCTTATCGACAATCTGGAATTCATAAGAGATAGATTTTTTAACTGTCTCCAACTCACCCTTGTCAGAGCAAGCCACCAAGAGGTCGTCAACATAAACAGCAATAACATTTATGGTCTTCTTGTTTGATTTTGTGTACAAGCATGTCTCACTCTCACATGCTTTGTATCCAAGCCCTTTGAGTACTTTGTCAAGCTTAGTGTTCCAAGCTCGTCCTGCTTGTTTCAACCCATATAACGATTTATTTAGTTTCAGCACGTACTCCGCATCGTCATCAAATTGTTCTGGTGGTTTCATATAAAGCTCCTCCTCGAGATCGGCATTCAAATACGCTGTCGATACGTCAAGTTGATCAACATACAATTCATATTCGGCTGCCAACGCCAAAACCATGCGTATTGTAGCATAACGCACCACCGGTGAAAATGTTTCCTCATAGTCGATACCACTTTTTTGACTACATCCTTTGGCTACTAAGCGCGCCTTGTATCGATCAATTGTGCCATCCGAATTTCTTTTAAGTGTAAATACCCACTTGCAGCCTATGCTTTTTTTCCCTTTTGGAAGTTTTACTCGTTGCCATGTTTGGTTTTTTACTAGAGCTTTGTATTCCTCTTGCATTGCCGCTCTCCATTCCTGTTCCTGAGGACTGTTTAATGCCTGCTGCACTGTAACAGGAATTTCAATGCTGTTGCCGTACATAATGTTAAGTACGTTATACTCTTTCCGTGGTCTTCCTCTTAGACCCGTTTTAATCAGTCTCGGCCTGCCCGGCCCGATAGCCACCACCTCATTGTTGGACTCCATGTTGCCATCTTCTTCAACAGACTCGTCATCGCCTTGGTCGCTTTCGTGATTTCCCTGGTGCAGCTCATCCTGATTGACATTTTTTTCAGGTTCATCAAGCAATATTACGGCGTTTTCTGGTTCAGACCCCTTCTTCGCACAGTTCTCAACAAAGTAAACGTCACGGCTAATTTTTACATCCCCAGTTTCATTATCATATAAGCGGTACGCTTTCGAGGTTTCGGAATAGCCCACCATTATATATTCCTTGCCTTTCTCCTGAAACTTTTTCTTTGGGGTTTTATCTAAAGCAATTGCGATCGATCCAAAAACTCTCAAGTGTTTAACAATTGGCTTATATCCTGTCATTGACTCATAAGGTGTCACGCCCTCTAACGCTTTTGTCGGTGACCTATTTCTGAGATATGCCGCACATGCCACCGCCTCTGCCCAGAATCCTTCATGCAGATTAGAACTATTAAGCATTGCTCTTGCCATTTCAACGAGGGTTCTATTCATTCGCTCCGCTATCCCATTTTGTTGGGGTGTATAGGGTGCAGCCAGTTGCCGTATAATACCTTTAGACTGTATATACTCCTCAAAATCCCTATTTATATACTCAGTGCCATTATCGCTTCTTATGGCTTTAACTGTCATACCTGTCTGGCGTTCAATCATGGTAACATGCTTCTTAAAAATCTCAGCTACTTCAGATTTTTTCTTCATGAAATATACATGTACATATCGACTTTTATCGTCGATCATCGTGAGGAAATAACGACATCCTCCATTGGATACCTTGTTCATAGGTCCACACACATCACTGTGTACTAATTCAGCCACCTTGGATGCTCGTGTCTGCGACTTCTCAAATGGTCGCACATGACACTTGTTTTTCAAACATGTCACGCAATCAATACTTTTATTACCAGCTTCAACGTTCAAGCCTCGTACCATTTGTTTAGTATTTAACTCTCTTAAACTTTGCAAGTTTAAGTGCCCATAACGCTCATGCCATTTAACGAGTTCATTACTTGCCTTGCTAAGGCACAGCTTTTCTTTGCGATCCATTTCGCATAAATACAATCCATGAACATCTTTGGCTTTTAATATTAAAATACCATTTTTGTCTCTAATAAGCGCACAACCATTTGCAAATTTAACTGACAAACCATTTGCGTCAGCCTTTCTCACTGATAAAAAATTACATTGCAAATCAGGCACGTACAAAACGTCCTTGAGTGTGATCTTAAAATTCAGTAAACTGTTTATTATTACTGTTCCACGACCACATGCATCCATGTATTTTTCGCCTGCTAGCTCAATACATTCGCTATAATTTTCAAACTCAACAAACATGTCGCGTTGTGCACACATATGCGAAGTGGCGCCGCTATCGACACACCAGTCGCTACGATCAAGAGAATACATGCCAATGCCAGCAACCCCTACAAACGAACGAGTATTTTTTGTTGCTTTCTCATTCTCTTTCTCTTTTTCGTTGTTCTCGTTTTTTCGACTATTGCCGTTTTGTTTGCTCTTACATCTCGCTGCAAAATGCCCTGGCTTACCACATATGAAGCATTTTAGTTCACGCCGCTTGCCGTTCGAATTTCCGTTACCCTGTCTAGACTCTTGCTGCCCGCCAGCCTGTCGCGCCGCAAACGCTTGCATATTGTCGCTTCGTTCGTTGCTTTTGCGTCGTTCATATTCCTCAGTCAGCTTACATTTTATGACGCTAAATGCTGGCAACACGTCGCGACACTCCAACGCAACCACAAAGTTCTCATAAGACGCCGGCAAACTTGCTAATAACATTATTACAAAAAGTTCTTCTTGCAGATCTATGCCGATCTCTGCTAGCTTCTCCTTGATGTTGGAGAACTCCATAATATACGTTTGCACATTGTCATTTTCTTTCATTTTTTTATTTATCAATTGTTTAAACAAAGTAACTTTACGAACTGGCCCTGTTGGTCTATTCAGTTTTTCAAGTTCAGACCATATTTCACTGGAACTTACGCACTTTTTAACGCAGCTTAATTGTGTGGCTTTCATTAACAAAAATAGCACTGACATTGCTTTTGCATCTTGCGCTTTCCACAGTTTGTAAGACACACTTGTCTCATCTTCCGGCTTAACAATTTCATTTGATACAACATCCCACAAGTCTTGATGCACCAAAACACTGCGCATCTGGACACACCATGTATCATAATTGGAATCATCCAATTTCTCAATGTTATAAAGTGAACTCATTGTTTTAAGTTTCTCAATAAACTACGCACGTTTAATACTTTAACAACATTCACTTTTTCCCTGTTAACTCTCTGTTTTGTTTCTTTTTATAACAACGCACTGCCTGGGCCCATAACCTGTTGGCAGAAAATTAGCAGCGTAGCAGAAACAAACACAACCGCATCGTTTTGATGATCGAGAGAGACTAATTTATTGTGTATACATAGAACGCTTATGCTACCCATGGTAGAATTAACAAGGTATGCTATTCCCGAAAAATTTTCGCAACTCAAACCTTATTTTAGTTTCGTTGATATTTTTCACGAGAAAGGTTGTTTCCGCGCATAGTTTTTCAGCATTTACCGTAATTTTGTGCAGCGGTAAAAAATAAGCCACTCTAGTTGCAACCAGCAGCACAAAAAAAAAATTTTTAATATGCTTGCCTACGCACAACAACGGCAATGGGGGTGGTTTCGCTCTCTCACTTTTTCGCTCAGACTAAAAATAAGGTTTCAGTGCAGTGAATAGCATACCTTGTTTATTCTACCATGTGATGCTACCCTTGCAGAAGGTTGCCACATAGTTGTACAGTTATTAGAATTGCCATATCAACAATTTAAGTAAACAAAGCAAAATACTTTTCATTTCGACAGCTGCGAGCCAAACTTTTCAAAACGAGTCGACTCTTGTCGGAATCGAAATCTAGAACACCTTTCATTTCGTTTCCGACAGATTTTGTCGGAATCGAAATCTAGAACATGCCTGATAGCCTATTCACACTGGGGCACATTTTACATCTAACATCTTTTGTCGAAGATGTTGCGTATGAATTGCCCGTTCCGTAAATTTCAACATCATTCCAACATCTTGTGGAAATGTTCCTATTTTATTGCGTCCCGATAAGAAAGTGTTCGACTATTTTTCCGTGCACCTCTTTTTTTGTCATTCGCTGGGAAAATGTTAACACTGTCAACGAAAAAGACTGGCAATTTTTAATTCCAAACAAGGCGCCAAAACCTCATATGTTTATGGAACTGGTACACAATTTAAACTGTGCGGCAATGTACGGCTAAAAGGGTGAGCCAGCCTGGAATGCCTGCGCTACAAGTTTGATGAGGGAAAAAAGTAGAAACCAATTTTACAGATCTATTTTGTACTTTTATTTATTACATTTTAATTAACAAAGAAAAATGTGGTTCATTAAAAAATCAGCATATTGTTTTTTGATTCAACGGTGATTGACGTACGAAAATGTGTAGCTCAAGGTTTAATTTTGTTAAAAACCTAACTTAATAAATATGGTGGTCAAGAACTTCTACTGCTGGTGAATATATTTTAATGTAGCACCCATCTAATTGAACAAATAGCTTATAAGCTACACATACATTTCTTAAATTATGAATTTAATAATATTTTTAAGTCAGTGGCTTGCAGGCATTGGTGAGGTCCAATGCACTCGAAACACTTTAGCACAACACCAACAAACAAACAAACAGCTCGTGGAGCTGCATATACATATGGATGTATTTATATGTATATTTGTGTGTATGTGCGAGTCAGTACCAGCTCGTCGTCCGCATTATTATTTCCAATTAATTAATGGTTTCAACACCAATACATAAAACTCGTCCTTAATAATAGTTAATGTTGAAAATTAACTCATAAAAAGATTGATATTTTGATTTTAAATAACATTTTTCATAAATTTTCATAATTAGCTTATTTCACCACCAGCCAGCCTTTCAAAATGGCATCAAGATGGTAGATGTTAGATGTTGTCAGTGTGAATCGCTATTTCACATCTTTAAAAAATCCCATGCGTTCCGCTTAAATGTGCTCAGTGTGAAAAGGCTATTAAGCGATGTTTTTGAGCATACAAAACTGCCGGAGAGTAATCGATAGTTTCATCGCTTAAAAATCTCAGCTCTTCTACGATTTCCCGTTGGGACAACGACAGCAAGCAGTACAACCACAACATCAGTGCTCCCTCTCCCATCTGATCTGCTCGTCGGCAGCTATTTCAACAACGTCCGCAGCATCAGCATCAACACTCACGCAAGTACAAAGCACCAATACCAATACCCATAATGCACTCACTAGGCAAGAAAGTCTAAAACGTAACCGAGGCAGACAGTCTCCCAACAGCTCAAACGAACAGACGAACACTAACAAAAAACATAAAAACAAAACTCAAAGTACTACACAAAAAACACTCAAAGAGTTCTGGCTGGACAAGCCAAAGTCAAACAACCGTTTTGAGATGCTAGCTCAAGAAGATGATGAGAGCGAACTACTCACAGACAGTGGGACAGAACCGAAATCAAACACATCAACGCAAACTTAAACCACCTCCCATCTATGTCCAAAATGTAGAAAACTCATATGCACTAACAGCAGCCCTTAAATCACTACCCGATACGATATATGAACTAAAAGCACTTCCAACAAATGAAATTAAAATACAACCGCAAGAAAGCACTCACTACACAAACATAATAAAATTATTAAAATATAGAACACAAAATACTATACATTTAAGCCAAAAGATCAACGAGGCTTCAAAGTAATACTTCGCAACGTTCATTATGCTACAGATACAAACGAAATCATAACTGAACTAGCTGAACTCAGTCACGAAGTGCTAAACATACACAACATTCAACGTAATGACACAAAACAACCTCTTCCCTTATTCTCTATAGATCTATAATAAAACAAAAAGATTACAAAGAAATTTATAAAATAGTAAGCCTTCTACACTGTAGAGTCACTTTTGAGCCACCTCACCAAAAACGGACAATCCCTCAATGCACAAACTGCCAAAAATATGACCAGAAATAGAAACCAGTTTGTGTAAAATGTGCAGGTAAACATAATACAGTTAACTGCAAAATCAATAACCTTTCCGACAAAAACCAAATAAATTGTGCCCTATGTGGCGAAAATCACACTGCTAACTATAAAGGATGCATGGTCTACAAAGCTCTGCAAATACAAAAATTCCCCACCCTGCGTAAAAAAGAACTCCCAACGCCACCAGCAGACCAACAGCACAACACCGATATAAACAAACAAGTTACTCCAGAAATATCATACGCACAAGCACTAAACAAAAATATATCTTTACGGCTACCTGACATAACCGCGCCTGCCATAACCGCGAACTATTTTTGCAATAAGCGCGACTTATGAAATATTAGTGAAATAAGCGCGACTCTCTTAATTTTAATTTTGTCGTAAGCGCGACACCGAATTTTTGAAAAAATAGCAGTCGCGGTAATGTCAAAAATTTTCGTTATAAGCGCGACGTCCAAAAATTGAAAAATTTGCGTTCGCGCTTATAACGAAATTTTTTGACATTACCGCGACTGCTATTTTTTAAAAAATGCGGTTTCGCGCTTATGAAAATTTATTTTGTTATTAGCGCGACAGCTAAATTTATAAAATTTTCGATTCGCGATAGTGTCGAAAAAATTCGTTATAAGCGCGACACCGCATTTTTAATACAATGAATGGAAAGCCACAACAATATCAAAATTTAAATTGGTTCAATTCAATAAAGGAAAATCACAATATTCGATGTGTATTGGACATTGGTCATTTTTTTATTATAATTATTATTATTATTACTACTTCAATGAGAAGAAGCAAAAACATGCACAAACACGATTTTTCTGACTGTTTTCAAGTTTCGCTATTATAAAAAATAAAAATGACATTACCGCGACAAATAAAAATCAATTTTTTTGGTGACGCGGTAATGGCAATTTGTTTTGCCATAAGCGCGACACTTGAAAACGTGATTTGTAATGTTCGCCCTTATAACAAAAAAAATTGTCATAACCGCGACACCAAAAAATAATTTTTTCAGCTGTCGCGGTAATGTCATTTTTGTTTGTTATAATAGCGAATGGGCTAAGGAAATGTTCTGCCACAAACGCGAATTCGCGGTTATGACAAAAATAAAAGACGTTCGCGGTATTGTCATTTTTTTTGTCATAACCGCGAATCCCATACAAAACTCAGTTTCGCGCTTATGACAAAAATAGTTCGCGGTTATGGCAGGCGCGGTTATGGCAGTACACCATTTTTACCAGCGAGTCACGACCAGCCTCCTCTAACAACTAACACCAACCCAGCACAGCAACAAGATGACCTGCACGAACTAAAACAGATGATGAACAAATATGATGAACATCATTATCCTTCTTGTAACGAAACTTGACAAATAATAAACTAATAATTGCCATCTGGAATGCTAACGGACTGTTTCGTCACTTACTAGAACTACAATAGTTTTTTACTGAAAATGCAATCGACATCATGCTTATTTCCGAAACCCATGCCACTGACAAGACGTATATAAACATACCGAACTTCGATATTTATTATACAAACCACCCTGACAACAAAGCTCATGGCGGCACAGCAATCATAATAAAAAGAACTCTGAAGTCCGTTATAAAACGGAACATATACAAGCGACTACAATCTGCATTAGAACTTCAACTGGTCTTATAAATATATCAGCTGTTTATTGTCCACCCAAGATCAATAATACAAAAGACCAATACCTCGCTTACCTAAAATCAATTGGAAATCGGTACTTAGCAGGAGGAGACTGCTAATGCTAAGAATATAATGTGGGGATCAAGGATTACCAACGCTAAAGGAAGACATTTTTACGAAGCCATTAAGGCGAATAACAACTGCATACTTAGCACAGGAGAACCGACATATTGGCCAACAGACACTAAAACACTTCCTGATTTAATTGACTTCTGTATTACAAAAAATGAGACCCATGAAAACTTAGCAATAAAATCATGCCTTGACTTATCATCAGATCACTCACCAATTGTAATAACTTTTCAAGGTAGACCCGTCGAAAAAGTCACCACTTCGCTGTACAACCATAAGACGAACTGGAATATATTTCGTGACATACTACTAGAAAAGATGTAAACAAGAGTCCCTTTAAAATCCACCACGGATCTTGACTCTGCAATTGCATATTTAAATGACAACATAGTCAAAGCAGTAACACAATCGACACCAGCACTAGACACCTCAACAATAAACAAAATCCCTGCTTTTGTTAGAGACAAAATCAGACAAAAACGCAAACTTAGGAAAATATGGCAACTCTCTAAAAATCCAGACGATAAAACTATTAAGCAAAGCCACAAATGAACTTAAACAAATTCTCCAAGAAGACAAAGATAATCGACTGAAGAAGTACCTAAGCAGCCTTGAGACAACTACATCCACTAACTATTCCCTATGGAAAGCGACTAAAAAACTTACTAAAGCAATCATACACAAGCCTCCAATAAAAACAAAATCTAACACATGGGCAAGGACCAACAAAGAGAAAGCTGAAACTCTGGCTGACCACTTTAAAACAATATTTGAAAATAGCATGGACAATCAAAACATTGAGCTCCCAGTTCCAACTGAAAATCCAGACTACGCAATACAAAACACATCAAAAGCAGAAATAAAGAACTATATAAAGAAACTTAAAGATAAAAAGACACCGGGATACGACCAAATAAGCGGAAAAATACTAAAGGAACTGCCTCACCCTATAATAATTTATATACGAGACCTGTTCAATGCGATTATTAGAAGGCATGGAAAGTTGCACAACTTACAGCGATTCCTAAACCAAATAAAAACGCCACTATTGCAAGCTCGTACAGACCAATCAGCTTACTGCCTATCCTTCCAAATTATTCGAAAAAATACTAATTGATAGAATTGACCCGATTATAAAACAAAAGGACGCTATCCCCTCTCACCAGTTCGGTTTCCGAAAACAACACTCAACTGTCCACAGAGTAGTCAACAAAATTACAGACGACTTTGACAATAAGAAATATTGCATTGCTGTATACTTGGACATTGCAAAACATTTGACAGAGTTTGGCACAAAGGACTTCTACATAAGCTTGAAAACATCTTACCACTTAACATATTTAATATCCTTAAAAGCTACATAACTGACAGATACTTTTTCATAAAATACGACGACGAATGCTCTGAAATCATGACGACGACAGCGGGAGTACCTCAAGGCAGCGTACTTGGCCCCATATTATACCTGATATACACAGCAGATTTACCAACGCCAACTGCCCCATAAGAAATGATGATATCCACCACGATCTTGACGTAGAAACAGTTACGGAAACATTAATGAAAAACAGCTGTAAGCACACTTTGCGTCTACTACAGCACGAAAATCTAAAAATGAGACAAATACCGGGAATGGAACTCCAACCAAGAAGACTAAAGCGCAAAAGACCAACAGAACTAGCTCGCATCTTAATATAATAATAATCATAACCACACACAAATGCACCTTTTATAGTAATAAAAACTAAATCGCACTAAAATTAAAATAATAATGTACTCTTGCGAAGGGAAGGGATATTGGAATTCCGAGCCCCCTACACCAATTACTTATTGTTAACCTAAACAGATTGTAATTTATAATGGAAATAAAAAAAATAAAAAATAAAAAAACTCCAGTTATTTCTGATGTAATTTTGTTTCAATGATGACTCCAGCTCAACCCTGAATTGGCGACAACCCAACATGAGATAAATGCAAAATATAAAAATATATGCATTTTGGAGTTTTCGCAATAAATATCCTGCAAAGAATTTTCGTGATGAGTTTCCATCGTTTGAGTAACCATATCCATATTTGGGGCGGTCGACTATAAGTCCAAGTTCTTTTTGAATTTAGCTTTTCCTGATCATTTGCTTTTCTTTGTCTGGTGTGTTGTCTTCAAAGGATTCGTTGACTTCCGGAAGAGTATATGCAAGCTTCAAAATAAACTCAATGCATCTAATTCTGGCATGCAATGGTGAAATACCAAATTCCAGATTTTCCTCTTCAATTAAGGAATTATCCAAATTTCGGAAATCCTTTTGTGTTTTTTTGCAAAAAGCGCATGCCAAGGTCGATTTGGTTTTTGTAAGTTCGTTGAGAACCTTGCCGTCTATCAATGTTAGGAAAAATTCATATTTCACAGCAATTGTTGTTCCTTCCTTGATTTGTAATAAGGCAGGCCTCATGTCTTTAATGTGCTACTTAATATCGGCTACTGTAGACCTCATTATTTCCGTAGATTCTTTGGCGTATTTGAACAATATCGGACGACAATAGTGAACAGATGAAGGGCGCGGGTTTTTCCAATATTCCAATGTTTCACTTTTTAGTCATCATCTGTGGCTATTGGTTGCTTGTAAGCACTTTAGCCAGAAGATCCATCTCAGCCCCATTTTAAATGATTAAAGTGAGACTTTGTGGAAGAGTCTCCGTCTCATTTTCAGGTAAGATTTTAATGAGACGTTTTGCAGTGTGATCCATTAGATCTTGAAGTTTAACCTCTCCTGAGACATCCGTCACTATAGTGGGTTGCGGTACTGCGCTCTGTTTAGCCGATCCAATTTTATTGTATCCAGAAAGAATATTAACATTATGCCGGATTAAAGAAATAAATTTTCCCTTAGACAGATACACAACGACAAAGTCTCTTCAGCGCTATACTCCATTGGTAGTGAATTTGGTGTTGTGGGGATGCTTTCCTTTATCCTTTTAAGTCGCAAAGAGCTTGCATCGGCAACCGCTTTTGTTATATGCGACTTTATTTTTTCATCGTTATTCCTGTAGAGCCTCCGATAGATAATCCGTGGCTATATCGACTGTGGCATCCGCAAGTTTTCTCGTTAGAGTAAAATTTGAACACTCTTCCAAACATTTTGTAGGTCTTCCTCTGTTTCGGTGCGTAGACGTCTGAGATTCTTCTGAGAAATTTTCAATAAGGGTAAGTCCGTTTAGCCAGTTTTCGAGTTTCTTAATAAAATGTTCTCGGCAGTAATAAGCATCTAGCCACTTTTTTTGATTTGGGCGTAAATACAATTAAGTTTGCCTTTTAAGGTTTCAAACTTCTCCATATTTGCTTCCTCAATGTTAAGTTCTTTTCTAATGGCAGAAACGAATTCATTCGCGCTTTTAGAGTTTCTGAACAACTCAAATAATTTTAAGTTTTCCAAAGACATCGTTACACTTATAAAATCAATGCTTGCGAATTATATTTAAAAATACATTTCACTGCAATGTGCGTTCTTATCAAGTCAAAACTAAACTATGATGTTTCTGAAGTATTCAGGCAATATATACAAATCTTAAGCCTATATCCAGAGAACATATAACAGGTACAAATTAAATAACATTAAATGTTTTAAAACTACCTGGAAACACAAAAAAAAAATTGGGATGATTAATCCTTTTTTTTTTTTAATGTCACAGGTAGGCTTTATTTTATTGTAAAGTGAAAATATAAGCAATCAGTTCTAAATTTAGTGGCTGCATCTACTGCGTGTTCTTCTTCTTATACCTGCGTCAGCATATTTTGGAGTTGGGTTTCAGGGCCTTTACTGGCCTTACAACAAAACAGGCAAATTCAGGCAGACAATATTTATAGAGCAGGTAAATAAATTGATAACAAACGTATTTATGTTAAAACAAAAAAATAATAAAATTTAATATATAAAATATTTTCTACCAAAGTTGAAAAAGTGGTTCAAATATAGTGGTTCAGGTAAACGGAAATATTGAAAAAACCAGAAAAGATACAAAGTAATTTTTTTCAATATTATGTTTAAATTTCATATACCTTTTAATAGAAACCAAGAAAATAGGGATGGGTTGCGTGGTTTTTTTACAAAACGATCTTAAACACGCATTTTCATTCCAAAAATTTAGATTTTTTTCAAAATTGAAAATATACTACACTTTGAGCGGCTGTAGCAACTAAACTTTTCATCCGAATTGAATAAAATTTTAATTTTCTTGATCCTTGGGAAATTCTAAATCAGATTCATGTATAACCTTTACAAAATGATTTCATCGCAAAATCGATTTTTGCAACGCTTTTGCGGCTGCCGTGCCACTGTGCGTCGGCGCGGTTTCAGCGCTGTGTCAGCTGTGTTGTTAGCTAAAAGAAGAAAAACAACTAAAACGCATGGCTGCACTACCTGGTAAGTATTTTGAAAACGTTAAAAAAACCTATTAATAATTGTTTATTTCTTTTCAGATATGCTGAAATTTTGTGTTCTTGGGGCCTTCTACCTCCCTATGGCCCCGGAATCAGTAACCTATATTTATTTTATTACCGACAGCTAAGTGCAAATTTGCCTTTTATGTGGCATGGCTACTCCATTTCCCCAGGTTAGTACAAAATTCAATTTTTCTAATTAAAATGCCTAATATTTCCCCTTCTCTTTCTAGTGGTGGTCAAATCTCCTGATATAGGGTTCTACTACCCGTCTGGATTTATGGAGTTGATTTCCGCCCAATAATGTATATGCTGCATCCTTGTACCAAATTCGTGCGTTTTGGCTTCGGCATGCAGCTGATTCCCACCCTCCGCCTAAGCCCCGTGTTGGACCCGGCAAGTATTAGTTTTGTCTTTGTTTTAATTAGTTTGAACTTATCTACTTTTTATCTTTTCCTTTTAACTCTTTCAACGAGCTGGAACTGTCGCCACTGGTTTCCTGCCTAGAGGACATCTATAGACAGAGCTTTATTTGTGATAAAAAAAACAACACAAATTTTACTACTGTGCATTTAAAGTTTAAGTTTAATTAGAGCAAACCAAAATGGTAACATTCTTCATCGATGGTTAAATGAGAATTCAATCGCATTCAAATGTAGTTTATGGGCGTCTACATAACCATCTTTTGACAGAGCATACTCGTTTCTAGATATTTTTATGGTCGACTTAAGACTGCTTATAAATAGAAATACCAACAGCACAAACTGTCTAAATACTTTTCCTTACGATAGTGATCACTCTGCAGTACAGCTGATTGTTTTCATAAATAAAAATGAAGAAACTTTTCAAATTTTTAAACAAAATAATGACGTGACATATGACTACAAAAAAAATAACTGGAAAAAATTCCTAAGTAAGATTACCCGGCTTAAGTCACTCCAACCACCTACCCCAAATAATAAAAATTTATAGACAACAATGAAATAGATTGGCACCTCAAGAGAATAGGTGAGATAATAACTCAAGCAACCAGACAGACAGTACCATTAAACAGACCTTCCAATCGGAATTCTACGCTTATAAATGACACTTTAAAACAACTAATTAGAGAAAAAAGTAATACGCTATCAATTATCAAAAAACATAACAGACTGAAAAGGGTACTAAACCTTTCAGACCTACAACTACATAAAGTAAAACAAAAATTTATCAAAAAACTTATCGAGGAAAACTTGAGCCTGTCAATAAACTAGGAATATGAACACAAACTTAAAAAGATCGACCCAGGTAATTCACCAGACATGTTCCAACAAATAAATAAAATCTTTATGAAAAAGGTCTCTCTAGACCAGGGATGTGCAAGAAGAGAGCGGCCAAAATTATAAATGCATGGCCAGTGCGCAACTGAAAAGTCAGTGCACGATATCATTTTTTCGTTTTGTTTTTTTACTTCGGCAAGTGCTCGGCTCGTGTCTGTGAGAATACTCATTTTCATTCGGCCCCCACGGGCTATGGGTGCACATTTCTGCTCTAGACCTCTACTAAAAGTTCCGAATGATCTTAGATACATTCTAGAAAATGTTGAAAATTCCCAGAAGTCTATAGATAAAGACAGCAGTAATAATCTTATTGTTACAGACCGAGCAACAATTCTGAACACCATAGGGTCTTACAACCGAGACAACCTCAACTACACTAAAGTTGAAACGTGTTTCCTCCGATTTAAACAGGTGAAAAATCGGTTTGAAACACAAAATACTAGAAAAACCCACTTAAGTATACACAAGAAAGCCAACACCCTAAGTACAGAGCAATGCGAAGATTTTTTCATTCAAGTCGATGACCTGAAGATGTGCTTTCTAGCTTAAAAAATAAATTATCGTCAGGGCATGACATCATATCGTCACACAAAAATACTGTACCTTATTTAACAATTTGCTCAATAATGCTTACTTCCCCAGCAAGTGGAAAACTGCTAAAATGATCCTTCTACCCAAAAAAACCAACGACCAGAGTTTCGTAAACAATCTTAGACCCATAAGTTTACTTCCTAATATTAGTAAAGTTTTTGAAATATTCATTAACACAATCATAAATAAGCACTGCAAACAAACAAACATAATAAGTAACAATCAGTTCGGATTTCAATTCAAGCATTGCACAATACATGCCATTAATGTCTTGGTCTCTGATGTAATGTGGAGCTGGAACAAAAACAAATGCGTAGGAGCGTGTCTTATTGATCTGTAAAAAGCCTGTGACTCAGTTTGGATCAAAGGATTAATATGTAAGCTTATGCAATATAAATTTCCAGAACATATGCTGGTCTTAATATATAACATAATCACTGAAAAACAATTCATTGTGTATAATAGCAAGCAATACAGCTCACAACAAATTAAAATAGTCAACGGTCTACAACATGGCACAGTAAATTCGCCTATTTTGTTTAATATTTATATTAACGACTCCTCCCAGGGATTGCCACCTTGACGTGGTGGGAGGGCTTAGTAGGTGTAAGGAACCTGAGAGCGATGCCGGCGGTAGCGCAGCTACCGGCAGGGCCACCCAAGCCGGTAAGGTCGAAGGGGAGCTTCGAAGCCAAGGGCAGTCCAAACCTGCCGGATAGGTATAAAACGGACCTGCCGTTTTGGTTTAAAAATGGACCTTTTCTCTTAGCATGGCGGACAACAGAAAATATATTACACTTACGGTGCAGGGAGTCGGAGACCCAGTACCGGCGGCGGTTAGGGGTGAGAACGCAGGCCCCACGGCGTCGAGATCCAGCGACTGCAGTAATTCCAATGTGGAGGTGGACCGCGTGGCCCCCACTTTGCGCACAGCGCATAATAATAATAAAGCCGCAAGGGCATCTCTATGAGATGACGGGTGTTGACAAGCCCGCGGTCCCTAGTCAACCGTCAGTAGCAGGCCAACCACCTCACTGACGAGAATCACGGTTCCTGTATTAAGAAGCCAAGCCTCGGACGAGCGCCGTTACGATCGGGTACGGCGTGGGAATGTACAGCCCGATCATGATGCCGACCGGATAAATAGCCCCCAACAAGCTCAAAATGTTTTATCGGGACAACCGATAACCACAAGAGCCGGACTCCCTCGACAACGCATGAGATGGACAAATGATATGAATATAAACCTCATGCGATGTTACTACAAAGCAACTAAGTTAGAAAATATTCAAATAGGATACAGAGAAGAGCTTCACATATTATTTACCGAAATGTATCCACAATACTCCTATCTTTCCCTACAACGACTAGCAGATCAAAAAAGAACAATTTTAGCAAATAATCGACTAACAGCCATGCAATTAGAACACATCAAATCCGAAATAGCTATAGAACTCAATAACTTAGATAACGTCAATACTTCTCCAGTAGACCCAGCACCTGAAACAATCCAACCGGATATAGGAGCCGCAAATACTCCACAAACTAATAACAGCCAAAACAACACAAACGAATTACAACCCACAACACATCAAACAAATGCGGCAAACTGCATAACAGCGAACACACTACTAGAACATCTACGTGAACAAATAACCGCAAACATAGCTCAATGGGAAGGAATAGATCCAAACAAACGCCCATTTTTGCCAAAATTAAAAATAAACAAATCTATTCTAATCAAGATAGACATAATAAATAAACAAATTCTTCCAACACTAATCAATGAACAAACAACGATCTCAGACTTACATCTTACAGTATACGCAATAGCTCAAACAACACTGGCACTCAATAATCAAAATGCGCAAAACACCAATCAGCCTCGCCAATTCAAAAAGCCAAAGTGGATGATCAGAATTGAAGGCAAAATAAATACTCTTCGTAAAGAGTTGGGCAGGCTGACTCAATATATGAATGGCAATAGAACAAAAAAACTTCTGAGACACATAACCACACTCCAAGCATTACACGAGGTACCCATACAAGAAATAACAGACGTTAAGAAAAAAAAACTCAAAGTATACGCAGCGAGGCTAAAACGTTACAAGGAATCATACCAAAGACAACAAGACAATAAAACATTTCAGAATAATGAAAAATCATTTTATAAAAAATTAACAGCAACAAACACAGCAACAGATATTACGACCCCCTCGAAAACAGAAATCACAAAATACTGGCAAGATATATGGAGCAAATCAGTCGAACACAACCCGCATGCGAAATGGCTACAGCAAGAAGAACTTAGCCAAGCCCATATACAAACCCAACAAGATTACCTAATAACGTTACAGGAAACAATAGAAACAATAAAAAAAACCCATAATTGGAAATGCCCAGGATTAGACAATATACACAACTTCTGGTACAAAAAACTAACCACAATACACTCACATAAAAAAAATATCGTACAAACAGACGAAATTAAAATTAATAGAGGCATATTCCAAGGAGATTCATTAAGTGCTCTTTGGTTCTGTCTCAGCTTGAACCCTCTCTCAAACACACTAAACAGCATCCCCTACGGTTTCAATATCAAGCAGAACTCAGTAAATACACACAGGATAAACCACATATTATACATGGATGACATAAAACTATATGCAGGAACAGAAACGCAGCTAACCAATCTACTCAGCTTCACATAACAATTCACAACAGATATACATATGGAATTCGGAATAAAAAAGTGCAAAACGCAACACATCGAAAGAGGAAAGTGGAAGGAAACAACAGAAAATAGGACGCTGTATGGCGAAATGCTTGAAAGTATGGACCAAAACGAAACCTACAAGTACTTGGGCTTTCAACAAAGCACTAAGATCGACCATACAATAGTTAAAAAAGAATTAACATCATTATATCGAAAAAGAATTAAATTGCTACTGAAAACCTACCTCAACTCCAAAAACCTCTTCAAAGCAATAAACACATATGCTATACCAATATTAACATACTCATTCGGAATAATTAAGTGGTCAGTGACAGATCTTAATAATATTGAAATAGTTACAAGAAAACTACTTACAATAAACAGGAAACTACACCCAAACTCATGCATCGAGAGAATAACTTTACCACGATTTGAAGGAGGACGAGGAATGATTGACATACACAACTTACATAATAAACAAATCACTAATCTAAGACAATATTTCTACCACCATCCATCAAATCTACACAAATCAATAACCAAAGCTGATCTACAGTACACTCCATTAAACTTGCAAGACTTAACCTTCAACACACCAGAAAATAATAGCCAAGAAAAGATAAATAGATGATGCGAAAAATCTCTCCATGGAAAGCACCCATACATAATGCGCGATAGTAATGTCGATAAGTTAAGCTCATACTCATGGCTTAAATTTGGGGACCTCCAGTCCGAAACAGAGGGATTTTTATTTGCCATTCAAGACCATGTAATAGCCACACGAAATTACTTAAAACATATATGTAAAGACCCAAATATATCAAACGATAAATGTAGAAAATGCCTCCAACAGACAGAAACGATAGAACACATAACATCTGGATGCCACGTGATTGCCGGTACCGACTATGCTGAAAGACACAATAACCTAGCAAAAATAATTCATCAACAACTAGCCCATAAACTAAATTTAATATCAGATATAATACCATATTATAAATATCAACCAGATAAAATTCTCGAAAACCAAACACACAAACTCTACTGGGACACAACAATTCTTACCGACAAAACAACAACAAACAATAGACCTGATATAACACTCCTAAATAAAATAAACAAAACTACACACCTTATTGAAATCAGTGTACCTTGTGACAATAATATACATAAGAAATACTTAGAAAAACTTAATAAATACTGCCTACTAGCGGAGGAAATTAAACGAATATGGAAACAAAAAAATGTAAAAATAATCCCTATCATAATTTCCGCAACAGGAATAATACACAAATCTTTATTACCTAATCTTATTGAAATAAACCTGCACACAAATCTTCACTACAACCTTCAAAAAGGAGCTATTTTAAAAACATGCAATACAGTGAGAAAATTTGTTACTTAATAATTTTAAAAAATTTAAAATTTTTAAAAACAAAAAAGAAAAATGATAACGATCCCTGAGACTTGCAGTTGAACTGCCGTCGTAATGGGGAAATGACCTCACCTCGCGCGGCTTGTGAGGGGGTGGACGGCGGGAAAAAAAAAAAATAATAATAATAATAATAAATTTATTTTTAAAGCCATTCTTTAGAGAAGTATTTAAATACAAAAGGATTCTTAAACACAAATACATATGATACAATGGTTTTAAAAATAATATACGCGACTATGACTATACGTCGTCCGTCGGGGAGTTGAGATGCAGTACTTTTTGTTGTTATCCTCAGTTTATTAGTGGGTTCCCAGAACGCCAGTCAAAATGTCTTAATACACCCTGCTTCCCCGCTCGTCGCGAGACACAGGATCGTTGGGACAAGTTTCCTGAAAAACTGGAGTCCACATGTAGTATATTTATTGTAGGTTTTACCGAATATTTCATTTTTTATCAAAAGTATTCAGTGATAATTTGCTTTCTGTACTTTGTGTCCATTTTCAAAAATTCTACAAGTTCCATCCACCTAGTATTGTTTGTGTCATTTAGAATTTCAAGAATTTCGTGAGGGCTTAACATAGGTTTTCTAAAGCATAATACCCTGTGCTCTCTGAAAATTGGACACCTCCCTAGAAAGTGGCGTAGGTCTTCGGCTTCATTGGTGTTGCATAATTCGCACATAGAAGTACGACCTGGGACGAATCTGTTTCCGTTTAGTAGTATCATGTCACATCGTGCTTTCAGTGTCCATGATACCGCCCACATATCCATATTTGCATACTTTTTACTGTTTATGGAAACCAGATCTTTGTAAATTCTCGATTCGCTTCCCATCTTCTGCTGTACCAGAGATTCGTGTCTGTCCAACCTGAGACAATTTAAGAATGCATCTACCGTTGGTCTCCATAAACTTTCATTATTCCAAACCCATAATATGTTGAAACGTGCACCAGCATTATTTAGCTCCTTGGCCCAGAAAACATTTTTTGCCATGACAAGCTTGGAAAGCTTTTTGGGTAACCTGCATTCATCGTGTTTATATAGCGTTTTATAAATATAACGGAGGTGCTGCTCAACCATATAAAATCGGGTAGGATTCCTGCCTTTTTCCAAGGCTAGAGCGTAGTGCGGAGTCGATTTTGGCAAGCGATAGATTCGCTTTATAAAAAACATTTCTAGCTTGTCTGCTTCTTCCTGGTTTTCATACCCCCATACTTGAGCTCCATAGGCTTGTATAGCTCTGCACACTGCATCGTAAATCTTCAATTTAATCTGACTGGATATGCTAAATTTAGCTAGCATGTTATTCCATGCAACATTTATGCTTTGTTTGGCGGCAGCTGTCCTAGATACAACATGTTTTTTAAAGCTCAAAGTAGGCGTTAGGATAATACCTAGATATTTGTAGTCACTTGCTATATTTATTGCTTGGCCTTGGAACATCCACTTTTCTGATCTTGCCAGCCGTCCTCCTTTTCTGAAAACCATAATTTCAGATTTTGCCATGTTCACTTCCATGTTCCATGTTCTACAGTAGCCTTCCAACCGGTCTATCATTCTCTGGAGTACACTAACCTCGTCAGCCAGTAGCACTATATCGTCAGCGTAAGCTAGAAGCCGTATATTTTCATTTCCCACCGTTAGACCTCCACCTAAGGTGTCATGAAGGTCGTCGTGGAATAGTGCAAACAAGAGAGGTGAAAGTAGACAGCCCTGCCTTACTCCAATGTTCGCCTCAAAATACTCGGAAAGCTCTGTCCCTGTCCAGATTGCCACTTCTGTGCGTGAATAAATGCTTTCTATTATGGCCAAAAATTTTGTTGAGACTCCTAAAGTGTATAATTTATAAACCAAGAGTTTTCTGGGTATTTTATCAAATGCGGCTCGAAAATCTACAAAAAATGCGTACACCTTCTTCTTTTCCTGCTGCTTCAAATAAGCGATAAGGTTATATACATTATCTATCGTCGAATAGTGTTCTCGGAAACCTGCTTGGTACTCTTTTAATTTGTCATAGCAGTTAACCCATTTAGTGAGGCGCCTATTTAATATACCAATGAAAATTTTTGCTACGCAATTGATGAAAGAAATTCCTCTGTAATTTTGTGGTAGGTCAGCATAGCCTTTCTTAAAAATTGGAAAAATTACACTTTTCAAGCAGCAGTCTTGAATTGTTCCAGTCTCCAGCATATTGTTATACACACCAACCAACGCATCAATAAAGGCCATTGGCGCATTTATGTAGAACTCATATGGTATGCTATCCTCTCCAGGAGCTTTGTTTGCCTTTACATTCGACAACATTTCAAAAATTTCGCCTGCAGTTATTTCTGAATCCAAGATTTCATTGGGAATATAGTTCCTCGCAAAGGATACATCTGGTGCCATTTGTACTGAGTTTAATAAGTTCATAAAATAGAGCTTAAAATCTGAAGCCGTAATAGCGTTTCCAGCTACAAAACATTCGTTCTTCAGCTCTTTAGCCACCTTCCACCAGTCCTTGCTGTCTCTTACTTGATCCAATTTTAATTCCAGTTGCTGCCAATATTTTATCTTCTTATTTTTACACAAAAGTCGATATTGTTGGTTTTTCTCGGTGTACAGTCTTAGGCAATTTTCATCACCTGATATGCACTTGTCTAGCAGTTTTAGAACATTTCTACGTGCCCAATAACATTCTGTGTCGAACCATTTTTGTTTGCTTTTGTATTTTGGCGTACTTTTTGGTAGAGCAGCGCTTGTAATAATATCCTGCAATTTTTTCAAATCTATGCTAGATGTATTTGTGTTATATGGTTCAAGAGCAGTTGTTATACTCCTATGGAATTGATTAGCAAAATTTTGATTCCAGATATACTTTGGAAGCAAACTTAATTCATCTTTTCTGCCTGCAGTTTGCCGATTTATTTTCATTTTTAATGGAAGGTGATCCGACCAGCTCTGCCTTTCAATGGTCAAATCCAGAATAATACCTAACACATCTTGCGATGCTGCTACAATATCATTAGTGGATTTACCAACAGTGCTTATGTAGATAAAATCCCCCATAACGTCTCCTTTTGTTAAACCATTGAGCACAATGAAACCGTTATCGTTGCAGAACTCCATGAAATATTTTCCCTCCTGGTTTACGGTTTTGTCACTGGCCTTACGCCCGGAAGTATTTGCGAGAAAAGGCATATTAAGGCCTTCAGGCAACTCATGCATCAGTTCTCCGATTCTCACATTAATATCACCTATAATTATGGGATTCTGCGGGTTCCGGTCAGTTAAAAAATCTTCAAGTTTACGAAAATCACTGCTCCAGCTACTTCCTCTTATATATGTTGGTATCATTGTGAATGTTGTTTGGCACGTACTAAGTATAAGGGCTTGTATTCCATTTTCTTGTTTTGCAGCATGTTTTACGTTGGGCTTAATGCTATTTTTTACTCCCATAAGTACACCGCCTATTCCTCTGCCATAATTTGAAGTTATGACAGCAGGCGTCCAATATGTTTTAAAGCCCATAAAATATTTTTCAAATTTCTGAATTTTTTCTTGTAGCACATGTGTTTCTATGAGAAAAAATATTTCGAAGGATTTGACATACTCAAAGAATTGTAAATTAATAAGTTTGTTTTCCGGGCCATGCACGTTATATGATAGTATATTAAAATCTTCCACAATAATTGTATTTTCCTTTTCAGCATTATTATAATCTAATTTTTCCTGCAATCTCCGACGTATCCCAATTAGTTTTTTGCATTAATTTGGTTCTGGAGTTTTTTGAAACTTAAATTAACATATAGTCTATCACCATAAATTTCTTTGAGTACTACCGATGCATCGCGTTTCTGGCATTCAAGAAGCATTTCTCTAGACCAGTGGTCGGCACGGCCTATGCACGCGTGTATAGGGATTAGCGACGTCGACACACGTCATGTGTTATACACAAAACGCATGCATGTGTGCGTGCTTTTTGTACTGAAATTTTCTCTGCCGCAGTGACGTATTGCGACGCTGACGTTGCTCGACGTCAACAACAACAACAAGAGCCGAAGCCACGCACAATCAACTGCGTGTCTGTTGCTTAGCAACGTAGAGCAACGTCAGTGTCGCATACGTCACTGCGGCAGAGAAAACTACAATACATACGCAAAAAAAAAAATGTGAGTGTATTTTGTGCCGACCACTGCTCTAGACCAATAGAACCAATTACCATCGATCAGCATGCGCTCATTACGGATTTGCACCTTCTTGTTTTTATTAAAGTTTAACAGTTCTCGCCGAATAATTAGCATAACCTTTTTTTGCTCCATTTTTTCTTTGGTTAGGTCTTGCTCGATGGATATCTGCGTGCCTGCTAGCTTTTTTGCATGCTTAAAAATATCATGCACCTTGCTCGCTGACTCTAACTCCACTACTATTCCCATTTTTCCATCAGTGTCATATAGTTTCTTTGCAGATTCTATTCTTATTTTCGTTGGAATTTGCAGTTTATTTTTAACAAGCTCATTAAAAGCTTCATATGCTGATTTCGCGGACTCAACACCTCTAATTATAATATTTTTTCTTTTAATAGCCTCCTCCATATGTGCAAGACGTCTATCTGATTCTACCTTGCTAGCCTTTACCATCGCTATTTCTTCCTTTAGGAGATTATTTTCAGCTATAAGTTGATCCACTTTTGCCGAGTCTTCGTTTATCCGACCCATAACCATCTCCAGGTCTTGTTTGGTGGCAATATTTTTCAGCTTGGCATCTATTGTGCTTGCAACAGTTTCCTGCATGGCCTGCATAAGTTCCTGAACTGTCAGTTTCGATACCAGCTCATCAGGCGATGTTTCCGAATGCAATCTCTTTGCATTGGATGTTGTCGGCGTTCGTTTTAAAGGCATCTCTTTTCAAACGATCAAAAAATTATGCTGCCTAAAAGTATGCTTTTTCTTTTTTTGGTTTGTATCCACTTGTCGACTATCGATGAGCGGGATCTTTAGATTGCAGAAATAGTGTAATCGATGTCAGTTGATTTGAAACAGCTGATGCAACCCAATACAGCAGTTATTCGGCAACAACAAATATGCAATGTAAGCGAACACAGAGAAATGCACGCAACAACAAAAAACGTTGGTGAGCGCAGCACAAAGAAGAGTAGGCAAACAAACTAAGCTAAGCGGCTAGGTTGAGTAAACTAAAATTATGCAGCAACAACAAATTACACTGTTTTGAGTTTGTGAAAAGATTTTTTTTTGCAATTTAAATAAACACTGTTGCAGTAGTTTAATGTTAACTTTAGTTAGAAAGCTCACGTAGTTTTTTAGTTTCTTGTGACTAAAGATTGATTTTAAAGTGAAGCTTTTCTATAAGAAAATAAAAAACTAAACGGAGCGCGGCTAAACACGACCAACTTGCACTTCAGCTTCTATAATTGAGCCGGGTATTGCAAATGGCGTGTTCCACTTCACCGGCTCGTCAATGTCGGTAAATGAGCTTGCACTAGTGCTGGCTCGCCTGCCACTCAGCGACGAGACGGAGAGCAGGAGCGAGCCTGCAGCAGCCACGGCTTCACCAAAGGACGAAGAGAAAGATAGGGCTCTCCAACGCAAACAGCGCAACGGGTACAGGGCTTTGCTTAAGTATCTTAAGACACTTAGCGCCCGCAGCCCGGGCACCCTGACAGCGAAGAAGGAGGCCCTAAAGAAGAAGCACGAGTACAAGGGGCGGCGTTACGAGCGGCTCACCAACAGTGGTACTGCCCAAACACCGGCACACAGTACGACTGCGGAGAAGGACCAAGCTGGATTATCGGCGGCATCGACAGGGGAGGAGCTCCCTTCCACTTCGAAGCAAGCCGAAGCTCCTGGTAAGGCCCCGGCAAAGAACCGCCAGAGACCACCCTTGGCGTCGACCTCACTAACCTGTAAGGAGAGAACGGATGACAAAAAGGGTGCGATCTCTAAGCGGCAGAGATCCGATGATTCGACGAAGGCCTCAGAGAACAAGCGGGTCAGACCGGATAATGGTCTGCCCAGTTTGGGCTCACAGCCTGAGCTTCAAAGAGCCATTATTGATCGGAATGACCCGGAAGGGAAAATTTCACCCGATAACTGGCTCATCTTGGAGAGAATCATTATGCAGGCTATCCATGATGCCATGACACGCAGCGAAGATCCATTCATTGCTGAGTTTGATGGCATCAATTGGTATAAGGGAGCTAAAGTCCTGGCCTGTGCCAACGAGGAATCCTTAAAATTCCTCACAGGCATAGTAGGCGGTATTAGAGAACCCTGGCCTTGCGCAAGGATCGAAGTCGTCGCTACAGATCAAGTTCCGACCCGTTCGATCATTAAGGTATGGATCCCACCCCCAATTATGGAAGACCGAACCATACTGAACATGATCAAAGGTCAGAACGCAGACTGTAAAACCGACGACTGGAGTATAGTGAGAAGGTTAGCGCGCGACGCTGGAAACGGCAAGGATCTCTGGATCAGCATTGGTCGAGAATCCAAGAGCCACATCCTAGCGAAGCAAGGCCAACTGAAGTTTCGAATGGGTTGCCTTCGGGCAATTGTTTTAAGCTGAGATGTTAGGTCAGCCGAACAATCTTAGGGTGGTGCAGATTAATCTGCATCAGTCTATGGTACCATCGACTGACCTACTGCGGTTCATGGAGGAGGAGAGGATAGACGTGGCTCTTGTCCAGGAGCCCTGGATCTCCGGTGAAAGGGTTCTTGGGCTTAGAGCTCGCGGATATCATCTCCTCTTCCCCAGAAACGTGGGTAAGCCAAGAACATGTATCGTGGTAAGGACTGGGCTTAATGTACTTTTCTTTCCTCGTTACAGTGACAAGGACCTCACGGTGGTAATGCTGGAAACAAGGACCAGGAAAAACCTATACCTTGCCTCAGCATACCTTCCCTACGAGGAAAAAGACCCACCCTCGGACAGGATCAAGGCGCTAGTTCAGCTTGTGCAGAAGGAGGGCAACGATATAATCCTGGGGTGTGATGCTAATGCCCACCACACTATTTGGGGAAGCACGGGCATTACCGATCGAGGAGCAGCACTGATTGATTATGTGCTAAGCACAAACCTAATTGTGTGTAACCGGGGTAGCCACCCCACCTTCCGCAATAAGGACCGTGCTGAGGTTATCGATATAGCCCTGGCACTATGGAACAGCTCCCTTTACATCAATAACTGGCATGTGTCCTCCCAGTGCTCTTTCTCAGACCAATACAGGATACGGTTTGATATTGACGGATACGGTACTAAACCGACTCCTTTTAGGAACCCTAGATGAACGGACTGGGTTAAATTCTCAAGAACAGTCAGTCACACCCTTCCCGACCCAACAGAAGGGGAGCAGACGTCACCTGACACACTTGAAAATTGTAACCGGTTGCTTACAGATGTGCTTTGTAAAGCGTTTCTCACATCCTGCCCGATCAGCCGCAGCTCAAAATTCAATTGCAACGCATGGTGGACAACAGAGCTCGGCAAGATCCGGGAGGAAACGAGAAAGCTCTTTAACAAAGTAAAAAGATCCAACAGCCAGTCGGACTGGAGCACTTACCGGCTGGGCTTCAGGATCTTTAAGAGCAAATGCAAAAAGGCAAAAAGAGACTCCTGGACTAAGTTCTGTGAGGATCTGGCGAAGTATCCAGGCTTCGCAAGGTCCTTGCTAGCGATCCATCCAAACCGGAACTAATTTGTAGCCCGGACGGATATTATACAAAAAACAGTCATGAATCTCTGGAGCTACTTATGGAGACACACTTCCCAGGATGCTTAGCGGCTGGCGACGAGATTAATACAACGAATCTCACTGCCAACGTTACTTTTGTGGAGTGTAGTGACTTGATGATAGATAATATCATCACAGAGGAAAATATAGCCTGGGCTATCAACTCGTTCCAATCCTACAAATCGCCAGGACCGGACGACATCCGACCAGCCATGTTGCAGGCAGCGCTCTCGAAGCTGATGCCATGGCTACTGAAGGTCTTCAAGGGAAGTCTCCTAACGGGGTACATCCCACAAGGCTGGAAGGAGGTGAGGGTGGCTTTCATCCCCAAGGCTGGGAAGATAAACCACTGCTCACCAAAAGACTATAGGACCATCAGTCTATAATCGTTTCTTTTGAAAACGATGGAAAGACACACAACACGCCTACCTTAATGGTAGGTCCGTTGAGACTGCACTACACACAGTGGTAGGGAGCATTGAGAAGTCTCTGGATCAGAAGGAATTTGCGTTGGCAGCTTTCCTCGAAGTTGAGGAAGCTTTCAACAATATCAGGACCGAGTCAATAATAGCAGCACTTGCTAAAATCGACTCACACCCGATGGTCACCCACTGGCTAAGCAATATGCTCAGCAGCCGGGTGATCAACTCTGAACTCTGTACAGGGGTAGTTAGAAGGAAGGTCACGAGGGGCACTCCACAAGGTGGCATCATTTCGCCGCTCCTGTGGAACCTGGTCCTCAACGACCTCCTCCTTGCTCTTGAGGAAATATGATGTAGGGTTACGGCCTACGCAGATGATAAGGTGCTTATGATAACGGGCAAATTTTTGCCCACAGTCAAAAGACCCAACTGGTGCTGTTCACTAGGAAGTACAAGATACCTAAGTTCACACTTCCGTCCCTCGGAGGAACGGAACTTAAAAGATCAACAGAAGCGAAGTATTTGGGTGTCATTCTGGACTCTAAGCTCTCATGGAAGAGAAACTCGGAGGAAAGAATGAAGAGAGCGCTGGGTGCCTACTACACCTGCAAAAGGACTTTCGGTAGGAAATAGGGACTGCAACCGTATATCATTCACTGGTTATACACAGCAGTCGTCAGACCTATCCTGACCTATGGAGCATTGGTCTGGTGGAAGGCGGGTTACACCAAATCCTACCTAAACAACCTTCAAAGGGTCCAAAGGGCAGCCTGCCTGGGCATTTCCGGATTGCTGCGATCCACTCCTCAGGCAGCTCTGGATGTCATTCTGAGCCTCGAACCAGTGGGCACTTTCATGAAGTTTACGGCAGCCAGAAGCGCAGCAAGGCTCCGGGCGCTGAATCTTCTGGTGCCATCAGCTTCTGGCCATAGCAGTGTCCTACACACGATAGGTATATCCGCTGGGGCCGAGGAAAGTGACTGCTGCTCTGCGGTTCAGAAATGGAACGATAACTTCGTCGCTGTCTTCCCGGAGAGAGAAGATTGGACGCTTAAAACTCCCATTAGGGAAAACGAGCTTACAATCTTCACTGATGGTTCGAAGACGGATGAAGGCACAGGAGCGTGCGTCTTCTCGGAAGAGCTTGCAACACGGCTTTTATTCCGTCTTCCAAATTGGGGCAGTGTGTTTCAGGCCGAGATATATGCGGTCTGGCAAGCGGCAAAACTGATACAAACTTTGGATGACAGTCCGAAGAACGTGTGTATTTTTGTCGACAGCCAAGCCGCTATCAAGGGTCTGTCATTGCACTCTATAAAGAGCAAACTTATTCGGAACACTGTGGCAGCGCTGAACCGCATCCAGCATCACTCGATCACCCTCTTCTGGGTACCTGGTCACTCTGGGATACCTGGAAATGAGGGAGCGGACGAGTGTGCCAGAAAAGGTTTGGCGCTACCTATTGCCTCATCTGTTACGGATATAGCAAGACCTCTACAGGATGTGGTCTCAGAGATCACAAGGATAGTCAGATCCGAGGCGGAACGACAATGGGACACTGTGTTCGGCTGTCACATCTCCCGAGCACTCTGACCAAGATACAACCCAAAGCGAACTTCCGAACTCCTGCGATTCCACAAGAGCAGGACTAGGAGGGTGACAGGAGTTGTAACGGAGCACTGCGCCATAGGCCTTCTGGCTGAGAGGATGCATGTCCCCCACAACGACTTCTGTCGGAGATGAGGAGGAGATAGAAAGCATCCAACACCTGCTGTGTGACTGCCCTGCACTTCTTAGGAAACGCACCCAGTACCTGGGCAAACCCTTCTTTGAAGACCTGGGCAGTCTGGCAAACTTGCCCATAGCGGACCTGGCTCTTTTTATCGAATCCTCGAAATGGTTCAATTAAACAGGATACAGAAACAGATTAAGCACGTATACTTACTCTTCCCCGCCCCTCTCACTATCACCCTTATTTATAAACTTCTCTCTTCTTCTTAATTAGGCATCACAATGAGCCGCAAGGCCTCCGGGTGATCTCGGCCTTCTGCCGATCAGCCTACACAACCTAACCAAACCTAACCTACATTAACGACTTATTGGAAAAAATAGGAAAAATCAAAGCATTCGCAGATGACTTAGTTATCTATCACAGCGACGACAAAATAAGTAAAATTAACAAAAATTTGCAAAATATGTTTAATGAAATAGCAGAATATACTGAGGATTGGCATTTGAAAATAAACACAAAGAAATGCGAAACAATACATTTAGGCCTCCAGTCAATAAATGCAACACAAATATAAGAAAAAACTGGAAAAAATTCCAAATATTATAGAGAAACAGCAGCATACCTATTAGCAATACAAAGACTGGTAAATACCGCGGAGTGCATTTAGACAGATTTTTTAACTTTAATAACCACATTCATGCTCAAATAGGAAAAGTAAATAAAGCCTGGTATCTACACAAAAGCCTGTTCCATGCAAGAAGCCTTCAAAGCACAGTTAAAACAATAATGTACCATTCATTGATTCGCCCAATACTAGCATACATATGCGAGCCCAATTTGGTTCAATATTTCTCCATCTTACGTGGAAAAACTAAGAATTTGTAAAGACGTTGCCTAAGAGTTTGTTCGTCCCTGCACAGAACTCCAGAGAGCGACTTCACTAAATATTCTCCAAACGTTCAAATGTATAATGACACTGGAGTAATTAGAAAAGACAATTTCATAATAAATATTATACGCAAGCATATACAGAGTAATCTTGCAAATGAAACGAATAATTTTATATAGAATCCGTACTCCACAGTGGTTTTGTGCCTCCCGCAGCATTCCTTTATCTAGATAAGAGCAGAGCTATGCAAAATAATGAAGGAGTTACAATTTTCTACCATAGATACAGAAGAGCAACCACAAAATCTATAACCTTGAGCAACGGAACACTAAACGTCGAATTCAGATTTGACCATAAAAAGGTTTCCGCTAACACACGAAGAAAGTTGTGGTGGCTAACTCCAAGCTAAAAATTGTTACAAAACAATAGTGCCCTCCTTCTTTTTATTCAAATTCTTGAGCGCCCTCAGGGACTAGTAGAGTAAACCAAAAAAAAAAAAAAAACAAAAAATGTACGTACTAGTGTTTATTTTAGAAATAAAGAGATATTAATTTGAATTTAATAAACGAAAAAAAAAAAAAATCAGGGCGTGTGGTCGTCTCAGCACATCTAAATCGCTACGATACGATGAGCGGCATCCCATCATACTGCCTTACGCCTGTCCATTCTCTCGTCTATTAGTCGACTTCACCCATGGTCTCTAGCTTCACGGTGGCAACCATTAGATGGTCCGCTTGCTTAGATGCAAGTATTGGATCCCCAAATTGAGAAACATGACCAAGTCCGTCATAAACTCCTGTAAGGTCTGCACCATCCATAGGAGGCGTTTGCAGTCGCAGCTGATGGGAGGCCTCTCACCAGAGAGAACATCCTTTTCTCTGCCCTTCACCCAAAACGGCGTAGGTTTTGCCGGCCCGTTTGAGATCAAGAACTACACGGGACGAGCGTGCCTCATCACGAAAGGCTGCGCCTGCGTCTTCGTGTGCTTCGCAACAAAGGCAATCCATCTTGAAGCTACGTCAGACCTCACAGCTGAGAAATTCTTGGCAGCCTTCGCACGCTTCGTGTCAAAAAGGGGATGCCCGAAAGAAATCCAGTCCGACAACGGAAAGACTTTCGTAGGTGTCTCTACAATCCTTTCCCGGTAATTCTCAGAGGCTACTAAGGCTTCCTTCACTTCTACATACAGTCATCAAAACGTGTCCTGGCACTTGATACCTCGTAGCGCTCCTCATATGGGTGGTCTCTAGGAAGTAGGAGTTGAAAGATTTAAAACGATTTTCTACAAAGCACCGCTTCCTAAAAATACACATTCGAGGAACTGAGCCTGCTTTGAGCCTTCTCAAACTCAAGGCCGATTTCTCTTGTCTAAAGGTCCAACAGACCTCCTAGCACTCACTCCTGGGCATTTTCTGATTGGCGGAACGCTCCAATACACCGCTGAACCTGAATCGCTGGAAGCGTTGGAAAACGGAATATCTAACGGAGTTGCAAAAAAGGACTAAGTGGCAGTTAGCTAAAAACAATCTACAGTGCAGCGACATGGTCGTCATCAAAGAGGACAATATACCCACGTGTGAATGGCTTTTGGGTCGAGTCCACAAGGTTTATCCGGGAACCGATGACAAGGTCCGCGTAGTTGAACTGATGACATCGCGCGTTGCCATAAAACGGCCAGTAGCAAAGCTTGTCCTGCTTCCTACAAAACCGTTCGTCCAGTCTCCATAAGCCATTTCCATATCCATCTAGATTTGTAGCATAACTAATGTTCCTTTTTTCATGTATCCACAGCTGCACACAGCCGGTCTTGATGGCTCCACAACGGCGCAGCAATGAAATTGCTCCAAGAAGAACTAATTCCTTCCGGTATAGAGTCTGCCGGGGAATACACGCCCTCAGGAAGTATCGAACCTTCCTGCGACTTAGCGCTGAAAAGCATTTACGAGCAGTACTTATTTATAAGTACTGCCCAAACACCAGCACTCTGGACAATCCTGTCGGAGTGGCGACCGACGATCACTACACGCTCCTCCACTTACGTGGATCAAAACGTCAACGCCCATTCGGACACACTGTCCCAATCGCCTCCCATGCACCCAGGCACAAAACCCATGCCTTGCTCCGCAGTGGCCACTCCAGCTGACTCCAAACACCTCTCGTCGCCATCGCTTGCATCACTCCCGATGCACCAGGGGACGCAAGCTCTCCCCACAGTCATCATGTGAACCGGTGAGTCATATCAATGCTGCCTAGGACACGCAATGGCGACGAGAAGGCATGCACAGCTGTGGTTGGGTCCAGGCACAATGGAGGTTGTGTTCAAGGTCGACTCGGACCTGAGCATGAGAACCACTTTGCGGACGATCGGAGAGGCCGCCAGGGCCAAGTTTTCGAGCCTTGTTCTCGCGGACGAAAACTTTCATTACCCGTCACAAGTCTCCATCGTGTTGGGCGCTGACGTATACTCCCAGATCATCCAAGCCGTTTTCCTGGACAGCCAGCCCCGTGGCCCAGTACACCATCTTTGGCTTGATCCTTTCTGGATCGTGCGTCCATTAGTCAGGTGCAGCTACCACTCGGCTATGTCCATACCCCCTTCCAACAACCGATCCTTTTGCAACTAAGTGTTGCAAGGGGGCGATATGTTCATGCCAAACGGCATGTGTGGGCTAAGGTTGCGATCCGTGCCAAGCTTTAACTAAAGCCTAAATGCTGCTATGGTGAAAAGCTTCACCGGCGGCGCTCTTGATCTCGAGCGAGATAGTTTAGAATAAATTCTCAAGTTAAAGTAAGTACACCCGTGCACGCGATCTATTCCCGATTTGAATTTACACATATAGCATTGTACATGCATATACACATATTCCGATACGCCTCTGAGGAGTTTGCGCTCCACTTTTTCTTCCTAAAACTGTTTTTTGAAGTAAAACTTTTTAGGCGGCATTGTGCATTTTTGGGCATTATGAATTTCTATGGGAGTAACTTTGAAATTTTTTTAAACGTAAAAAACGTTAGCTGCTTTTGATTTTCTCTTTCGCATTGACGAATTGCGACGCTGACGTTGTGTTGGTGGTCATGACTTCGGCTCTTGTTGAGAGAGCGAACCGTGGTCATGGTACAGAGAGGAGAGTAAAGCGGCCGCGGCTGGTCAGATACAGCACCCAGCACATGTGTATGTGTGTAAACGTAATAATCGTTTTTGTATGCATTGCGTGGATACAACAAAGCGACATACATACATACTTACATGCAACTGCCAGTGTGCATGCATTAGCTTGTGTGCCAGCTCGTATTTTTGCTTGCTTCTGTCCCTCTCCCACTTTTTGTTACTCTCACGGCAATGACGTGGCCTTGTTGCTGTTTGGTTGGCTACAAAAAAAGATCGCGCTGCGCAATGAACGATGGAGAAGTAGGCGCGGGGGAGGTGAGAGTTGCACGAACAACGAAGCCAAGCAGCATTGCGGGACAGTTACATTGTTTAACTCTTTCTCTATTTATGATGCTTTCTTACGCGCTCAGCGCAGAGGAATTACTATTGATTTTGTTCTATTCGCTACTACTTTTGCATTGGGAGAGGGAAGGTGATAAATAAAAGTAAAAGTGATGTTTAAAGATCCTTTTTTATGAATATTGAAGCTATATTAAGCTATCTGCATTTTCAGTTGTAATATAATAAAATATAAATACACATTTTAATATATTATTTAAATTGTTTACATTCAGGCCTGTTCTAGATTTCGACTCGTTTTGAAAAGTCATAACGAGTGCATTCCGACAAATGGTGTTCTAGATTTCGACTGAGTTCGAATCGTTTTCATTTCGAGTGCTATCGATAACCATTTGTACAGAACAGCTGTGTGATAAGTTTGTTTATCTTTTTGATTTTTTTAATTCAAATTTTAAATTTAAATATACAATAAAAATTGAAAAATGCCAGCGGTCACAATTATTGGGTGTGCGGAGGCAAAAAGGCGTGCCGTTGCTAGAGCGAAGTGGCAAAATCGTGAGTTGCGAGCAAAAGCAAGTTTAACAAAACAGTTAAATTCCACGTAAGTTTTAAATACATAAAAATGTATGCATATAAGTTTGACTTTTTAATTTTTTAGGTTTATAGAGTCCTATCGAGTGGACAAAGACACATTCAAAATGATTGTTGAGAAAGTGGAAAATCAACTAGCAGAGAAGCATCGCTTTTTATCCCCACAAATGCAAGTTGCAGCAGCATTGCGGTTCCTTGCCACTGGTTCATACCAGTTAGGGGTAGCAAAAGACCATGACATCAACATGGGCAGAAGCACTTTTTCAAAAGTGCTTCACGATGTCATGGATGAGTTGGAAAAGTGCTTATGTAAAGACTATATCCGCCAAAGAATCGAATGAAGACGTTATATTGTCTAAGGCACATTTTTATTGTCAGTACAATATTCCGGGCGTTATTGGTTGCGTTGACGGCACCCATATAAAAATTACCAAGCCCGTACGGGAGGAACACCGATTCTTTAATAGAAAAGGATATTATTTCAGTATTAATGCAATGTTGGTAAGTTACGAAACCCTATCTTCACATTTAAAATAAGAACTTTAATTATTCACAGATTTGCAATTTTAATATGGAAATCATGGCAGTGGATGCGAGCCACCCAGGCTCTTCGCATGATTCGTTAATTTGGAACAACAGTCATGCGAAACGCTTTTATGGGAGGAACATTGAAGAGAATTGCTGGATCCTAGGCGATTCTGGCTATCCGCTACAGCAATTCCAAAATACGCCCGAGCACGTTTTTAACTTAAAGCATGCAGCTCGGAACATAATTGAGATGACGATTGGCGTTTTAAAAAGCAGATTTAGGTGTCATCAAGGAACCCTTTATTATGAGCCGACGTTTGTGGCAAAGATTATAAATGTTTGTTGCGCGATGCATAACATTTGCCGCAGGCGAAATCTGCGAATACTGGAAGTCAATATCGTTGATGACAGCGATGACGCCAATAACGATGACAGCGATGATGATGATTTTGTAAGCATGCAGCCACCATGCGAAGCTGCAAATGCTGTTAGAAACGAAGTCGCCACTCATTTGAACGTGTAAAGCTCTATATAATTTCAATAAAATTTATTTAATTGTACTAAAATTGGAATATAATTCAGTCTTATTCTTATTTCATAAGGATTCCTTTTTTTTTTTTATTTGTTTATAACTATTTTTAAGGACGCTTCTTCGCTTCCTCTTATTGCATTTGAGCAATTTCTTCCATTTTTGCATTGTGCCGTTTTTTCTCCTTAAGCATTTCCTGCAATGTTGAGGAGATACTGCAAAGAATTTTACTTTGCTCAAGGCAAATGTCCTCCAAACCATCGCTGGACCGGCCACGCTTTCTTTTAGAGCTTGATGGGCCTTTCTCAACATCCCCTTCAGCTGTGCTGCAGTCTTCTACTACATCCTGGACATCCATTTCATCGTCGGTATGGCCAAAAGTTTTCACCGTTTCCATACCTTCGATGTCTTTGAAAAGGCCACACAAAACTGCTATTTCCTCCTCTATTGGGAGAAGAGGTTGCTGAAAATATGGGCATCCACCGGTTGTAGCACATTCCTTGCGGTTATGCGAAAGCTTCTTCCGGATGGAGGCCTTCCAATCAACCCATGACTGCAATTAAATTACATTTTAATTTAAAATACATTAACATAATTGCATAACATACCTTCTTCCATTCCCTGGCATCTTTACAAGGTGGCCCCACAGCATTCATGGACTGCGTCAATGACGTCCATTTTGCATCCAACTCCACCCTATTACCTTTAGGGAAACCCTTTGCAAAACTTGGGTTGCTTTGCATAAACGCGACCATTATGCTCTCCTTCTTTGCGTTGCGTTTTTTGCCCCTTCAAAAAAAGAATATTTAATTTAAAATGCAAATAAACAATTTAAATATTACCTACATATTGCTGTTTTCTACAAATTTGCGCCAAAATCATATCGTTCAAAACAGCTGACCAACTGGCCAGCTATCGATAAATTCACTTGTAGAGTTGCCACAAATTTTCGAACATCCACTTTATTAATTTATTTTTTCTTTCTGCCAACATCTTTCTGAGAGACAAATATTTTTAATTTATTTACCAATTTTGTACAATTTATTTCATATACATATTTTAAGCCATCCATTAATAAAATTTTACTTGTGCAACACGACAACACATAACTTTTCGAAGTTCTGTTTTGTGTAAACCTAGAGCACCTTACTTTCATTCCACTCGTTTTGGTTTTGCATGTACACACAATTTTCATAGACATTTTTTGTAATAAAAATATATATGAGCACATCTAAATTTTCTTAAAGCATTAAAAAATAATACAAAATTAATTTTAGTGGCATTAATGCGTTTATTTAAGTAAACAAAGCAAAATACTTTTCATTTCGACAGCTGCGAGCCAAACTTTTCAAAACGAGTCGACTCTTGTCGGAATCGAAATCTAGAACACATTTCATTTCGATTCCGACAGATTTTGTCGTTCTAGATTTCGATTCCGACAAAATCTGTCGGAATCGAAGTGAAAGGTGTTCTAGATTTCGATTCCGACAAGAGTCGACTTTATTTATCCGTGTGGAGTTGTCTGTCTCCCATCGGACGCGTCCCCAGGTGGCGGATAGGGGAAGGCTCGGCACTATGCAGGGTCAGTGGGAAATAAAATACCACTCGCGGACCAAAACAGACAAAACACCTGCTTGGAGGTGCAGATAGGGATTCTATCACCAAGCTAGGGTAGGAGGGCTAGCAACCTACCTACCTGAAACATTTCTTGCTACCGAATCGTCAAACAAACAGCCTCGGATAACAAAATCAAACCTTTCGTTGACGACATTTGGCTACCGTACAAGGACTATGATTGGATTATGGAATGTTAAGACTTTAAGAGATAGCGACAGCATCTCAACAAATATGAATGCGAGATTTCTGCAAGCTGAACGTGAAATGCTGCGATATGGTATTGCAATCCTGTGCATAAGCGAAACACGTTGGACGGGATCAGGGGAGTTTTCATCGCCAAGCGGCCAGTCTGTATTATTATATTCAGGTAAAGCGCATGGAAGCAAGCACGAGTCGGGAGTTGGTATCCTGCTAACCACGGAAGCAAAACGCAGTCTACAATCGTGGAACCCTGTATCAGACAGGCTTATATGGGCGCGTTTTAAGTCCAGGGTAAGGAGCATCTCCATTATTCAGTGCTACGCCCCAACTGAAGGCGCGACTGATCAAGAGAAAGATGACTTTTATGACCAACTGAACTCGGTATATGACTCTATACCTAGAGGTGATATTATCTGCGTTACTGGTGACATGAATGCAAAAGTTGGTACTGATAACACCTCTATCGAGCATGTTATGGGCCGGCAAGGTCTGGGGACCCGTAACGACAATGGCGAGCGGTTCATTGACTTCTGCAACTCAAGGAGCCTGATAATCGGAGGCACTTTCTTCGAACACAAAGCCTGCCATAAAGTAACTTGGGTGTCCACAGACCGGCATGGAACCGCGAACCAAATCGATCACTTTGCTATTAGCAGCCGTTTCAAGAAGTGTTTACTGGACGTGCGAAATAGAAGAGGTGCAGACATAGGACTTGCAAGAGACCACCACCTCATCATCGCGAAGGTTCGTCTGTGCACTGCTCGAATCAAAAAGACGAACGCTTGCAAACGCCCTTCTAAATACAACGTAGATCGTCTTAATGAACACCTAGTCAGGACACAATTCCGTAACGATCTACAACGAGAACAACAGACGCTCGCGAACAATGCTAACGCCTCAATAACAGCTCAGTGGAATGCTGTAAGAGATGCAATTAAAAGATGCGCGGATAACAACATCGGCCCCATTCCTAAGGGAAAAAAGCCATGGATGCGCGATTAGACATGGGAAAAAATAAGCGAACGTAGGGAAATTAAGTTACAAATATCAACTGTGCCTGATCAAAACGAAGACCTAACAAAGCAGCTAGAAAAGCAATACCGTCATCTGCAGAAGTCAGTACAGCGATCCGTACGTCGCGACAAAAGGCGGTATATAAATGACTTGGCCGACGAAGCTGAAAGTGCAGCTAGCTCCGGGGATTCTCGTACTCTGTTTAAAGTAACAAAGAAAATAGTCGATAAAAGCATGAGCATTGAACACCCTATCAAAGATACTCATGGCAATCTTTTAATCTCCGAAGATGAGCAGTTAAACCGTTGGAGAGAGCATTTTTCGACCGTGCTTAATTGTGTTCTAGATCCATCAAACGACACATACCCCTTCACCAGTGAGTCAATTGCAATAAACTCTCGGATTAAGACTACACCACCAAGCGTGACAGAAATCGCAGCGGCGATAAGACAATTACCGAATGGTAAGGCCGCTGGGATAGATGGCATACCAGCTGAGCTTTATAAAGCCGATAATACGCTGACGGCAGAATTAATACACCCCCTAATCACATCTATGTGGGATCAAGAGTCTTACCCGTCTGAGTGGAAGGAAGGTATAGTCGTGAAGCTGGCGAAAAAGGTGACCTCAAAGATTGTAATAATTGGAGAGGTATTTGTGTGCTTCCTGCAGCCGCTAAGATCGTCGCCCGTATTATCCTGGATCGGTTAAAAAACCACTTAGAGGCATCGATCAGCTCTTGCCAAGCGGGATTTCGCAGTGGGTATTCCTGTGCAGACCAAATCAACACGCTTCGAATAATTATCGAGCAATGCGCGGAATTTAATTCCAAACTACATCTTCTATTCATTGACTTCGAAAAAGCGTTTGATAGCGTCAAGAGAGAGTGCATATGGGCTGCGCTGCGAAGAAGAGGTATACCCGAAAAACTTGTTGCTCTGATTAAGGAAAGCTATAACGACGCAAGCTGCCGTGTTCTCCACAAGGGGAAATTGTCGGCGCCTTTCCATGTGCTGAGTGGAGTGCGGCAGGGTTGCATACTATCGCCAATTCTTTTCTTGCTAGTCATTGAGGACGTCGCTAGTGCAGCTTTCGCCGGTGTAAGCCAAAACCGTGGTATCCAGTGGCAGATTAATAATACCTATCTTAACTATCTAGCATATGCTGACGACATTTGCCTGCTTTCTTACAAGTTGTGTGACCTGAAACTTATGACTCAGGCAACGCAAATTGAACTTAAAGCAACCGGACTCAAGATCAACGAAGGCAAAACCAAAGCGCTCTGTCTCCGTGCACCTACTCCGAATCCTTTGACAGTAGGATCGCAGCAATTTGAAAATGTCGAAAAATTCTGCTACCTTGGGAGTATGATCACCGCGGATGGCGGAAGTGAGCTTGATGTTGAATGCAGAATTAACAAAGCTAAGGCCTCCTTCGGCATCCTGGCACCACTTTGGCAAAATAATAGCATAAGCCTCAACACCAAGCTTCGAATATTTAATGCTAACGTTAAGTCTGTCCTGCTCTATGGCTGTACTACCTGGAAAGTTACGTCAGCAATAACAAAACGACTCCAAGTTTTCATCAACCGCTCTTTGCGCCGCATCATGAGAGTCTTTTGGCCTCGCTTGATATCAAATTCCGAGCTGCTTAGAAAGGCAAACCAGTTAGATGTGGCTACAGAAATTAGGAAGAGGAAATGGCAATGGATTGGCCACACGCTAAGGACAGCGTTGCGAAACAGGCGTTGCGATGGAACCCTTTCCAGCAAACAGGTCGCAGCATTGGTAGGCCGCGTATCACCTGGCGACGCTCAACAGAGGCCGAAATGAAATCTCTCAATCTAACATGGAGTGAACTCAGAGTCCTTGCACAAAACCGGGTCCGCTGGCGAAGAGGAGTAGTTGACGCCCTATGCTCCAAATAGGAGTTAAAGGAATATATATATATATATTCTTGTTACGCTCTTTCAATAACAACTTATTGAGAGCGAACCGATTGAGCGCTCGCACAATAAGCATCAGCAAAAGACCGAAAAAATTAAATGCTCAGCGCAATCGGTCTTTTACGTTTCAATTTGCTTGGTTGAGAATGCTGCGCTGTGTGTGTGTGTGTCTTACTAACAGGCCCAAACAGACGCCTCACTCACATACACGCATACAAACGCAAAAGACCTTTATTTTTTCGCTCGCGACAAAACGGTTGGCGAATAACCAGAGCAAAAGTGAAACAAAAAAATTGGTTATTGGTTGAGCGCAGACCGATTCATTAAAAGAGCAATGCGAACGGTTGATCTCTGACATGTTGCTCAAAGAGTCAGTAAATAAGAGTTATTTTTGGACAACGAAAAACGGTCAACAGTTATTTGCGAGCTCTGCTTTGAAGTCATCTACTTGCATCAAAATGTTATAATTAACCGCATGACCTAAATACTCTGCGGCGACTCTGAAGCTGCTGCTCAAAGTAGTTTGTTGAATAAAATAAAATAAATAACTTATAAATTTGGTGAAAACTTGTGTGTTATTCTTATAGAATTAAAATGCGAACTACAAGCAACTTAATTTTTACTACGTTTCAAAAGACGGCTGCTGTATGATGTCGCTGCCATTTAATTTTTGCGCTACATAAACAAACATAAACAACGCAGCTGTTTGTGGCCTGAATGAAAACGATTCGAAGTCGATTCGAACTCAGTCGAAATCTAGAACACCATTTGTCGGAATGCACTCGTTATGACTTTTCAAAACGAGTCGAAATCTAGAACAGGCCTGTATAATATTTGTTAGTGTGAGCCAGCCTTATTAAATATTTATCTCACTAAAAATGGCGATATACTTGCTGACGTAATCGGTTTGTACTGTTATCGATATTAAATCATAAACGATACATCACTGCTTATATTGTGCGACAAAAATTGTAAGTAACATATAAAATAATCTACAACGTTTTTTGTTCAACCTTTCCCGTCACTAACATGACTTACACGAATAAATTAAGAAGAATGCATTTCAAGATTTTATCAATGTTCATCCGCAGGGACCTACATACCTGCCTAGTTCAATCTCAGCGTAACATTCATTTTATGGGCATATGTACATGTACATACGCAGGTATATTTTTATATACATATGTATGTATGTACAAGCATAGCACATCTTTGTGAACATACACTGATTGTATAGGTTTATGTATATAAACGTATATATATGTACGTTCATCATACACAAATG